>OY978452.1:30273280-31473280 GCA_963854805.1 Plagodis dolabraria
CGAGCAGCAGAAATAGGGTTGAGCACGGTTTTGCCCCCTCCAGAATACTCAGGGCAGCCCGAGCATCCACCTTCGGGTTCAGGTCCTGGAGGTGGATGCTCGGAGAGGGATTCTCCAGCGATTTCACGGCTGGTACCCTCCTGGAGTAATGTCTCTTGAAACTGTGCCGCCATATTCCTTGGGGGGGGGGGGGGAATCGGGCCTCCGGGTCTCCCACAAATCGATCGAAACGCAATGGCAAAGTCACTACTTCACGTCGATATCATGTGGGAGAGTGGTACTGCCCCGGTCGTGCCGGCCCATTCAGCTGTAACCCGTAGAGCAACAGGGTGGCACTACCACTACTAAATATTCAGGTGCCTTAGATTAGGTCGAATGGTGTCACATAACCCAATCGAAGCACCCACCTTCCAAGCAATATATTGACTAGAGTGTTTTTTATAAGCCGGAGGCGCGAAGGCGTCCTAAAACCGAAACTGCGAAGGCGTGGCGAGTACGCTGTGACGAGCTGTGAGGTAGCGAGTCGACCACGGATTTCGGAAGGGCTACGAATAACATACTGTTATGTAGAGGGAGGGAGTAAAAACCTAAATCCGTGGAGTAGACTAAAGCGCTGCGTACCCACAGCCACGGTAATATTATATATGCAGTATTCCAACTTCATAGAAACGGACGAAACGCGAGGTATACTTATACGCGTCTCGATCTCGGCACGGTAATATTATCTTTACAGTATTTGAACTCAGCTAAGTAGGGGAGAATTGGGGGTTCTGCATCTGCATCGCTCTCGCTTCGCTCGAGCTCGCGATGCATGACCCCCAATTCTCTCCGTTATATAGATCACAACTGGCATTCTTCTTGATATCAATGGGCTAAGTTCGGATCGAGCTGTTTGCACAATCGTCCATCCTTATTGTAACTTTACAAGATTTAAGGATTCTAAGAGTGCTTATGCATTAGGCACCCCTAGTTATTTTTAATCCGAACGGTTATTTTTTAAAATTAAATAGGATAGGATTTTATTAAAAAGATAGGTAATTTTAAAAACATTTATTTTCTACATTCCATTTCTGAAGACAAATTACATTTCTTAGAGCACAGTATGAAGTATGATATACACAACAATAAACATCGGAACATGAAATATACTTTCTATACAAACTTAGTAAACTAGGGCAACCATAATCCTCTAGATCGAAAATACACTTACTAATTCCGTCATACATTATATTATCTTGTTCTAATATTTTCCTTAGCCATCTAACTTTTTCTGAACCTTTGACATATATTTTACAGTTCCTTAAAATTTCTGCAATATAAATCTTATGATAATTATACGGTATAAGTCCTTCTTTCCAATAAATGTGTCTATTTCTTTCAATCCAGCATACTTGTCTTTTTTCTGTTTTTGTTAAGTCATAAAACGGGAAGGGTGGCTTAAATACAAGATTTATTATTTGTTTATCAAATTGTAGTGCTATTTCTTTTACAATGAATTCATTAGAATCAGTTTTGAAACCTTGTACGTCTACAATTGCATTCATGTTAGTTTACGTACAATATTACTTAGTGGTTTGTATTCAACAAGCCGGTCGTTCACAATAAGGCAATAGGCTGCTGTATTATTTGGAATTTCTTGGGCACTTTCAATTTCTAAACGTACATCCACTGGTCCTGATTTTAAATTTTCATTTTGTCGTGAACAGTCTATTATAAACAAAGGAGCTTTCTCTTTAAATTCGTTAATGTTTAACAACGGATCAGCTGGGAGGTTGTAATAAGACTGACGGAATTTGGCATATAATTCGTATAATATATTATACTTATTTTCATCGAACTTTATGTTTAGTGAATCATAAGGATAATATTGGGAATTTAAAAATAATGTAACGTTAGTCAAATTACAGTGATCAAATGTAGAACTATCTTTAGTTTTGTTATTTTTTCTATTAGTTTGTAAACCAAATATAACATATCGAGGCTTTTCTAATTGAGAAGCCGTTTTTACAGACCATGAATGCTTTGTGGTTCTTGGCAACAAAGGATATTCATATAAGTCCCAATTTCTAAAAGCCATTTGTATAGGTTTATCTTTTTCTAGAAATTTAAGTAATGAAAGCCTTTCTCGGTCAGAAACTTTCACATGTGGTACGCGCCATTGAACTCTCAGTATATCTATTTCAATACTGTCATCTTTATCAATAATAACACTGTTATAGTTAGTGCTGCTTCTATTAAGTACCAGTTCATGTTTGCAGTTTAAAATTATTCTATTATAATCTTCAGCAAACCCTAACATTTTATTAAGTGGTATAACAACACTAAAGAAATCATCTTTGGAATTTTGACCATTTATATTCCAACCCCATACAGCAGCAACTTTGCTCTCACCGTAATTCATAGAAATATATGATTTTATAGTAGAAGAAATTCCAGAGTTCCTGATACGATCTATTTCTACGCCATTTATTTCATATCGAATGTCTTGAAACAGATATGATATTGGATTATTAGTAAAATTGACAGGTTTTTTAGTAGGATGGCCTGCAGCATCTTTTCCAGTTACCGTAGCACGTCCTTCGATGTAAATAGAGCTGGCAGATGGTAGTACATATATGTCTTGTTGTTGGATAGATATGCGTATTTCATCATTGGCTTTAAAACTGTTATTGTATGGATTATATGTATGTATTTCGTAACTCTCAATAGAGTTGTCGAAATGTGGTGAATTATCAATATCGAGAATATTCATATTTTGAAACCCAGAGCTCGTAAAAAATCTTTATTCTTTTTTGTTATTTTTTTTACTTTGGGATTTCTGATACGTCTATGCCTTTTGAAAGCATAGCTGATAATACCGTTTTTTAATTTTGGTTTTGGTGATATAATATTATATTTTTTTGTGTTTTGACCAAATACAATCATTTCTGCTTGCGTAGATGAAGGCTCATCTGAATTTCTTCTGCACCGAAATCAATGAGATTGCCTTCTTGATCAACAACTTTTACTGTAATTGATGATATGTTGTTGTCTTTTACGGGAAAATATATAATATTTTTAGGTTTTTCAATAAACCGAAAGCTTGGAGGAACGTTTGGTACAAATTCATAAATAATGTGGGAAGATAAACCATTAATGTACGAGCCGTGTATTAAATCACATTCGATCCTTATGACTGTTGTTGGAAGAATGTTCACTGGATTCTCTGATACATGCCATTTATTAGCTTCTAGTATTTCTTTTCGAAAACCTAACATGTTTCCCATACTATTTATTACTTGGAAATTAACAGGTTTTGTGCAAAAAAGAGAACATTTTGCAGTATTTGAATTGGATTCAATATTGAGTTCACAGTCATCCAATTTGCTATTTAAATAGTCGGCAATGTCTTGTAAATCATAATTTCCATTTGGAATTTTTAATCTTTTATTTTTTTCACCGTAACTAAATATATTGTTAACATCTGATATATTTGGTATAACATTGAAAACAGAGAAATATAATAATCCGCACTCATAGCTATGATTTAAAGATAGAGGTGGATGAAAAGTGGTTTCTAATATAGATTTCTTTCCAGAAAAACTTAATGAGATAGACATAGTCGTAGACTGTTCTACAATTTATACTAAACTGGAGAAAACATAAAACACATCCACTATTTATTTGTTTGTATTACACCAAAACTGTTCTAAAAATTTAAGGCATAAATGACCGCAGTTATACGTATTATTTTTTTGATGATTATTATAGTTATATAGAATGTTTCCCTTCATCATATATTTTATAAATTCCTTAGGCGGCCTCAAGTTCCCATAGCTATCAAAATATTCAATGTAATCGTCAATTTTCACATAGGCTACCCAATGAGTTCCAGGATTTATTGAGCTATCTAAATTGACGACACCACACTCAATAGGATATGGTCTTTTAGGTAAATTATCTCTCATAAAAACACCTCTAAAGTAAGGAATATTATTACAATATTTCAATAAATCTATATTTGTAAGAGCCCGACTAGGCAACCGTTGATTTAGTTTTTTTTTTTTTTAGATAAGTATAATCCAAAACCTTTTTTATATGGTTTAATGCATAGCCCTTTGCCTATAGTTAAACCTTCCAATTTATCATGATGTCTCTTTAACTCCGAAAGACGTTTTTTTGCAGCTTTGTATTCGTTGTACGTTTTAAGGATTCCGGATACTCCACCAGCCAGACTTCCAGCAGCTGATAATCCCGCAAAAATAGGTATTAAAGGAAGAACACCTCCTGATTTTGGTAAAGGAATAATTCGTGGTAGTTTAATAGGTAAATCTTTCGTTAAATCTTTTGCTGCAGCAAATGCCAGTTCTATTGCCATTTTTTTACATTTTGGTTTCATTTTACGAATCTGCTTTTTAGTGTGAGATACAATGCTTTTAAAATTCTTTTTCATTCCAGAACCAGAAGCAACTTTGGCCAACATTGCTTTATTAACCAATGAAGCTGCTATTTTTTCTCCGGGACTAGCATTAGCAGAAGTAGTCCGTGTCTTCGCCATTTTTAGTAAAATTATATCTGCCTTACGCCGTTTATGTAAATTAGATGAATTATTGTAGGCTATATCGTGTTGTTTGCAATATTCGTCCAGCTGATTGATGCCTTTATCCCCACGAGCCAGTCTTTCTTTTAAGCGAGTTCCTGGTCCACAGAAATTATATCCTGGTAGATGAAGTTCAAATGGCAATTTGTTGATTAATCTATTCAGAAGACTATCTTCCGTCATAACCAGATGGAGACTGAATTACAATTATGTATAATCAATCTTTATAAAACATTCGTTTTGTTAATCCAACTGTTTTCACTGGAAGGGAACCCGAGCCATTTAACGTAACACCTTTTAGCTTTTTTTTTCAAAACTTTTTCGACAAGATAAACATCAGGGTGCTGAGTTTTTTGTAGTTCTTGTATATAAAATGCACCTAGTATTGGACGATGCCTCATGTCCGCTAATAAATAAGTTATTGGGTCAGTGTTTTGCACTTTGATGATTTTGAAAATTTCTGTTGACCAATTCGGCGTATACCCTTTTTCAAATGTGCCTTTATATTTACTTATGCGCACATAATCATTGGCATTCAATTTCTTTCTATATTTTTCTTTAGGGATAGAGGTAAGATTCTTTTTGAACCTCTCCAGTAATATATCTTTATTTTTTTGTTTTACTTGTGCTGGAGACATACCAATTGTTCTATGAATGGTATTGTTGTATATGTCAATCACTTTATTAAGAACTTCGTCATACCATATATAGTTTCCTCTGAAACTGAATTCTTTGTAGAGCTTATTTTTCAATGTTCGGATTAATCTTTCTACAATAGATGCTTTTTTAGTAGAGTAAGTGGAGTAGTGATTTATTTTATAACTATCCACAATTTTTTTGAATTTGTCATTATAGAACTCATTGCCTCTGTCCGTTTGTAGGTGTTTAGGCACTCGTCCTTTATGTAATAAAGATTGAAAAGCTCGAGTGACAACTTCTTTTTTTTTACTTTTCAGTGGATATGCCCATGCGTACTTTGAAAAAGTATCGATAACGGCTAAAATAAAATTATGACCACCGTTAAATTTAGAAACAGCTTGCATATCTATTAAATCAGCTTGCCAAAGGTCATCAATATCTTTCATCACAACATGTCTTCGAGGAAAATTTACCCTTGCATATTTATGAATCTCATTTACCACACTTTTTTTGCTCATGTTTATTATAATGTTTAAATATTACTTCTAATTTATTAACTCGATTATTTAATTCAATAAGCAAGTTTGTGTTAGATGAAATTTTATTCAAAATATTAATGAGAGATTTATCAACATATTCTTTGGTTGCGCTGTCATTCAGATCAATTGGATGTTCCAAATTTTTAAGGATCTTATTTTGGGCGTTTAAATTTCCATCACTAGATTGTTTTATAGAACATTCGCTTTGGATTATATAATCTTTTTTCTGTTTTTTATATAGGTGATGGCCGAATTTGTTGACATTCATGTTTGAATGATTCTTAAAGACTAAACAAATATTCGCAACGCTTAGTCATTTTATTCTTTAATTATACCAGCTTCTTTTAACTCTTCTATGATTGAAATAATTTCATTGTCATGATTACTGTTACCAGCATCTCTAGATGCCACCAAAAGCATAAGTCTTTCAATTAATTCATTAGGATCGTCCCAATAAATAAAATCTGTATTTGATTTATAGGTTTTTTTAAAACTTGGGGATTTAACTCCAGTTCCACGCTTGATAGCTTTGTTTTCCACTTCATCTCGATCAAAAAATAAGGGTTTTATAATTTGGCAGTACTTCATGCTTTTGTCTCCTCTTATTTGGCCTAAACGATTAAAATCTCTTTTGTGAGCATTAGTATTGTGTAACATATCTTTATAAACTATTTTATCTCTCTCTGTTACCAAATTTAAATCCGGCTTTTTTTTAAATAAAAGTTCCTTAATACCAGGTGTCATTTCGTAGTTTATATTTCCAAGGGTCATTAAAGAAATTTCATTGTCGCTAGAAGTTTTACCAAAAACCTTAAAAGAGATTGGTATGTTTCCCATGAATAATTGCTTGTTTTCATCCCGTACTCCAAATGGTACATTTAATGTATTATTTTCATCAAGCAAATTTTGTTTTTCTAATATTGATAGAAGGGGAGTGTCTAAATTGGTTACTTTTTTTTCATTTTTAAATGGCGTTGAATGTATTTGTTTTTCTGATTCACTATCGGTTAATGTATTTTCACTTTTAGCAGAGTTATAGCTTTGAAATTTGTCGTCGGGTGAACCGTTGGAATAATTACACAGTGATGAATCATTTGTATCAAAAGTGCATTTAATATCACTTTTATATGAATTAGATTCAGCCATTTTATTAAGAGGATCAGTGAGAGGTTTAAATATTTTATTTAAATTTAAGTTTGTGTTGTCTTCTTCATCCTTTATTTGTTTTATTTTGTTTTTAATTGTTTTAACTGAGGCGAGTATTTGGTGTTTCCATTTTTTTTCCATGTTTTATAACGATGTTACCACATCCATTAAATTATAAGAAATGATGACTTTAGTAGTTATGACTTGTATTTAAATGAAATCAATCGAACTTAATAAATGTATCAAATCCACTTCTGTATCTACCATTATTTAATTCACTATATTTATCTATAATTAAGAATGAGTGCGGATAAGTCCATGTTTTTAAACATATGTTTTTAAATTTGGACCAATCAATGTCTGAATTAACATGTTCATTATAAATATGTTTTAAATTTATATCATCCTGTTTAAAAATTATTAAAAAGTTTGCATTATCTCGTATTAATTGTTTTGGTATTTTCGAATAAGTTTGGGACAAGTAAAAGCAATCTATATTTTTATGCCGTCCCATTGAAAAATAGTTACGTATATTTGTCTGATTCTCGCATGCCACATCGTCAAAAATAAAAACAGAATTTGGTAAAGCAATATCCGGGTCAATAACGTCTTTGTTATCATTAAATATGTTAAATTTTATATCTGGAATTTGATTCAAGATTTCATTTAAAAAGCAGTATTTTGGTTGAAATGTGGTTTTTGAATACAGATAAACATTCTTAAATTTTAAGCCGTTTTTATGTAATAATAAGCCTATCATTACATTGGTCTTTCCACAATTAGATGGACCGCAAATTAGACAGCGAATCGTATTGGGAAGTAATACGCTATGTCTGTTAATTCCGGAATGTGATTTTACTTCTATGTTGTTAATTTCTAAAGTTGTGGGTTGCTTTATCAACCTCATAATGATATCTGACAATACTGTATAGGGTATTTATATTAAATAGATAAATCATTACAATGTCCATTTCTATTGATCGAATGTTAGCGGTTCTAATGTTTGCTTTCCAAGAAATTTAGCTTTTAAAAACAACCTTTGTCCACGTGATCTATTACCAAAAAAGGTAAGTACCTAGTTATATTTTAGTTATTATTTTTGTAATACTTATTAATTCATTGTTGCACCAGCTCCACTGTATAGCAGACAAATTTGCATTGCACTGTTGGTTTACATATATCCTGATTTTGGTAAGTGTTTATTTTAACTTTTTACTAATAATATCAGTTAAAACTAATTGGTAGTTCATATGAAGGTTAATTTAATAAGTATTATTTTATTTTGTTACAGAAACAATGACAAGCATAGTTTTTGCTGACGCTGATCCTTTCTATCTACAAGAGGCTCAAGACATGAATTTAATCTGGAACAGTCATGAACACGATAGAGATATTGTTCGAGAAAATAAAGAAACCAATACAAAAAATAAATCATTCAAAACAATTCATAAGAAAGGAAAGTTAAGTTTTAAGAAAAAAATATCACCAGATTCATCATTCGTTGTCAGAAAAATACCAGGAAAAGGACATCACTTAATAAAAATTGAAATCAGTGAAATTAACACCCTAGCAAGTGATGATTGTTGTGTAAGTGTGCAGTATGTAGTTGAGGATAAATATGATAACATTTTAGACGCAACGCAAGATTTAATAAGTAAGATGACAAAAAAGTTATGTGTCCCAGAACCTTTATAAATCTATCTAATTGTATTTATTGATATTTTATTTTATTGTAATATTATTGAATATATAACCTAATAAACATAGTTACGAGTCACGTACTTGTTTTATTTATCTTGCTTACGCAGGGTTTACCTACACATTATTTCGGTGACCGATGTAAATCTGGATTCGGTCGAACACTAACAATAATCTTATAAAATCAGACAGGAATTAGGATAGGTTAAGAAAAATGCAAGGAATGATATTTTATGCGATTTCAATTTATTTCATATATATTTCACATATATTATATATAGCAAATTATAACTTTTACCAGTAAATCAAGACTTACAGACTATATAACTTTACAAATGTATTACTTATAAATATATATATATATATATAGTTATTATGTTAGGAATTATAGTAAACATTTACCAAAATAAAACGGTTTTCAGTTGACAAGATATATAATTTTGTCATTATTTACAGTTCAATGTTGCTTTTAAATGTCACTTTTATTATTATGATATATTTCTAATATAATACAATATTATTATAATATATTGCTGTAATGTCCCCAAGGTACAGTTTTTACTATATCTTTCGTGATCTGTCTCTTATCATCTGATTTATTTAAAATCAATTTATTCAACCTCTGAGTAAATATTTTATGATTAATTGATTTAATAATGTACATACTATCTCTAAAATCAATATTCCTAAACAAACATCGTTTATATTTTGCCATGTCAAGTTTCCTCGTTACACATTTTTTTGTGCCTTTGGCTTTCTTAAGTGAAGATGTTTCAGTATTTATGCAATAAAGTTTTGCGCGAAGTCCTGTGAATTCTGTAATTAACTCACCAGCCATTTCATCTTTAAAATATCCAGGTTGTTTAATATTAACATGAGGTATACCATATACATTATCTTCTTTAAAATTACTAGTGTCAAAGTATTGTAGGTTAAGTTTCATATCCTTGTAGAAATCATCAGTCCTTATCAAATATAAAAGACTATCAGTATCTGTGTAGCAAAGGCATATATTTTCTCCATACATTTTTTTCATAATCGCGTAATGGAATCTATATAAATGTCTCTTCGCGAGTTCTAGAACAGTAAAGCCAATATATATTGGTCGGTCTAGATTGATTTGTGTTGGCTGCATTTGAATAGCTACCAAATTTTCTGTAAAAATCGAGAGATTCATAAAATTTGGCGCACTTATATATTTTTCAGCGCCGCAAATTTTATTAGTTCTGTTAGAACAATCTTTCCATACATTAACTAGTTTTACATCAACTTGATTTCTTTTGTTTTCTATCGTTTTACCAAATATAGAGTTATTCTGTTTTTTAAAAAAATCCCTTTCAAATTCGGAAGTTGCATTTTGTCGCAACAATGTGTTTAATTCAATGTAAGGTTTTAGAAATTGTTTCTGATCGAAAGCCAATACTCTGTGTATTTTTAATAGTACAAGTCCGTTTCTCAAACATTCTTTTAAATGAGTATAATGTATGACATATTTATATTTATTATGTAGGTTTGCTATTAGCTTTTGAGATTTTCCATTAGGCGGAATACATTTTTCTGGCGCGAATGGTAAATCAGAATGATGATCATGTATTTGTGGAGGATATTCAAGGTCCACTTCAAGTATGTATCCGCGATTGTTACTATCTGGTATCGATTCAATGTTGTTAAGGGTTTTAATTTCGTCTTCATTTAGAAAGGAAAAATTATTGGTAGGAAGACATTTCATCATCGTATATCCATAAAGATTTACACAATCGAGGTACATTAGATAAGAATTGGGCTCGTATTTATTGTAATTAGACAAATATTTATTATTTGCTTTAGCATTTCTGAGAGAACATTGTGCTAAACCTCCTCTAATGCCTTTTTCAAGCATTTGATACATTTCAACATCGGAAATTAAATCAAGCTCAACTTTTGTAAACAATAACATGGCATCCCAACTTAATGAAGGTGATGATACATAATGACAAGGATCTAAGTTGTAGTAAGTCAAGCTCATTGTTCTGAATTTTTCAAAAACGTCACATAATAATAATACATCGCATTTTAAATATAAATCGGTGTACTCCCCTAAATCTTTTATGTTAAATTCATTCCAAATAGTTTGCGCATGTTCGTAATCTTTATCTGATATATCTTCAGAAGAAAGCCTATTAAAAAAACTACTCTTGTCAGGAAGATTTGGTTCATTATAGCGTTCCATCGAATTCAAATAATCATAGCAATATACTCCTTTTTGACACAATAAATCAAACGATTTACTATCAGGATAATATTTTTTTAAATTTTTAAAGTCACTTTTCTGCAGTGTTTTTACTAACTTATCCAAGCCGCAACTAAGAAAATTGAACGAATCAATAAATTTCAACTGAGCGGCATTGTTGGAATCAATTGGTATAAACTTTGTGATTGATATGTATTTTTCCTTTGTTTTTGAAATAAGATTAATACGTCCTATGATCGCAGATAGCTCGGTAATAAATAAATGACAGTCATATCCGGAAAGATTGTGGAATATGATTGGAATAAATTTACATGTCCTAGCATTCAAATTACATCCCACGTGACTCGGACCTAAATAAGCTGAATCAAAATGATCGTGGTCTGCGCATTTTACGTCATCAGCTACAAATTCCTTTTTACACAAGTGACAGATGGTAGCATGTTTAAACGATGCCAGCTCATTTTCAGTTAGCGGCATCATTTCATGTTTAATTGATATAATTTGATATAATTCCATTACATCATTAGTTAGAGCTTCAATAAATTTTTTAACACAATTTGGGCCCCGATAAGACACAAATTTGTTTAGACTCGGTTTAGACTCACAGCATATGTAATAAGCAAAGCAAGTCGCTTGATGTATTTGCACGTTCTCAACATGTTGTGATTTGCTTTTATCCGAATATTCTTTAAGCAAACTTTCAAAATCACCATATATTACGAAAGGAATTCTACGAGTTCGTTCAACATGCGAAAATAATAACTTACTACCTGGTTGAGGCAGAATTGTTTTTACTCTAGCGCAATCGTGATTTACCAGTTTTTCTTGCGATGGAAAATAAATAAAACATTCGTCACACAAAAAAATTCTGCATTTATGTTGTGTAAGTTGTCTATGTACAAGCTTTCCGAAATCTTTTATCAAACAGAAATGGTTTTTCCCGTTTATCTCAATGAGGAGCAGGCTAATATGCGTCAACTTACGATGTTTTGTTTTGTAGAGGGGACCAGATACTATATTGTTTTTATCCAAACCGTACACATTTACCGAAATTAAAGGATTTATCTTTTCGAATATTTTAATATCATTTAAACTCAAAGGAAAAGTCATTCCTGAAGTGTTCAGAATATGTTTATAATGTGGATATGACGACACTCTATTTGGATTATTTTTTGCTGGATACATATGCGCAATTATGCTCCATAAGAAACATCGATCATCTTTGTTTTGAATGTTTAAACATGATTTGGTGTTTTGAATTTCTCGCGGCAATTTCACGTATGAGCCCGCCCGTAATGGATTGTATTGATTAATATTTAATTCTAAATGACTGATAGAATTTAGTGTCCAACCACTCCCCGACATTTCGAATTCTGAACATTTCGTTATCAGCTTTTGGACACATGTTTTATAAAACGATATCAAATCAGAGTTGTAAAAAATCTTTACAAATGGCACATTAAATGACTTAAGGGCTTTTTCATCATTTTTAGGTAAATAATATGACACAAAAAATTCCATGTTGACTTTTAATGCATTGTGTTGGATCAATGATTTTTTTATTAATTGTAAAACTGAAGTAGAGGCTTTATTCAAAAATTCCTCAGGCAGCATATTATTCGAAATAGGGTTTATTTTATAACTTACAATTCTAGATTTAAATGCACTAGCTATAATCTGCACATCTGGGAACTCAGAGTTGATCAAACAGTTTGATTTATGAATACTACTTTTATAATGCGACGAGATACGAGACACCTCAATATTACACTCTCTACAATATACCATTTTGCCTCACTTGTTCCTTAGTAGGTATACTTGATAACAAACTTGAACTGATAAAAAATATTAAAAAATATAGGTAAATATTTGAGGTATTTACTTAATATAATAGTTGCATGAATTGATATGAAGCGATTAACCTGCCTAGATGTCGGTAATAATATAAATGCATAGTTTCGTAATCTGAGATTTAATTTTACTGTTTGCAATTAGTTTTCAGTAGTATATTTCAGTATTTCAGTTTCTATATTTAAATTTTTCAATATTCCAATATTTCAATATTCCAATATTTCTCATTTATAGTTTTGCTGTAAATAAAACAATCATTAGACATAACATAATAATAACCAGTTAAAATTTTATTCATGAAAATAAAACTTACATTTGTTGATTAAAAAGTATTGTAAATGCTTTCCTATTATAAGGTATAAATAAAATAAAGATAACAGTTAAGTAAAGATAGCTAGATAAAAGTGAAATAATTGAATATTATTGCGTCAGTATGTTAGAACATATTGTTCATTGCGGTATCATGGGATACTTAAATGTATAGTTTGGTAATCCTAGTTTGCAATTTACTGTGTAGATATTATTATAATGTTTGCAATTAGTATTTCAGTTTCTATATTTCAATTTTTCAATATTTCAATTTTCAATATTTCAATATTTCAATATTTCTCATTTTTAGTTTTGCTGTAAATAAAACAATTATTAGACACAAAATAAGAATAACCATTTCAAATTTTATTCATAAAATCTAAAACTAACATTAACTAATTCAAAAGTAGTATATATGCAAGTAATTACCTATTATAAGGTAGAAATAAAAATATCAAGGTAATATAATAAAGTAAAGACAAAATGAAACAATTGCGATTGTACCAATCTGTTAAAACATACTGTTCAATGTAATTTCATGGGATACATTATTGGCTGTATAGCCTTGAATTCATTTTTCCCGGCTTCTACAAGTGTTGACAATGCGCGCCATACAGGTGTTTGGGTGTCAGTACACAATTTTAAAGTAACCAGGGCTCTTTTCCAACGTTCTTCGCTAGGCTGACATTCAGCTTCTCGGGAATTATAGACCCTTAACTCGACGTAATACTCCCCGCCACGTGTGAGATCTCGTTGTGTTGTATACCCGCTCGTTCCGCGCTGTGAAAAGAAGCTCCGCAATGTAGCCGCACGCGCTGGTTTCACCTTGCTGCTTTCTCCGATCTCCTGAAAAAAAATCAAACAAATAATAAGTGACCTTCATACGTAACAGTTTATTGATATAACTGCTGTAACAAAAGTAAGTTACATAAATGTTTACAAAAATAATCTAGCCTGCATTAAACAACGCTTATCCACCATCGTAACTAAAAAAATACCCTGCCTAAGAGGGCCATGGTGCCGTAAACAATCATCACACACACACACTGAGTATCACACCCATAAAAATAAGTAAACGAGCGAATAATATTTTTTCATTACCTGTGTAATCGAGGGCTGCGCCAGAGGTAATTCTACGTCATCCGTGTCCGAGCCAAAGAAATGGGATGTCGTCAACAGTTCTGTTGACACCGCCGCTGGCAGTTTTTTCTTTCTCGATGAAGACCCAGCGCCGCTGCTAGCCGTCCGTTTCTTTGATGCGCCTCCGTCTTTCTTCTTTTCTTGAGCCACCTTTTTTGCAGGAGGTTGTGGTGTAGGTGGAGGTGCTACAGGCTCGGACCCCGCCGGTGTTTCGTCGTCCGATACATCAATCTCATCGGCCCAGAAAGGATTTTGCGACCAGCCCGGCCTGAAAGCAATAATTTAAAATAATTATAATAGAAGATAACTTCGCAACGAGTTAACACAACATTGTTTCTGAACATTGTTTTAGCCTAGCATAGCAAAATGCTTTATAAATAAAAAATCCATGAGTTAACACAAGTTAGTTTGCCGATCAACACAGGTACCTAAGTCACATTACACTTTATACGTTTACATCCTCACACTCACAGTCCACACTTAGTTCAATGACTTGTATAGCGGGTGCCAGAAACATTCACTTCACTCATAATCTCACCTTGAACCAGAAATACAAATTTCCCTTGGGGAAGTAAATTGAGCTTCTGTCAGGAATCGAACCCGAAACTCCCGGTGTAGAAGGCAATTACTTAACAACTACGCCAGCATGGCATCTAATTTTTTTCACCGAAGTTATAAGGCAATTTGCACTCACTAATAATTCATTCATACTAACAATAAATACTTTAAGGTCACTTACTTACATAGTTAGGTTCCTTGAAGTTCCGAATATGTAAATAACTGCACTTTTTTTGGATGCTGGAGCGTCGTCGCCCACCACTGAATATCCGCTTTTAAATGTAGATGCACCAAATCAGTCCTATTTATAATCTCATTTTATAAAGATGCATTCACAAGTCGAATCTTGACTAAAACGTACAAAAATAAAAAAACAGAAAGGTTAAAGTTTTAACGATTGTATACCTTAACGATCTTGTAAACAAAGTTCATTTCATCTTGTCAACCGATAAACAAATCTGAATGAGACTTTATGCTGTCGTCAAGGGATGTAAAGCGATGACTGCTGCACATTCTCGAGCAACTGGAGACAAAAATCCTATAAGGAAGTGGCAGGTACTTATACCAATTACGAGTCTTTTAAATTACAGATCTCACTTAACTGGTAAACAACATATTTCAATTGATCACCAGTAATGAGAGAACCTCTCGAATAAAACAATGCTTTTTATGAAAATCCTTATAACTAAATCTTTTAGATATTAGTAGCGAAACAAACATCAATAAGTCGATTTGTATTTTTTGACGATACTAAAAATGTATTGCTACTTAAGTAAATATTTAAAAATCACATAATGTTCTGATCACTACTGTTACCTATTTAGTATTTTTATTAGACATTAATATGTAGGTACCTACGTTAAATTTTAACCAAAACGTATATTATAATTTTAATTATGTAAAATCATGAAACGAAGGTTGTATCTTTGAACCATAGGCCGTCATTTATTTATTTATTCATTATAATCAATCTCTTTTTTAACTTTTTTTATTTTCTATACAAGATGATTACTACAAAACATCAAAAGAACCAAAAGCCCGTAAAGTAACCTATGGATAGTGACAATGGAGTCTTATCGCTAAGAGAAATTCTTTTCAGAAATATTTGTATCGATATAATCACAGTAATATTGTTGTTTGCTAAGAAGCTATTTAATAGTATAGATAGTGAAAAGTATAGATATCTTAGAAAATACTAAAAACAAAAACTTTTAAACTCATAGCCCACACTAAATTCATAGACTTGTATCTTAGGTGCTAGAAACATTCACTTCTTCACACACACACACACAATGACACCCAGAACCAGAAGTGCATATTTTCCTTGATGAGGAGATTTATGCTACTGTCGGGAATCAAACCTAGTACCCGCAACATAGAAGACAAGAACTTACCAACTACGTCAACATGACAGTCTGACTAATCGTATCTTTGATAAAAAAATATGACGAAAAAAATATCGTTGAATCACGTACGCTAGAAAATCCAAATATAGGCTGACTTGATAGCCTAGGTACATAGGACTGCACATATCATTGACATGAGTACAAAATAATAAAATGTAATAATCATAAAAAGTCCCCACTTTATACGTACTCGTACGTACTCTAGGTAACATACCACGGCTGTATAACCCACACTTAAATCGGGATACTATATACCTATGCCTTATAAATGTGTCGGTCGCATCTGTTTCACTAGACAGACAAAGTATTATGTTCTGAACTGATCTGTCTTGAACGGTCTAAAATAAAATGAACTGCTCAGATAAACAAATACAGACTGACCAGATAAAACGATAGCGGTTTATAAGCTAGAGGGAACCTCGCTTTTTTTAATTCAGTGCGACGAATATAGTGAGCGAACATAATACATGTTGTAAAATGCGCTAACGAGACGATTATAGAGAATAAAAACATCTGACACATGATCCGTGCGCAAACAAGTTGTCGGTTCCCTTGTAATTACAATACTACTTATTAATCGTATGTTTGATGTGGATTGGATAGCAGATAATCGCAATTCTGCATCTGCATCGCTCTCGCTACGCTCGAGCTCGCGATGCATGACCCCCAATTCTCCCCTACTTTTAATATAGATTAGATTGAGGCAAGTTTTATTTATGTGATTGTGACGGAACAAGCACGAAGCCGACCTGATGTTAAGTGGACTAACCTCTCCCTATAACTTCGTCCCAAGTAATTGAACTGCGCCCGTTACACTGAGACAGAGAGACTTTTCTGGCTCTCAGGGACTGCTGCCGGTACACACTAATAGGTGCCTGGCGACAGATTTTCTACTTGAGGGTGGTAACTAGATAGGCAAAATGCCTTTCCACCTTTCCTTGACTCTCATATTGGAACAGAAATGACTATTTACTGTCCATGCGCAAAACATTCGCGCGTCACCACTCACAATTAGAACTTTGAATTAGTCTACGGGCTCGACACCACCCACCCATATGGACATCCAAAAAATAGTTTATAGTTTATCATCGTCCAAGGTGGCTTACGTAGAAACTAATTAAGATTCCCGCCTGAGAGCTAAGAAAGGGCCGGTCCACATCGCTGATTGTAATTAATAGAGGCCTCACAACGTCATTAATCAACCATTTTATAAAACGCGCCGGTAATTAGGGCTTTGTCTTCGCCACGCTTCGATCTCGGAACAGTTTCAGTTAGGACTCAGTATATACGCCAGCACAGAGAAACCCTACGTACCGACTGAAGGGCGTTTAACCGATTTCCAAAAAGGAGGAGGTTCTTACTAAACACGTATATATTTTTTTTATGTATGATCATTCATAACTTTTATAGAGTAGTCCGATTTGATAATTCATTTTTCATACAAAATGATATACATCTGAGGGTTTTGTCATCTGATTTATATGGGAACCCATATAAATTTCATCAAAATCTACCAAGTAGTTTTTTACTTACACTCAACTAACTGGAAAATGCTTGACATACCTAGATGACTTGGTAGTTGCAAGTGTTGTCGATGGTGACCAGTATTGTAGGTGAATGATAATCGATTGTGAATAAGTAATTATCACTAAAAAGGGTGACATTTTTTGTACAAAAAATGGAACCGACTTCTAACACTGAAAAATATGAAATAACTTGTTGAAAACGGACCATAAAAATGTGATCTCAACAGTGTTTTGAACCCGCATGGAGCCGACTTCAACAAGTTACTTGACAGTGTTTCTTGTAAAAAATAACTCTTTGTACTAAGTTAACAATATACAAAGTCGCGCTCAAAAAAGCTAATTTACAGAAGATATAATTACACTGAGAAAAAAATTAGGTAACTCAACACCTAATTCTGTAGGTAATGCAAAAAATTGTTTGATTTTAACTAACTTAGTTTGTCTGAACGTAGCAAAAGGTTTACCTGGCGATAGGTAAGCACCACGTGCAGCGTTAGGTAGGAACAAATACCAGGTGTAATGTTGTCTTAGGTTTTCGCGATTGTTACACATAGTAATTAAACAACTTTAAACGGTTTAAATCGCGTATATTTGTCATTATTTTTGTCCCGACGTTTCAAACACTTTGCAGTGATCGTGGTCACGGGGTGACTAATTGATTTTATTTGTCACATGAGTTATTAAGAAATTATTTGGTCTACCGTCAGAAATTTTTATATTAATCATAACGTTCCCTATTCACGCAGTATTCGCTCACGGTGTCCAGAGGTCTTGCAGATTTGTGTCGGCCATGAGATTTAATTAATTTAATAACAGGATCCCAAGCAGGTGGTACTTGCCAACCATCATCTCTATTGAAATTTGGGTACTTTTTGATTTCAATTGCCTCGCGTAACATTCTTGGCATAAACCGGGTCTCTCTGGCAAGGATTTGTGGGTTGTCGAACCGAATGTAGTGGTTGGGTTTGTCCTGGGCATGTTCACAAACCGCAGACTTGGTCGAGCGTCTGTTCTTCATGTCAGCAATGTGTTCTTTTACCCGGATACCAACGCTCCTCTTTGTTTGCCCAATGTATTTCAGCCCACATTCACAATCAAGTTTGTAAACACCTGCATCTTGTAGGGGAATATTGCACTTAACAGGTCTTAAAAATTGGTTGATCTTCTTGTGCGGCTTGAAGTAAGTTTTTATTGAAGCTCGTCTTAAGATATTACCAATTTTGTCTGTGACACCCTTGATGTAAGGTAAGATGGCAGGTTGTCGCTCAACTGTGGCAGGCTTGGGCCGGCTTCTGTGACGCATACGTGGGAGCTTGTGATTATTGCTTCGCAGTACTTGTTTTACATACTGAAGCTCCTCCTTGAGATGGTCAGTGTCGCAGATGCCATGTGCTCTCTGTAACAAAGATTTGCCTACGGTAGCCAACTGACATGGATGGTGATGGGAGTTACCATTGAGATATTTATCTGTATGGGTGGGTTTCCTATACACTGTATGACTTAGGGAGTTGTCAGGATTCCTGATGACTAAAACATCAAGAAAAGCTAAGCATTTATTGACCTCAGGCTCCATTGTAAATTGAATTTTGTTATGTAAAGAGTTTAGATGGTTAAGAAATGCAGAAACTTTATTACTGGGGAGGATGGTAAAAGTATCATCTACGTACCGTTTATAGATCTTCGGCATAGCCACAGCTGTGGAAAGAGCTCTCTCCTCGAAGTCCTCCATGAAAATATCGGCAACAACGGGGGAGACTGGAGAGCCCATAGCTACACCATCAATCTGTATGTAGAACTTATTTTCCCAGAATAGATAGCCAGATGTTAGGCAATGTTCCAGTAATTCTGCATATTCCATGGGAAGGTCATTCTCACTAAGTCTTTTCTTGACAATTTCAATGCAATCATGTACAGGTAGGCTGGTGAATAACGACTGTACATCAAAGCTGACCATAACTTCATCATCAGTCAGTTGTAGATTTTTCATTTGACTGACAAAGTGGTAAGAATCCTTGACAACCGCACTAGTTTGACCGCGAAGTGGAGACAGTATCTTAGCAAGGTGTTGAGCTAGTTTGTATGTTGGTGAGTCAATTTGGCTTACGATTGGGCGCAAAGGAACGTCTGTCTTGTGTATTTTTGGTAATCCATACAGTTTTGGTGGTTTCACACACGAAGGTACCAGTGCCGTGACGTCTAACCCAAGAGTATCGGAGTATTTACAAATTATTTCCTTAGTTTTTGTTACCATTTTAGCTGTTGGATCGCTTTTTTACTGGTTTATATGTGCTTTCGTCCGACAAAAGTTCTTTTATTTTTAGGTTATAATCCGACGTATCCATGATTACAGTGGAATTACCTTTATCTGCTCGAATAATGGTTATGTCTTGGTTCTTGCGTAGGTTGGTAAGTTCAAGATATTGTTCACGAGGTAGATTCGGTGTGGGCGCTTTACTTCGACGCAAAACAGCAGAGATATCTTGGCGTAACGCTTCCAAATCTTCCTTTTTTATACTGTTTTTGGCAAGACAATGTTCCACAGAGCAGATTATCTCTTCAAAAGGCACTGATCTTGGGGAAACCGCGTAGTTCAATCCATTTTCGAGGGCCTGAAGGGCGACCGGATTTATAGTTTGTTGCGATAGATTTATGACACTATCAGCTGTTTTTGACGGTCGCGAGGTTACGCTTCGTTCCAAATTTGGCAATTGCTTTGTTGCAAGTTTTTCATATTTTATGATTTTACGCTTTTTGAACTCGTCATATTTAGCGGCAGCGCGATTATTAGTTGTTTGCATGCATTTTTGGAAATCCGATGCTGATAGTGCTTTTTCTAACTGAATGGATTGAATCTCAATGGTTTGGTTGATTTTGTAAATATCAAAACGATGTTGGCGTATGCTTCGACATAATAATTTCTTACTTGTTTGACGGAGTATGTCGGCGCTTCCAGTAATGTCCTTTTTTGGGGATATTCTCACGCACACTGGTATGATATTATTATCCCTACATCGCTTGAGGAAGTTAAGCGATGTTAGGAGTCTCACGCGCTTGATCTTGAAGTACTCCCACTGTCTTATTTCAGTTGCTGTTTTCGGCCCGTATACCGTAACATAATGTTGTCTTAGGTTTTCGCGATTGTTACACATAGTAATTAAACAACTTTAAACGGTTTAAATCGCGTATATTTGTCATTATTTTTGTCCCGACGTTTCAAACACTTTGCAGTGATCGTGGTCACGGGGTGACTAATTGATTTTATTTGTCACATGAGTTATTAAGAAATTATTTGGTCTACCGTCAGAAATTTTTATATTAATCATAACGTTCCCTATTCACGCAGTATTCGCTCACGGTGTCCAGAGGTCTTGCAGATTTGTGTCGGCCATGAGATTTAATTAATTTAATAACAGGATCCCAAGCAGGTGGTACTTGCCAACCATCATCTCTATTGAAATTTGGGTACTTTTTGATTTCAATTGCCTCGCGTAACATTCTTGGCATAAACCGGGTCTCTCTGGCAAGGATTTGTGGGTTGTCGAACCGAATGTAGTGGTTGGGTTTGTCCTGGGCATGTTCACAAACCGCAGACTTGGTCGAGCGTCTGTTCTTCATGTCAGCAATGTGTTCTTTTACCCGGATACCAACGCTCCTCTTTGTTTGCCCAATGTATGACAGCCCACATTCACAATCAAGTTTGTAAACACCTGCATCTTGTAGGGGAATATTGCACTTAACAGGTCTTAAAAATTGGTTGATCTTCTTGTGCGGCTTGAAGTAAGTTTTTATTGAAGCTCGTCTTAAGATATTACCAATTTTGTCTGTGACACCCTTGATGTAAGGTAAGATGGCAGGTTGTCGCTCAACTGTGGCAGGCTTGGGCCGGCTTCTGTGACGCATACGTGGGAGCTTGTGATTATTGCTTCGCAGTACTTGTTTTACATACTGAAGCTCCTCCTTGAGATGGTCAGTGTCGCAGATGCCATGTGCTCTCTGTAACAAAGATTTGCCTACGGTAGCCAACTGACATGGATGGTGATGGGAGTTACCATTGAGATATTTATCTGTATGGGTGGGTTTCCTATACACTGTATGACTTAGGGAGTTGTCAGGATTCCTGATGACTAAAACATCAAGAAAAGCTAAGCATTTATTGACCTCAGGCTCCATTGTAAATTGAATTTTGTTATGTAAAGAGTTTAGATGGTTAAGAAATGCAGAAACTTTATTACTGGGGAGGATGGTAAAAGTATCATCTACGTACCGTTTATAGATCTTCGGCATAGCCACAGCTGTGGAAAGAGCTCTCTCCTCGAAGTCCTCCATGAAAATATCGGCAACAACGGGGGAGACTGGAGAGCCCATAGCTACACCATCAATCTGTATGTAGAACTTATTTTCCCAGAATAGAAAGATATTAAAGATATTACCAATGGTGTCACAGACAAAATTGGTAATATCTTAAGACGAGCTTCAATAAAAACTTACTTCAAGCCGCACAAGAAGATCAACCAATTTTTAAGACCTGTTAAGTGCAATATTCCCCTACAAGATGCAGGTGTTTACAAACTTGATTGTGAATGTGGGCTGTCATACATTGGGCAAACAAAGAGGAGCGTTGGTATCCGGGTAAAAGAACACATTGCTGACATGAAGAACAGACGCTCGACCAAGTCTGCGGTTTGTGAACATGCCCAGGACAAACCCAACCACTACATTCGGTTCGACAACCCACAAATCCTTGCCAGAGAGACCCGGTTTATGCCAAGAATGTTACGCGAGGCAATTGAAATCAAAAAGTACCCAAATTTCAATAGAGATGATGGTTGGCAAGTACCACCTGCTTGGGATCCTGTTATTAAATTAATTAAATCTCATGGCCGACACAAATCTGCAAGACCTCTGGACACCGTGAGCGAATACTGCGTGAATAGGGAACGTTATGATTAATATAAAAATTTCTGACGGTAGACCAAATAATTTCTTAATAACTCATGTGACAAATAAAATCAATTAGTCACCCCGTGACCACGATCACTGCAAAGTGTTTGAAACGTCGGGACAAAAATAATGACAAATATACGCGATTTAAACCGTTTAAAGTTGTTTAATTACTATGTGTAACAATCGCGAAAACCTAAGACAACATTATGTTACGGTATACGGGCCGAAAACAGCAACTGAAATAAGACAGTGGGAGTACTTCAAGATCAAGCGCGTGAGACTCCTAACATCGCTTAACTTCCTCAAGCGATGTAGGGATAATAATATCATACCAGTGTGCGTGAGAATATCCCCAAAAAAGGACATTACTGGAAGCGCCGACATACTCCGTCAAACAAGTAAGAAATTATTATGTCGAAGCATACGCCAACATCGTTTTGATATTTACAAAATCAACCAAACCATTGAGATTCAATCCATTCAGTTAGAAAAAGCACTATCAGCATCGGATTTCCAAAAATGCATGCAAACAACTAATAATCGCGCTGCCGCTAAATATGACGAGTTCAAAAAGCGTAAAATCATAAAATATGAAAAACTTGCAACAAAGCAATTGCCAAATTTGGAACGAAGCGTAACCTCGCGACCGTCAAAAACAGCTGATAGTGTCATAAATCTATCGCAACAAACTATAAATCCGGTCGCCCTTCAGGCCCTCGAAAATGGATTGAACTACGCGGTTTCCCCAAGATCAGTGCCTTTTGAAGAGATAATCTGCTCTGTGGAACATTGTCTTGCCAAAAACAGTATAAAAAAGGAAGATTTGGAAGCGTTACGCCAAGATATCTCTGCTGTTTTGCGTCGAAGTAAAGCGCCCACACCGAATCTACCTCGTGAACAATATCTTGAACTTACCAACCTACGCAAGAACCAAGACATAACCATTATTCGAGCAGATAAAGGTAATTCCACTGTAATCATGGATACGTCGGATTATAACCTAAAAATAAAAGAACTTTTGTCGGACGAAAGCACATATAAACCAGTAAAAAGCGATCCAACAGCTAAAATGGTAACAAAAACTAAGGAAATAATTTGTAAATACTCCGATACTCTTGGGTTAGACGTCACGGCACTGGTACCTTCGTGTGTGAAACCACCAAAACTGTATGGATTACCAAAAATACACAAGACAGACGTTCCTTTGCGCCCAATCGTAAGCCAAATTGACTCACCAACATACAAACTAGCTCAACACCTTGCTAAGATACTGTCTCCACTTCGCGGTCAAACTAGTGCGCTTGTCAAGGATTCTTACCACTTTGTCAGTCAAATGAAAAATCTACAACTGACTGATGATGAAGTTATGGTCAGCTTTGATGTACAGTCGTTATTCACCAGCCTACCTGTACATGATTGCATTGAAATTGTCAAGAAAAGACTTAGTGAGAATGACCTTCCCATGGAATATGCAGAATTACTGGAACATTGCCTAACATCTGGCTATCTATTCTGGGAAAATAAGTTCTACATACAGATTGATGGTGTAGCTATGGGCTCTCCAGTCTCCCCCGTTGTTGCCGATATTTTCATGGAGGACTTCGAGGAGAGAGCTCTTTCCACAGCTGTGGCTATGCCGAAGATCTATAAACGGTACGTAGATGATACTTTTACCATCCTCCCCAGTAATAAAGTTTCTGCATTTCTTAACCATCTAAACTCTTTACATAACAAAATTCAATTTACAATGGAGCCTGAGGTCAATAAATGCTTAGCTTTTCTTGATGTTTTAGTCATCAGGAATCCTGACAACTCCCTAAGTCATACAGTGTATAGGAAACCCACCCATACAGATAAATATCTCAATGGTAACTCCCATCACCATCCATGTCAGTTGGCTACCGTAGGCAAATCTTTGTTACAGAGAGCACATGGCATCTGCGACACTGACCATCTCAAGGAGGAGCTTCAGTATGTAAAACAAGTACTGCGAAGCAATAATCACAAGCTCCCACGTATGCGTCACAGAAGCCGGCCCAAGCCTGCCACAGTTGAGCGACAACCTGCCATCTTACCTTACATCAAGGGTGTCACAGACAAAATTGGTAATATCTTAAGACGAGCTTCAATAAAAACTTACTTCAAGCCGCACAAGAAGATCAACCAATTTTTAAGACCTGTTAAGTGCAATATTCCCCTACAAGATGCAGGTGTTTACAAACTTGATTGTGAATGTGGGCTGTCATACATTGGGCAAACAAAGAGGAGCGTTGGTATCCGGGTAAAAGAACACATTGCTGACATGAAGAACAGACGCTCGACCAAGTCTGCGGTTTGTGAACATGCCCAGGACAAACCCAACCACTACATTCGGTTCGACAACCCACAAATCCTTGCCAGAGAGACCCGGTTTATGCCAAGAATGTTACGCGAGGCAATTGAAATCAAAAAGTACCCAAATTTCAATAGAGATGATGGTTGGCAAGTACCACCTGCTTGGGATCCTGTTATTAAATTAATTAAATCTCATGGCCGACACAAATCTGCAAGACCTCTGGACACCGTGAGCGAATACTGCGTGAATAGGGAACGTTATGATTAATATAAAAATTTCTGACGGTAGACCAAATAATTTCTTAATAACTCATGTGACAAATAAAATCAATTAGTCACCCCGTGACCACGATCACTGCAAAGTGTTTGAAACGTCGGGACAAAAATAATGACAAATATACGCGATTTAAACCGTTTAAAGTTGTTTAATTACTAAATACCAGGTGTATTTCACCTACTTTAGGTCACACATACCTTTTTTTTTTACCTAATCGCTAAGTTAATGAGCCGTTACCTAATCGTAAAAGTACGTTAAACTAATCAAATTTGGTAAATTTTACACTCAGAAAATATACATGACTTAAAAACACCTAATATTAAGTTGATGCTATGTAACATAATAATTAGGTACAATCAAACGAACATATTCAGTTGCTTTAAACAATTTTAAAGCCATATTAGCTTATTGCCGGCACAGACACCGACGCCGACACAGACACCGACGCCGACACAGACACCGACGCCGGCACAGACACCGACGCCGACACAGACACCGACGCTGACACAGACACCGATGCCGGCACAGACACCGACGCCGACACAGACACCGACGCCGGCACAGACACCGACGCCGACACAGACACCGACGCCGGCACAGACACCGACGCCGACACAGACACCGACACTGACACAGACACCGACGCCGGCACAGACACCGACGCCGACACAGACACCGACGCCGACACAGACGCCGACACAGACACAGACACCGACGCCGACACAGACACCGACGCCGGCACAGACACCGACGCCGACACAGACACCGACGCCGACACAGACACCGACGCCGACACAGACACCGACGCTGACACAGACACCGACGCCGGCACAGACACCGACGCCGACACAGACACCGACGCCGACACCGACGCCGGCACAGACTCCGACGCCGGCACAGACACTGACGCCGACACAGACACCGACGCCGACACAGACACCGACACAGACACCGACGCCGGCACAGACACCGACGCCGGCACAGACACCGACGCCGACACAGACACCGACGCCGACACAGACACCGACGCCGACACAGACACCGACGCTGGCACAGACACCGACGCCGGCACAGACACCGACGCCGACACCGACGCCGACACAGATACCGACGCCGAAACAGACACCGACGCCGGCACAGACACCGACGCCGACACAGACACCGACGCCGACACAGACACCGTCGCCGACACAGATACCGACGCCGACACAGACACCGACGCCGGCACAGACACCGACGCCGACACAGACACCGACGCCGACACAGACACCGACGCCGGCACAGACACCGACGCCGGCCTATGTTCACTTAAACGTATTCTTGACAAAATGACAAAAGGTAAAAGAAACGACTGTTACTTAGCTAAGATTTTTTTCAACTCTCTGTTACTAAGCATGAATAAAAAAATACCAACATGTGGTGACATACAACTACATATTCAGTTTCTTTAAATAAATTTTAAGTTTTTGAACCTAACATGACTATAATTCACCTAACTACTATGGCCACTACCACCTACCCAGGATATCAAATAGTCGTTACTATTCTGATACGAACAAACCAAAACAGCGACTGCTACCTACTCGTGTCATAGGTACATAAGTTCTATGTGTGGATGTTACTCGGTCTACACGAACCTTCCTAACAGCCTATATCCATAACTAACCTACCCTGCGGTCTTATTTTCCCATTCATATATCTTAATAGTAGGATCCTAGGTATACTATAATAGGCAGGTACAGGGTTCGTGGGGTGGCAAAGATAATATGATTATAGCATCGCTTTGTTTTGCAAGCAGCCCCCGTCACGTTGTACCCCGCAGAACAATAAAGAGTGTGAATTCTTATGTTTGTTTGTTAAAGTACCTATTATAATTTAATTTATATATCAGCTCAATATAGCAACTGATACAACCTAATAAATAGTTACTGGTTCCCTACTCGTTACGTAACTTGCACCAATAATGCGATTAGAACAAAGTATTTACGCACTAATCAAATCGATTAGGTTCTTTTGAAGCATTGTTAGGTAACTATACCTAATCAGAACGTTACCGAGAGCTAAAATTAGCTAGGTCCATATATAATTAAGTCTCGATAATTATTGAATTAGTCTGCTTTCACTATTCAATCTGCCTGTCTATGGAATCCTCTACCCGTCTCATTACGACGTGAGACATAGGACCAAATAAAAAAGTTCTATCAGTCCATATACCTACCACTTTTCATTATAAACTGTGATATTGCTTAATTGCTGTGTGGTATAATAATTATATATATTCATATAAATATTATATGTATATTATTAATACATATAAGCGTATGTATATTATGATATGTGTGAGTTATATTTGAAATTGAGTAAGCCTGTTGTTATCTTCAGCCTGTTTTAGCTTTTTATTATTGATTACCTGCTAGATGAAGGCCACTCATGAAGATTGCCATTAGCTTTACTATAAAGGAAGAACTGTTTAGCAAGGCATTTTTTGGGTAAATAATGTAAGCAGTATCCTGATACTTACGTTACACACAAAGAAATGTAAATGCTTGCACGAGTCATAAGTAAAATCAGCTAGGTACCTACGTCTCGACTCAAGGTTCATATTCTCACATAGCCATAATATGTACAATTTATTATAATGTAGTATCATCTCTCCGTGTGCTAAATGTACATATTTTTGTTAGTTATCTCATAAATTTAGGTACTTAAACTTACAACTATCGCAACTAATACGACCAAATAAATAGTAGCTACAACCAAACCGTTACGTACGTTGCATCAATAAAGCGGTTACTGAAACGTATTAATGAAATAGATTAGGTTCTTTTGAAGTATTATTAAGTATCCTAATACGCAGTTAATACTATCTATACTGGTACTGTAGGTCTTCAAAACTTTACCAAGAGCATAAGAATAAATAATAAAATAACAGAACACAACGGAACATTCTTCAACTGTGTCCCAAAGGCCGCCATTTATAGATATACCTAATTTTATACTTCACGTCGTTACTCCCCTCTGCCATTCAGGTGTGTTGCCAGGGTTGCTTATTGTTAAATATTGCTTACATTTAAAGATAATGTTGCTAAATTGTAAGTTTTTCTTTACATTGAAATCATTATGAGAGCTGAAAACCACAATGGAATGGATGATCAAACTAGAAAAAACTAAGAAGTCTCAGCGTACGAATTGGTTTTTGCCAAGGAAACATTATAAGGTTATAAAAATATTTTACAATAACATTAAAAACCTAATTTTTAGTTTGTATAACATAGCACTATTAAATTAAGCGCGCAGCGGCCTATTATGCCGACGACTTAGTTTCAAATTGTATCGGCGGTGGTAGAATAGTTGATTGCAACAGAAAATTATATGCGATCATTCAAAGACGGGTTGTAGAAAAATATATACTTAATATAGGTACTTATTACATAATGGCCTTGATAGTTGAAGCTATGTTTGTTTAAAATGATAAGACTATATTTTGTTTTGTATTCTTTCTATAGTAAAAATGAAAACTCTTTCAGTTTTATTTTCAAAATCTAATATTTGGGGTTATATTGAAAAAAAATTGGAGGAAATTTCACATAAACATCTGGTAACACTATAGACTAGAAAGCGCGGCGCAGGTACACGCACTTCATTTCTGATTTCATTCGTTTCGACAAAGTAAAATCCATCGGAGTCACGGACGAGTAAATTAATGAATTGTGGTTTGATAGTGTTATGTTCCATGGAAGAACTACTAAAAGATTTTGAGATGCCTGATGACATAATTAAAAGATTTACTGGTAAGTGAGAATTATTTTCATCTATTTAATTTCAGTTGGAAGTTTGGCATAGGTGTTTCGTTGCTTTTCACATTTTCAATTAAGATGGCGATTGCCATTGATTACCAATCAGGTTTTATAGTTAACAGTTTTTTTGATGCATACAACTGAACTGGAACTTCTAGTTATACCTAACCTACTACTTACTACTTGTTGGATTTAGCTACCAGCTAGCGACGAATGCGGTTAGTTATATAAAATGTTTCAAATTTGTAGTCGGTCCTTTCTATGATTCCGCTAAATTTTCATCAAAAAGGATACAATTACTACGAAGACATGATTATGAATTTGCCTAATTGTTACATACGTTTACTAACATTAGTTTCTTATAAAGTACTTGTAAGGTATGATTCATACTCGCAGTAGTTAGGCATATTTCTTGGTGTATAGGTATACCTAAATTAGAATTTAAGAATCTAGCTTTGGGTACACCCACATAACATTTTATTCTTAGTTCCTGTGTAGGTACCTATATGTATATTAAAAAAGAACTGAAACTTATACAATAGAGTCTTTTACGCAGGAATGTATTGTTATTGTATATTTTCATGCTTATAGTACTGTTTTTTTTACCTAACTTTTGAATACTGGAACCTTTTACTTGTTGTATCAATGGTGTCATAAATATTATCCTGTTTTATTCCAGCTCATGGTCTATCTGTGTATACGTACATACATAGATTTAACTACTTAGTCATTATTGAATATGTGATAAACATCTTAAGTTTTTTGGCGGATGAGTCACCTTCGTCCAAGGGTCCAAGTACCTTTATCTCAATACCCTACAAATGGTTCCCGGGCAGTGCCGTCAAGATCTAGCCTATTAGCTGTATAAAAATGTTGTTAGTATCCATTATTTTACCAGAGAATTATTGTTGTATATAAATTATTGCCGTCGTAATCCTTTTATTAAAGTCTTCTGAATTATACTTTTCTGTGCAAGTAATCGTTACCGTGGTATTTATTTAATTTTACAGACAATGAAAACAACAAATTGACGGCTGCCCTGCTTCTGCTGCCATATTTATTTTCCACTGGCGGAAAAGTACCACCAGTATCAACACCAGTGATTGTAGTCGCATTGTTCCTGAATAATTCGCTGTTTATATTATTAAGAATTTTAATATTGTATTTGATATTATACTTACTTATCGATTGTAAGCATTAGTGTAATGATTGAAGCAGTGATGGCTCAGTGGCTTTGGCTATGGACTGCCGCGCAGCAGATCCATGGTTCGAATCCCGCCGCGGGCTTGAGCTTCACCGCATGGTGAGCCAGTAATTCTAGGTTAAGCCTGCTATCACCTTCGACCACATCATCACTTACCATCAGGTGAGATTGTGGTCAAAGGCTTACCTATCAGCAATAATAATAATAAAAAAAAAAAAGATTGTAAGTTTGACTGACGGCAAGAATTATTTTGATTGATGCCCGGCTTTTCAATCATTAGATAGTTCCTATCCATAAAAATAAATTCAATAGGCTAGAAAAATGAGTTATTTTGTTTTTTAATTTTGACTGGTTAACTTATTATCGTATTTAAATTTTTGTGTTTTTTTGTAATGATTAGTTCTAAAACAATGAAATTAGAAACAAATAAATATATATTAATTGTGATCTATTCCGTTTATTGTTCCTTATCGATGCATTCTGTACTTGTCACATCAGTAGAAATAACAACCTTAAAGGTAGCAAGTTGGTAGTTTTGTAATTATAGATATACGATATACACTATGTACTGTGTAAAAAAAAAGTTGAACTATGTGTACAAATCTGTTTCGCAGTCTCTATAAATTAATTAAGTTCAGATTAAGGACCTTTTTAATATGTATATTTTTTTATTGAGAATTGTGCGGTGATTTGTGTATTATAATAATCAGCTATTCCGTTGATGTAATTTAATTAACAGTTAACGATAAGTCTGTTGTAGGTATAGTATAAACTAGTAAATAAGTTTTTGGACCTAATTGATTATCGTGATAAAGCCTAGTCTGTGGGTTACGGGTATCCTCAACTATTTTAGTTAACAAACATTATGCAAAAACCATATTGTACGCAAACCTTGCACTTTATTTATCGCATGACTATAATAGATAACTTTTCCTCTCGTAAATCTGTAACTTTTTTATTACGAGGGTGAATCAAAAAGTTCTTAGAAGTGCATATATATGAAACCTTTTTGGATCAAGTTCGATATTCAAATTAAAGAGTGTCTATCACACTATATTTATGCAGACTGTCACTTATTTTTGTCAGTTCGTTCGCATGTAATACATTTTTTTGTGCAACGAGTTGCTAAAAAGTCAAAATTATGGATAAAAGTGAGTTACGTGCGGTGATAAAATATCTCAGTTTGAAAAAAATGTCTACGAAGGAAATTTTTTTGGACATTCAGCAGACATTAGGGGGTGATGCTGTACCCTATTCTACGGTTGCGTACTGGGTGGCTGAATTTAAAAGAGGTAGATCAAGCTGTAAAGATGACCCGCGTTCTGGGCGGCCTTCAACCTCCGTTACAGAAGAAAATGTCAAAAAGGTTGAGAATCTGGTTTTGGAAGACAGAAGAATGACTATAAAACATATAGCTGAGATCCTAAAGATATCTTTTGGTAGCGTTCAATCCATTTTAATTGATTCACTGGGGTTCAAAAAAGGATCTGCAAGATGGGTGCCACGAATGTTAACCGACGAAAACAAAAAGCGACGTTTGGAAATTTCCAAGCGTAATCTCGAAATGTTCCAGCGTGATCCGGATAATTTTTGCCGTCGTCTTGTCACCATGGATGAAACGTGGGTCCACCATTTTGATCCTGAAACTAAAAGACAAAGCATGTCTTGGAAACGACCATCCTCTCCATCCATTAAAAAATTTCGAGTTGCTCCTACCGCTGGCAAAGTTATGGCCTCTGTGTTCTGGGATAGTGAAGGAATCCTTTTTATTGATTACATGCCAAAAGGCCAGACGATTACTGGACCCTATTACGCAAATTTAATCCCGAAAGTGCGTGAAGCGATTAAAGAAAAACGTCGTGGAAAACTGTCGTTGGGCGTGTTGTTCCTTCAAGATAACGCTCCTGCTCATCGATCGGAAGTTGCGGTCAACGCAATCCGCTGTGCTGGCTTCAATCTCCTTGACCACCCACCATATTCTCCGGACTTAGCCCCAAGTGATTTTCACTTGTTTCCAAAATTAAAAGAGGAAATTCGTGGAACAAAATTTCACGATAATGACGCGGTTATAGCTGCCGTAGAGGACTTTTTCGAGAGTCAAGAAAATATTTTTTTTTCACAAGGAATAAGGAAGTTAGAAACGCGTTATTCTAAATGCATTGCATTGGAGGGAGATTATGTAGAAAAATAAAATATTATTATTTAAATCTTTGCATTTTTTAATATTGATTCCAAGAATTTTTTGATTCACCCTCGTAAGTTCACTACTTGAGTGAAAATTAATTATGATTTTTGCTCGATTGTTGGTTACCTAACATAAAACTGGGTACCCATAACTTACTGACTAGATATATTTCACTAGTCAAATAGGTCTGTACAATTTTTTTATTACATATATTATACCTAACAGTAGATTATCTCTACTTATCGTTAACTACTAATTAAACGGTTACAACCGAATATCTGGTTACAATAACATACCAGTCATTTGACCGCACACTTATCAATTAGTTTACAACTACTTATTAAAAAGGTACATAAACCTATCAACAAGGTTTTGTTCACCGTTCAGGTAACGTAACCGGTACGCACATATTTCGTTACCGTAAATAATTCAATAGTCTGATACAACCTAGTAGATAGTTACTAATACCTTTTACATTAAGTACCTTGAACCTATAGTATGGTAGCCATGACGTCGTTGAAACATTTTATTAGGTAACCAAAACGTATACAGAATATTGCAGAGCCCCATTGCCTTGGTCACAATAACCTAAGAACTGGTTAGCGCTTAACTAAAAGCATTCAAATTAGATTAGAACAACACATATGTTAAGGTACTTGAGACCGTCTAAGTGAGTATCATTTACGCACAACTACGTATTACTTGCGTATGTAATTTGTTTACAATTACTCATTAATAATATTGTTGTATCATAATAAAAAAGTAACTCCTACCAACTATTTCGCGTATACTTAACCTTTTGATACGGCTAATTGCATTCTTTCAAAAGGTACAGATGACCTGTCGAGTGGGTTTTTTTAAAAGCATTTATTAGGTAATAATTACAAACACACTACTTTACTACAATCTATTAGCTAGGTCGATCTAGCCGAATCCATGGTGCAATTACGTATTACCAAATTAACCGCAGCCTAATCGATATGGTTAGAATTACGTATTATTGCGTAACAGTATAGGTTACATTAAACTATTTGATAACACACAACAGGTATTTTTAATTCATCATACTCGGTCAGTGATACAAAATACATTCAGTAATTCTAACCTATAAATTATATGAATTTAATCTGCTATCAATGGTAACGTTTGACGTTTTGGTACGTATTTTTAACGTTAGTCGTAAGGTATCGGTAAACTTTAGTAGGTATTCTATTCATACCTAATTATTCGGTATTACATATTTAACCTAACGTTACGTTAATGGTCGGACACCCTATTAATAGGTAAACGTTACCTTAGAGAGTAACGTTAATATTTACCCAGTAAGTAAGTAAAACAAAGTAGTACCTAGCGCACTCGGTTGTAGATACTAGACACGTTACGTTGTCCGACCAAACCCTAATATTAGGTTAAATATTAGGGTTGCGTTACCTATTTTTTTTCTCAGTGTATATACTGTCAAAAGCAGTACAAAAAGAACGATTGGATGCAAGTTATAACGTCACTGAGTAAAGCTTTTCAACTGAACATGGCATACACACCCCTAACTAAACTTAAGTATCGTGTTCAAAAGTATCTCGAAGCGTACTAAACCTTGTCCGTACGTATGTTTTTTTAATATTATTGTGACGGAATAAGCTTGAGACCCACCTGATGTTAAGCGGACTAACCTCTACCTATAACATATGCATTTCGTCACGAGTCAAAAATTTCACTGCGCCTGTCACCTTGAGACATAGTTATTAAGTCTCATGTGCCTGTAATTTCACTGGCTCTCAAGGACTGCTGCCTAAACACACTGATAGGTGCTTGGCCACAGATTTTTTACTTGAGGGTGTTCGCTAGCCAAGCGGGTGTTCGCAAAATGCCCTTCCACCATGCGGTGAAGCTCAAGCCCGCGGCGGGATTCGAACAATGGACCTGCTGGGCGGCAGTCCATAGCTAATGCGACTGAGCCATCACTGCTTCCGAATCCCATGTTTTCATGCTTTATACAATATTAATTCCTATGCGCAAAAGGCTGCACTGGGCTTATAGTTTACAAGAATATTTTTCAATTAATTGGGTATGTCGTACGTTGCTTCATTGTCCTTAATTCACTACGTTTTTCTCGATCGCCTCGGCGAAGTCATTATTCTCTTAAGAAGCAATCGACCGGAAGATTTATCTTGTTGCTGTCTCACTAGATCCCTTATCCTTTGTTTTCTGAAGATGCGGCTACACAATATTGTTCGGAGAGATAAAATAATACATGTTATTTCAGATACATAGTTTATCTGTTGAAAGGAAATGTTCTTCCTATGCGCGTGTATACTTGCATGATTGTAACAGTTTCAATATATTTTTCACCAGCTGGTACCCACCAAGATGGACTTAGGCTACGCTGAAGAGACCATCAGCGTAGCCTAAGTCCATCTTGGTGGGTACCACGGCAGTGTCAGTCTTCTGCCTCGAAGCAGTAGGAAACAAAACTACTGTGTTTATGTATGAAGGGCACTGTAGCAAGTGAAAATTACTGGGTGAACGAGATATAGGAAATAACGTCTCTGAGTGAAGAGCGCAGTGCAGTGTCAAGCAGAACTAGAACGGCGACACTACATCTGTAACAATAGACAGGCGTAACGTTTTCCATCAGATGGGCTGCTTGTTCGTCTCATCAGTACGACATAATTTAATAAAAAATCATATTATATATATCAGTTTCTATTTCTATGCGTTTTATTCGATAAAACAGCACAAAGTACTCTTATTTTTAATGTTGATAGCTAGTTTCGACCACTGCATCTCGCATGTGTTAGTAAATGATAAAATGTATTATTTTATTTTTTCTTTTTCTACACTATTATTATAAAGAGGAAAGATTTGTATTATTGTATTTTCGTAGTTTTTAAAAAACTTAAAAACTACCGAACTGATTTGTATGAAATTTGGCATGAAAATAGTTTGAGCCCTGGGGAAGGACATTGGATAGTTATCCAACTGCGCAAAAAGAAGTTAATGTTTTTGCATGATAACCGACGTGCGGAGCAGCGGCCAGAAAGCCAGTCTTGTAATATTCCAAGTCTAGGTATATGTGGAGCAAAACGCGTGCTACAGTTCCATTTCCAATAGCCTGTACTATCAAGTCTATATAATATATTTTTAGTTTTGTTTACATTTACCAAAATGAACAGTTTAGAAGTCGGTTTCAGACAGCTGCTCTTTTTACTTAAGAGTTTCTAATCTAAAGATTTATAGATGAAATGTTCTGCGCTTCGGTGATATATTAGACGTTATCATGTAATCGTGTTTATTTTAGAACTTCATAAAAATATTGTATCAAGTTTTAGATTATTGTGAGATATATATTATTGTGTTCGTTTGAACCTATGGAACGATAATTTCCAACAAACAAGATCAAGAAGAACTCTTCTGGAAAAACAATGAAATAGGTTTATTCACACAGATCGCTGATATTTTCTATTTAGTGACATAATGAAGCTATAAATGTAATAAAATTTTCTTTCCTTTGAAACTTGGTCTTTGTACAACGTAATTTTTTTACTTCGTAAAGTTTTCAAGATCGACATTATTCTCTCACTAATACAAATATTATAAAATATTAGCTTCCGTTGAGTCTGGGTCTTCCATCAAAAACCAGTTGATAAATTGGAACATGAATTTTCTACGTAACCAACCCTTTATCCCTAGATGTGTTTACAAAACACTGGCCAAGTGCGAGTCGGACTCGCACACCGAGTGTTCCGTACAAACACAAGAATGTATAATTTTTTTTTTAAATACCTACAGTTTGAGATCCTTAGCAAGAGCACAGAATATAATGGCGCAGAAGGATCACTGCATAGCCATTTCAATAAAAAGCGACTCTAGCTACGAAGCAATAAAGTGCAGCTCGCAAAGCACGAAATAGCTAATATTTATATCTACCTACAAGGCTGTCTCAGATAAAACTTACCTACTGGTAAGATACTGTACGTTTTTTTTTGTTTGTCACTTGTTTACTCCGCCAATGATGAATTGATTTTAATGTGTGTCATGCTTCAGAAGTAGACCAATATGATTTTTTTTTAAAAACTTGGACAACATAGGTTTTTTCCAATTTAGGAAAAATACTAAAATCGTCCAAGTAAATCTAAATTGCGTTTCATGCTTTTCAGTTGCGGAAGTTGTTTTTTTTTTAAATAATTATTCTTATAGATAATAATGAATAAGCGACTCTAGCCACAATAAAGTGTAAGAGTGTAAAAAATACACGAGAAAAAACATTGATCCTACCCCAATTAGCGTGGGATAATGCCAGGGAGAAGAACTAAGTATGTAACATTATAGTCAGGTGAAAGTAAAAGGCTCTCTAACTCTTATCAAACTATTCAAAAGCTCGTTAATCTTTGTATAGTAGAAGTATTCAACAACTTGCTCCCAATGTTCAAGTCCCAAGATTTCCATATAGGCCCGGCGAGCTCGTTTTATCGGGGTAGGGCAGTTTAAACAAACCGAGAGCCCGAGTCGGGACCGGGAGCACTGTAATATTTAGGAGAACGCTCAGCACTATTATCCTAAACGTGTGCCCTAGGTGTTTTGTGGGAGATTTATGTGTAACTATACACATTATTTAAAATAATGATTGCCTCGTTGGACGAATGGCGCTTTGGAATCCCGAGGTCTTTGGTTCGATTTCCGATTCGAATATAAATTTCAGTAGCAGTCCGCAGTCTGAAACTGTGCCCGGTGGATGGCAATTAGGCTAGCCCCTTACCTAATATATGGTAACGTCGTGTGTCGAAAATTGGGTGCTTAGTCATCGCCGCCGTCTATGTATATTACCTATATGTACTAACGCCCTAGTCTTGTGATTAATTTACAATCCAAATTCTGAATACAAGTTTCAACACCTTGCAAATCTTTTTAAAAGATTTTACTTTAAGTATTATCTTTTGTTTATTATCGACAATCTCTAAAGGGATGTGATGCGGTCTAATATTATTATAAACAAACTTAATCTAGAATAGGCTCTGAAGGACAGTTGTCTGAGTACATCTTTAGGTGCTTGGCTACAGATTTTGTACTCGAGGGTGCTAACTGTGATTTCAGAATGATCTGAAATTCCCTGTACCGCCGCGCGCCGTCCGGTGTTGGAGTTTTCAGGCAGCCCGAAGATCTCCGACAAAGTCTTACGAATACTATCCTAAGACAACAACTGGGAGCAACGGCTTTACGTGTCCTTCGAATTCCATAGTAATCTTTGCCGTGCTTAGGAGGGGACTTTGGTCTCGGTTGTCTTAGCGAGACAGTCGTTATATCTTAGTGGTATGACAATTTGCGAATGCCCGCTGATCTATACCTCAAGTAGAAAATTACCTAACCAAGCAACTAACAGTATGTTCTGGCAGCTGACGTTGAGAGTCAGGTAGGTTAACTTTATTTGTTGTACCTTTATTAGGCAAATCACAAGAGACTTGCTTAATAAAGGTACGTATTTAAGCGGGAGTGCGACTATAAAATGATGGTGGCTATTTTTATACACAATATGAAGAAAAAAAATATTAAGGACAAAGTTGACGGGTAGGTTGTTACAGTACCGTGGCAGGGTAGGGGATAATTATAGACTGGTCGATATCAGTCCTGAAACACCTACAGGGCAGACTGAGTGACGAGCAACCCGCTTATTTCTCTGATTATACCCTATTTATACTGTTGAGATAATAGTGGAAGTAATAAATAAAATATATCTTCATTATCTTAATGTTTCATTTATTATTAACTGAAATAGTTCCGTACATGTCATAGCGGTAATAAGTTAATACATAATAACAATGTAATACATGATAAAAATATAAGTATGTAAGTATTACAGTATATAATTAAACATGTCCATGTGGAATATACAAATGTAGGTGTTAAATTGAATCATAATTAAATAATTCTAGTAATAATAATGAATTAAAAGAAAATTAGAATAAATAATATTTTACAATGATGTCGTGTACTGTTACAAACAGCTCATTGAATTATAGTAAACTTTTCTTCAAACTGTCGTGAACTAAACTCATGTTTCAAAATTACTGACGGGTCTATCCACACACGAATTAACATCAAAATAATATTTTGAATAACCTTGACGTTTCGATCAAGTTGCATTGACCGTGGTCACGAGCACGAGTAGACTGGAGTATTATAGTAAGCTTTCTCAGCTAGCCATAGTTTTTATTTATGTTTAAACCGTCTGCATCTTCTTTATGTCTTGTGAATACCAGTCCAACATATTGTGGTAACCATGTATTTTCCAGCATAGCGTTCCATTAGTTCCGCGTAAACTATCAAGAAGAACAGACAGCCAGCTGGCCTCAAAGGCAAAGCGAAAACCTTGCTAAAACTGTTAATTGCGTCTTAAAGTTTTAGAATAGGTACATATTGTGCCAACCCCATTTACTTTGATGATGATCACTTGATGATGATCGTGAATTAGTTCTGTTCGAAATAAAATGTAATTGGTTCTTTAAATGTGACGTATATCATATTTAAGTGTTTATTAGGGGAATGGTGTCACATTCACAATAAAAGTTACGCTCACCTAACAAAATTATCAAAATCTTATTTTATGAGCACTTACAGCGCCTTTAGTGCCCGGAGCGTGACAAAATAACGTTTCTCTGCAAAATATTCAGTTTGAGTAGAATCTCTGAAATTTAATTAGGCTTTGCTTACATCTAGATAAAATTACAGTGCCAGTTACAAAGATGCTGAATTTAGATTAGAGTTAGGGAACTGGTATCCTAAGAGCATCATGGTTTTGCGATATGGGCTTAACTTATGAAATGAATCAATGTATTATTATTGTACCTGAGCGAATATCACATTGCATGTAGCCGAATCGCACAAACATTTAGTCATCAGGATTAGGGCCAGAAGTCTCATAACGTTTGGCAGTTGGTACTGACCAGTGCTAATGCTTAACCCACGAAGTCACAGTCTCTGAAATGTCTTTAGACTAGCAGCGATCACAGACTATAATAACGTCGATAAATCAAAATTGTTGCCTATCTTGTAGCAAACTCAATCATATTTAACGATAGTTATTCTCTAACTTCTGTTATGAGGAACTGTTCTATTGAATACCTGCAACTGAATTTCGCCATCGGGCGTCCTGATAAAGCACGTTTCATCCATTTCATGTCGACGTCTGGGCCACTTGAAATTTTCACGGTATGGAATCCTGCCTCGCACTGCCACAATGTGGAACCAGCTGCCATGGGAAGTAATTCCGAACCGATACGACTTAGGAGCCTTCAAGAGAAGAGCAACTACCGTCCTCAAAGGCTGGACGCATTTTCGAGACCTGATGTTGCGTTTGTGGGGAACGAGAAGCACTTACCAGGAGTCGCCCGTTCATTGCCCTCCTATCCTTTATATATATAAAACAAACAAAAAACACTGTCGCAAATTTCTCTTGTTGTTTATGGTTTTCGACAGACTTCCAAAAAAAAAGGGAGGAGGATCTAAAGTATTTTTTACTGGATCAATTGACAATTTTTTTTTGTTATGTATGATACATCTCCAAGTTGGTTCCATTTGAATTACATCAACATCGGTGTTGTAGTTTTAAGTAAGAGTCAATTAATTGAAAAAAGCATTCGGTAATAAGCTTATACCTGGTTGATTTAATGGTAATTGCAACTTATCGAGGCTGACCGGACTGTGAGTTTAATATCAACGCAAAACTGTGAGTGCGATTTAAAATTGATTTAGTAAGAAGTATGCAACACTGGAAACGGTCAAACCATCTTACGAAATCCACACTGGACAATATAGTACAGTCTTTATTCCAGCTGCGGAATGTAGGTTTTTTTATCGAACACCTATACGCAACCCCGGTTAAAATCTTGTTTCATTATCACATCCTAAAATCCTTAAAATTGGGTTTCATCAAACGTATATAATATACACGGTATTCTTCATAAGGAAGTACTCCACGCGTGCAAATCGTCTCGTATAATTACTGTCTCCATCCTGAGCGCGTTATATTTATTTGGCGTTGATATTAAACTGACAAAGATAAGGAAAATGTCAAGTGGGCAGTACAAGAAGGTGACATTTCGAGTCGTCAATATTTCAATCCTTGTAACAATATTTCAATGGCAAGCGACGGAACCCTGCACCCGTATTCGTCATGGTTCCTCAAAGAGCCGTGATGGATCGCCGGGACGTGGTTCAATGGCGTTTTATGCTTTGTAACCGGCGCGCCACCTACTCGGAACCTTACCGTTGCGCGTTACGAGCCGTCTTTCTTCCGTTGTGTTCTTGCGTCTTGATTTAGATTCAGGACCTGTTTCACGTATGTCGTATTGAAAAATTATTATATACGTTGCGGTAGATGTGGCACCTGTCACCCATGTCATCTTAATTCTACCCTTATTACAAAAATGTGGAAGTTTGTGAGTATGTATGGTGGTTATTTCTTGACGCTAAATCAGCTGAACCGATATAGATAACACTTATAATATAAATTTTAGGATATTTGGTCCTGGTCATCATGGTTTAACATATATGATACTTTCATCAATATCATCATCACTTTTCATAATTTTGTACTGTGTGAAACTGAGGGGCGCGTTGGTAAAAAAATATTTTCGCTAACAACTCGCAGAACAGCACTACTACATGATTGTAAAAGAATCAGCTTTAGTTTCAACTTTCCTGACTTCAACTATCCTTGAAAATGGCTTTGTTGTAGTACCCGCTGCTTTTATAGTCATCAGGACGTTACGATGGTAAGGAGGCTTGTTTTGGAGCAACATCCAACTCAAATAGACGTGATTGCTGCTCACTAAGTACGTCTTCTCTCTTAAGGTGGTGATAAACGGCGCGGGCTAGCGCGAGCCGAGCCTATACGGACGATGGATCGCCGTCCACCAGCTTTAGACACTCTTTAAGGGGGGATATCGAAGCAATTCTAAATTATATTTTAACATTCAGTAGGCAAAACATGAAGTAATTAACCTCAAAAAAGGGTTCTATACCCTCGCGTGTACGTGCATTATACTCGTCTGGAGTTTATTGAATAAAAAAATGTATCAAAAAACATGAGGCCCCGTTAGTGTTATCGGTTAAAAATCATTTTTATTTCCAGATATACTTACCTCAAAAAATTAAAGTTGAGTTCTTTTTTCATGTTATTGTGATGAAAAATCTCGATGCCCACCTGATGTTAAGCGGTCTAACCTATGCCTGTAACAGATGCATTTCGTCACGAGTCACGAATTGCACTGGGCCCGTCACCTTGAGACATAGTTGTTAAGGCTCATGTGCCTATAATTTCAATGGCTCTCAAGGACTGCTGCCGGAACACACCGTTATGCCCTTGGCGACAGATTTTCAAATTCTATGCACTATATACTATAAAAAAACCATCCACTGAGATCCACTGATGACTGATGGAATCGCGCATTGAGGTTTCCGTGCCACCGCGATTTTTGTTTTTGAGATCTTGTTAGGACAGTGACAATAATACTACAAGAGACTTCTTTGTTTCGAAATATCAATATAGCGAAAACTACCTCGGCTGACAATAATGAAATCATTCAAAGATTCATCAATTCATCAATAAAAATAAACTGTACCTCTCTATTATCTCTCTAATCTTGTAAAACGTGTATAACATCGTAACAACGATCATTGAAGCAAACGCTCATTTTGTCTCCATTATGGACTATTACGTGACACAAAAAGAATGATCTCGCCTTTCAAAGTGTACAAACATACCTGTCACATTATTCGTTCCCACGAGGCATGAATGAATATTAGGTTGTCGCCTAAGATCGTTACGGAGACCGGTCGGCGGCGCTCGCGCACCGCTCGACCTTGTCAAGGCGAACCGCATTTTCTTGATAAACTGTGCCGATTGTACACTGTAGTGCCCCTTCTAAACTCTGTCTGTGACTGCCATCTGCACGAAAATACTTTTAACATATTCTTTTTAATGATTTCTGTCTAAATGTTTAAGAAATGAATCCTAGTGTTTTTTAAAGCGGTTCGTTTTTCTTTGTATGTTTTTATACCTGATTAATCACCAATTTTGAATTGATTTTAATGATTCTTGTTTTGTTTGGTAGACCACACATCAGAGATTGTCCCATTTAAATTTCACTAACATCGTTTCTCTAGTTTTTAAGTTACACTCAAATAACTGAAAAATGTATTTGCCTGTATGCGTAGGTCTCAATGTGACGGGCGCAGTGCAATTCGTCACATGACGAAATGTGTCTGTTATAGGCAGAGGATAATCCGCTTAACATCAGGTTGGCCTCGTGCTTGTTCCATCACAATGACATTAAAAAAAAAAATCAAGGTTCGTCGATAGTCGCCAGAATTGCTTACTGTGGGTGAGTTAATAATCGATTACATACGTCAGCAGTATTCGTCAAGTTTTTTTTTTATAAAAATTGTAACCGACTTCTAACATTCGCATCATGAAAATGGGAGCTTTGACTGATTTAAGTCAGCATGATACCGACTTCAACGAGTTGTTTAAACCTTCTACTGCTACACCATTATTCCGAAATAAATAATAGTTATCCACTGGTATTCTGTGTTCACATATTCTATAAGTATCAACTATCATGGTTGTGTTTAATTACATTGTTAGTTAAGATGTGTCGCTCGCTACTTATTATTTAACTAGTGTGTGTTATGATATTGCAAAATGTGCAGAATCAAAAAAATCTAAACTGACTTCGACAAGTTATTTCACATTTTTGAGTGTTAAAGGCGGTTCCTTTTTTTGGTTAAAAACATTGTTTCACTCATTTTATCTACCCTCTTGCTACTTGACTTGATCGATTGTCAGTCACTGTCAACGACTATATCATCAATGCATCAAGATAGGAAAATATATTTCAGTTACTGGAGTGTAACTCAAAAACGGCTTCACCGATTTTGATGAACTATAAATGGGGCCACACGACAAGCATCAGTTTTCAAAAGTTCTGAGGTAACAAGATTTGAAAACCTCTTTTTTTTGAAGTTGATTAAAATGTAGGAACAAATCGTCCCGTTGGCGATCGCGTCATACCACAGTTTAAAGATCAGTGCCAAGTCGACCTAGTGAAGGCGAACCGCTTCTATTCGTGACGTGTGCCACGCCATGCCATGCCATGCCATGGTGGTTACACTGTGGCGTAAGGAATTATGTCATGATTTCTTTTATTAACTGTTAGCTGTTTTTCTGCGTGTAACTGTCTCGGTTTCGGCATGATTGGCGGCCACATCAAAGTGTGTCGTGTGTTTAACCGATTGTGCTAATATTTATACAGAATTGTCTAATAAAATGTTAGGTGTGAATTGTGTGATGGAGATTTTATTATTAAAGCTAGCAAATCTTGTTGTTTGGATATTTTTTTTAGTACGATCGAATCAGAGTAGCAGTCAAATCAAATTATACATAGGTAAACTGAGATAAGATTCCTTTGCTGAAGAAAATATCTGCTAAGTTCATTGAATGGTCCTCGGTTGATAGTGCTCGTAAAACTAGTCCATTAGCTGTAATGCCTTACTTGAGGTGCGCGTCTGAATGAAATTTAAACGCGTTTATTTTGTGCCTCAGGGTCTGAGCCGCTCTTTATTTCTTTTCTTACATAGTCGTTTCAGACGATGCGCTTGAGCAAGTACTAGTCATGTTAAGAGCGTACTTGAGCCAGTGTAAAAGCTTAAGTTTATAACTTACACCTGCCTTTTTTGTTTGTTTGCGTGAGTGACGGAACAAGCACGAGGCCTACCTGATGTTAAACGGTAACTTCTGCCTATAACAAATGTAACTATATTATGTAATATATAATATATATAACCTATAATATGTAATTTTTAGCTCAAATATAACAAATGTATTTCGCCGTAAGTGATGAACTTCACTGCGCCCGTCACCCTGAGACATACAGCTGTTGAGTCTGATGTGCATACAATTTTGCTGGCTCTCAATTATTGCTGCTCGCTCGGATATCATTGCTTCGCCTTGTGCAGTGCCAGTCCATAAAAGACATCTTTGATGTCTGCTAGCATCTTCTGATCTGATCTTTATCTATCCAACATCCATGTTAGCGCAACTCTGCATGCGTACGATAAACCCCCAATCCCACTTCACTATGCCAGTTTTCGAACGCAACTTCATCACATATTTCAGTGTTATCGTTAATATATACACACATATATATAAATGTATATACGGTATCATAAAATTATGATGCCAAGTCGGTTATTGTACCCTGTGACCGTACTCCCTAAATATATAATGTTTGCGTCGCCGGAACTCGAGCTTAGTGCCTCTTACTGGATTAACGAACGTCTAAATTTGCCTAAAAAGCTGCTCATAATTGTGTTTGCGTGAGGGAGATAGAATAAAAAAAATTGGGAAGCCAACGAGTGCTTGTCAGCTCAACAAAATGGCGGATAAAAAAATATTGTTGATCTCTTTTCTAATAGTTTGGTTATTTCTCATATTGCTTTTTGTAGTTTTTTTATGGGATCGTGACGGAAAAACATGATTCCTACCTGGTGTTAAGCGTAACATCTGCCTATAACAGACGCATTTCGTCAGAGGTCACGAACTGCACTGCGCACAACCTGAGACAAGTTGTTAGGTGTCTGTAATTTCACCGGCACCTACCCTTCAAATCTGAACACAGTTATGCGAACACAGCACTGCTCTCTGCACGAACCCGTTCTCAAGGAGTGAACTGCTGGGTACTGAGCTTTGACTCTGAGCTGTTTAGGCTTCAGTCCTGATGAGTTTCATGATGAATTTTTATGCGGAATTCTTTTACGCACTGGCGTGGTTTTATTGTTAACGACCGTTAAATTAAGACGCGCGTCGCCCCCGCCGACGGTATCACACGGCAGTAATTATATCTTTGTTTATAATATCATAATATAATTTGAAACAGCTCCACCATTTAAAATAATTTAGCAACTATCGAAACGACATAATGTGTAGGTTAGTTTACAACTACAGGCTACCATAACTGAGTATTTTGAAAATACATACACAAGTACTGTAAACCGCGGGCTTGAGCTTCACCGTATGGTGAAGCGGCATTTCACGAATGCCCGCCTGGCTAGCGACCACCTTCACGTTGAGTTAGGCGATGTCGGACAGGTATCGTCAAAGATATTGTAGCTGCTAAAGATATAGCTAGAAGCTGACGTATCATTCCAAAGTTCGTATTTAATAATGTTTCTATTTTTTTGCTCGACTAACTCAGTGGGTTCTGGTGGCTTAATAAAGGTTTTAACTAAAAAATCGGTAGGTACAAAATATGTAATAAATGACTATTGTAAGTATAAAAATCTTATGAATAAAGTCCCTCTCCTCATTCCATATTAAATTCAATTTGCTACAGCAGCAATTTAAACTAAGTTCGTTCAACCGTTTCAGAGGCCAGTGGCACAAAGACACATATTCAAATCCTCACAAGCTTCTTCCAGTATTAAAAACCGTGTGATTTTAGTATGTGGGAGTCAAGCCTATATGTACTCGTACATGGTATACGTACTTATTCGTTGGTATATTTTTATGAATTTTAATTTATTTGTTTGCTATAAGCCTACTATAATAGCTCTTACTCAAAATAACATTCCTGTCTGACCTTAATTTTTATAATTACAGCATCTACGAAGTGTACCTAAAGCCAGTTTCTTGTTGCTAATTGTACTTCTGTCAAACGCCGCCAAGCGCTTTCAATAGGAGAAATAACTCTTACAATAAATTGCATAAATAGAGTAGTGCAGTATAATATTGCAGAGCGCCGAGCTCGATATTTCTAACAATTTAACGATATCTGCAGTCGCAGGGCGGGTACTAGTACCAGTAACCGACAGATTCAGTTTTCTTCGCTGAATTCTTTCCAGCCAGCGTTGAATTAATTTATTGGAGCCCTGCCAGAAGTAATAATTCTTCACAGAGGGTTAACAATCTGTGGAGTACATATTGGGTTATTAGCAGAATGTGCACTTGACAAAAAATATGCAGTATTATTCTTAACTTAGGTCTAACATGCAGCAACTGTCCATTTCTGGATTTGGGAAATTTGGACTTGTCAGAAAGACTTTTCATCAAACTCGTCTTGCGAAACTGAATGGTGCGTTACGGTGCAGACTGACAGCTTTAAAGAATCAGGAGGAAAAGAAAAGGATCGAAATAGTAAGACAGATTTTAACAAATATTTTAGTCATGAAAATATATCTCTTATGAGAACTTCCCCTCTGGCTATACCCCTGATGGTACGGTGACTCTTATGAATATCATGTAACTTTGTAAAAATATAGGGTTTCTTTTCCGACGTTCTCTCAACATCACACACTAATGTAACCGTCGCGCCGCGTCGTCACCCACGTCACAGCCGACTTGCTAGTAAACTTACAGAATACTGCACAATCTGATCTTCTTAGTTAATTATTGTGTGGAAAATTACAATTTAATGTAATGAATTTTTGATATGCAATGAAAAAATGTTTATTTTTATGTTACGATAAAACGCTCGGAGGCCGCTAAGAATATAAACGATCAACTTGCACCCATTACTGACCCACATCGGTACTTTTATCTGATTTAAACGTATCGATTTTATCAATAGTATCTTTCTTGTAGTCCCGGTGCGGTTCCTTGATACTGGGACTTGTACACTCGGGTCAAATCTAATTTTAAACTGACTGCAAAAAACGAGGATGTTTACAAATGAACTGTTGGTTGGTCGTTTATTGATATTGATGTTTTTTTTTGTTTAATAGCTCATACTTCAGAGTTCATATAAATTTCATGGACTTCGGTTAAGTAGTTTTTAAAAAACATTCAAATTACTAAAAAAATGTATTTGCCTAAATGCCTATAACTCGGTGACAAGGTAATTGCAATTCTTATCAATGGCGACAGTTTAGTGTATTGTAAGTAATTAAAAAAACGATTTTGTATGTAGTATTCAACATTAAAAGAAAGTGATTCAAAAAACAAAACAACAAAATTGGACCGACTTCTAACAATGCAAAGTGTGAAATACCTTGTGGAAGTCGCACAATAAAAATGAGAGCTCAGAATATTTAAATCAGCATGTTACCGATTTCAACAAGTTGTTACTTAATTTTCAGTAATTAGACGCCGGCGCCGCCGGTTCAGTTTAATATTTAATTCTTTTAAATAAAAAACTGTCATGAATTCGGTTTATCGATTATTGTAGCGTTACCAAAGACTTCTAAAATGTGTTAGGTATATTTAACACGCCACTGTTGTCTTATTGATAGATAGAGAATATTATTACTGACACATTTGCTAGTAAAGTGTTCCGAAGGAAAAGGTTGCTGATAGATGATATTTACAAAATATTCTTCCAGTACCCAATTGTAGCGTTAAAAACGCTTTTATGAACGTGTGGTATCGGATTTATTCGACCACCTTGTATTTGATCGTGGTCTCGAGGTAACTGATTTGTTTCCGAGAATACAGAAATGCTTTCTGTTTACGAGTAAGTAAGCATATATACATGAATTTTCTATTGAATCCTTGTAATCGTGATCTATGGAAACCCATTGTAGCCTTGTTTCTCTAGCAGGGATAGACCGACAACGTGTGTTAATTGAAAATTACCCTTTTCGTTAAACGTTAAATGATGCATAAGACTCGACATCACCGCGTCCGACGCCAAATGTCGAAATTCCCCACAGTGCGCGGTGCGGTCCCACTCTACAACTTTACGCCTAATTTGTGTACAAATAGTTTTTAGGTTGCATTAGTGTATTCTTCAACTTTGAAAACATGGCTAGATAGACGACATTGTTGTCTAGTCTTGTTTTCTTGTAGGTACATCAATAATAGGAGATAACAATGTATATTGATTGAAAGTGATCATTTTTTCGTGCTGTAGCATAAATACTGAAACATTTCGTCGAACGCAAAAAGTCAACGAGGAATTTTCTCGCAGTCAGGTCCCTCTCGGCTTTACGCCTAATTTGTGTATATAGCGTACCTGGTACGTCTGTGTCAGCAAATGTTTTAGTCATCGTTATTTTTCATGTATCATAAACTTCCTACGAAACCATAACTAAACTTACTAGGTGAAAAAATGCGCGCGCAACTCGATATGCTTTTATAGTTATAAATTTTAATTATTTAATTTTATATTAGTTAATATTATTTTTGTTATATTGATGACATCTCGACAACACTACTGTCTAAACAAATGTAACTTAAATTTTGAGACGGTATTAATTAACCTGGATGTAATAATATGTGATGATAATATAAATAAATAATTATATTAATATAGTATGATCTCAGAATAATTTACTTTTATTTTGGATATGTCTCTGTGGGAGGATGTTAGTGTCGTGGAAAATTAATGGCTGTACGTACTAACTCAGTTTTGACGTCTATTTGAATTTTTAACCTCATCTAGTAATAAATGTGTTACATTAATCCATACATGAGATACTGTAGTTCCACTCAGAGATTTGCGACCGCTTTGCTTCTTCACAATCACAAACCGCGAAAAGATATATGAGTAAGGTAATAGGAGTGTTTGTGTGATGTATGCCGGTCGGGATGTTTAATTTTGTAGTACGATCAAATCAAGATTATGATTGAAATTTCGACGTTAACTTTCCATAGAATGCAAATGACACAGCCGCAGATGCATACAAATCTTTAAAGCATTTAAATTAATCGTAAATTATTACACGTTGGGCAAACACTAATTCAGGTGTATCTCTATAAATAGTGCGTTAAACTACAGAACCATTATATAAATAACGAGCTACCAGTTTAGTCCGACCGGAGTCTGTTTGATCCGGTTACGGCCGGATAACGGATATTGTGCTGGAACTGTCGCGCTAACAATCACCGGTTGTATTTACTGGTGGAAAACGCTTCCTTGAACATTTATATTGTAATGTTTTTTCTTCAGTTTACTAGAGAATAAAGTGACGAACGAGTATCACAGGAAGAAACATCTTGATTGAGGAAGTGGTATCCGTTACTCAGATATTAAATCTGCCGTCCGAGCCCAAATTGTAAAAGAGAAAAGACATACCTACAAAAAGAATTCTCCCGAGTGTCTTGTTCGTTGTTTTTGAAGTGGCTCTATACCATTTTGCTGAACGCGGCCGTAATATACTTATACAATAAAATTTTGCATTTCACCTTCTTCGGAGCGTCGTAGACGACTAAATTTTATTAATGATTTTGTCTTCGGGAAATAGGCATTAATGTTTGGTGTTAATATAATTTTACGTTTTTGCTTTTAAGATAAAAAATTGTTTTGTTTTTTTGTGATCTTTTTCGACTATTGTAATTATTTATTTGCATATAAAAGTCACCTCACTACCACCCTCACTTTCACTTACTGTACTTACCTACAGTAATTAACTCAGTTTTACACAGGACTATTCAGGCCTGTGAAACAAACAGGGCCTCTGGCGGGCTAAGCTAAAACTACTAGAACATTCAGTTGCTGTCGAAACGTAAGGGTTTGAAAGTTCGTTGATTCGGAGGTTGTCGCATCCAAGAGTTCGTTGTAATTCTACTACCCCTCGAGAGATGGCGCTAGCTGTAGCGTATACTGTTGCAAATACGAAAATGATGAAACAAAATCTTATGAATTGTATAAAAATCTAAAACTGGGCATAAAGAGGTCTTGACTCTACGAGCGCACGATCAAGAAATTCTTAACAAATATTTAAATAATCTTAAACTATTTGTTTTTATTTTATTTACCGCACTATTCTGATCTTCAGAACTGAACGGATTGTTGTTTCTCGCTTCTTTCCCGTTTATGTGTGAAGTAATACAAAAACAATAGTTCAAAGAGCCGTTGCGTCTCGAACACAGCTCCGACAAAAGAAATTTTCTTTAAGATCATACCTAGCTGACGGGTTTACGAGCACGCATCATCGTTTATGTTGTACTATAGAAAATTATTTATAAACAGTTTCGTGTTTAGAAACGAGTATAAGCTTATGATTTAATGGACGCTCTGTCAACATGTATTCGAATATTTAATGATTTCTGTAATGTTTTGATTAGAAGCAGTTTAAACCTAGATTGAGTGTTGCTGAAATAATATCGTTATTACATATTATCACGCCTGTGATGGAGAAGGAAGGGTTACATAAAAACCCACATTGCCGGGCACTGTTCAAGGCTGCACTGTAAAAATTTATTTGTCAGAATAGCCAAATGTGTCTTCAATGTATACCCGGGCATCGCACCCAGGGCCTCGGGAGTCCAAAGCAGCTTTGCGCCACACTATATACGAAGCTTTTACGCTACGCTATTTTTACGCCGCATTACGCTATTCAAAAGGACAAAGTTTGGGTTAATTAAATAAAAGCCAATATACGTATATTTTTTTTTTACTTCTTACGTGTTCTTTAAGCGCAATGTTTTCAGCTGGATTTGGGGTATTTTTTATATAGTTTTCTTCTTCGAAAAACATATACAGTGTATATACCTATCTTAAACTAAATTACAATAACTATACTGTAATAAATTGTTTTCGCATATAGAGTTTAGATACTTATGTGTTATAAAAACAAACCGCAAGTCCAATATTATTTATAAACTGAAGATCTAATAAAATAAGAATTTTGTCCATAATTAGTATAGAAACTTAAAATAAAAATAGGTTATAGAAAAAAAATTGTGCTCATAAAAAAATGTATAAGTTTCGAATGCGACAGTGTTTGAAATTATATAATAAGAAATATAAAAATATCTTCTTATGAACGGGCTTCCAAAAAAGGAGGATCTTTTTATGTATCTGCTAAGGCCATCAGTTACGATTTGGATAAATCTATTTTTACGAGACAGTAAATTGTAGTTTAAAAAATGCATATAAATATTGCCCTTTGTGTGGTGAAATAAAGCTTTAAAATGTTATAAATATAAATTTATGTTGAACCAATCATAATTAAAACCATATGAACTAAATGAAACGTGCATTGATGATTATTCACGTTAATGAGGAAACGTGTCAGATTTTAATAAATTTGTTTATTTCTGTGATGTTTTTAGTTTATATCTTTCGTCATTTGTTCATAATAATTCTTTCAATCGTTATACGTATCACCGCCCAAACAGGATGATTAATTAAAGAGTATACATGATTCAGCTTGCCTACATCGTACTAATGTTGTTTATAACGGAAGCAGCTTTCTGCTACATATAACAAAACATACATTCCGCAAAATATACAGATGTATAGTTTGGAATACGCCGCTATATGAATCTTGTATTCCAATCCATACGCTGTTGTTCAAATCCTCGTATGAAACGTCCATATACAGCTTTGTTCCGTATTGAAGAACAACTTGATATTACTAGTGAACTGTTACCACCTTATATGTTAACACCTTATATATTGCTAAACTAGGCCTGAATCCCTCACAAACCTACGCGTTGTAAGCAGTATATTTCTCTATAAACGGTGGCTGCCAAAATTAAGGGCTCAGAATTATTGTAATAACCCCAGGAGTCACCAGACTCAGTACCAGTATACCCTTCAGGTGGAACCTCTACCCAAATTAGTAGCAAAAGTGAGTGGAACTTGTAAGTTAACGTGTAAATATAATAATTTAATCTTTCAAATAAAATAAATGTGTGTGTCCATAAGTTGTTTTTACCTGTTATGGACATGGACAATATACGGGCTCAACATCTGGCGGCCCCCGCTCGTTTAGCGACTTCATTTCATTTTATTCAAGAAAAATACAAACTGGAAAAGGATCTTGTTAGAATTAGTTAAAAAGCTATATTTTTGTGTACCTACATACAGGTTAAAAAGGGTCAAAGGCTCCGCGTTCAATAGAACATTTTTGATCACAGAATGGGGTTTAAATGTGATTGGTTGGACCTATCTCAAGGAGGAAACTTGTTCAACCAGCTCTGATTTATAGGCTTTTTTGGCATTTGGACACAAAGGAAGAAATATATTAGAAAGATACATATAAATGATTGGTTTCCAATGCTTTTCTTTATATTTCGTATTATTTTTATGTAAAAATTGCTATCTTGAGTTATAGAAGCATGTATTATAATTCTAATACTTCCTAAAATTGTGTTCTGTTAGATGCAGTTTACATTTCACTCTGTTGTTTTATTTCTGTCATGAAGTGACGAGACTGACATGTCGCCTGATCATGTTTCTCACCTGTTTATTACAGTTGCAGTGTCACTGCACTACGTTCGTTATTCTGAGACGTTCGTTTCTTTATGTTATTGTGACGGAACAAGCTCGAAGCCCACCTGATGTTAAGTGGACTAACCTCTGCCTATAGCAGATGCATTTCGTCGCAAGTCACGAATTGCACTGCGCCCGTCAACTTGAGACATAGTTGTCAAGCCTCATGTGCCCGTAATTTCACTGGCTCTCTGGTACTACTGCCGGAACACACCGTTAGGTGCTTGGCGATAAATTTTCTACGTGACGGTGTTCGCTAGCCAGGCGGGCATTCGCAAAATGCCCTTCCACCATGCGGTGAAGCTCAATCCCGCGGTGGGATTCGAACCATGGACCTGCTGCGCGGCAGTCCATAGCCAATGCCACTAAACCATCTCTGCTTCAAATGTGTCCTTGGTTCAGTAATTTCCCTTGCAACAGTAGCCTTCGCGCTTAAACACAGTAATGTCTGTACACTACTGCTTCCAGTACGAATACATGCTACTGCGGTGGTACCCATCAAGACAGAATCATGGTAAAGAGACGCACTAAATTGTCTAAAGAGAACTACCTCTAAATTAACGTTAAATGTTTTCTGAATAACATGATAATTATAAAAATAAATTTACTCATATATAAATCTCTGATTAGGTTCTGACTGCAAAACCGTTTCACTTACTTGGGTCGTGCGCTAGTTCACATTATATACAGGAAATATAATATAAACTATTAATAATTAAAAAAATGTTTTAAAGCATTGTTTTGTTGGGAGAATAATGCTTTAATTTATTTTTTTAAAAGAAGTATGTAAATAAAATGTGCCAATAAAAGTCTGTATTTCATTTCATAATTAGAATATTACCGAATGAGATTATATACCTAAAGTTATTTTATAGCGCTTTTCGTAAGCGTCTGTGAGTTAAACTTGATTTGTCCCGTCCGGACGATCAGAAATGACATAAATACAAACGATTTTAAAAGCAATTTTAAATTCTAAGTTAAGAAATGTTTATGAATAGAGCTGTACGTCAATATAGGTCCCAAGTCTGTAGACTTCGTTACAAATCCTATCTTACTAATATTACTTTTAAATGAGAAGGTTGCGATGTTTGAATGTTTGTTACGCTCTCATGCTTCAACGGCTGGAAGGATTAAGATGATTAAAAATAGGATAATATTTACAAGTTATATGGGCAAACAAAGAGGAGCGTTGGTATCAAAGAACACATTGCTGACATGAAGAACAGACGCTCGACCAAGTCTGCGGTTTGTGAACATGCCCAGGACAAACCCAACCACTACATTCGGTTCGACAACCCACAAATCCTTGCCAGAGAGACCCGGTTTATGCCAAGAATGTTACGCGAGGTTGGCAAGTACCACCTGCTTGGGATCCTGTTATTAAATTAATTAAATCTCATGGCCGACACAAATCTGCAAGACCTCTGGACACTGTGAGCGAATACTGCGTGAATAGGGAACGTTATGATTAATATAAAAATTTCTGACGGTAGACCAAATAATTTTCTTAATAACTCATGTGACAAATAAAACCAATTAGTCACCCCGTGACCACGATCACTGCAAAGTGTTTGAAACGTCGGGACAAAAATAATGACAAATATACGCGATTTAAACCGTTTAAAGTTGTTTAATTACTATATAATATTTACAAGGTTTTATTTTTTTTATATAAATATCACACTGTCACATTTGTCGCCATCACTGCCCGCGAATGTAATTTCGTGCATGCGAAACTTTTAAGTAGGTACGTTTCGAGTCGAGCAAAACGAGACTAGAGCATAAGGAAGTTCCCCAAGGCTCTAGTCCCGGTTTGCTCGACTATTGTGAGATGTACTGACCCGCAGCGTCATCTTCGATTCATTACTTTATTAATCCCGGTTATAATAAAACTAATTTCTTCATCGTGTTATTTCCGGCTTTTCATTTCTGTGAGGCGAGGAAATGTGTCGTCGAATCGATACACACCGATTCAAACACTCCTCGGAACGTTATTGGGTGTTAATTAACGCGTCACCGTGGCTTCCATCGCTGGGTTCCGGAGACTGGACTCAAAGAAACTAATTAGTACTGCTTTGGTGTAGGTATAGACAATTTTCTGAATGCATTTTTGAAAGGATTGATTCAGTACCCTGAAACTCTTTATTTCATTGGGTGGCGTAAAGACTTAGAAGCCTGACTAATGTTTGGTTCTGCCCTGCACGTAATAAGTACTCTTAAAGAGGTTCTAAATACCTAAGTAAATCCGCAAGCTCTTCTTTTAAAAACTTTAGTCGAGACAATATCGCTATGAAATTCTGCTAACAGCCAGTCAATATAGTTTCTAGCTCGAATCATAGAGAAAAAAAAGCTAAAATCATAGAGGTCCCTGATTCTTAAAAGACTAATGACTAGGGAAAATATAGCCAAATAATCTGTATACCATTTCTTGCGTTAACGTTGTTGAGACGTGTTGCTGTGTGTTAGACGCAGCAGGGCTCTCTTTCAAATTACGTGGTCTTAATATCCGACTGGTAATACACTTATACAGATGAGGATTCTAAAAGATGGTCCCCGGTGTTAGTCATCATTATGTGCTTGTGTTGTTTTGATGATAGAAAAGTAAATTTGAAGCGCTCGTAGCGAAGCTCGTCGTGTTTGCTTAGCTGTTCTTAAGCGATAAGCAAAGTTAAGGGTATATTTTAGACGAACGCCCCCATACAAAACGCAGCTCCAATCCCATTTTAATAATAGCGAATAAAACTCAATGATGAATTTTTACCTACGTAATCACTACCCTAATATCTAGGTTTGAGGTGCATCAGATTTTCATTAAATTATACAATTTTGAAATTACACTAGCTCAAAAACTCGTAATTTTACATAAAAGAAAGACCCATCTTTAAGCATCTCTTTCAAGAAAAATAAGCATGGTTTTAATATTTCTATTGCACCACAAACATGGGGAATATAATGAACTTTCTATAATGGGAAGTTATTTATACATGTACACATGTATATATAACTTCCCATTATACCTATACTTTTTAAATAAATCTGGAGCTACGAATAACTGGCTCAAACTCCTAAAAACGAGTGCTATATACTAAACGCTATATAAAAAAAATAATAATTATTAGTCCAAAAGAAAAAGGATTTAAGCCAGAAACGATAGGTCTAATAATACACTATATTTACATGCGAGTTTTTTTTTAATAACAAGTTGAGTTTATATAAAAGTTCACGCTTTGGCTGGCGGGTATATGTCCTTAAGCAACGTCCGCCGCGGTCATGACCTGGATGGGTGACCGCTGGTGACATTACTGCTGAACGCTTCCGTGCTTCGGATTTTAAGCCGTCGTTCCCGGTGGAACGACGTAGGGGTGGTGTTAGGGCATTTTGCGAATGCCCGCCTGGCTAGCTACCACCAAGCACTTAACGGTGTGTTCCGGCAGCTGTCCTTGAGAGCCAGTAATTATAGGTTAGCCTGAATCTTCGACCACATCATCACTTGCCGTCAGGTGAGATAGTGGTCAAAGGCTAACCTATCAGGCATAAAAAAAATCTACCGGTCCCAGGTTCGTCGAATGAAGCTAAAGGAACACTTTGAACAGGAAGGACTTTTTGTAAAATTAGCCAAATGTTTTTAAATAAGAGAAAATGTATACATTATATTTATACCCTGCCCGTGGTCCATGTAGATAGTTAACCTATTATGTGTACAAGTATTTTATAATATAATGCAGGCAAGGCTTCTTATATCTATATAAAAAACGAAACTTGGCGCAATATTATACAGATGATCTGAGGTTCAGCACTGCAGATGACACAGTATAACTGAGTAACGATTTGTTTACATTCTAATGAAGATTTATACATTTTAGGCTTGTTTAAGGGTAATTTTGTAATACTAGTTGAGTATCTTGCGAATGTTTTTATCAGTTGTGCCCTTGTCACAGGACTAATGTTATTTTCTTGGTTTTGTTACAGGTATTTACGTAAAGATAACGATATTACAATGATGCTTCGCCGTTCTATTTAACTGGGTAAGTGATCAGAAATAATAATCAGATTACTTCCAAAGCCGGATATATAATTCTAGGCTAGCCTGAACAACATCTTCGACCACATCATCATTTACCATCAGGTGAGATAGTAGTCAAAGGCTAGCCTATCAGCTATAAAATATATATACGGGTAGAGTATCCGTCACGGTAGAACCAACAAACATATCATTGTCAATAACAGATGGCATTAGTAAAGTTGAGTACTCAAATTTGGAAGAGTATTGTAGTTACCACCAAAGGAAAGTTACTGGCCTTCCCCTACCCCAGTGTGCATCTTTACCAACTTTTTTAAATATTGAACTTGTAGATATTTACTCTAAAGTCACTTGTTGAGTAGGTTCTGGTCATTGGAGTGCGGCCCGAGTTGCACTATGGTTCTCCATCAGCGAGACTTCTGCACTGACCTGCGCCCTACCTATCCAATGGTACAGTCTTTGAAATATTAGCTTGAATAGATTTATTGAACAGCAATGTTAATTACAATGGAAGATGGCAGAGAAATATGACGGTTTCCTGTACCCTTTACTCCATTCGTGTATTGATAATTAAACTTATAATGTAAATACGTCGCTGCTGTAAAACCATTTACAAATTGCTATTCACGTGTTCTTAGAGGTCAAATGACGTTTCTATACTTCACACCATATATTTAAGTCCGCCTATACAAATAAACAGATAATTGCTCAGAACAAATTGGTTAATAGCTCAGCATGTCTGTCATCGTTTAACTAACGGTCTCACGCCGTCATCTAACCCAGATGTGTCACAGAAAAATGTAAATAGTGATAATACAAAGAAAACATTAGTTTAAATAAACAATATCGGCTGTTCATTGAATTTTGGCAGTTTGCCTGGCGGTCACGAGTATTTTTACTTGCGCACGAGCGTCTAGAGTTCATTCATTCTCAGTTTATATTTAGAACGTTGGTTTGATGGGTGCGTTTTCTGTTGTGGCAACGGCGATCGGCGTCAGTCGGGCGTGGGTCGTGGGTGCGGACGGATGTCGCCCGAACCCTTGATACGACGCGATTAGATCATGCTAGAGCTAGAGGTCATGTTCGTTTTTAGCAATTCAAGGTGAGATTGTCTCAATAAAATTGCCTTATTTAGTTGTTTTTATTTTATTATTAAATAAATGTGCCCAGCAGATTGCAACGGGCTTGGGCCTTGGATCCGATTACTTGGAACCAATATATTATATGGTTGAAATGTGCGGGATTTACTCATATTTGCTCTACTTTGGGGATATACAGGAGTGCTAATGACATGTCATAAATTAAAATAGTGAGAATCGTGACTGTTGAAATTTTTGAATCATCAATGCCATTAGGATATCCCCTATAATGTTTAAAGTGCTGCACATGAACAGCTGCAAAGCAGACGCTATTTTTGGGGAAGTCCTTACAAACGGCTAACATCTCATCTCGCTTCTTGGTTAGCTAGAGCATTATCTTTGACCGCATTATCGCCCACCATCGGGTGAGATATTGGTCAAAGGTTATTCCATCAGCTGTTTAATATATTTTAGCTCCAAGACTTAGATCCTCGTGACGACAACGCTCTCTGGAAATGCTCTTGTTGGTATACCCTTGTGCCGCGTACAATATATGCGCTACTTTTCGGGAAATGAGAGCTATAAAAGAGTTCATTCGTGATAAATTTTATTTAATGAATAAGTTAAATACTCTCTTCCACTTCCATACTGTACCTATGCCACGTATAGTGAGTCATTAGGAGTGTTCAGAGTAAGATATCGCCCACTTCGTGTTATCTGTCGGCCTCTCGCTCGCCTCGCAGTTTCTGTCTGATACGCTGTCACCTCGGTGTTCATTTCCGCCTCGTTTGTCCTAAACCCCTCGGCACGCGGCGCGGCGTCTTGATCGGCCATCGGCTGCGTAAGCCCCCGAGCGGGCGTCTGGCTGTCTTGATTGATGACCGTGCTGTCAGCTCCGGTGATTATATTTATCTACGGCAATTAGTAGCGTGGGTGTAAATGTCCGCTTATATCAAACTCTGTTCATGTTAGGATTTTAATTGTTTTCATTTTTGTTTCGGATAGAACTTTGCTTAATTCTGTGGCGTCAGCCGTCGCGTGTCACTACATGTCAATTTGCCTGATGTCTACGAACTTAGGATAGAATACATATTTTGTTTAGTGCAAGAAGTGTGTGATTTGATGGATGGAAGTATTGGATCGCAATCTGTGTTTCTGGTTGTTTTGTTCTTTACTGTTGGTAGTGTAGCTTTTGACCACAATCTTACCTGACGGTAAGTCATAAGGTAGTCGAAGCTTGTTAAAAGTCTAAACCCAGAATGGGGACTGTCTCTCAAGGACAGCTGCTGGAACACACCGCGGTTAAAGACTTTTTGGTTTGGTTGGCCAGCGCTGACTACAAGGTGATAAATGTGTCTGGGTAGAAGTATTACGTTTTTTAGATGTCACGTCGTGATGAGACTGAAAAGTCGCCTGCCTGATGGTTAACGTAACACCATTCGCGTTCCTCGTACATATTTCTTGCACATAACTCGCTTTTTGTATGTACCTAGAATTTTAATTTAAAATTATTATTAATTATTTAAAATTTTAAGCTTCGTTAGGTAGCTCTTTTGCACCAGAGCTGCGCTCAGTAAGACAAATAAAATTAAACGATGTTTTTTTTGCCTCTAAGGCCCGGACTCCACCAAAGCGGAGATGTGCGGAGATGCGTTTCGACAACAAGCATTTTGCAGTGATGGCTCAGTGGCATTGGCTATGGACTGCCGCGCAGCAGTTCCATGGTTCGAATCCCGCCGCGGGCTTGAGCTTCACCGCATGGTGGAAGGGCTTTTTGCGAATGCCCGCCTGGCTAGCGACCACCCTCAAGTTGAAAATCTGTCGCCAAGCACCAAACGGTGTGTTCCGGCAGCAGTCCTTGAGAGCCAGTGAAATTACAGGCACATGAGACTTAACAACTATGTCTCAAGGTGACGGGCGCAGTGCAATTCGTCACTTGAACGATGAACTGCATCTGTTATAGGCAGAGGTAACCGCTTAACATCAGGTGGACCTCGAGCTTGTTCCATCACAAAAAAAAAAACAATAATAACTCGTTGTTTGCACAGCACAGAGCAAAATGTTTATATAACAAAAAAAATAATTTCTATTGGTCGTCAAAACACATCTCCGTTTCGGTGTAGTCCGGGCCTGACACAGCTCAACTTTTTAGCACATCTCTGGTACGCAGCATATGGCTCGCATTCGCTCATTATAATGCAATGTGATTCGTAACTGGTTTAGAAAATATGATAAAGATGCGTGAACATATAATTTTCTCACAGCTACGAACTAAATATACTTTGCAAGTAAAGCTATTCGGCACTTGTCAGCGCCTTAAGTGACCATGATACGTTATAAACCTTTCCCCAAATGTTAATCCTTTGATGTGAGCTAAGAACCGACTCCAAGATCCTTATCCTGCAAGTCACTCAAATCTCCACAACTCGGTTTTATTAAAGTCACTCCTACGTCAAAACGAGTTACCATTTCTGAGTTTTAATCATTTATTGCGCGAGAAAGTCGCTGAAAATGTGACAAAGATGGATTTCGCGGAGTCTCAAAGCGAGCGTCCGCACTTCCACGTTTGTTTTTAAGTCTGAAGCCTTTTTATAGAAATAGGAAGTGACGTCAAAGCGTTCTCTGTATACTTTAGTCTTCAGATTCTTAACTTAATCAATTAAATCCTTTATTGCAATATCATTGAACAAATACATTAAATCAATAGAAAAGGTTTATTATTTTTATGATTTTATGGAGTTACAATGAGAAGACTGAATACGTGCTTCTTCCTTGTAGTATTTTTAAAGCGTAGTTTGCTTAGCCGTTCTTAACAGATCAGCTAAGCACCGTCCGCTACGGTCATGAGATGGATGGGTGACCGCTAGTGTCCATTACTACTGGGCGCTTCCGTACTTTAGAGGGCATGTTAAGCCGTCGTTCAATACAGCATGGTGGTACGGCAGTTTACAAATGCCCGCCAGGCCAGCTACTACTCTCAAGTAGAAAATCTGTCGCGAAGCACCTAATGGCGTCAAAGTCAAAATCATTTATTAAATTTAAGCATCTGCGACTCTTATGAAGGTCAATTACAAGTTTAAATATTGAAATATTTTACATTGTACGTTTAGTAAAAAAAATGTTCGTGCTTTTTTTTATACAATAGGTGAAAAACAAGCAGACAGTCCACCTGATGGTGAGTTGTCAGCGCCGCCTATGAACACCTGTAGTATCCGCAGCATTACTAGTGCGTTGCCTACTATTAAGAGAAAGGACTCTATTGAAGCGGTTCACTTGAGGAAAAACCTCAAGTGGAAGAGCATTCTACAGGTTATACGTGTCAGAAACAGACGATTAAATCGAGTAGTGCGAAACTTTTCGGTGATAAAAGTGTAAGGGAGGTATGAGGTCGAAAATCTCATCATTGCATTCCCCATTACAGTATCTGTAGAACAGGCAAAGCGAGCCAACGTCACGACGTACGCTCAGCGATTCTAGCCTGTTGGTCAATTTTGGGTCATCTACAAGGCTGACGGCGTGTTCCGGCAACTGCCTTAAGAGGCAGTAATTTTAGATTAGCCTGAAATCAGGTGAGATTGTGATCAGAAGCTAGCCTATCAATTACAAATATAAAAAAATACGGATAAAGCGCAAATATCAAACATAAATATTTATCTATCTTACGCAAACCAATTACCACAACTGTACTCGAGCGACGGTGTAAAAGCCAATATTTAAATTGGTACAGAAATGTACCGATCCATATAGAATGCATAAACCGTGCGCCGAATGCGAACCCTGCAATGCGATAAACTCGCCCCGATTCCAATATGACACGAATTGCTCGCAGACCACTTTTAATAGTGCTGCGATATGTAAATACAAACAACTGTGCCTCAAATACCGCTTTTGATAATGTTGGGGTTGATCGATGTAAAATATTAACAGCTGTGTCTTAACTCGAATGGAATGGGAATCGATACCAGGTATTATTTGTGCGTCAGACTAAAATTGACTAGATAATAATTCGAAGTAAGCCAAAGCCGAGTGGTTATATCTATGGGCTGCGGTGCCGCCGATCCATGGTTCTATCCCTACCGCCGGCTTGAGCTTCACCGCATGGTGGGCATTTTGCGTAAGCTCGCCTGGCTCGCTACCACCCTCAAGTAGAAAATCTGTGGCCAAGCGCCTAACAGTGTGATCCGGCAGCAGTCCTTAAGAGCCAGTAAAATTACAGACTTATGAGACTCGACAACTGTATGTCTCAGAGTGACTAGTGCAGTGCAGTTCGTCACTTGTTATTATAGGCAGAAGTTACCGCTTAATATCAGGTGGGCCTCGTGCTTAGTGTAGCTTCCCTTATTGACTATTCTGCATCTTATATTTTGTTTCTGTCTATTTAGGATACCACGTACGAATATGCAACATATACTGTTTTTGGATTCTATACAAAAATGAAAATAAAGCTATAGAAAAATTAGGCCTACTTTTTTTGTCATCAATCTAATGTAATTTAAAATAAGTCATAACATATTTCTGCCGTGGTAAAATTTCAATTTTAAACTAAGTTTTCAGTAAATAGTGTTAACGAAATTCCAAATTTTTTAATTTTTTTTACAGTTGGATGCATTTAGGACTCTTAATACTCAAACGTGTCGTGATCCTACGCATGGCGGATACATGGATCGTCATCATATTATTATAATCGCTCATTTTGAGTTTACTCGGTTTAGGGTCCGTTTCAGAATGTCCTAACAAAGTTTCGGGTTGCTAACCAACACATACAATAACTTAATTATAAAAATGACAGTTAATATGCAGCGTGTTTCAAGCTTTAATCGATGGATAGGCTAAATCCATGACTGTGAAACGCAAAGATAGTGTTTGTTTAATAAATGAGTTCTGGGTAGTAAAACCGGCACTTACTCGAACATTCTGAAACAGGCACTTAATAGCAAATTGACTAATTTCGTTGTACCGGCCGCGCGTGACTTCACTTTTTAGTGATCTATGATTTATTTTTCAGATTTATTATTACTCGCTACTAATGTTCTTTTACGGGGCCTCAATTTGATAAAATTTAGAACGTCCAATTTAGTTGCTGAGTTCTTTGACAGCGACGTAAGTTATAATTAAGTTATATATGAAATATAAGTTATATATAATATATTAGTTATAATAGTATTTTGTTTAATAAAGGCACACCGCCGTTAAAAAAAAAAACAAGAGTTATAATTTTATTTAAATATGTAGAATTTGGTGAAATTCGCCTGATAGGCTGTTAAGTATCATAAAATAATAAATATCAAATAAAAACATGTTATTCTGAGAAAATGCGACTTTCTGCAGGAAACAGGACAAAACGCTGTTGAAGCCAAGAAAAAAATATCGTTACCTATAATCATAGAACATAGTTGGGCCGGCGGCGGTTGGTGATATTGGAGTAAATCAATTACCCGAAGTTTTTTCGATGTAGAATCTTGAGAACTCTGTGTTACTATTTTACCGCACATATGCCTAAATATATCTTGAGAAAAATACTGGAATTAAGTACCTAATACGACGATTCTTTCTGGTTCTAGATAAGTAGTAAACGTCTTTAGGTGGTTTTATTAATATTAACTAAGTAAAAAAAAAACTTACATTAACGCCTGGTAAGCGGATTAGAGTAAGCTCGTAATTTAAATTTTTACATATTATGTAACTCGGTAAACGACGCTTTCAAGTTATGTTTCACTATCATTGCATTTTGTTAACCGCCGAGGATCGGCTGTGAATATATTTACAAAATAACAATATATTTATAAATCTGTCGCCAAGCACCTAACGGTGTGTTCCGGCAGCTGTCCTTGAGAGCCAGTAATTCTAGGTTAGCCTGAACAACATCTTCGAACACATCATCACTTACCATCAGGTGGTCAAAAGCTATTACGCATAAAAAAAAATCTATAATTATACTATAACGATATGTAAGGGATAAAGAACAATACGAAAATTGGCTCCGTGGACTCTGTGCCAACATAAAAACCAATAAAAATATATGTATGATAATTTGCATTTGAGCGGCACAATCGCAACAGTGATAAAGCTCTTTAAATAAGGATTAAAAACAATATTATACATATAGTGAAAATAAGCTTATTTTTTTCAAGCTTTTTGAATTTAACTAAGAGATCTAATTACGGCTATGACCATTATTTATAACTAGAGTATCACTAATTTAGGTTCGTATATTTTCAAGTAAGCCTGGTTTAAAATAATGAGCACAATTTTATGATTATGCGCAATTTACTGCTTTAGTTAGTATGTATTTATTTCAATTGCCGATAGGCTAGCCTATTACCTCGTTTTCATCTGGTGCTAGGGAAGTGTTGATGTGGTAGAAGATTGTAATCAGGGTTTACCTAGAATTGAGGTAAGTTCTTAAAGACAGCTGCCGGAACATATCATTAGGTGCTTGGCGATAGATTTTCTACTTGTGAATGAAAAAGAAAAAACCTAATGTAAGTAAATCTAATGTTAACAAGAATGCTATCTTTGAAATAGTGAACGACTGAAAATACAATGGCACAAGAATGGCTTCAACATAATATAACATTGAAGTATTAAAGTGCTGCAAGCCACAAATATTAGACAGATAGTGTAGTTGACGGTCTTATCCGTCATTATCTATATCAAGTTATTTTAGGAAGAATCTTGACGATTTTTGTTACCTATTTACTGGAATAAAAGTCTTATTATTGTCAAGTAAGCAACCATTTCCAAGTACTATATAAATCCTAAGCCGCTTCCGCCACTAAACATCAGATCCATCCCTGAAAAGGACAGGTCCACGTTATTTAACACAACGTTTCGTCGAGGGCCTGCTTATTTATCACCCACCACTTCTCCGCACGAAACACAAATATGTATGTCTTCCAAACTTCTCAAACATTTTGACGTAACACATGCAGTTTTTTTGCTACCACTCAAAAGGTAAGTTTTACTGTGGAAAGAATAGTAATTAGGTATCTCGTGGGCAGATAACCTGAATTTTCAATGAGTCGTTATATATTTTTTCAAACGTTTTCTTTAATATTATCTACGGTAATAAATCGATCTAAGCAATCGATACCTACTGTGATCTAATATTTCAACGCGCTTTCGAATGGTTCACATGAATTGAAAATTATCAGATTTTTAATTGAACATAAATTACCCACTTGTAATGAAACAAAATTACAATAAACGTGCCACCTCTCAGAACCAGAGTGTTAAGCGAGGAATTAATCCTCCAATGTTGTAAAAAAGGACTACAAAATCAACTGATCGTATTGAATTATTAGAAACATGTAAAAAAAAATACAAAACCTTTAATAGTTATTGAATCAATTTTAAAATATGATGATTGTATCATTTAAAGCATTCAAGGATTTTGCAGTCATCTGCAATATGTAATAATCAGGAAAACTTAAGGAAACCCCTCTTTAAAAAAATGTTTTAACGAAAACACATTTTTTTCAAAACCTCAAGTCTTTTTATCGAGCTACCAACCTCCTGTATAACCACTAAAACCACTGCATACATTTTTATTTTAAAGCTCCTACATAATTTTATGAAGATCATAAACTTAAAAAAACCGTGATTGTTGTCTGGTACAGAGCAGAAAAAGAATACCATAAGTTCGGGTGGAAGAGAACAGGCTCAATCAAAGAGGCTGCCCCCAGGCGGCTATTCAATTAGATATACCCGCGACGTACGGGTGCCACAAGTCACGGCTTGTGAGATTATTTCACTTGGTAAGTTAATTTACTATTAGCTACAATTATTATTAAAATAATTGTAGTTAATAGTTACAAGTTATAAATAAATGTCTCTGTTTCACCTTCGATTATTTTAAAGAGTGATAATTTTTGAATCTCCTTGAATTGTATCAGCCGGATCGTCCACTTCTGAAAACAGCCTCCCCTACTAAGGGGGTAATTGCCATAATCCCCACACCTGACAGACGTCTTGGGGATCGCAATGTAAGATGGCATTACTATAGAGGGTGCTGCTGCCCACCTTCCAATATTTTTCCCTTAGTCGCCTCTTACTACGCCCACGGGATGATATGAGAGGGTTGCTATTCTAACCCGGCACCCCACGGGTTTCTCCGAGTAGGCGGCGTTATACGCTTCAACTTGCGTCGTAATCTTTTCTACTGGTGTTAACGAACAAATGACAAAATGTCAGAGTATTAGTATAGATTCGTCATAGCCTATTGTTTACTAATAAAATCATAAGTCAAAGTCAAAATCATTTATTCAATTTAGGCATCTACGATGCTCTTATGAAGGTCAATTACAAATTTTAATATTGAAATATACTACATTGTACTGCCACGTTCAGCAAACAAAAATTATAGAGCCACTGCGAGAAGAACGGGCAAGAAACTCGGGGCCATTCTTTTAAACGTTTTTTAACAATGTGTTAAGTACATACTATATAGTAAAATTATAACAATATTTAATTACATTACGTAGGTGACAGGCGCTAACTTGGCAGAGGCGAACCAGTCCAAGCATTTTTGTCGTTTAAGTAATCACAAGCGCCATAGTACTCAAAAATTACGCGAAATCAGGTATTATATTATGGTCAAAGTGACAGTTGACGCCGTATTTATCGGTTTTGATTTTAGTATAGGCCACATTGGACTCGAATATAAACTTGAAATAGGTAAGACCTTTTAAAGATCCGATGGTGGTTCAAGTAAATTTGTACCTACTGTAAATAGATCTGAAAACCTCTCAAGTGTCTGAAATCCGTTCTGGCAAAGGTCTCATTGTTGTTACATTCATACATTTTTCACGACAGCTGAAAGTACACTATGATTATTTCAATTATTATAAAAGTAAGCTTAGCTACAGGCGTGATTGATTTGAATAATAAATTAAGGATGATTCAATAAATTTATTTCTGTTTTATAAGAATGAAGAGACGAAAAGGCATGGATCTCGTATATATCAATTGATGAGCTAAGAACGGCAGGTTTCTCATCATCTGATTGAGAAAATTAAGGCATTACAGTCCACTATGTAGGTTATTATAGACTACCAACTACCACCAATCTCCATAATATCATCGGAACCAATTTTTTTGACTTTCAGCTACTAATTTTTCCTTATTGTCCGATGAAAAAGACCAATAGGAAAAACAGCACACGTCGTCGGATTCATCGGACTAAGGTTGCGGACCACGTGTTCAGTTATTGTTAGCTAACATTTTTCTCACATCTCTTGTAAGTTGGGCCCTGTTTCGAATAAAATGTTCTATCAAGTCCTTGGAACTAACGTCTCTGAAGAAGGCGAATTGGGTCGCCTCAGATAATCCGCCTCATGACCTTCCTTTTGCGTTTCTTCAAATGTTTGCCCTTTCCATTATTTTTACAGTGAAACTTGATTGTCGCGAGAGCAGACTGTAAAAATGAATTAATTAAATTTGACTTTCTTTTTTATGGTTGAATGCTGTGATGATATGGTGTTGTTTGTGGTATAGGATTATTTGCTATATCTTAAATTGGTCCTGGAAATCTCCACTTGTAGAACATGTGTGATGATGTTTAAGGTATTGTCTTATAATGCGAACACTTGAGGGGTCAGCGCGGCACTGCACTACTTCGTTGATTACCAGAGATCTTTGATTTGCTTATAATTTAACTTGCACGGTATTACAACTATCCTGTTTCATCTATTATGGGCTAAAATGATTGGCTAATTGTTCCTGTAAAACCATAATTACATCATGCTAATTACTAGTGAATTTGTTCAGGAGTAATTAGGTAATAAAACAAACATGCCCATCTCGAGTTAGCGAACATTCAAAAACAGCTTCCGAAGTTTTGATCGACCTGCGCACTTTTTTGGAGCGCATAAACACACAAGTGCGCGTAGGTCGAGTTAATAAGTCGATTGTTTTGTAAGTGCATTTGCAATATGTTTTTACACCAATTAAATTAACTTCAATAACTACGTGATATTTTTAAATATGATTACAAGCACTAAGACGTGCTAAGCGAAAATGACAAAAAATGTTACATCGCGAGTGGGAATCGAACCCACGTCCCCGGATTTTATGCACCACTGGGCATCCGGTGCGTGAAATCGAGGGTCCTGGGTTCGATTCCCACTCGTGGTGAGAAATAGTACTCTAAAAGTTTGCGATTTAATTAACATGATACCTATACCAGCAATCTTTTAAGCAAAAATTTAAAAACATATTCCATACTATCATAACGTCGTCTTTTGCAATTTGTTCGATGTAAGTACATAGTTTATAATCTTTTTTAGATATATATAAAGTTTTAAACAGTGGGGTTCTGGTGATATTGGCTATGGAATACCGCGTTTATATCCCGCCGCGAGGTTCTGGCGATGGGACATTTTGACAATTCTCGCCTGGCTATACCTTACACCACATATAATTAAAGGTGAAAATCTATCGCTAAAATAATAACTACAAATTAGGAAATATACTGGTACACATACTGGTACTACATAAAAATTGGTATTGTGAAAACAATATGTATTTTATCAGTATTCTAAAACTCAATAAATAGTCTACACAAATATTTTAAGAGAGTGGCTAAAACAGAATTAAGATCTGAACGAATCATACTGAACATATCATATGTTGTCAACTGGATCATTCAAAAGCCTAAAAAAGCTATAATTCGCTTTGCAATATAAAATGAGCAGTCCTTGAGAAAAATGATGGTCTTATGACAGTAACTGCAGATAAGGAAATCGTAAAACGTGCGAGAGACGTACGGGTACGGTTGATGGCGCGGCGTCGCGACGGAAACACGCACCAAATTATTTTATTGCGCCCCGGAGCGGAAATATGGTTTACAAGGACCATGTTGTGTTGAGCTGTGTCGTGCTCGTGATGTCAGATGCCGCACAAATCTAGAAAAGAGAACATTTTAGCGGTTAAACCTACTCGTTTCAAAATATAATGAATAGATTCAGGCGATCCTATGCGGAAATCCATATTTAATAATGTCATGATTTTCAATGGATTTATAGATTATTTGATCTGAACCAATATTTTATTCAATATTTCGGTATTTTAAATAGTGGCAACACACACACGATCTCGTGGTCGGTTATTCAAAATCGACCAATCATTATTGAGCTCGATCGACCAATCAGAAAAGATTTACCACTATCGCATTTTGGAGGGAAAAATACAAGAGGAAGAAACCAGTCAGTCCGTCGAATGGTCATTCTGTCAAGAGACTTCGAGGCGAAAAGTACTAGCGTGAAATTGTACAAGTTTGGAATAAAGTAATTTGGAAGTATTATCTACAATGGTTTCAAATTCTTCATAATAATAACAAATATTTTCAAAATATTTTCTTTTCTTCGAATACTTCTATACGAAGCATTCTCAGGAGGTACTGACTCTTCGAGCGCAAGATAGAGGATGTTGCTCGATGTTTCTCGATCCTGAGCTCGAAGAGTCAATCGAGACCCCCGAAGGATGCTTCGTGTAGAGGCGCATTGCTTCGAAAATTCTTCCGGTCGGCGTAACACGAAAGTTAGGCGGAATTATATATTTATATGTTTTTTAAGTGTTTTTCGAAAATATTAATTTAATGTTTTTTAAAATATTTTTTATTATTACTTGTTACAAAGTTAAAACTTGATAAAAATTTGGTTTCATAAATTTATATAATTACGACAAAAAAAGCAGTTTGAGATCTCATCATAAGAAAATGTGTTCAATTAACTTTAAAATTTTAATACGGTAGTTATACTTTGATCGTGAAAATGTTCCGACGCCTACAACGGTGAGAGCCCGTGACTCCATTAAAACTGGTATTCCACCGACGAACTGACCCTTTTAACTAGCCTTAAGTAAGTTTGTGTTCGGGCACGGGCAGTGCGAGAGGTGTCAAAGTGGTCGCCCTCACCCGTCACGCCACGCGGGAAGAATACATTACTGGACGAATGTTAAATTGAAGGTTCTATTACGAATGAACCTATATTTAGAAAAAAGTACTTTGGATAAACGTGAGTTGTATTGAAGCGTAGCATGTGCTGGTTATCTTGTTGGATGTACTATAATAAATGATATATATATATATATACTAGCTTTCCGGGCGCGGCTCCGCCCGCGCGTATGTCGGTTATCGCGCGAAAAACATTAACCTCTTTTTGCGCAGTTGGATAAAAACTATCCTATGTTTTTTCCCGGGTCTCAAACTATTTCCATACCAAATTTCATTCAAATCGGTCCAGTAGTTTTGGCGTGAAAGCGTAACAGACAGACAGACAGACAGACAGACAGACAGACAGACAGAGTTACTTTCGCATTTATAATATTAGTACTGACTGATAACAGGATGAATTTTTGAGACGGGACAGTGAGGGCAGGTACCTTAACCGTTATAGTTACTAGGAAAACGTTTTTAGGAGACTATCCATCGAGTTTTAAGGTATTCTGAACTGGATTTACAGATTTTGGGAAAAATGTACAGTCAGCAAGAAAATTGTCATTTTACACAAACTTTTTTGATGCCAATCGATCCTGTTTAATATGAATTAAAAAGACAAAACTTAATTTACTTGAAGTCAAAAGAAATCAAGGAGAAAGCACAAAATAGTATTGTGTACTTACTTTGTGTTAATGTTGATAATAACGGCAGTTACGTAATACGTAACATTCATACACAAAGATTAAGAGATCAGAAGAGAGCAAAAAACTTTTACATAAGTTGATAGTTTGTTTCCGAATAGTCTTAAACAATGACTACGTACATACGGCCAGTAACTTTGATTAAGTCAATGCTATTTTCAGGGATTCGTATGAGAAAACGTAATCCTATTCCTAAGGCTATCTATCCTTCCTACCTTTAAAGTGCTGTATCTTTTGAACCGTATATAGTTAGCCGAATAGTTAGCTAGTTTCAATGTTAACTATTGGTGTATTATGGCAAATTATATGCAACGTTTTTTTGTTATATGATCTTGCGTAAAAACGCTAATACATATGCAAGCGTCAAACTTGGTCTGATTGTAATACAATGTCTAAGAGAAATAATGAGCATCGCCCAAGTGCATGTCGGACACGCTAAAGATCTCGCACTAATAGAAAAATTGCTTTATTCTGGTAAAAATACATACAATAATTACCTACTTATAATGCGTGTTCGTAATAAACCCTAGTTGTGGCTAAATGCTAGTTTAATTTGCACCAGCCGTGTTTAGATTTGCCGAATGCTCAGTATTCCGTTTAGGCAAATACTTGATCTGTAAACATTTAGATATTTATTCATATATATCTATATGATATCCTAAACCGATCCAATTGAATTCCAAAATAATTACGTTTTGGTTTGGTTATTACTCTCAGCACAAAGGATCCCATATTTTTCTGAGTAAGATCTTTGCCAGATTGTACGTTTTGTGTGCCGCCGCCGTTGATACCGCGCCTCTTTGTGCTCGGTAATTAGGCTACAAGAACAGCTTAATTTTGCGGATGTTAGATTACTTTCAGAGTGTCGGTGATCGCTGCGATAGAAGCTTGGTTCTACCCTAATTAATGTACTTCTAGGTCATTAATTTTGTTACGGATTACATTTTGATCCCAAAAGTACCGTACCTCTGTTTACGACGGAGCTGCTCGGTATCCATCTGAGGCTAAGTCTTAATTCTGTCTGAGCAGTAAAGTTTGGATTAGTGTTCCAGTTTAAAGGATAACGTAGCCACGAAGTTCTCCTGGACACGTACTTCTAATTATACATTCTAAAAGACGGGGAACGAAGTAATACAATTATAGGTTTCTCTAAGAATATTTCGCCGAATTTCTATCAGTGCGGTAATTTGATACTTTCGTAAAAGCCCACTGTTATTTTTGTGCGACGACGACGTGCCGGATTTTCTTGTGATTGATTGCGTGAAAAAGAGATCAATCGACGCTAGACTCACCTTTTTTTTCGTGGATTTGAAGAAAGGCCCTTTTAACGCGTGTTTAATTTGATAGCTGACTGTGCTGAATCTCGGTGGAAAAGGTTAACCAGTTGGGATTTTCGCTGTTGGGAAAAGGGAAAGGATCAGCAAATTTACATATTTTTTTGTTTGTAAACTTAGATATATCGATCCGCCCGTGCTATCAGTTTTTTTTTAAATTATTATTAAATTGTAAATCGTATTTCCGGGGTAAAAATCATATTAAACATTCACCTGTATTGCAAGACAATATTAAAACATATATATAAAACTGGCCATGCATGTGGCAGGTTCGGAGTCAAGTCTCGCTTCGTTGGGATTCCGCATCGCAACATTCCCTCTAGAATATAATGTTTGAATGTTTCGATCACACTATCAAAACCACATAGTAAACGTTTATTTTTGTGTTTGTTGTTTAAATACATAATATACGAAGTAGAAATTGATTTTATTATTGCAATAACGCATGCTCCGCGGATTATATTACATAATTACAAGGGGAAAAACTATATGTAGTCATGTGCGGGATTCTAACCCGCGTCATCCACCCGTATAGCTGAGTCGTGCTCTGACCGCTAAGCCAACATGACTAATGGTTGATAACTAACATTTTAGCCAGCTCCCTTTCTTTATTTTTATAGCTGTAAAATTCAAATTAACTGATTTTTTTATCTAAAAAAAAATTGACATTGTCAAACAATATACATTTATTTCCCATACATTTTATTTATATTATATCCCAGTGTCACTTGGGCTGATGTATAGATTCTAACGATAGGTACTCTGTTTATCCAAATCGATTCAGGCATCTAAAAGTTATTGCGAAATAAAGAATCTCACGTATACTTTGACTACGCATTATACGCACTGTAATAATGAACCTTTTAACATTAAACTCTTTTTGGGCAGTCGTTTTAGTATAAAAAAATATATTTTTAATTCTATTTATCTATACCTTCTGGATATTCGTCCAATCGTTTTGTTTGATTTATCAACTTGCAATAATCGTAATGGTACATTTTTGAAATGGGTAAGGATAGAGGAGGTTTTGTAAGAAATCATCCCGATTTGTTCACGAAGGCACGTACCTTATACCCTCAAAGTACTCGTAAGACACCATTTTCTACAATAGTCCACTGTCAAGAACTGAGCCTTGTCGATGGCAATGTGTTCGCCTCTTGTTCATGGTAACAAAATGAAAAATATTATTATTAATTATTAAAATCTATATGTGGTGAAACGTCGTTACTTAGATACCTCTGTCGACTACTACGGGAATAAGCGTGATTATATTGAATAAATTACGAATATAAGGAGGATGTCACTCAATTTCTTAAAGGCTCTACTCATTTGTGTGCACTGTCAGTGTTTCCTGCGATAGTATCGCCTGTGTTATATTAGATATTGATAAGAATTATAAGAATGTTATTTGCAAAGAAAACATTTATGTATTTCAACAAACATGTTATACATACGGTGCATCAGTCCGTACATAAATTTCTTCCAATTCAGAGGTTCGATATGTGCAGTTTAGACGAAAAGAATTTACAGACAAAAACTTTATTTTTTAAATATTGTACAAAGTGAATTTGTTTTTTTTTGTAACTTACTTATTCCATTGAATTTTTACCCTTACCACCTTAGTAATGTTAAATCCGTTAAAGAACATTAAATAACATTTGTCAGTATTACGAGGGTGAATCAAAAAGTTCTTAGAAGTGCATATATATGAAACCTTTTTGGATCAAGTTCGATATTCAAATTAAAGAGTGTCTATCACACTATATTTATGCAGACTGTCACTTATTTTTGTCAGTTCGTTCGCATGTAATAAATTTTTTTGTGCAACGAGTTGCTAAAAAGTCAAAATTATGGATAAAAGTGAGTTACGTGCGGTGATAAAATATCTCAGTTTGAAAAAAATGTCTACGAAGGAAATTTTTTTGGACATTCAGCAGACATTAGGGGGTGATGCTGTACCCTATTCTACGGTTGCGTACTGGGTGGCTGAATTTAAAAGAGGTAGATCAAGCTGTAAAGATGACCCGCGTTCTGGGCGGCCTTCAACCTCCGTTACAGAAGAAAATGTCAAAAAGGTTGAGAATCTGGTTTTGGAAGACAGAAGAATGACTATAAAACATATAGCTGAGATCCTAAAGATATCTTTTGGTAGCGTTCAATCCATTTTAATTGATTCACTGGGGTTCAAAAAAGTGTCTGCAAGATGGGTGCCACGAATGTTAACCGACGAAAACAAAAAGCGACGTTTGGAAATTTCCAAGCGTAATCTCGAAATGTTCCAGCGTGATCCGGATAATTTTTGCCGTCGTCTTGTCACCATGGATGAAACGTGGGTCCACCATTTTGATCCTGAAACTAAAAGACAAAGCATGTCTTGGAAACGACCATCCTCTCCATCCATTAAAAAATTTCGAGTTGCTCCTACCGCTGGCAAAGTTATGGCCTCTGTGTTCTGGGATAGTGAAGGAATCCTTTTTATTGATTACATGCCAAAAGGCCAGGCGATTACTGGACCCTATTACGCAAATTTAATCCCGAAAGTGCGTGAAGCGATTAAAGAAAAACGTCGTGGAAAACTGTCGTTGGGCGTGTTGTTCCTTCAAGATAACGCTCCTGCTCATCGATCGGAAGTTGCGGTCAACGCAATCCGCTGTGCTGGCTTCAATCTCCTTGACCACCCACCATATTCTCCGGACTTAGCCCCAAGTGATTTTCACTTGTTTCCAAAATTAAAAGAGGAAATTCGTGGAACAAAATTTCACGATAATGACGCGGTTATAGCTGCCGTAGAGGACTTTTTCGAGAGTCAAGAAAATATTTTTTTTTCACAAGGAATAAGGAAGTTAGAAACGCGTTATTCTAAATGCATTGCATTGGAGGGAGATTATGTAGAAAAATAAAATATTATTATTTAAATCTTTGCATTTTTTAATATTGATTCCAAGAATTTTTTGATTCACCCTCGTATTACTGAATAGTTTATGTACTTTTTGAGCTAAACTAATTAGAGAGCAACGACATAATAAACTACCCAGTAACCCATTTGAAACTCTTAATGACCCAGTCCATCCACTAAACAGATTGGTATTCTGCGAAATATTAGTCAAACAAGAAGTTATTGACTTCAAACTAAAGCAGCCAGCTCGCCCTAGCGGACTTACCAAATGGAAGTAATCCTGAATTAACTCTAGCTGAAAGTTAAGACGAAATACTGTATTAGACAGAAATTTGGCAAAGGCCACGACTATCATTCATACATTTAGACATCCAGTTTAGTGAAGAGGAATATGTTAAAATGTACAGATTATATATTACTAGCTTTGTGCCCATTAGCTTCGCCCAGAAATGAAATAAATCATTTTAATGTGTTTAATAACCGATTGTACTAACGCGTATTGGTCCAGATCGTGGACCTCGGTCTTGGACATTTCCGATGGTCTTTATAAGGTGAGTTCATGCATCTAAATCGCGGTGCTAACGGATTTTTAACGCAATACCTATAAAATGTCTCCTACTTACGAAAAGTTTTAAACTATAAAGTAATCATAAGGAGAGAAATCTTTGGAACTACTCAGTATCGTAGATAAAAATTATCCGAGGTCCTAATCCAAGACCAACAGATACATAAATGTAAATTATGTTGTAATGGATGTACTATTATATTAAATAAGGATACGTGTAACTTAAGTAGACCATTATGGCATGGCGTGAGATCAGCGTCCAAACCCGGGCGTAGTGAGGATGCTAGACGCCGTTTTAAGTCACGAGTATCGTATTCTATTTCACCACCTTGGTCTATGTGTGACTTAAGTAGTCTATTGTTAGCGCCCGACCGTAGTGAGGCTGCTAAAGGCTGTGCATTAATGGACTCTACTTAGTAACTTATGCCACACACCTATATATTTTTTTGTATAAAAAATTAAAACAATCTAAAATCTTCCTCTTACACAATTCAATTTACTCTTTATATAATTCAACCATTTTAAATGTACAAAATGAAGCCAATCATGTGACATCCTACTATTTTTGTTACATTGATAGTACAATCTTTTGTTTGGTATCATACTCGTTATTGCAATCTTAAACCTCTAAGCTGATTTAACTCGTGCATAAAGTTAAAAAAATAATGCAATCGGCAAACCATGAGTATCTACAAAACTGCAAATCGTTCAAAAACAACATTATGTGTTACTTAAAACTTACTTTAGTGGGTTTTAAATGTATTATTCACATTCTTCACGACAATCAAATTTTTTGTCGATATTCAACTACAACTACTACAGCTAACATAAAGCGACGTACACAAAACAATGTCAGCGAATAAGCTATAACTCAGTCTTATCTCCTAAGTCCTAACCCCCAAGACTAGTGTTATTGCCTCCATTTTATGGCCTTTGTTTGAAGTCCGTCTTTTACTGATACTTCTTATTAGTACACTTATATATAGTCTGTTATTTACAATATACTGTACAACTTACGAAAAATAAAGAACAATTATATGGTTGAGTAAATCACAAGTTATCTTTATATATCTGATATCTATGCCAATGCCAATAGAGGTATCTATAGGTCTTAATAGCAGAAATATAGTAAAATAAAATAAAAATGGAGAAAGTTTTAAGTAGCTTAATGTTTTGATCTCTAAATTGTGTTTTATTCTAGGAATGAGTTACTACTGTTGAAAAGACAGCACCGCTTCCGTATGCGCAAATAAACATAGTTGCTGCCAAGAAAGACTAGTATGAAATGCGTAACTTAATGTCCCTTTTCGTAGCCGAATCAATTAGTCATTCGCAATACGCTTACTATCCTGTGTATTGTACTAATCTAGCTATAACTTAAAAATGCTTTCCTAATTCGTACTATGCGTCGTCCTTACGTCATATTGAAGGCGACCTTCCGGCTCGCGCTACGGTTCTACGAGCTAGCTACGAGCTTTTCGTAACTCGTAGTGAAAGCGATGTAGCAGTGGCTACGCGCGACTCGACCGCGTATAACGGCTACGGACGAGCTACGATTCGTTTAAGTTGCGTGTGAAGTTCCACCAGTGCATTTGTTTATTTATGGATATTAAATAATAAGTGAATAATTGGTCAGTATAGGGAGCGCATCTGCAGGCAAATACAAACTACGGTTTTAATCGGATCTCGGTTAACAGTTGCTCTGAAGTTTCCAATCAAACAAAGACTTGAAAGACTTCTAATAACTACTGTTTCTGCGCTTGAAATGTAATTTTCCCTACAAACAGTTGTGTACATAAACGAGAAAAAACAAATACGGATTTTAATTTTCTTCTGGAGTGAAACAAGCTGACTGAGAATATCTACCAAACAAAAGACTTTGAAAAGAGGAACTTTTATATTTGATTTGCTTCAATTTCACCCTGACATTGCGTTTGTACATTTTATAAATAAACAGTAAGGTTTCATTTTTGTTTGTTTATTGATTCGCAAATTAATTAAGTCATTAAAGATTTACTATGTAGTTGAATTATAGTAGAAACTGTTATTTACTGAATTTAAACAGGTGTCATAAATCATAAAGTCAAAAAAACAATTTATAGACTTTTATAAACGTAAACTTTGGCACAATGTCGACATGTTTTGTTTTTATTATTAATTTGTGATCTGACGATCACGATGTTCGTTGCTTGTAGAATATTATGCTAGTAGAAAAAAAATACAACCATTACGTATTCAGACGTAAGATTATCATTGTAAAATATTGGACAAACCTCGCGGGTGCATAATACGGTAGTGGACACTGCCAAAAGTGGTGGTTAGCAAAGTTTAAATAATTGACATATGAAATATCTTTGACTAGTCTGTTATTTAGTGCCATAGTGGCGTCAAAAATGGCCATTAGCAGCAAGCGTTTAGCTCCAATATTAAAAGTTTCAAAAAAATAATGTAGAGATTATTGGCGGAGGTTAATTAATATTGTATATATTCGGTTGGTGAATTATGTGAGAGCTATGGTGGAGGGCCAGGTACCAGGGGTGTACTTCTCGGGAGGCCCCAATGGCGCTGGGTACCGGCTATCGGCGAGGGGGGTTCGCACGCTGAGGAGCTTCCTCCGGGACCACGGCGCCGACTGTGTCCGCCAGTTCATGCAGGTATAACTCACTTAGACTCGTACGCTGATCGTTTGTCCCAGGTCCGCTGACCTGCAATAATTCATATAGTTTAAACAAATGTTTTCAATACACCTATAAGGTGATAAAAGCTATTGTATATTTTCTAGTGAACAGGATCAACTTGATTTTGTATCCGTTGTTACTGCTGCGATAATTTGATTCTGTACCCACGTATTATATATGTATCACGTATATTGGGACAACATAAAGAAGTTTTTTTATAATAGTGTGTTTTCTATGTAATCATAGGGCTAAAAAGATAAGATACCCTGGTGTGCGCCCAATGTGGAGCAACACCCCATACACATCGACGAGAGCAGTGGCATGCGCATGAAACAGCGCCTTCTTGCCCTTGGTCACACACCTCTGATCAAGATATTGTCCACATATCACGGGAAGATATGTGAATCATATACTTGACTCATATTTAAACAAATCGCATCTGCCAGTTCTTTTTCGGCATCCCATAGACATCGATCTGGTTTGTTTTCCTCGGTAGTAATAGAAGCTCCAAACGAGTAAAAAAAAATTTCAATTAATCGATCTAGAAGATGAAAGATTGAATGAAGGAACTAACACAAGAGAGCATTTTGTACAAGTTAACCTTGGTGTAAAGAAATCTCATGAAAATACACAGTCTTGGATTACACAGAGTAAATATTTACGAACCTTAAGTCAAGCACAGAACTCAGCTATCGATATTCGATCACCATCCGTCTCGCGATTCGTGGAACATTGACAGGAAAGTCTAAAATAATATTATACAAATATCACCGACATAGATATGGTGTATCCATTATACATGTACAGTATTTTTAGGGTTACGTACTCAAAGGGCAAAAACCCGTAACGAGACTCCGCCTCCTTTCCGTCCGTCCGTCCGTATGTCACGGGTATGTAACCCATAAACGGAAAGTTGACCCAAACATGAAACTTGGACTAAAAATTTATTAAAATTATTATTTTAGAGGGCTCAAATTAGAATAAGAAAGTAGCCGAAAAATATATTTGCAAAGTTGCAGGTGGGCTACATTGGTCATTAAGTAGACTAAAACTCATTTTGTATAGTTATTTTTATAAAAAACAGTATCCGTCAGTTGTAAATTTGAGACCATTTTTGGTTACGGGCTCCTTAAACACTGAACTCGTCATGAATCTGAAATATCGGTGTATTATTACATTCTTTATTAAACCAACTAATACTGTAAACGCAAATTTAAAAAGTAGTTTTGGAGCTGGTTACATTTATCAAAAATCCAACATTTTTTTTCTTATAAAACCTGTTTTAATGCGGAATCCTGAAGAACTTAGCCCTTACCTGCACTTGATCCGTTGAACTTACATTGGAACTACAGGAGAATCATTGTTTTCTGAGGAATTGTGTAGTTTGGTGGTCATTATCAATTTATTAGCTTGAGAGAATGAACGAATGTAAGAATATTTATTTATTATGCTTTGTGGACATTGCATTGAAAAATTTCGAAATTACATGTCAAAATTAAGTTCATCTCCATTACAATAATTCTAGTTAGACAATAAGGCTGGTCTTTTAATTCATCACATGTTATTTTCTGATTGACTTAATTTTAAGTATTAATTAACTCTCCTAAATAAAAACTTTTTTTAGTAAAAGTGCGACACAAAAAGTCTAACATAATTATGGGTTAACCGGTGGTTAACGTTTAAGTAAGTTTATGTTTGGATCTAAGCCAATTTTTATTATAAGCTTTTTTCTGAACGCAGCAAGTCAAAGTTTTATAAAAGTTATTAAGTTAGTTCAACCCTAATCCGCAAATCCTTCATTAACATATCCATCTTGATCTTACTTTTCCTCTGCAAGGCGGTCGTTTATCACCAATGTCATGCCGATAGTAATATTTAGTTATATTCCTTGTATACTCGTACATTTATTTAAAATAATAGCGTGAACAATGAATTTATGGCGGCTACTAAAGTTTGAAATGAAAGCTATAGAGCAGAGTGGAAGAAGACGCATGTTATGGCAATGAAACTCACTGTGAGATAAGGGCTCGCTCTGCCCTAGACCTAGGAGCTCTGTCTACGAGCCTCCATTAAGTAAATAAAGGAGTCATATTATGTTGACATCTTTATATACCTCATAGAGGCCTGGGAACAACGGGAGAATTTTTAGTTGATGCTTCACTAGCAGATTCACGTAGTATTCATAGAATACATGTTCCATAAGCTTATGATTTAAATTTTTGAGTATCCATACACGAAACCCCTAAAACTGCAACTAGTAATAACTTATTTTCTCTAAAAGGACTTTGGTTAAACTAAAAGAATATTCGACATTGCGGAAATAGTGAACCAATACCTTATCATGAATCATGTCTCGTTGGTCTACTGGCGTTAAGCGTCTCGTTGGAACCTCCAGTTGTAGTAGTCAGAAATCGGGAATCGTGTTTGGATTACGGAATTATGCTCTCCAATTTTACATTGGGACAATACATAAGCACCGCATCTGCGTCGTTTAGAAATATCTCAGCCTGTTTTTGTTGTTGGTAGGTAAGAAAGACTTTGATCACAATTTCATCTGATGGTAAAAGAAGATCTGTTCGAAAGTGTTAACAGGCTTAACATAGAATTACTGACTCTCAATGACAGCTGCCGGAACACACCGGTAGGTGCTAGGCGACAGATTTTCTATCTGAGGGTGATCGCTAGCCAGGCGGGCATTCGCAATATGCCCTTCTACCATGCGGTGAAGCTCAAGCCCGCGGCGGGATTCGAACCATGGAACTGCTACGCGGCCGTCCATAACCAATGCCACTGCGCCATCATTGCTTCAACATATGTATGTATTCTACCATGTGGTGTGTTCAGCAAGAGTCCGTCAAGATATTCATCCTCGAAGCTGATCACAGTGCAAACACTACTGTGTTTAGGCGTGAAGGACACTGCAGCAAGTGAAAATACTGGGCAAACTTGACAAGAACTAACAGCCTGAAATGACGAGCAGTCAATTAGAAGGAGGATGGTGACAGCAGCGGACAGACGTTACGCGGGGACACCTCGGGCGGGGACTAGTCCATCTCATATCTCCACGACATGAAAAAAATGTATGATCAATTATTTTGAACTGTCTCATAGAATTAATATAAAAACTTTAAGTTATAAAAAAATTATAAACAATATTAAAGTTTCAAAAATGATTAAATCATTATTAAAGTACCTCATTAAGTACCTACGAAAGTATTGAATATAGAAATGAACTGAATAAGTTGTTTTGCTGTTTGTCCATTTCCGATCAAAAAACATGTTCACAAACGTAGTTAAAGTAAGCGATATACCGAATACTTTCCGTTCCAGATTTGGGTTAAGCCCAGTACATAATATTCCGGGTGGATATTAAATGAAATTCCCCGGTGGGCGTCCAACGCGATTGAGTTATAGTGCTTTTTTATTAAGATCGACCACACCGCTGCGGAGGTTCCTGCAGGTGCCTTTAATCTTCTTTGCTTCTGTAAGATGAACTTGTGGAGGGCATCATAGCAAATCTAGGCATTTTCGTTTATTGCCTTACGTACGTGGAAACTTGTCCTTGCGTGGTCCTTAAATAACGTAAATGACATATTATGTTGTGTTTTTATAATTTTAGTACATGTTTTTTTTTTTACTCATCAGGGGGTATGCTAATACATTGTTATGTATAATGGTAATAAAAAAATTAAGCGGAACCTTCTTCCAACACTGAAAGTATGAAATTACTTGTTGAAGTCGGTACCATGATGATTCGAAACACTGACATTATCATGATCCGTCTTTCACAAGTTATATAATAATGTTCAGTGTCAAAAACTGTACTGACAGTTACTGGGTCTCAAGGACAGCTGTTCCAGCAACTGCTGGAACACACCGTTACATGCTTGGCGAGAGGTTCGGCCATCCTAAGACAACAACCGATGGCTTAACGTACCCTCCTAAGCACTTGCATGCTGAATAGTCATGCCACTAGCGGTCACCCATAAAAGTCATGACCGCAGCGCTTAACTTAGTTGATCGGTTAAGAACGACAAAGGAAGCTACGCTTTAAAAGTAAACTTATAAGAGTTTTTTTATGCCTCATAGGTTAGCCTTTGGCCACTACCTCACCTGATGATGTGGTGGAAGATGTTGTTCAGGCTAACGTAGAATTACTGGCTCTCAAGGACAGCTGTCGGAACACATCGTTACGTGCTTGGCGACAGATTTTCTATTTGAGGATGGTTGCTAGCCAGGCGGGCATTCGCAAGATGCTCTACCACCATGCTATAACGACTGCTATCCTAAGACAACAACTTAACGTGCCCTCCGAAGCACGTGCACGCTCAGTAGTAATGTCACTAGCGATCATCCATCCAGCTCATGACCGCGTTCGACGTTGCTTAACTTTGCCGATCGGTTAAGAACAGCTTAGCAAGCTTAGCTACAAGCGCTTTAAAATGAGGCATGTAACTCCTGATAAAGTATACAACACGTCCTCGTTAGTATAATCGCGCACAAGTTTGATGTGCCACAGAAATAAAATATAGCAAGGGTCATGAGAATTTCATTCTTATTTTACAAGAAGTTATACTATCGTTTAACTTTCAGATAAAATCCGGAAATTCTTATGAAGCCGCGAGATGAAGAGCGAGTTGAATATGAATAAATATTATTTTGAATAATTTATCTCGTCGACTTCCCTGTACGTTTATCTTTGTACGACATAGCAGTTTCTGTTAGCTTTGATCTATCACATGGAATTTACTTAAATAACGCGGTTCCACAATTCTGACGATGACGTCATCTCCAATCTTGAACTAAAGGTAATAAACAGTTTACGTGATATGAGAACAAATTAACGAGTTGCCGGTGTATTATGTTTTATAGCTTGTTGGCATGATCTTGATTTTGAATATAATCCTGATCATATATATTTTTATGCTCACGATAGCATGGAACAAGCACGAGGCCCACCTAGTTTTAAGCGGTAGCCTCTGTCTATAACAGATGCAGTACGTCAAAATTGCCGAACTGCACTGCGCCCATCACACTGAGACGTAAAGTAGTTAAGTCCCATGTGCCTATAATTTCACTGGCACCCATAGCCTCCGAATCGACACACAGTAATGTGAACATAATGTTGTGTTAGGATTTCGCGCATTAAACCGTTTAAAGTTGTTTAAGGACATATACCCGCCAGACAAAGTGTGAACTTTCATATAAACTCAACTTGTTATTAAAAAAAACTTACATGTAAATATAGTTTATTATTAGACCTATCGTTTCTGGCTTAAATCCTTTTTCTTTTGGACTATAATATTTTTTTTTTTTTATATAGCGTTTAGTATGTATCACTTGTTTTTAGGAGTTTGAGCCAGTTATTCGTAGCTCCAGATTTATTTAAAAAGTATAGTACACATGTATAAATAACTTCCCATTATAGAAAGTTTATTATATTCCCCATGTTTGTGGTGCAATGGAAATATTAAAAACATGTTTATTTTTCTTGAAAGAGATGCTTAAAGTTGGGTCTTTCTTTTATCTAAAATTACGAGTTTTTGAGGAAATGTAATTTCAAAACTGTATGATTTAATGAAAATCTGATGCACCACAAACCTAGATATTAGGGTAGTGATTACGTAGGTAAAAAATCATTGAGTTTTATTCGCTATTATTAAAATGAGATTGGAGCTGCGTTTTGTATGGGGGGGTTCGTCTAAAATATACCTTTAATTACAATCCGTTACAAATCATATACAAAATAAAATGTAAAACAATTATAAGTGACTTTTATAAGAAATTCTCAAACCAAAGTTGTTAAATAATATTTTTATATATACACAAAATTAATCAAAACAACTTTCAGAAGCACAAGTTCAGAATGTTTTGAATTAGCATAGTTCCAACACCATGCTAATTCAAAACGTTCTGAACTCACATTTTCATGGTTCGACTCGTATATAAAAAATATTGTTTCATAATTGGTAAGTACATTTATTTTTGAAGTCGATTCAGTTTTTAAATTAATGTTTTTTTTTTTTTTTTTTTAGTTTAAGATTAAAACTGGAATATATGTTCGTTGTAAGTAGCAATAGTTTTGTTTGTACATTTATAGATATCTCTGGAGCATTTTCTTTGTTATAGTAGTTTTTTTTGTAATAGGTATACGATTTTTTCCGTGAGGCCAGTTTAGTTTCGGCCATTATGATTTACGTTAGTACGCACTTATATAAATTTTAACATTTTTAATAGAATAACTTAATTGTAAGACATATAAGACATTGTATACATACAATTACAAAAGCACTCAGGATGGTATAAATAAATTTTATTGGCACAACCATGTCCTTGCCTTATTTGGCGTACAGACATCTGGTTAGAATTTACAGTACTCAATATTAAACATTGTCATTCATATCATAGTTACATTTTTATACAATTATAAACGTCACATTATTTATCAATTATATTTGATGTCAAATTTATATATATTTTTTTATGTCTGTTGTACCCTAATAACATTTTTTCATATTTCTTTATTATACACAAAATACGCCCACTTTACTGCTGCGACTACGTTTTTATGTGTATTGCCTACCCTAACCTTTTTTATTAAATTATTTGTATTAATTTTTATGACAAACTTATTAACAAATATGTAATATGCACCCGGAAGAGACTAGCCACCCACAACACAGGGAATCCTAGTGTGGGGGCTAGTGTGATTAAGATAATAAGCACCACTTGATAATTATATGTACTTACTCAAACTACTAAATCTAATTAATACAAAGATATATAAAACTTGTTTTTAAATTATAAGTTAATATCTAAAATAGTGTAAGTTGGCACCTATCTATTTATAAATCTAAGTTAACTATTATCTTACCAATCTGTGTAAAGTTTTTTGATCAATAAATATTATTATTATTATTATTTACTGAAATTCTGGTGCATGTAGCACTAGAATTTGACCAAGATTTAGTGATTATCTCCTTTTGACACCCGCAGCTCGTATCGATCAGATAGGCCGTCACACTTACACGTATTATTCCATATCATATAAACTACTGAACCGATTTACATGAAACTTGCCAATAAAAAAAAGATTCTTCGATCAATAGTTTCAGACAAATGCGTGGACAAACAGTATATATACATACGAGTACCTACACCTGTAAAAGTTGTATATATGTTCGGAAAGTAATCGATTATTATTATGTGAATATATTGGAGTTCCAATAATATTAAATTAATATAACAAAAGAAGATAAATAGTTACATGATTAGCAACAGTAGTTTTTTCGGGGAAATACAGAAGTAATGATATTATTATGTATATGAAATAATTCTAAACATTCGTTATAAATGAAGTATCATGTAAGACAATCTCGTCTCCTTCAACCTTACGAAGCATTACGGACTGCAGATAGATGTTCAAACGTGGCGAGTGGTCGGCAAGAGGTCGATTGATCAAAGTCAGCTTGCAGACGGATCAGGAGCGCTTTGCACTCCGCACACAAGCTGAAACACTACCGGCGCTGAACTGAAGCTACACTACTGGAGCTGGACGTGTGTTTGCTTAGTTTGAGCGATGGAGACGATTTTAGAGTCTGGTGTATGTAGGCGGAGTCGTTGACCAATGGCTACCCATTAGTTGAGTTGAGTTGACTGAGACCTACGTCTCAGTAAACATTCTTACTATAGAATGATTCATAGCATAGACCATATGCGCGCTCTGTTAAAATTGGATACGAATAAGGTATCACATACTTATATCGTCAAGCTTTAATATTCTTGAGGGGGTAAGCATAAGTAGTTATCAACAGGGTCGCTTCCTATTATATTCACCAAATTATATCTGTCTAAAAGCGGTATTTTAGACAGCTCTGCTTTTCTACTTTTTTCCCTTTCGAGGAAATAAAGGGACTAAAGGCTTGAAGTGACGAGCGCTGTGTACTGCCATGCTGAACGAGGGCAGTTACACTGCAACTGTAATGCACAGATGGGAGACTTCATCTCGTCAGTTTATAAAATAAAAAAGCGCAGTGCGGCACTCAACCAATGAGACAGTCCTCATTTTGTAACTAAAATAGACATTTTTGTCGGTTTTCTAGGCTTGTTTGATTATACGGAGTCTTTAACTTTCTATTGCTGTTAGCATACGTAATATATTGACAATCATAATTGTTTATATAAGTAATAACTCGGAATACATATGTTTACGGAATATGGAATACCCAATCAATTATAACCACTTCCGGATCGACAATGCGCAACTAAAACACAAAAAGCAGTTACTGTGTTTAGTGTTCTATTGGCAAACAGACGTTGCACAGGAGCAGCGTTGTCGGAAAACTTTGTTATTAGAGCCATCCTGACAGGAGACTATTATTTCCTGTACCGCCCATAGAACCCCTATACTAGCAACACCATTGTTGCGGCTTTGCGGCTTTCGACTACACCTGTTCCCGATTAAATGGGTTACTCTCGACTTATACAACTGAGGTATAGTTGGCTTCGGTTACATCGGTGCTTAACAACTTAAGTTGACTAAACTTTCAACCAAATACAAACTACAAAGGAACATATATGAAAAAGGTTTTTTTAATATCAGCTTATTAGCTAGCTATTCTAACTTTAAAGGTGCACGGGCAATATTGTGGAATTCTGTATAATTTGTACGACTCCAATTTCAATCCTAATTGTATAAATAAGTATATATAAGTAATTTATGTAATTATTTATAAATAAGTAATTGTGGATATATAAATAAGTAATTGTAGATAGGTACTGGAATAATTGGATACTAGTTATATATTATATATTGTATTCTAGGTTATCCTGAACAACATCTTCGACCACATTATCACTTACCATCAGGTGAGATAGTGGTAAAAGGCTAACCTATCAGGCATAAAAAAAAATGTATAAATATTTTAATAATAATGGTCAAGATTTTCTGGCCAACACCTCTTGAGTCCATTTTATTTTCTGAACGTGGCAGTAGGATTTATTATTATAATAAATATTTTTGTAAGTAACCACCACCAAAATGTGATAAACTGCTTTGAGTTTTGAGTTCCAAAATTAAAAAAATATTGTATTAATAAAACGACGATTGACATTACTAATTTGAATTATCTTTATTTTTCAGGTAAATAATTGAAAGAGGTCCTCATCCTTTCAAGCGAGCAACTTTTAGACAACTAAGGTTCTGCAAAACATTATTCACATGTGAGTAAACTAAGTAGAAATGAATGTTTACACATTTTTGCACTTGCATACTCTATTATACTAACGTCCCGGTTTATATAATGTTTATAAAGCAGTTATGATAACTCTGCAATTCTGTGTGTATTTACGTGAACAGCTGAAAATTACAGCACTCTGAAGGCTCGCTAGCGATATTCCTCCACGGAAACCGTATTCATTTTTATTTACTCTCGCGATTATCTCGTAAAGTCAATATTTATACTGGCAATGGTAATAAAGTTAAAATGAAATACCTCGCTTTGAAATGAATGCCGGAGTTGTAAACGGAGAGCGGCGATAAGTATTTCACAATGCTTGATTAATACTCGGAATACTTTTTCAAGTAAGATTTCAGCTGATTTTTTATCCTTATATGATGCTGAAAAGTTAAAAGTTGGTTGCCTTACCTATCATCTGTTCGACCCCTGCACACACAACTGTAATAACCTTGTAGGTGTTCAAAGTTCTTAATAGAATGACGATAGAATGTTTGATAATTCTTATGTTTGTTTGTACAAGAAATTGTGACAAACACTTTTTCTTTTACATAATCGTCATCTCTGCGTTCCACCCTTCTGCCAAATTCATCCTTAGAGATAAAGTTGAAAATCAAGATCCATTCCAATTCCATCTAGTACCTAGAAGAGACATCCATAAGCGAATAAAATATATATCTGTTCTTGTTTGACTTTCATTAAACTTTCAATTAAGTTTTTTCAAAAGTTACAATTTGACATGAAATTAACTAAAAAAATGAGTAATTAAATATGTTTTTTCTATATTCAAGTTCCATAAATAAACTTGCTGATCGTGTTTTGAATAATAATTAAAAATCATTTACGTATAAAAACTAGTGTACGTTAGGTAAAGTGATCCTTTCTTATTTTTAACGTCCAGTTGCCTTTTTAAAGAGTGTTCGGGATGCTCGCGTTAACGTCTCGCTTCGCACTGCGACTTGGCTGGCTTCAGACACTCGACTCGAACACTAGAGATCTGAAGGTGATACGTGTTGAAATGAAACGCATGAAAAACTATTTCTGCTAGTCTAAGAGGCGTTCCTGACGTCACGTCGGCTTTGTAGAAATTGACACTAGATATATTTTTAAATAAGTTTCTAAACTATTAATCTAATGTTTTGATGTATATATATTTTAAAATTTTGATTGCCGCAAAATAAACTTTTTAATATAATATTACGACAGGCCATGTAAACAAACCATACTACGGTGTAATGTAAACTTACAATACGAAAGTCTGTATTCTGAAGGTGTACAGTCAAATGTAATATACAACTAACCGGCGTGAGTTCAATAAGCTCAGTTAGGTCCTATTTCGTAATACTCTTCATAAATTACCACAAAAACAGTCCCCTGATGAGTTTATTAATATATATTTGACATGAATCCAAAAACTACAACCTGTCAAGAACCCAAAATTTTTTAGATATGTAAAGCTTTCTTTCTCTGTCCTAGAGATGTTCTTAGGCCAAACAATGGGAACGTGGTGGGTTTATAATAATTCATAGGTAGGTTAGATTCTATACTTAGATTAGACTTTTATGAACAGCGTTTGCATGCTGTCCACGATAAAATTGACCATCGTTATCAACAGTCATGCTTTTAAAATAATGCACTGGCATTCATTTTTTTATTGATTAGCCTTTACTGACATTACTACCATAAACATTAATATAGTGCTTTGGTGTCTGAATTTAATAAACACGCTAATTATACTAGTACGGTTTTTATGTGTGTCTGTCACCACGCAACTGTGAAACGGCTGAGGGCTCCGTACCGTTTACCGATAAACGGCTCGCACTATTTGCCGGAAAATATTTATTTATTATTTAAAATCTAGAAAGTTAAGCTTAAATTTCAATATAGTTTTAGCTTGTTTAGATTAGGTTAGATATGTAAAACTAAGCTAAAACTTCTACATTTAGTAGAATAACATTTAGTTTTTCGGTGAACCGTCCTCTGTGCGAATAGTTTATCGGTAAATGGTACGAAGCTCAATGGATGAATGGTTTGATAAAATTAGATATGTTAATCCCATAGGTCATTGAATTCACATGGGATACGATATCGATTTTTTTATATCTATCTATTGAGCAGTTCTCGGAAGAGGGCAATATTAACAATATCCACGCAGGTGAAACAGCATGCGGAAGCTAGCTGACATGTAATGACGCAGTAAATGATGAAGTACAAAATGTCAGTAAATATTTATACTCACATTGTAATTCTTGCAATTGATTCAAATCCTGGATCACCCGCACCTCGGGCTGAGCTGAGATATGCTTCAATTGAGTTATTGTGGTATCAGCTTATCAATAATTCTTGATACAAAACAAATTCATTTCTTGTGCAGAAAGTTGGTACGAACGAAGCTAGTTTTAGTTAAAGTGTGTCAAAGCCATCATCTAAAATTAGCCGCAGCTTTAAACATTCCTTATGAACTAGCTTAAACTATAACCGCAGATTTCAACCTAGATCAGCAATACCGAGCCGTACCTTGCAATATTAGTTGAAGTTCAACTTAACCGGATTGGATGTCAATTTTAACTGGATCAGATTATTATTTTAACCGGATCTGTTCTAAGATTGCAAGTTTTCGGAGTCTAGTGTAATCATGTCCTTCAGCAGAGCGTGTAAGAGCCTCTAGCATGGATTATAACTGATTTGATAATTTCACGGCAGCTACCTATCCATATTTTAGGTTATCGACGTGTAAGTTTAGTTAGGTGTGTAGAATATTAAAATTGTGTCGTTAAAGTTGTGCTAGCTTTTAACCACAGTTTCATCAGATGTTAAGTGATGATGTATTCGAAAGTATTTAACCAACAAAAAATGGAAACTGGTTCTCAAGGACTGCTGCCGTAGCACAGCGTTAGTTAGGTGGTTGACAACAGATTTTCTATTTAATGGTGTTAGCCAGGACGGCATTCGTATTTTTCAATACTGTAGTGTACTGTATCAGCCGGATATGCCATAATCCCCAAGCTTGGCAGGCGTCTTGGGGATCGCAGTATGAGATATCAGTTCCTCAGAAAGCGCTGCTACTACTACCTTCTGGTGTGAGCATTTTGCTAATGTCCTCCTGTCTAGCTGCCACCCTCAAGTAGAAAATCTGTCGTCAAGCACTTAACAGTATGTTCCGGCAGTAGTCCTTGAGACCCAGAAAAATTACAAAAAATTACCAAAAAATTACATAAAATTACATGAGACTTAACAACTGTAATGTCTCAATGTGACAGCCGCAGTGCAATTCGCCACATGACGAAATGCATTTGTTATAGGCAGAGGTTAATCCGCATAACATAAGGTGGACCTCGTGCTTGTTCGGTCACAATAACATAAAAAAAATACCGATATTATTAAAATAAATGTAAGCATCAAAACAACAACAGTACAACAATAGCATCAATAGTGTTACATTGAGCAGATAATACCCCTGAAACCTCAAATTTCCCCTATTATTGCGCAGTATTTTATTCAAACGGAGTAAATAACCCCCATTTTGCATTTCTAGGGCTCTATTCAGAAATGGTTCTCAATTTAGGCGTTCGCGTGCCTTTAAGGTACGCACAATAATGCCATTTAGATTTTAGGGTCAAGTTTACGGATATTGAATTCCCAGGATAGCAATGAGGGCCTTTTGGTAACTTCGTACCTAAAATACTCGTATGTACTATGTAGAAACGAAACGGATATTGTAGTGGTAAGTACACAGTGTGTAAGGAAATTTGTTTCATTAACAGATATGTCAGTAACTTATCGTGTGAAATCAAACTCCCCAAAACAATTACGCCATCGAAAATAAAATTACGATAGGAACATATATTATAGATAGTGTCTTTGTCATACATAACTTACGTTAGAAAGAAAAGGACTTTCGAAATTTCATTGATGATTAGGTATTCGATAAATCCGCCAAATTTGGCGAAAGAAAAAACATGCGAATCACGCGATTAAGTACTAAATCGAAGCCAGAGAAACACAATGCCCTTCGCATAACTAATTATCTCAGCAGTAAATTTTATAGAAATAGGTTTGTTAGCATAGGCGAATCTGTGGCGTAGCAGTAACATGCGGCAGTTTTGTTTTGCCATCAGACTATTTTCTCGCTTGAAATATTAGTAGACATAATTTTTTTTAAATTCAATAATTATATACCTTCAAAGTCTAAAAAAATGCCCTCTTTTATTTTATACTCATTATTATAAGATAAAAATAATAATATTTTATTACTCAGTACTCATTAAATACACATCAGTACATTTCTTATAACACAATTTAAAGAAAAAAAATACAATTTTTAATACGTACAAAATATGATGTTTTAATGATTTTTACTATATAAAATGTCGTACACAGCCCATACTAAGAATAATCCTTGAATCGTGAGCATCTGCTTCCTTCGAGGACACCATTATTAATTTACAGAGAGGACATAAATTTAGTTAAATTTGGTGAAAAAAAAACTTGATCTTAATCTCTATTAAATTTTTAGTTAATATTATGCGTGTAAGTACATGTGTATGAAGGGATATAAAAATAGGTCTGCAATATCACTTATGAGTACACACTGCAGATACTTAAGTTTCTATGTGAAGAGAATTCTAAAAGAAAACAAATCAAATACAACAGCAAAGTTGGCAAAAGTAACGAATACACGTTTCCAAAAACTATTGGACCGTATACTTCGTCGATCAATTCGGTGGGCTAAACTACAAGTGTACAATATTTGATGAACAATAAAACCCAGAAGGCGATAGGGGATATTGTTCTTTGCCAATATAGCAAAAATGCGATCCGTTCTGATATAGTTCCTGCAGGAACACGGTATGATGGTACTTGGGTGCGATCTTGGATATTGATATGACGGTATGATCATGTAAGTGAACAAGGATAGCTAACCTTATATGAAGAAATGTCAAAATCTAATCAAGCTTATTGAATCTGGAATTATGTTTGTGGTAGATATGTATTCCGTCCGTGAGTAATGAAAAGGCTTCAACGGGTTGTCCAAATGCTTTTATTGTAGTAGCTGTAGTGTTGTATATAGTTCGTAGTAATTTATTAAATAATAATAATAATGTTTAATACCGCCGGTAAAAAAATAAATGAAAAGGCTTCGATTTTCACCGACTTCAAAAAAGGGGAAGAAGTACTCAATTCGTCTGTTTTTTATTATGTTTAACCGGTTTTTATGATTCTTGTTTTATTTGTAAGCTGATGCTTCCCGTGTAGACCTATTTAAATTGCATCAAAATCGGTCCAGCTGTTTTTGAGTTACACTCCAATAACTGAAAAGTGTTTTTCTATCTCGATGATATAGTCATTGACAGTGAATGACAACCGATCCCGTAAGTAGCAAGGGTCACTGAAAAGGGTAAATGTGGTACCATGCGCACAATATATTGTGAAAATAGGTACTTTTGAACTATCATGATACCGACTTCAACAAGTGATTTTACACTTTTGAGTGTTGAAGTCGGTTCCATTTTTAGGTAAAAAAATATTAATTACCTATGTAAAGCCTAGATTGTAAGGAACCGCATATGACTATTTTGTAAAAACGGTTGTATTGTAACCACAGTAATTAGTACACGGATAAAACCATCACCTTACAAAGCTAATTTTAATTACTTACGCTGTCTGACGTTCGCTGTTAGCTTTCTTCAGACAAAAGAATTATAAATTCATCGGGTGTCTAACAATTACCCACGAATTGAGTTAGGTGAACGCTTACAAAGCATAAAATCAACATTTCCGCACTGGCAGAGTTTTTATTTTAAACACTATCCGTTCGCCGTGACGGTGGCACGAACCTGGAATGAACTAAACTGGAAAGTCAATTAACATGGGTGAGGGATTATCTTGCCACTTTTAGAAAATACTTGCTAATTAGACTAAAATTACTTCGTTAAGAATAATGCAAATTTTTAGGATCTGATTAGACAAAGTTAAGTACAGATAGATACCTCTCCATCTATCAAGAATAGGTACATAAAAAATGTTCTTTTTTTTCTTGTATAATTGAATGTAATTATATATATATATAAACTTATCCTAGAATTATAAAACAGAAAATATCATACAACAATTTTCTGATATGATTTTAGTACTTTGTCGGCTTATTTCAAACTAATTACAAATGGCAAGCAGGATCTTGTTTAAGTGCTCCAGATTATTAATTTAGGCCTTTGAGAAGTGTTCAATTAGTATTTTTCCAATTCTTCAATGCTCTTCTTAACAATTCAGCAAAAACAAATTTTAAGAGGATATTTTATTGAAACAGTATTATAGCGATTATAAAAAATAGCTAACGAACGTTTCGTACTAGTGAAATATCTCATCTTGTTTTGTTTTATGTGTTGGTGCCTTTTGAATACCATTGCATTATGTCAAATATATAAAGTGAAATATCCTTAAATGATGAAAGAACCTCATTTTGTTTTTTTATAAGAATTCCATCCACATACTCGTGCACTGTATATATGGTATACTGTTTTAGAAGGAAAAAAAAGTTACCTACATCGCATCGTCGAAGCTAAAAGCTGCACTTATGAATGTGTGCCCTCTTGAAATACGACCGTACCTTCTTTCATGTGGCGACTAAGAATGTTGTTGAAGTATTATTGCAGATTGAACACAGAATGTATCGGTGAATACGTATTGCTATACTAATAAGTAATGCTTTCAGTGTATATATCCTACTCATATTATAAATGCCAGTTTAAGGTGTTTTTATAACAGTTTAACAGCGTAATGAAACTCAATAGTTATTGATGAAATTAGTTTACTTATTGTGCTAAGTCCTGGAATAAACATCGAGCAGAATCACAGAATAGCATATTTTACGAAAAAACAAAATTGTATGTATTATATTTCTAAAGCAAATTATTTAAAAAAAAATAGTTCTAGTAAATGTTGAGCTATAACATTAGTATATAATATTATAATATGTTCTATTTTATTTTTTTTTATTAATGAGTTGTACTATTTAAAAGTATCTTATTTAATTTCTCATTTCGTATCAAACATAAAAATTCTACATTTACCATAGAGAAAATTTGTTCCCTGTCGTTTTGTTTTATTTATACTTTTTTCTCTAGAAGCTGTGTTCGGTAATTTTACTGAACGACGAATGACGTTGTCTCCAAGAACTAAGAATAATATATATATTATGTAAATTTAATTTATGCTGTTATTTATTTAATATAATCATTGGTAAGTAACATAAAATACGAAAAAATGCAATTTAAGATTTTTATTAATAATAATAAGGTTCTATAAATGTTTGTGCCTGTAGGTGTAAATTAGTTACTGAATTAGTAATTGCTTGATTTTTTTTTCCAACGTGGATTAATGCCTAATGTTGATGTTTGAAGTTCGAATCACTTAATTGAAATATCTTATAATTGAATATTTGAAATATCTAACATAAAACCAGAATGAAAACATTAAATTACCATTAAGAACTAGGAGCATCTATTAAAAAAGTAAAAATAGAAAGTGCTAAAGTTAGAAACTACATTGAAGTCCCCTTTTCGAAAATCCCAACGTTTTATCCGGAGACATCATTACCAGCGACCTGTTTTCTGTGATGCTGCACTATTCATGACTCGCGTCGCGGCTCGTGATCCTTTTGGGGTTTTCAACACTGTTACGCTCTACTTTCTTTACCATTTCGCTTTGTTGTCTTGCTTGTTTCAATTAAATACTTTTAGGGGGTAAGAAAATCAGATTTTGTGAAACTTTTACCCATGTTTGTCATAGCTGTTTCTTTCCGAGGTTTTATACCTTCGTCAGAATGTTAAAGCGTGATTGTTTTATGCGGGATAACACCATCTAGCGCATCGAAGTCGAACTATTGTAGGACTTGGCTTGGCACGGGGTAGACTATCTAATTGTAGATAGTTACCTTGTAGATTCTACAAGGTACCATATCGTTGCCGAAAATATAAAACTTAGGTATTAACTGTAGCACGATTAAGTAATCATTATGCAAGTATTCTTCTATTCGATTAATTAATTAATTTTTGAAATAAAACTTAAATTAATTAATCGTTTTTTTTATTACAAATATGTTTGCCTTAATTATTTTAAAACTATTTTAGAACTACACAATGTTTGTAAATTTTAACTAAAAATTACAAATTTATAAACAACTAGCTTTCCGGGCGCGTCTCCGCCCGCGCGTATGTCGGTTATCGCGCAAAAACATTAACCTCTTTTTGCGCAGTTGGATAAAAACTATCCTATGTTTTTCCCGGGTCTCAGACAGACAGACAGAGTTACTTTCGCATTTATAATATTAATACTTAATTCTTTAATTTATCTCATAGTTACAGTTAAGATGAGAGAAATGAATCGATTACACCTTAATAGTTATTCGTGGCACGACTCATTGCAATGACAGGAAAGACATTTCGCTTTAATGAAATACATGTCTCAAGAAGCTTCAAGATCAAGATACCTTCTTATAGTAACTGGAGCTCAATGCGATTTTGGAATCTTACAGAACAACTGGAAACGAATATAAATCGCAACTAAAACACAAAAATCCTTGAACTCGCCTAACTTCCCGAAGTCCCCAATTCGCCTCAACAATGAGTTTTGACAGCGACTAAAGAGATTCCGATTTATTTCTTGCAAAGAACAATAAATCTCCTCACTGCGCTGCTGGTTTGAAACACCGCTCGTTACGGAAGTTCGCGTGTTACTTATAATTATATTCCCCTGGCTAGACATAGTTTTGTACTTCGGTATGTATATACCTAAATATAGCGTTTACCTCCGTGGAATCTGGTTTTGTTGCGCTTTCCCCACTCGGCAAAAAGTGTTATATGTGTTAATTCAGAATCTAACATATTGTAAGTGCCAAATTTCACCGTAATTAGTTTTAAGTTATTCGGGGTGAGAAAAGACTTACACATTAACACACACACAAATATATAATCGCCGATTTATATCAACGTTTTCCGGATTAACGTAGTTATGAAGATTTGAACGAAGGACGGGTAAAAGTTTTTAATATATATACTGGTAGCTGTTTTCATTGCAGTATTGCAATCCTCAAAGCATTATGAGGATGGGTCGTGTGCATTACGAACTTTATCGTTGTACAAAAACAAAAACTTTCACCGTTTGAAGAGTAATTTATGAAAATAGTAAGCTAAATGAATCTGGAAACTAGAAGAGCAGTGACCGGAGCACGTTTACAATGGAGACAAATGATCCTGCACAAGCTTGGAACGCTTCGCAACATTTTTTTTTTTTTTTTTTTTGGACATAACCTGCTATGCTTTGACAAAGTTTCGAGGTGGCTTATGATAAAGTAGTACATTATGCACTAAGATAAAGTATAATCTAATGTTGCTCGTGAGTGTGATACATTGAATCCCTATCTATAAAATTATAGCTTACTGAAAAAATATATGTGACTATGTTTATGAGACTCACTAAAAGAATATTTCGGCACATAATTCTTGAATACTACGTGCCTTTAGTTGCGTGTCTGCTTGCACGTTGATAAAGCCTTTATTAATGAACCAATCAACTTTTTAGAATTGATATTTCGCATAGGTATAATTTAAATAATATTATGTGATATAATATATTAATGGAATACAAAAGTAGGACCAAAAGTGATCCACAGCTAAAAAGGTTTTTTTTTTCGCCGAGTACCTACCGCAAATAGTTTCCACTCGCATTTCTAATGATACCTTCGTTTTACTGCAGCTAAGTGTACACAGAAGGTAACTGGCTGAGTTTAGCTAGATTTACTACCATAGATGCATGTACTTACTAAATGAGGGAGATGCACAATATCAATATTTAGAGACATGCTCAATGATACTTCAAAAATGGCAATTAACTTTGGTTCCAATTGATATGTTTTGGTCGTACCAATGTTTTTTCGTTTTGCTGATGGCTAGCCTTCTATAAGTTATAACTATCTGAACTGTTGGTCAGTGATGATATGGTACTAGCAGACTAGGCATATAAGTATATCACGCTGCTAATCGTGAACAGATCAGATAGTGATCAGATGAGAGTGGTCAAGGGCTAACCTATCAGGTAAAAAAAAACAATAACAGCATGTAAAAAGAAGATCAAGTTTTGTATGTAGATTTTGTATGTAATTTTTAAGTTCTTAATAATTCTGGCAAAATTAGCGTTGTTTTTTGTAATTTTTTAAATTAATTTAAGGACAACTCATATATAAAAACCAATTAAAACTTAAACGTATTATAACAGGCCTAACGGATATCAGATTTTGTTGTTGTATTTTTTTTTTATTATTAACCTCAGATAGATTGTTACCATATCTACTCTAACACATCACTATAGAAGTTGCAGAACATGCTACTGCCCACCGTTGTTGGCTAGCCCTACTCTAGTCCATAGACATATTACATTGCTAAGCTCTTGTGTTCACATCGGCTATTACGGAGAGTCATTATCTGCATGCACGCCGTTATCTCCGATCTTAAACTTTATAAATACATAGGCTGCTAGGATAGTTCGAGCTTTCCGTTTTCTAACCGCTTTTAACTAATTATTAATATTTTTTCAATACCTAAATATATGCCGCATTCATATCATCTACAATAAGATATTTAATGACTACTGCGTTTTCAAACTAAAATTTATTCCGTTTGCTATGGTTTAAAGCTTATAACAGTTAGGGCCAATTTCACCAAAATAGGGGGTAACTAATACGAGGATAACTTTAATATCTGTAACCAACAAAATGTGACAGACCTTGTCAATCAAGTCGTCCAATGGTGTTGCAGTTATTTAAAATTTGCCTCGTTTTTTACTTTTACGATATTTCACATCAGGTAGACGGCGTTAGTAAAGAATGTAATCCAATATTAAATATATTATACCGTTGAATTTGGTTGTACAGCTCCATAAACTAAAAACAAATATGGCCACTTTGCTACAGCTGGTAATACATACTATTTCTATTTCCACAAAAGGAATCCAACATATATAAAATCTCTAATACTAGATTAGATGTTCTATGATAGTAAGGGACTATCACATTTTAATAGTTCATAGTATAAAGTTATCCTTGCATATTTTACCTTAAATTGGTGAAATTGGGACTTATTAACTTAAATTAATCTGTACCGTTCGTGCCGCCGCGCGTCGTGTCAGAAAAAAAAATAAAGTTTAGTTTACTGACAGAAAGCGTCGTCGTTTTGTGATTTTGAGCTTTTGATATTGGCACAGTCACTGATATTAGCGTTTTCTTCCAAAAACAAAAACACGTCTCCGATTCGAGCATGGAATGAAACCCAATACCTGGAGGATTCGACGTGACGCTCCAGCATATCGATCAAAGATAGAAAAAAACCTTCTTTTAACTAATACCGATCTATAAATTATTTGAAATGAACATATCACAAAATCACGTCATGCATGCACAAAATGGAAAAACGATGTAATATGTCGGACATTGAAATAATAAAGCTCTGACATTTATCCCAAGGTGAAACGAAAACTCAATTTAGTGAACCGCTGTGGTTGTTACTCAGCCTTTCAATATCGATACCGAATATATCACGAAAATGTGCTCGGGCAAGTACAATAATCCTAGAACGGGATTGGATTGATAATACACTCGTTTTACTCGATTATGAATGAGGCACCCTACTGTTTTCACGTACTGTATTCCCTAACGGAGTAGGTATAGATATGTATATAAACACTTATGTACATATCTACCTACTCTCTCAGTACGTTCCACCGTACATGTTTTGGCGTCATGTATAGGAGGCGAGCCTCTGGCCATTTGCCGACAAAACTTGAGATTCCCGACTGCTTTTAATGTATTTATCAGAAAAACAATAATTTCCCGGAACCCTGAGAATCAGATTCAGGATCGCGAGGTTCCAAAGCTTTTGCCACTCCAACTTCTCCCATTTAATGATCAGACAGCCTACCGGCAGCGGTCACATGTTACCCACGAGTTTCCAGTAAGAGATGGAGTCTGGTCGGGGGTGGGACTTAGGACAAAATATTTAGTTTTTTGGGAAGTATATTGTACTGACCTCACTAATATACCTATTGTTTGTCGATAAGATATTACGGGTCTGTTCGCGCAAACATTAACGAGACCTCCGCCGCGAATTGAGACCTCGTGCAGAATGACTTACTCATTTTGGATTACAATAAAAACAAACAGATCTAAATAAAACCATTTCATATGATTCCCCATAACTGACGCAGAAATAGTAATTTACTGAAATAATAATACTTTCAGTATATAACTGTCCGGGTTCTTGAACTGTGCCAGCAAATACATCCGTCCCTTATTTCATATAAACCATATCATATCTGGCAAAATGTGAGTGTCGACACTTCACCCTTCTCCTCGGGTATTCCCGGCGTGATGTGTGATATGAGAGTGATCAAAACGTCCATTAATTGATGTTAGTTAAACACATTACTGTTCATATATTATAACAGTAAAGTGTTTATTTAGTTTCGAATCAGGATTTTTCTCATAACCACAATATAAAAAGCTTTAGGTATATAAATTCGTTAATGTGTTACACAAAGACCCGTCCAGTAATATACCCAAAGAAAGATTATCTGAAGTTCCATTTACCTGAGATAGGACCGCAATTGGCATTATCCTGTCCTATTTTATCGATACGAAATGGGAATCATCTCACAGTCTCCAATGGGGCAACGTAACGATCTGCCCGAGTACATCTGTACCTTGATAAGGAAGCTGCAAATGTAATCACGGTAACGGTTTGAGATGAGGATAGCCCACGCAATCGCTTTTCGGAGTCGCTAGATTAAACAGTTGCGTATTGCCCTTAATCTTGTCGGCAGTATTGAAATGTCTTGTGTGTGCTTTTTCCAAGGCGGGTATGCCAGCTTTGTGTTATTTTAATTGATTATATGACCGCCTTTTTTGAATTCGTTTGGCATCGCATGATTACTTCGAAAATGTTCCACCTACCTAATTTTTTTAGCATATCCATTTGAAGCTGTGATGGACCGGTGGATATGACTGCCACACAAGAGGTCCGTGTTCAAAGCTCGCGACGGACATGAGCTTCACCACAAGTTAGTGGGACATTTTGCGAATGCCCGCCTGGCTAGCTACAGTCTCTAGAAGAAAAATCTTTCGCCCAGCTGCTAATGGTGTGTTCCGGCAGGTGCCCTTAAGAGCATACCATTCTAGGCTTAAGAAAATCCTGAAGAAAATCTTCGAAATCACTTCCCAACAGATGAGATAATTGATCACCGTTAGATTATCAGCAATTTAAAAAAATATCTTGATTAGAATTATAAGTATTATAAAATAATACATTATGCAACAAGTGCGCGAAGTTGTTTATCACAATTGAGACGTGTTTTATGCCTGAGATCGAGGATCTAGGCCTATATGGAGTAGAGATTGTAATAAACAACGCGCACGAGTTTCATACGACGTTTTTCAACACACTTGCGAGGAAAGAATACGAAAATATTTTACTGATTTTTTGAATAGCAATAATAATCTGATTAAGAAGGTTTATAATTAAATCTTCTAAAGTTCTACTTCAGTAGGTAAAAATTCTTTGGTTTGTTTTTATATGGAAAACGAACGAAACAAACTACAATCTCCTTGGTGAGAAGTGTTGAAACGTTGTTTTTTTATCTATTTGATAATGATATGTGCGATAAAGTAAACAAAAAGCACGCGTGCGTAATAGACTATATTATGACACTATAATCGGCGCATTTAAAGGCCCGTTACGAGCGAGTGTGTTGAAAAAAATCATTATCCTAGGTCCTTTAAATAAGGAAATTGCAAAGATATAGGTATTTTCATTCATCCATTGAATAGTATGGAAACATTTCTAACTAGATTACCTACCACTTATTGGTATAAATTAACTGAAATCAGATTACACATTGTGGCAAGAGAATGAGAAGTGAGAGTACCACAATTACCATTATGACATCATTGTGGACTCGTAGTGGCTGTGCCGGCGAGCACGGATGCATCCTACGACCGCCTGTGGGCCGACCCTGACCGAATTCACTGCTCCACCTATACGTAGGGTTGAACTTACTTTTCATTGGATTGTCCTGTGCACTGTCTTAATTCTGAAAGTAATTGAAAAATCATAGATTGTACACGCTTGCTTAAGAATTAATGAACAATCTATTTTTTATCAATGTATGTCCTTACTAACTTATAGGTTCTTCAACTCAATTGCAGAGTATCACATTCTTATTAAACCTGTTTAGTAATGATAGCTGTAAGTCCCCAAAATAAAAATAAAATGAATAGAATATATCCTTTTATTTCGGACAAGAAAATCCAATAATCTCACGACGAAGAAAGAAAGACTCTTATAAAATTAGATGTTAACTAATATTTAATTTTATAAGAGTTAGTATGCCTTCCAGTGGCAACTAACAGGCTGAATTTGATGTGATTTTCTTTATCTTAAGCGTATATTTTCCGGGTTAATAATTATTACTATCAGTATTAATTTACCCATATAGATTTAAATAATAAAATAAATTAACGAATGCTTGCTAGTGAACGATTTAATGGGAATTAATGTTCAGATAAAAGTTTTGACAACAGTATAGGGGGAGCGTCTTCGTGCTTTCTGGCGAATAATAGACTAAATACATATATATGCTACATAGACAGTTGTTTTTTAAACTAATGTAGGTAGATAGGTATGCCTTTGACCACTATCTTACCTGATGGTAAGTGATGATGGTGTAGATGTTGTAGAATTACTGGCACTCAAGAACAGCTGCCGGAATACACCTTTAGGTGCTTAATCGTAGTGGACGTTTCTTATAGCTGATCGGTAAGAACCACTAGCAAACTTCGCTACGAGGGCCTCCACGAAAGCTTCAACGAAAACAAATAGTTTTCGCGTTTCGGGTAAAATTACTATCTACAAAGTCATTTCATAATAAGATAAAAAGTCTCCAATCCGGGCGCCGTACCATGTACAAGGACAAGATGTTCAATGGCAAGCAGCAACCCTAGCTCCAATGTCCAATAGCGTGGAATGCGCTTCACAGGCGTTAAAACCGACCACTCGCTATTCTACTACATATAATCTAGCTTACAACTGTAGTGATGTAGTCGGTACCTAGCCCTAACCCAAGTATACTGTTGACACTACTCTGTATCTACAGATGATTAAGAAATCTTACTACACAGTTTGTGATTACTTAAATGACAAAAATGCTTGGGCTTTTTCGCCTCAGCCAAGCTATCGCCTGTCACCTACTTAATGTAAACAAATATTGTAATAATTTTACTTTATAGTATGTAACACATTGTTAAAAGACGTTTAAAAGAATGGCCCCGAGTTTCTTGCCCATCCTTCTTGCAGTGGTGTAAATTATTTTTTGCTGAACGTGGGAGAACAATGTAGAACATTTCAATACTAAATCTTGTAATTGACCATCATAAGATCGTCGTAGACGCCTTAATTGAATAAATGATATTGACTTCGACAGTACCATCAATTGCACGATGCTCATTAGACGCATTGTTAATAAGTCTTCTTTAACAACATTCAACGGGAAGATTATGAAACAGTCCTTTTATTAATGTTCTTGAATAACAAGATTTACAGCTACAGGTTCAACACTGATTATATTGATTTTGCTGTAACCGGTCTAATATTAGTATAATAAATTTCAGGCGTCACTTGGCTGAAATCCATATCTAATAACAAATGAGTTAAAAATATTTTAAGAAAACATTAAATTAATATTTTAATAAAACACTTAAAAAATCCGAGACCGAGACCTCTTGAGGATGCAAGAATCGAATTACGTAGAAAATTATTCCGTGGCGTTTGTGAAGTCACGTCGCGTCAGTTTAACAGAAAGAATAATAGATACATTTTTTTTGTTTTTTAAGTGTTCTAAATATATCTTATTATCATTATATCTGCGCGTCGGATCTAAAAATTAAATCACATTCTATGGATCACCAAGATACAGACTCAACTTAGTTTGGTACCAGTTGCCAATTTTGGTGGAGAACATAATATGTGATGATTAACATCAGTTAAAATAAAAAAGAAAGCTAGGGTACACTCTAATACCACGGCAATTTAATGTGGAGAAAATTTAACACATACAAAAAAGTAGCTGTGTACATTGTATATTGTACACAGCTACACTTCCAGTGTATATGAATGACAACGACAGGTAGACGCATATACGCACACTACTGCGACTCAATCAGGAGACGTCTCCTGATTTGACATAGCCATGTACGTGTGCCGTTTCTCACTTTTTCATAATTTTTTATAAGTTAATGCTTTAAAGGCAAGTTTTTTAAAATTGTATTGTATTAATTTAATTCACTGTACTGTAATTGGTTCATATATTATTTTAAATAAATATTTACTTTAGAACTCGGTACGGTGTACGGTTTACATGAATGTCTTATTTTTGTCCTGTATAGCCTTATCCTATTTTATGTTTAACCTGTTTAACATCGTAGTTAACTCCCGAAAATGTGAGGATTCCCAAGAAAAAAATAACTAGAGCCCTATACTCGTCAATGGAAACAACAATTCTATAATCTTGGTGTGTTCAGACAGTTGTAGTCATCAGCCAGTTTCCATAAAAGATCTAGTCAGTTATGATGACGTTAACGATAATTATACAATCATCGAGCATTATGTGCTAGCCAATCAGGAAAATATGCACAAGCATACATGAACTACGAGATACATTAAAATTAAAATCCATAATGATAAAAGCACATCGTTGTCAGATTAACATAACGTACCGTTCAAATAACATGTTGGCCTGCGGGTTTGTAAATAAAACACAGTAAATGTGTTTAATTTATTCTGCATTATTATTGAAACGACATGACTTGTGGTTCTTTTTTCCAGTTTCATGGTATTTTTAGTAGCTGCCTATTTTCTAGTAAGCGTTTCGCCGGCATCATCGTAAATGCTTCCTTATTTTATATTTTGATTTGTTTTTCATTTCAGTCTCACAGTCATTTGTGAAATAATAATTATTTATAGTATAATAAGTAAAAAAAATATTGCTCGTGCTCTTATGATTAATATTTAAAGACAGGACCACCTGATCATTGTGTTAACTCTATTTTAAGTACCTAGGTATATAAAAACAAATTACATAGGTATATTATATATTGACGTCAATTACCTTCTTATAAATTAGACTAAGTATATATTTGTAATGGTAAAATTCTGCGTCGTGGTAGTGTGCTTTGCGAATGGCTCGATGGTTAGCATCAATCACCTTCAAGGAGGAAGACTGTCATCCAGCACCTATCGGTGTGTTTTGGCAGCTATCCTGGAGAACAAGATTCCTTTCTAGGTTTAAACTGATCAATATTTTTGAATACATCATCGTTTACCAACAGGTGAAGTTATGGTTATAAGTGAACTTTAAAAAAGTGTGCGATACTTTAAAATAAAATTTGCCATTTGAAGTATTTAAGAGGGAACTATGATAAAACAATAATATACTACAATAGTGAAATACACGTCCACAGAGCAATTTATTACCGAATGTATGGTTAAATATACTATTGCTGACGCTCTTTTTCGAAGTTTTTTTTTTATTTAACGGACTGTACAAAATAGGTTTATAAATAGTGCCGAATCATCAGTGAAAATAATAACAAAATTACATATATGTAAGTCAACTAAATTTCATCAAAATCGTTTCAGTCGCAGCAAGTTAAGGAGTACGCATAAAAACACAATTTGTTACAGCTTTGTTTGAAAGTGGCGATATTGTCCAGGATGATAAACTGGCTATAGCTAGAATGTGAAATTTACCGTGTTTGGCTTTCTATGAATCTGTACTTCGATATTGATCTATTTACTAACATGTCTATGCTTCACTGGAACTTGTTTTTGTTGGAAGTAGGTTCTTGGGATATCACCTTAAACACAGGTTTTCACAAAACCGTGAAAACCTGTGTTTTTCGGCGGCGCAAAACAATTTTCGCCGGTAATATAAGGCGGGAGTACGGTGGCGACTCTCTATTATAATTATAACTCGCATAGAAACTCAATATAAACATTATATTGGGATAAAATCGAGAAGTTACCCTTGTAGGAAAAAAATCTTAAAACTAAGTGAAACCCCTTACTATGAAGTTCTTTCCACGTGACTCGTCAGCAACAACGAACCCTCTAGTGGTGCAGATGAGCGGCACGATAAGGTCCCGTCCCGACATCTAGCTCGCCCTATCAGCCGCGGCCGGCACAAGCACCTATATGTACCTAAGTGATAGGTACCTGCCTCGCACTACGATAGATATTTGAACACAATACATTTTGACATGACGTAAACGCTGATGTTTTTGAAATATACACTTACAAAAGTAGATTTGTGAAGTTGTGCCTTTGTAGGCATCACTTGTCCCTGGCGTTAAATAACAATAATAACATTGGACAACAAATTTAAGTGTAGATATATAAATTTGTTGTTACACTTCAATATTATATTTATATTTAGCTTTTCCGTATATCGGTTAAATCAGTTGGATAAAAACTATCCTGTACCCGTCCCCGGGTCTCAAAATATTTCCATAACAAATATCATCCAAATCGGTCCAGTAATTTTTAAGTTTATTCGTTGCATACAAAAATACAAATCTTTCCTCTTTATAATATTAGTATAGATAGGAACGATAGGTCTTGCTCGAATTAAGTTAATTAGTTGGCAAATCGTCTATGAATGAGGAGGTAAGAAAAGATATGTCTGACTTTTCCTAATATTTGAATGCCCCATATTTTCCTGTGGTAGTCGTAAGAGGCTACGGAGATAAAAATAGCAGAAGGTAGCCTTCTGAAAGATGCCATCTTACACTGCGATATCAAAGGTAGGCATTTGACCGTCTGTCCCCCCAATAAAGTAGGCATTTTTTATTTTTTACTAGCTTTCCGGGCGCGGATCCGCCCGTGCGTTAGACAGTTATCGCGCAAAAACATTAACCTCTTTTTGCGCAGTTGGATAAAAACTATCCTATGTTTTTTTTCCGGGTCTCAAACTATTTCCATACCAAATTTCATTCAAATCGATCCAGTAGTTTTGGCGTGAAAGCGTAACAAACAGACAGACAGACAGAGTTACTTTCGCATTTATAATATTAGTACTGATGTAAAGAAGTGATAATAAGGACAAGTCGCACGCCTGATAGTGAGCGTCACACCCGTCTATTATAGTTGCAGTGTCACCGATCTTAACTTGCTTGACACTACACTGCGCTCGTCGCTCAGAGATGTTATTTCTTATTTGTCCAGATATTCACTCGCCATGGGGCAAGTGGTGTCCTTCCCGTGGAAACACAGTAGTGCTTGCACACTACTGCTTCTAGGTAGAATTTCTGATACTGTGGCTATAAATATCTGTTCAATCTGTCTTCGAGCTATTGATGTGAGATAAAGGCCGGTCTCAACCAAATATTAAAAAACACATTAATAGAGAGGCTTTAATGAAAATTTATCTCACGAATTTTAGCCAACGATAGTAGCTAAATACAATAAAATAACGAATAAACTTGTTTCTGTTCTTGCGCTGACACCCTGAATGTTGATATTGCTAAACATTTCCCCGTCACACAAACAAAAAGTCACGATTATCTATATTATAGAATAGAATAATTATTTATTGCTACAGAAAAGAAAATAAATTACATACAACTTCTTACAAACAATATACATCTTTTATTCATTAGCGAAGAGGATAGTACAAGTGTAGTGTGTCAACATTCCCTTACCTACCAAAACGACAGTGACAATCACAGTGATAGTGACAGAAGTGACAGTTCGGACGGAGGAATCCTGACTTTGACAGCTGCGGCGCAACCGTCTCAACGCCAGTTACGTGCTGAGGCCCGCGCTCGACGCTGTGCACAATCGTGACTCCCAGACGAAGAACTTCAAATAAGTTTGAAACTGGTCGGAGCAATATCCGGTAAATATTACGCGAGTCCTAGCCGGTTACTAAATAATAATTATGGACAAAACTCGCGACAGTTTTTTAGCTCAATATACATCTTATTATCGTGCTTTTAACGTAATGATAGACATATTCAGCATGTCCATATGTATCATTACTGATACATATGGACCACAGATAGGTAGATATATCACACTGGTTGTAAACAAATCGTAAAATGTTAAACAAAATATGTGTTAATAAACAAGGATTGCCTTTTTAACGGAAACTTAATGCAAAATAATGATGCTTCATTACCTTGACGCACGCACAAGGTGTCGGATGTTTCTGATAATGTTGCCACTTCAATGTCATGAAGTTACGAAAATCGGTGATAACCTAGTTATGATATATTATTATGCACACAAGGAGAGTAAATACGTATTCTTTTAAATATTTCCACCAAAATCAAATTAGTCAATAATATCGGTGATAGGTAAACAAAGTAGAAAAACTAACCATGTGCAAGTCAGGCCTCGCTCTTATAGGAAGGAATCCGCATTGCAACATAAGTAAAAAAATTTCATTGTAAATTATTTAGACAAAAAAATTTAGTATGAATTGTATTTGTACCATACACAGTAAGCGCTAGACGATGACACGCCACATGGCAGAAAGCAATTTTTTTTTTCGTCTTCACGCTCATATATTGAGGCCACTTAAAAATTATTTATTTGAATTCATAATCTAAAACTCGTCTCTAGAGCAACGTTTTACACAAAATTAATAAATTTCAGGTGCATTTTACGAGCTAGATCATACTAGTGACATACGGACGGATCGACAGACATACATCGAATTTGCGGCAATACAGCTCCGTTTAGCCTACTATTTACTAGTATGGAAACCTAAAAACATGGGTCCATCACCCTAAGGAATTACTTTTGATAGACTAAATTACAAAAATAATTGGTAACAAAATAACTAGGTATATTGGCAACAATATAAACGTCAGAAAGAAACACTCCAAAATGTCATTCCAGCTTACGAAGCCATTGACAGACATTCAAACTTTTTTTCAACAGATTATAACTAAATGCATCATAAAATAATTGCCTTATCCATATCGCCGGCAAAATATGCCTCGCTCCGCAACGCAAAGCGCCAAGCACGTCAGATGGGCGGGAATAGCGCGCCGGCCGCCCGCCTCCGTACCGCGCCAACACCTTCCAATTCGAAAATCGAATGCACTCTCCAAAAACGTAGACTATTAATTAGTGACAAACTAGTGTTGCAATTTTAAATCGATTTTATTTTGTAAATAGACTTCGGTATAGTGTACTAAGTGATAGTGACATGACCCGGTGATGTAAAAGTGAATGAATTTCATTGATTTATCCTAATTTTACGAAAGTGCTCGTAAACAATAATAGCTCCTAAATCATCCGTAATGCTCGTAAAGTTGTCAATGCAAATGAAGCCAGTTTACCAACATTGTTAAATATAATATATTCTCCTTGGGTTTAAAAAGGTAAAGCTGTTTTCTCAAGACGATACCAGGGACGTATCAGATATCAAATGTAATATGACGTTCGTAACACCAGGCAAAGGCTCTAGATATCTTTGAGATTAGCAACAGGCGAACAGTTGTGTCATGGGACCGATGGGGTTGACGCGACTGTATACGAATTTGTTGTTGAACGTGTATATTTTACGTTCTATGAAAATAAAGTGAGTATGTTCTTACAGGCCCAAGTTTTTGTCAAAATTTGTGAAGTAACTCACTTAACAATTAATATATAATCAATAACTAAAATAAAGGTATAAATAATTGTTGTCTGGATAGCGGCTAAATAATCATATTCTTTTGCCCCGCCCTACTTTGCCTGGAATCTTCCAAATGTCAAAAGTCTGACATTTGAAAAAGCTAATTTTCTAGAAGGTCCATAAATCCGCGGTCCCCTCGCAGAGAAGTTTTATTGCGAATTCGTAGTATTGTATACCGTTGTTTAATATCGCCCTTGAGGGTTTGGCTTCCTTGTTTTCCCGCTTAGGTCCGTTCCGGATCAAAGGAGCTGATACGAAACGCGTTATTGGTGCCTTTGTACTACAGCTCTGCTGTGTGAATTTTATGTTCATCCCTTAGAGTATACATAGTTAATATGGAAGGTTCTTAATTGAAGTGTGTCTACAAGGCAGTTTTGTCTATCCGTAGAATTTTGTCAAGCATTTAGATATTATGAATTTTATAATTGCGTGTTTTATAAATGCGTGAATACGTTATTTAGTTGTAGATTAAAGCCAGTGGCCAAACTTACTAAGTCTAATTCGACTGGATATAGATAATTATGCTTCCAAGTCCTCTACTTTCCAGAGCAAAGATTTTCCATACAATCTTCCGTCGTGACCGTGTGACCGTGGTGATGTCAATGCTCAAATTAAGAGGTCTTATTGAATCGAGTTACAATACCTACACACATTTGGCTAAACAGTTTGACACAAGTGAAAGATAATACGTTTCTAAATGTGTGACTCAGCAAAAATCAACATTTTTCATAAATGTTTATTGCACGTCCCTATAAAGGTCAATTACTACATTTTACACTCCTATACTACTAAATGATCTAAAATTCGCTTAGCAAAAGCTCTTAATTTTAGACCTTACTAATCCTACGGTAGCTTAGTAAAGGGTATAGAGCCACTACGAGAAGAACAAGTGAAATTAAACGCTTCTGTAAGTTGTATTGAAAACGCTCTCGTGAGTTTAGTACGCTGTCCCGATCCATGTAATTGTGCTTTTCTGCCGTGGGGGTGTCGTAAACGTTCAGTTAATGCTTTACAGTTGTTTTACGGCCACGGGTCCGCCAGACCACCTATACGGCTTCTACGTACGGCTGGGTTAGGGAGGTTAGTCTGTGCACTTTCGACGATTAAACATTTTGGGTATATTTCCAATCTTACTGCACAGTCTAGTGGTACACATAATAGTAGTAGTGTACTCATAAACATATTACAACGCTCATAAAAGGGAAATTCATGTTGCAAGTGAAAAACATTTTGTTTAAGAAATCCTACTACACATATTGTGATTACTTAAACGACAAAAATGCTCGGACAATTCCGCCTCTACCAGGCTTCCCCTACCTGGCCTGTCACCTACGTAATTTTAACAAATAATGTAATAATTTTATAATATAGTTTGTAACACATTGTTAGACGTTTAAAAACAATGGCCCCGAGGTTCTTGCCCGTTCTGCGCAGTGGCTCTATATATCTTTTCTGCTGAACGTGACAGTACAATGTAGAATATAATATATCAATATTAAAATTTGTAATTGACTTTCATAAGAGCGTCGTAGACGCCTAAATTGAATAAATGATTCTGAATATGAATTACCAAGTAAAAAAGTATGTATTTTAATATTGTATATATACTTCTAACTAATCTCGATATTATGAAAATTATATTCAGGATATTATTATGAATTATTTTTCCACTACACATTAGTGATTTGGTCCATAATCCATAAGCAGTGTAGTACATATTACAGATCTGAGGTACACCACACGTACCGACCGATTGCTATCCTATAGCCAGTTATATGCCCTAAGACCACAGGAAAGAGAAGGAGGAAGTTCCTCCTCCTTGCACCGTCCTCCGCATTTAGACAGAACAGAACTGCATTCAGTTATACTAATCTACTGCATTATCGTGGCTATTGTTTACTAACTAATGTAGATATGTACCTATTATCAGTCGGAAGACATTTTTTCAAGCAGTAGATTCAGGAGGTTTTATTTATAGCCGATATGCTAGCCTTTGTCGCCATCTCACCTATTGGTAAATGGTAAAGTGGTTTAGCATGCTAGACGATGACGAATATGCTAGAATTACTATCACTCATAGACTGTTTCCCTGAACATATTGTTAGGTGCTTGGCGACAGATTTTCTACTTGAGAGTGGGCGAGCATTATCGAATGGCCTACCAACATAGGATGAAGCTCAAACCGGTGGTAGGGATCGAACCATGAACGTGCGGCACGGCAGTCCTTGCTAATACCGCTCGACTATCACTGCTTCTAGTTAAAAAAAAACAACAAATATTTAACTAAAACTAAAAGTTAATCTGTAATGAGTTATGTAAATGTTTGATTCCGAACTTAGTTAACAACGTTTACATACACATGTGATACAAAAAGCTCCAGCTTATTTCAATTTAACACAATACGAGTAACTTTGAGTTTCAATTTACGCTCGTTCTAAAAGTTGCCCTTTGACCGGGTTCTGTCATAGCTTTGAATTGAAACTAGCCTTTTATATATAGAAACATGAACAGTACTTTCATGAATATTTGAATTACAAGCATTTATCCCATAAGCATTTTTTTATTAATTTTGATACTTTGGGTTACTGTCAGCATTTGTGTGCAAAGTTCATTCTCGATAAAGGAGAGTTCTTTATAGGTATTTTCTGTTATATGTCTGCCCCGCCATATGAACGTGTTATTCCAATTTGATAATAAATAAGAATAAATAAGAAAAAACACTAAATAGTATGAAAGACCTTGTTGAAGTCGGTACGATGCTGATTCAAAACATTGACCTCACTTTATCATGGTCAGACTTCTTGATGTATGAAGTCGGTTCCTAGTTTTTTAAATATTTTTATTTACTCATTTTGGTGATGCATAAGTACTGCTTACATGATCTTTGATTTGCTTAAATTACTATTTACCATTTTACCATCGACCAAAAAAAGGAGAGTTATGTTTTCGGGATTCACGTATGTACTCGTTTGTATGTGTATGTTTGTGAGTTTCTTTATTCCACCATAACTTCCAGATGGTTTAACCGATTTTAATGTTAGAGATAGCGTTAATTATTTTTTTCTTCAAAACCCATCGAGTGTGGTATCAAAATGAATATGTTTAAAAAACTATCCATAAATATATATTACCTGTAGTTTTAATTATATTGGAACAATAAAACGTTTAACGAAAACAAATTATGTGCTGTCGACTTTTTAACTTTTTTTAATGAAATAGTATATATTTTTGCTTTTGCGTTAGAGAATGGAGTAGAGAGAATGAGTAATTTAGGTATTTGATTTTTTTGATGGTTTCCACTTCTCTGTTTACATATTTTTGAACTAACGGTAACTTTCTAGAGAATTTCAATGTTATTGATTTAGATTGTTTAAATTTGAATGTGTGACATCATTTTGTTGTGCGCAATACATTTTTCATTAAATTGAGATGACAAATCTGAATTATTATTACATTTTGGATAATTTTATCTATTAACATTACTTTAGTAATAAAATTATTGTATCTATAACAATCAATAGAGTATTGATTACAATCATATTATATTACAATGACTATTTTTCAATACCACAAATCACAATACACAAATCAACGCTAGAACAATATTTTAAATATTACGCTAAACCTCTGAGTTTCGGAAGTTCCGACAAAGCATCCGCCATTAGCATTGCACATGCGAAACCATGATTAATATAATTTAGCAGCTTAATTAACAATTAGTTAAATGACAATCTAAATTGATCTGTAATCAAACTCATTATAATTAATTAAACGTGTAGATAATAATCAAGAACGCATACATTATTTGTCCTTGTAACCTTATTCGCTTAGGCAATTACCAATGAGATAGATTAGTCAGAGTCATTGATAACATGCACCCTTTTTATGGGATAGAAGGCCAAACGAGCATGCGGCTCACCCAATGGTAAGTGATCACCGTCCCCCATCCGTAACACCAGAATTCTCGAGGCTTCCACTATACCCACCAGGCAAATTAAAACCAAGCTATAAAGGACTTCTATACTACCATTTGCATGGTGGTGGGTTTTTTAACGAATGCTTGATTAACTCAACCTCAAGTAGAAAATCTGTCGTCGAGCATCTAACGGTATGTTCCGGCAGCTGTCCTTGAGAGGCAATTCCTATTCTAAATTAACCTGTTTACCATCTTGATCACATCACGTGAGAATAAGGTCAGGGGCTACAATAGGTATATGCAAAAAATAAGAACATGTCGGTTGTACTTATAACCGTTTTAGGGAGTGCCTACCGTTGTATGGTTCTCTGTTTGCGTTACACTTATCTACCACAATATTACGAGTACACAGTGTAGATAAATTCCTGCAAAAATATTGACATTCGATCATGTTATAACACTACACTATAATATCGGAGTCAGATAAATGTACCCTGATATTATGTTTCGATAGCATGTGGTATGATATTCCTAGTTTGTAATATATTTCTCGAAGATTTCGCAAAAGTTAGAATATCACCCATTCTAATTTCACGTACGCTTTGTATTATTTTTTGTAATCACATGATGCAAATGTTTTCACGACGACATCCTTGAAAACCAATACTGATGCACAGATCGTACACCAACAACGACATCATAATAAACATTACTTACCTACCATTCTTAGGCATAGTTGTACCATCTTTGTTTACCGTTAAATCGTTCATCGATTTAATTATTCCGTTGGAATTTGGAAGGTATTTTTGCAGATTTTAAGATACCAAATGTAGATAAGCACACAGATTACATAAAGTATGCATGTTAACCTAACCAAATCGCTATTCTATTTTAACCGATACAGCCAGATCTCGGGCGGTCTATAAATATATATTTTTACTCTAGAAAGAGTACAGATAACCTAATATATAAATAGATAACTTAAAATAAAACTAATTTATTTCGGACACAAAATCCATAGTAGTGTTAGTACATTATATTAAAACTAAGTTAGTAAACTAAAAACTAAAAACTAAAATTATATAATAAATACATTATTTAATCCTACCCGTGACTATGCCAACCCAATGCTTTTGGATTGGGCAGTCCAGCCGGGCAGCAATCATTTGCAAAATACTGTTGGAACTACCACGCAAGCGATGGAACATTGAGGCAACCTTTTTTCTTATAATTGCATGGAATCCGTCTACTCCAGCACTGGCAAACATCCCGGATGCACTGCAATGGCGTGGCAGTCCCATCAGCATTCTAAATGCATTATTATACTGCACTCTCAGGGCGTTGTAAGTTCGTTTGGTATACTTCACCCACAGGCTGCTTGAGTAGAATGAGTGACAATAAGCTCTGAAAAGAGTTAATTTCACCTCATTAGTACACCGAGCAAACCTGCGGGCCAGCATATTACTTCTTACTGCTAAAGCCCTGCGCTCTCGTTGTAAATCAAAGTCGTCCTTCAAATCGTCAGTAATCATGTGTCCAAGATATTTAAATTGGTTTACAATTTTCAATACAGAGCCGTCAAGTACAACTGGAGGAACAGTGCTAGGCCTATGATTACCTGACTTAAAAATGAGCATCACACTCTTCATCGAGTTGTACTTGAGACCATGTTCACTCGCGTAGGATTCACAAGTTTGTACTAGCGTTCTCAGTGCACCTATCGAGGGAGCCAGCAGCACCATGTCATCAGCATAACTAATATTATTGACACAGGTTCCGTCTATGTGGCATCCGACATGTATACTGCTGAGTCTCTCAATTAACTGGTTCACATATAAATTGAACAAGCTAGGAGAAGAGAGACCACCCTGACGTACACCGCATTCCAGTCTATACTCATCAGTCAGCGTATCAACCCATCTCACTTGGTTAATCTGGTTATTGTACCAATATTTAAACAAACAGATAGCATCACCTGGAAAGCCAGTTTCACTCAGCTTTTTCCACAATTTGTCATAATTTACAAGGTCAAAAGCTTTTGACAAATCAAGGAAACAGGCATATATAGGCGTTTTTCTCTCAGTATAATACCTAACAGTATACTTAAGGCTCAAAATGGCACTTTCCGTGGACAATCCCTTTCTAAAGCCGAATTGAGCGTCATTTAGATGCAAGTATTCACCAAGTCGGCTGTTAAGTATACTATCAAGTATCTTTGCTGATGTAGTAGCAACTTAAGTACTCTTATAATATAGATATTCAAGTGTAACAAAACTAATGATAGGGGTGGGTTATAAGCCGACATCAACATTAAAATCATTAGGTTTCAAATTAGCTTGGCACGAACTTCATAAAATTTGTGAGTGTTTCCAGCCTGTTTACGTTTTTGTAAGAAAAATTAAAACAACCAGTTCTACGTCCTCCCCGAGTCGAGCATTCAATCTCTGGATGTGACGTGCGCGTATTAGCGGAGCCCTAAATCGTGTCACCTCCGACACGAGGCCCATAACTCTGTGCCCACCGTGGCACGGCACGGCACGGGGCGCACCGTTTCACTCGACAGCTTCCATTTGAAGAAAGATCTGTTAGCACAAGCCCATTTGATTCGATTGATTATATTTGTAAGTCTTAAAAGCATTCCAATATAAATAAATATAGAAGAGTATTTTGTAATCTGTTTAGTTAAAATAAAAAAAACGGTGTTGATATGAAACGGCGGCAGTTGATGATTTAAACCAAAAAAATAAAGAATATACAAATTTCTGACAACGAATATTATAACTATTCACAACAAATATTACCAATAATATTACGAACAGAAAAAATTATGCACGCCTACATGCCATTACAGTGTTACCCAAAGATTTTACTAACAAGCCTGGCACTGCTCTGCACCCGCTCGTAACTCCGATACATTTTTAATGTTTGCTCCGTTGTCCTTCAAGGCTTAGCACAGTTTGCACTCAATGTTTGATACAACGATGGTACCCACAAGATTTTTAGAGGTCTCGACATTCTAAAAGTCCCGGGATACGAGACACCCCAGGCCCGAAAGTCTCAGGGCATAGATAATTTTCTAAATAAATAGACTGGAGTTTATTTTAGATGTGATGTATAATACGTTTTTAATTTTAATTTCAGTTATAACCTTCAGCATTGCGTTTGTTTATTTCAGAATCGTAGATTCACTCTCTGATAATGAATCTTATAATTAAAGACTTGTTAAGTAATTATGCTAATCATCATTGAACACATTGTGTTTTTTATCTTAAATAAGAAAGGCTCTGAAGGTTATTTGGCTAGCGGTATACATAATATGGCAAACTCATACATTTTCCATGTGCATGTTCGTTATAAAGTGCTACTATCCAGCAGTGTTACCAGATATCTGTATCGCTTTGACACGTCTGCTAAATCCCTAGACGGTACCGCGACTCAATGTATACTGCCAATTTATTGAGTCTCTGCGAACTATATTAGATTTAGACTTTATATGTAATGAACTACTTACTTGATGTACGTGGGACACTCATGGGCCAGATATTTTTTTAATTAAATAATTTCAAATATATATCCTCCACTACTTGTGCCAAGTTTAGAGTTTAGAGTGCGCAGCTGCGTCTAACAAGAAAGTTACCTAATATAAAAACGTAAAATTAGACATTGACAAAAAAATTCATCCATAAAAGAAATGCAGAAATGTTTCAACAATAAAGAATGTGAAATAATATATAGCAATTTAATGAATAGATTCAGGCGTTACTTTTCGGAAATCCATATTTATTTGTGACGTCCAGAGAGTTGAAATACTAGAGTATTTATATCCGAACAACACTGCTCTAAAAGCTTACTAGAATTTACCTATCTACATACCTACGCACATGTATATGCAGTTTGTAATGACAAGGAAAGAACGTTCAATATCATGCGTCATATCTGTTGTAAGAAAGAGATAAATAAGCAATTCGTGTAACCACCGAACCGCCACGAGACGTTCCGATCACCATTACACTGCGATCTCTTTCAATCTCCCACACCAAACCATACAAATATCTCGCTCATCCATTTCATTGAGTTTAGTTACTAAGATAAAACAAAATGACGATATTTTCTTTTTCATCAATAAAAGCAATAATTACGCGTGAAATGAAACAATTTTCTTATCTCTCACAGTGCTTGTATAATTGTTGCAGAGTCTAAAGACACATTACAAGGGAGGCGTATTGTCCACAGATTATTCCTAAAAAACACGATTAGCGGCGATGTATTCACCGGACGCTCGGAACAAGACTGGTAGTGACTCTGGCAATTACCCTGAATTCGTCTAGTAAATATCGAGGGCACACAACTCAACTATAGGTAAAAAAATCTTAGGTGACGTCACGTCGGCTTAGCAGGAAAATTAGGCGGAATTGTCACTAGATATATTTTTGTATTTTTTAAGTGTTTTATTAAAATATTAATTTGATGTTTTTTTAAAATATTTTAAGAATATTCGTTATTATTAAATATAGCAATTTACTCGTTATTTAAAAAACAACAACAAATTAATGATATCTAAAACAGCATCATTAGATATACTCCAACACACCTAGTAAAGTACATCATTTAAAGCATAGCTTCAAAGTTTTCACTGCAGTTTATATCGCACTAGCGCTCTTAACTTACATTTTGTTATAAATCTCTGCAGAGCTGATGTTTTTTATGTCTCCATACTGTCCTGCTCAAGGTACAGCCTCGCGTGTAATGGCCAAAGCAGCGTGAATTTTTGTAGAAGTCGAAAGTGTCACAAGAAATACTAAAATTATGAAGTCATACGGCTAAGTAAAGAATCTAACTCATTTCTTTTAACATTTAGTTTTTAACTGTAATATTTCCGATATCGTCCTTACTTGCTAATCGCAAAATAGCCTAACGGATGAGTATGATACTAACAAGTAAACCTATTATAGTTCAATTATTACCGAATAAGTGAATTTCTAATCTAACCATCCAATCTCAAATTCTAATGGATTGCATCAAAATTTATTCCGTTGGGTGCGTATTTCATTATAATCCTGAATGGATCTCCGTAGATTCAATCATTATTAGTTTCAATCGAGTAGCTTTATTGAATGTTTCATTTCATTATTACTAACATTACTGGCATTTTATAAAATTTCACTAAAATTAAAGTTAAAGGCTAGTTCGAATGGATTTGCTTTATAAGCCACGAATTTCGAGTGTGCCAAGCTATTTTGAAAATATAATTAATATTTTAAACCGCAACTCATCTTTAAGTTCTGCGATTCATTAATTAATCTTGTTCACAATATAGTTTCTTGTATAATATGTACATATTATACGTAAGGTATCAAACCCGTCATGTTCCCACTGCTGGGAAGAAACCTTTTCCATCCGAAACAGCTGTATGTATGTATGGGCTATACTATAATCCACCTCGTAAGGTCAGTGTCAGTGGCGAGTCCTACTGTCAGATTGCTCAGACCACCGCCGCGCCGACGGCCTCTGAGCCAAATAAATATCCAAAAGTTTGCCATTCTAAGACAACACCGGACAAACGAAGTCAGAAAGCGCCCAGTTGTAATTGCTACTTCTAGTAGTTAGTACCTATTCAAGTAGTAATCGCATTTCGATGAGAAAATTCAAGCGCATCTTTTAATGATATCTGCGTGTATTTCATTCAAGATTTTATAATAGAGAAAAACATTATTTTACAGGCGCGACTGCGGTGGCTTCACTTATTCAGATTAGAGTAGATAAAACTAAGTATTCAATGCTAAAAACCGCATCGCAATCCGTTTAGTAGTTTGCTAGGAAAATAAAATACATACAAACAACCTGTAACCCCAAACGCATACACCGCAACCGTTCCATTCCATCCGTCGTGATTAATAGTGTATATTAAATATTTGTTATTTTTATACGCCGCGCGTCGGTTTGGACTTAAGTCATTGTTGTCTCATGAAACAATAAGCATAGGTAATACTTTTAAAATTAGTCATCGCAGTTTAAAACATTAACTATTGATTGTTTACATTCATAGTCTTTATGTTGTAATCCAACGACTTTCTTCAAAATTGTAACGAATGAACCCTCAGTATGACGACAGTTATATTATGTCCCAATAATGTCGAGCATTGGTGACCGAGCCTTTGATCCACCTCCTTGTTATGTAGACCGCGACTCCTCGCGACCACTCCAATCAATAGGTTCCATTAGCGTTCACTCACTCCTCACTCAGCCCGACTCACGTACTCATTCCGATCACGGGGTGGCTTTCATATGCTAATGCCGACCCTTCAGGAAATCGAGGGTCGGTGCCGGAAGAATTGATTCTTGTTTTTGTGGTCATTAAAATTTCTACGTTTTACTGTGGCTGTGATTGTGAAGAACACAGTGGGATGTAGTCCACCTTTTTTTTTAGTTTTTTTTTGTAAACTTTACACATCTGTGGGAAGAAAAACATTATTCGATTTATGTACTTAAATTGGTTATCTCTTAAGATTCATTCACGCATATCTATAACGAATTTTTAATGTTATATTAAACTAGTTGAAATTAATAGTAACAAATAAAATATATATATCAAAATTATGTTTTTTATATATATCTATGAAATTAACCAACATAACTCGCGGAAGTCGGTAAGCACCATGTTGATTCAAAACATTTTGAGTTAAATTTCTTTTTCTAAGGTAGCACTTGATAGTGTTAGCATTCGGAACCGTTTAAAAACTTTGATTGTATGTAATTATATGTTTACTTATTACCGTAACACTAAAATATACAATGCGATTAAAATAAGAATAGGACGGGCTCTCGGCTAACTTCACTCATATAAGTATGATCAGCAGAACAAACATAAAAATAGATCAGCGCCATTTATTTTTACGTATTTTCAAATGTGATCCGAAATTTTTCATTTTAATAAATTCATATTTCTAGGTTTGACGGCACAGACGCCATCTTGGTTTAATGACATCGCGGTCGTCAGGGTCTTCTTTCTCCGTCAGTGTACTACTTGTTGATATTCTTGTTTAATTAGTGCAACAAGTACAAATTAAACAAAGAGTGTTTAATTTGTTTTTGTTGATTGATATATTTGTTTGTTACCCGTTACTACGATTACGATGAGTATGACTCAGTTGGTCATCAGGACATGAGCGGCATTGAAGGGCTAAGCGATTCCAATTAAGATACCTAAGTACAAAATATTGCCAACAAATTAAATCAGTCCAAATTATTTCTGTATTTGCTGTACAGACACCTTCGTTTACCTACCTATGGTTACTTGTTTTTTTTTTACACTTTTTTACACGGCTTAACCGATTTTAATGATAACGTTAGATTTATCTTTATAGCGTAAGTGACACAAGGTATATAAAAAAAAAAACATGCTGGTGGATTTTAGACACCATATAATGAGAAAAACATTTTTTGAGAAAAACATTTTTTTTCTTCCCAACCCATTTGTATTGGATATCAAAATGAAGGACTTTAAAAACGATTCCATAAATATATATAACTTGCAGTTTTAATTTCAATGAAACAATAAAACACCTCACGAAAATAAATAATTTGCAGTCAGGTTTTGTTTTTTTTTTATAAATGTATACTTGTTTTATCCTTATTTTTTGCACACTGTACCAAAATCTAGTTTTGACGTCACAACATGCGCTAGGCCGGTCCTATTCTTATTTTAATCGCATTGTAAAGGTATATATGTAACATAAGACGTAAGTATCTTAAATTTTCGCAACTGTTTCATACGTATTCAACTTAAATAGCATCCAAGGTACATTCATCTTAAAACGACTAAGGGTATATATATAGTATCCTAGCTATAAATATTCGAGTCCATGAATTATCCAGATCTGTGGTGGAGCTTCCACAGTGCCTATTCCGGAAACACCGCAGCGATTTATCTCCTAAACGAATTGTCCAAATTATCATATCGCCAACAGGTAAATTGGACTAATTTACCTACGAAAACGAGCTTCGTGTATTCTGGGGTAAATTAACTATAACTAAGTCACTTTCAACAACTGTAATTAAATTCTCAGTAATTGACTAAAACGTGGGAAACATTATTTTTGTCTCAACGTATCGATTTGATTTAAATTTATTCGTGACTCGTGAGCTATCGATTCGAATCAGCGAAGTGTAAAAACATTTTTAAGCTCTAATATACATAGACAAGCAGCCTGGCCTGTCTAATACTAAGTGTTCAAATCTAACAGATTGAATAGAGAGATCTCTAACAACTTCTACCCTTTTATGTATACTTTCGAACAATGATGGCCCTACATCAGTTCAATATCGTATTTTTTTTTATTTCCGGTCTGAACTTATATCCACTGCATGGTGCATTGACGTAAAGTATGAAATTAGACATTTATTCGTCGTTATACTAAGGGCCTGTTTCAGAATGTTCGAGTAAGTTCCCGTTTTACTACCCAGAACATATTTAATAAATTAAACACTATCTTTGCGTTTCACAGACATCGTTTTAGCCTACCCACCGATTAAAGCTTGAAACGCGCTGCATGTTGTCATTTTTATCATTCAGTTATTTTATGTGTTGCATAGCAACCCGAAACTTTATTAGGACATTCTGAAACGGGCCCTAAGTGAAACAGTAACAACATATATATAGGTATAGAATATAATAGGATATAGGACAGATATTGATAGGGTTGTCAATGTGGTAGATGGTGAGATAGCGTTGTCAAATACGGTTAATGCAAATGGCATTTACCCAGGTATTGGCACGAGGAACTCCCCGGGGAACGGAGTGCATCTGTGACGTTCGTGAGCAGGTTTCCACTAAATTATTATCAATGTTTCGAGTCATTGCACGTTTATGTAATCTTCGCGATATATCGAATAACGCGTTGTGATCAGATTTATGGATCAGATGCTGTAACAAATAACAATACGTAGATATATTTCTATAGATTATGTTCTGTAATGCGGAAATTCTCTATAAGTCGACGATCAAATATTATCGAACGCTATCGCTTCTATATGCAGTGTAAAATATTATTCAATTTCTTGTTTTCAAGTTATTATTAAATATCAACATTCACTAATCAGAGGAAGTACGAGTTTCCTTAATTTGTACATTTGTATTTCAAACAGAATCGGGCCTAAGACTGGACATAATTTATAGATAACGTGAGTAACCCATGGTAATCAATATCAAAAGTTGTTAGTCTTGTAGTGTCTGTTTATTTTCAATAACGACGACCTTAGCTATTTTTATTTTACTAGAACCACGAAATGTTATATTCTTTTCAGGTTTTATTCACTTTTGTCAATATCTGAAATGTTTAACCTTTCCTAAATAAAAGTATTAATATAATTCTAGACCAGGAAGTGGTGTAACAAAGAGTTCCAAGTGGTTGAATCGAAATAAGTACTTTATTTTCTAGTTCCGTAACATAAAATACATAAACTTCCTGTTTTCCATTCATAAGAAACACCTTTATGAAAAAAGTTGAAAATGAGCTTGAAAGCTGCCATATTTTTGTCTGAAACCTTGCCCTCATTTGCGTAGACCCATCTAAATAACCTAAACGCGGTCTGTCGGGTCCGGTCCCTCTAATAGCGTAGGGAATACACGTGACCTGACTGAAAGACCTTGACCTGAAGGTCTGAGACGACACGACCGGAATCTTGAATCTGTGGCCGCAAGTAAAATTGATATTATGAGACATAAAATAAAAGCTTTACTCAAAGTGACTGCGATGAGGAGAATTGAATTTCGGCATAGTTTTTTGGAATTTGTTACACTCGTTAATCTTGAACATTTTAATGATTACGCAAGATAGGAAGTTAGATCGTTCCAACTATAGTTTCAACTTTCAATACTTATATAAAAGTAGATAGATTCAGGCGTTCCTGTATTCCTGTATTAGTCGGGATGTCCACTGTACAACATGTTCCATGTTTCGTAGTGGAGTGTTCGATGTGTAAGGAGAGGTAAACGTTTAAAGTTGTTTAATTACTAAAGTTAAATGTGTCATATAGAACGTCGTCTTCGTAGAACACAATCGTGGTTTAAATGAACTCCACTAGTATTCAACTGAATATTATTTATAATAATTGAGAATTTAAAAGAGTTGGGCCTCGCTCATTTTTGCATAGTATAAGCCTAAAAACAAAACAATATTTAGTTTTTCTCACAACTTCAAAACTACATTTTAAATAGGCGTTTTCAGTAAAATTAAATGTTGGTAAATATGCCGACATTTGAGATTCCTAACTTAGATTAGTTCCAGCGATTGACCCCGTAACAAAAGTGACAATTTTGATGGCCCCATATTTTAATTTATACATGGTTAAATAAAAAAAAACTCTTTTGAATGAGCTAGACGTCACACGCTGGGGTGCATAAAAAGTATTTTTTCGGCTACCTACCTGAAAACCACGCTACCGATACTAGTTACAATTGAGTATTTTTTTCACCTGGCAATAGAGTGCTGAAGATTACTACAGGAACCATTTTCCTTACAACAGGTGTACTCTGTCAAACCCCAATTTATCTCGACAAATTGCTCTATATGTTAGCATACGCTTCACAAGGGCACTCGGTATTCATGTTTGTCCACGACCTTGAGGTGCTCTTCATTCCGAGCGCACCTGTTCTTGCCTTGTTCACTGTTAAACCGCAGTGTTACCTACATCTCTGCCACTATGTATGCTACCTGTACATACACAGTTTTTTTTTTGATGTTGTGTGTTGTCAGAAATAATGTATTTTCATTCTTTTTTTTTGTCTTTATTATAGGCATCTTTGAATGTGATTTTAGGAAAGGAAAGAGTGATTTATTTACTTTCAAATTGGTCTACCAATGGGCAGTCGGACTAAGTCGCGTATAGTTAGATCTACCACTATTGATATGGTGGAGGCTTTTGTTCAACAGTGGACGTCTTCCGGCTAATGATGATGACGACTGCGATATACTCGTAACTTAGGAGAGAGGAAAAAATGAAAAAGAATTTTGCATATTGTAGATAGCTAAATACATATAACATTTAGACAAAACGCAGTTTAGGCTGATGATTACTAAAACCTGACAAGGGTTAGTTTAAAAACGAAGTCAGCATTCTGCTAACTTAATACGTAATTTAGGCGTAACGTAACGCGACTTTAGACCCCTCTACGCATAGGTACACCGATTTGAGAGGATGTTTAGCTTTTTATATATTGATCACTGCTTTTGTCAGTATTTAAAGTTACAAATAATTGCACAAATTGCACGTAGCACTGCTCACGAACTAACGTTATGTAACTAGCACCTTGGCAGTGAACTAGTCCTCACGTATTCAAGGCATCCTACAGAGAGGACTAGGGATTACCTCTTATCACTTAAGTTAATAGTATTGTGGGGGTCCTTACGCTATGGGTCAATAAAACACACGCTTCGATGTAGCTCAAATGGTGGACTGTATTTCTTTCTTCAAATTATGTTACAATTTCTTCGTATATCCTATGTAACAATTTCTTCTCGCTGGTACATGAAACAAGGAATGAAACAAAGATGTGGTTGACTCCGAGAGTCAGTTAAGAATGCATGCTATCGTAAAAAACGTGCCAATATATATAGGAAAGCGAGTTTTTGCCATGAGTAGTACAGAATATATCGTTGTCTCGCTCTACAAATATAAATATTAAAGAGGGCGCTGAGCGCATATTCTCTCAGTCTGCGGTCGGCACTGGCGCCGTCAACTAGCTAACAAGTTACACGAATGAATCACATATATCCTTATATCCCTATGTCTTAGCCTACTAATATTCTTTATTAATACACTTAACATCTAAACAACTTAATTCTACAAATAATAAAAGGCGAAATCGAATCTTATAATTAGGTATCTAGCTATTTACAGGCGGGGCAGTGAGAGGGCTCGTTTCGTCCGTAACAAGTATATAGATGTAAATACCCGCCCTAGTGAAAAAGTACTCAATGGTATGTACGTATCCCTATCAATACCTAGTGTAATAGTTGTATTTTGTTGTGAATATATTTGATCATATAAACATTATTGGTATTATTATAAAATTTAAAAAAATATTCGTCGAGTACGATAATATTTTGAAGAATGTCTACGAAGCTAATAAAAGACGCGAATTACGGAGAGGCTTCTTGTGGTCCTTCTCGTTTGCCGACTTTGGTATTTTAGGTCGCGGAACGTACTATGCTCTGGTATGTAGGTAGAGTTTTCGTCGTTTTGAATAGGCTTCTAAAGGCTTACCACCGGCTTAGTAAGATTCCTTTTGTGAAGGGTTGTTGTTAAAGGGATTGAGTTTTGTGTAAGTAATTGATTTTCTTAATTTCTAAATTATTAAACGAATTGCTCGAATTCGGAAGATGAAATATTATATAACTAAATTTTTAAAAACAAACATTTTTTAGCAGCGTTGTGTTCCGAACAGTGTAAGCAAGTAGTAATTTTTTTGTTCTTGCCTTGTTCACTGTTAAACCGCAGTGTTACCTACATCTCTGCCACTATGTATGCTACCTGTACATACACAGTTTTTTTTTTGATGTTGTGTGTTGTCAGAAATAATGTATTTTCATTCTTTCTTTTTTGTCTTTATTATAGGCATCTTTGAATGCGATTTTAGGAAAGGAAAGAGTGATTTATTTACTTTCAAATTGGTCTACCAATGGGCAGTCGGACTAAGCCGCGTATAGTTAGATCTACCACTATTGATATGGTGGAGGCTTTTGTTCAACAGTGGACGTCTTCCGGCTAATGATGATGACGACTGCGATATACTCGTAACTTAGGAGAGAGGAAAAAATGAAAAAGAATTTTGCATATTGTAGATAGCTAAATACATATAACATTTAGACAAAACGCAGTTTAGGCTGATGATTACTAAAACCTGACAAGGGTTAGTTTAAAAACGAAGTCAGCATTCTGCTAACTTAATACGTAATTTAGGCGTAACGTAACGCGACTTTAGTCCCCTCTACGCATAGGTACACCGATTTGAGAGGATGTTTAGCTTTTTTCTATATTGATCACTGCTTTTGTCAGTATTTAAAGTTACAAATAATTGCACAAATTGCACGTAGCACTGCTCACGAACTAACGTTATGTAACTAGCACCTTGGCAGTGAACTAGTCCTCACGTATTCAAGGCATCCTACAGAGAGGACTAGGGATTACCTCTTATCACTTAAGGTAATAGTATATAGATGTAAATACCCGCCCTAGTGAAAAAGTACTCAATGGTATGTACGTATCCCTATCAATACCTAGTGTGATAGTTGTATTTTGTTGTGAATATATTTGATCATATAAACATTATTGGTATTATTATAAAATTTAAAAAAATATTCTTCGAGTACGATAATCAATGCGGAAATGCGATTCGTACCTGTGTCCTGTGACTCGATGAATGAATACATCAGCTGTTGCATTTGTGCATACAGACTCGCAGCGAAAACGGGATCAAAATGGTAGTTTGTCTGTCAAAAACTGTGCGCAGATACCTACTGAAAACTCTGAATGGCAGGTTGTGCAATCTAAATCGGCGAAGAAATATAAACTCGTCGGGCAAAAAGGTTGTGCTTCTACTGCACCTGGTGTTAAGTTTAAGGCGGCGAATATAAAAATACCTTTGTTTATATCGAATGTTAGTAAAGAAACCAGCGAACAAGATATCGTAGGTTACATTAAAGATAAAATAAATGAAGTGGTTTCGCTAAAGAAAATTAAAATTAATCCAGATAGGAAATATAATGCGTACAAGTTGTTTGTGCCTAAAGAAAGATTGCACTTATTTTTAAATGATGAATTTTGGCCAGACGGCGTTACTTTTAGACGTTTTGTGCAATTCTTGTACGGTGCAAAGCAAGAGGGTGGTAAAATTAAAGTTTAATTGTAATTTTTAATAATGGATTGTAACAAACACATCTATAGATTTACTAGCTTTAATTGTCACTCTTTTAAGAGTTCAATTGATGATGTGCGGAACCTATGTAAGGTGTCCACAGTGGTGTGTCTGCAGGAGACCTGGCTCTTAAATCATGATATCCCACTCTTGGGAACAGTGAGTAGTGATTTCGAATATACTGGTAAGTCTGCTGTGGACGCATCTACTGGGATACTAAGAGGCAGACCATATGGGGGGGTGGCTATCCTCTACCGGAAAGGTATTTTTGATTCAGTTTCTGTCATACAGTGTAAGAGTAACCGATTGGCTGCTATAAAAGGTAAGATGGGAGAAAAGTACGTTTTAATTTTTTCTGTTTATATGCCCGTTAAGTCAAATGAAAACTTACCTATTTTCACAGATGTCTTGGGTGAGATAAGTGCCATAGAACAGAGTTGTTATACTGAATCTATCTTTATATTAGGCGATTATAACTCTCATCCCAATGAACTATTTTATAATGAGCTGAGTAGGTTTTGTTTAGATAGAAAATGGATATGTGCGGATGTATGTAAATTGGGTATTGAGTCAGATAACTATACATATTATGACCATTACCATGACTGTAAGAGGTGGCTTGATCATTGCGTGGTTTCTTTCTCGGCCTGGCAAACAGTCTCATGCGTAGGTATTATGGATGATGTTTATGTATCTGACCACCTACCGGTTTATATTGAATGTAATTTTGACACCATAAGGCCTAAGTTACTTAATAATGTCCACTGTAGTAATGCTGTTATATGGGGGGAAAGAGATGATTCTCAAACAAGTAAATACCATGATATTTGTGTGGCAGGCTTGGGGGTCATTGACTTCCCCTCTGAGCTCACAGAATGTAGTCATGGTTCTTGTAATGTTATTGAGCACAAAGTGATAATTGACCGGTTGTATGATGACATTGTGTGTGTATTAAAAAATGCTGCCATACAGACTAATGTAAAGCGCAAGCCTAAGCATAGGGGTAAATCTAGAGTTTTATGTGGCTGGAATCAGCATGTAAAGGATGCTCACCGGGAGGCCAGGCTTAAATATAGTATATGGCTGCTACACAATAAGCCTTCGGCTGGCTCGGTTTATGAACAAATGCGCGAAACTCGTAAAATTTTTAAAGGTAAATTAAAATGGTGCCAAAAGAATCAGGAACAAATAAAAATGGATTTGATAGCGCAGCATCGCACCAATAAAAACTTTTATGAATTTTGGAAAGCCACTGGTAAATTGGACGTTAAGCCTGGCCTTCCGGCGAACGTAGGAGGTGTTAGTGATCCGGAAAATATTGCAAATCTTTTTATGAGACACTTTCAGGTGTTGTCTCCGCTAGGTCCATCAGCAAGTGTGGTTGCTGCTCAGACCGTCGTTCCTCGGGAGGAGCCTCTGATGTGTTTTTCTTCTCGTCAAGTAAAATCTGTTATTAAAGGAATGAATAGAGGCAAATCTCCTGGATATGATGGACTTAGCATTGAACACTTAAAGCATGCTGGTGTCCATCTTCCGAGGGTCCTGTCCTTGTTGTTTAACATCTGCATTGGACATTCCTATCTTCCGACTGAACTCATGAAGACTGTTGTTGTTCCAATAGTAAAGAATAGGACAGGAGATATCTCGGATTTGGGTAACTACCGTCCAATTTCATTGGCTACGACGATCGCTAAAGTGTTGGACAGCTTACTGGATAAATGCTTGCAAATACACCTTGATATACATGACGCACAGTTTGGGTTTCAGCCTGGACTTTCCACTGAAAGCGCGATTTTAAGCCTCAAGTATGTTGTCCAGTACTATACCGATCGTCAGACTCCCGTATACGCCTGTTTCCTGGATCTCTCCAAAGCCTTTGATCACGTGTCATATGATGTGCTTTGGAGAAAACTGGCGGACAGTGGTATACCGGAGGAATTGCTGAAGGTGTTCAAGTTCTGGTATGCTAACCAGACGAATCAAGTTAGGTGGTCCAACTCTCTATCGGAACCATACAGGCTGGAATGCGGCGTGAGGCAGGGGGGGTTAACCTCACCCAAGCTCTTCAACCTGTATGTTAACGAACTTATTGTCGGTCTCAGCAGCATGCGTGTGGGATGCCGCGTGGGGGGTGTTAGTTTCAATAGCATCAGTTATGCGGATGACATGGTGCTGCTGAGTCCGACAGTTAAAGGGCTAAGGGAGATGCTTAGGCTTTGCGAAACGTATGCTGCATCACATGGCTTAGCATACAATGTAAAGAAGAGCGAGTACATGGTCTTTAAGGCCGCCGGTAAGTGCCCTAAAATCATTCCACCCATAGCCCTAAATGGCATAAGTCTCAACAGGGTTTTTAATTTCAAGTACCTCGGGCATTATCTTACCGACGACCTCAAAGATGATGTAGATATTGAACGCGAGCGTAGGGCTCTGGCAGTCCGTGGCAACATGCTGGCCCGCAGGTTCGCCCGATGTACAAAACAGGTCAAAGTTACGCTTTTCAAAGCATATTGTCAGGGAATGTACACGGGTAGCCTGTGGACCAGTCATACCAAAAAATCGTTGTATACGCTAAAAGTGCAGTATAACAACATATTCAGAATGATGGTGGGGCTCCCCCGCTGGTGTAGTGCTTCCGAAATGTTCGCGCAAGAACGTACTGATGGCTTCCAAGCCGTTATTCGAAAGAAAGTCGCGTCGCTGGTGAGGAGGATTCGAGGGAGTCACAACAGCATTCTGAAAGTTGTTGCGGAGGATATTTGTTCGCCTGTGCTGAGACGTTTCATGGGGGTGATGATCAAATAAATTCTTTAGAATTTATTCTCTCACTCACCCGGATGGCACGCCTCAGCTACAGTTAAAACAAAGTTTTTGTTTTTATTTTATTATATCACCCATACACTAACACTAGTTAATAAGTTCTTTAGTTACGTGTCTACTAACCCATGGACTGTAAGTTGTCTAAATAAATAAAGTTGAAATTGATAATATTTTGAAGAATGTCTACGAAGCTAATAAAAGACGCGAATTACGGAGAGGCTTCTTGTGGTCCTTCTCGTTTGCCGACTTTGGTATTTTAGCTCGCGGAACGTACTGCTCTAGTATGTAGGTAGAGTTTTCGTCGTTTTGAATAGGTTTCTAAAGGCTTACCACCGGCTTAGTAAGATTCCTTTTGTGAAGGGTTGTTGTTAAAGGGATTGAGTTTTGAGTAAGTAATTGATTTTCTTAAGTTCTAAATTATTAAACGAATTGCTCGAATTCGGAAGATGAAATATTATATAACTAAGAGAATAAATTAAGTAAATTTTTAAAAACAAACATTTTTTAGCAGCGTTGTTGTCCGAACAGTGTAAGCAAGTAGTAATTTTCTAATTTTATAAGTAAGTAAGCAATGTTGTTTTGTAAAACGCGTTTCAAAGAAAGTTTCGATCGATTGGAAACTTGGAACTCTCGACAAGCACTTTTAATTTTAAACTTTGTTGGGAAAACAACAACAACATATAGGCGCCTTTAACAGTTAAGCTTGTTTGTTCCCATAGACCGTTAACCTGTATTTTGAGTTTGTTAAAGCCTATGGAACAGATACCTGCAACACCGGCATACCGAATTTTTTAAATTAGAATTGTTCGTGTAGTTACGGTTAGGTTAGTGACATTTCATCCATCAGTTTGCGGAAATACGTTTTCAATTACGTATAAATCGCGTTTCACTACTTGACGAAAGCGTGTACTCTGAGCGCTAGATAGATTTGTTTTCGATATTTTGCATCTAGTTTTTAGTTGCGGTTACCATCATGTTGCTGACGTCACTACAGTGTACCTAAGCTGGAAGTTTTGGTAAAATCACTACTAAATATTTATTGTAGCCGGGTGTAGAAAAATGGTACTTCACTGTTACTGCTTATTTTTATATTCGTTTTCTTGTGGTGCAAATAAAATCAACTACTAGTTTCTGATATCTGGCTCAATGTTCAACGACTTTTTACCTTCGTTTTATTCTTCGACAGACACAAAACTATTGCAGAAATGTAGGCAACTATTTTTCGTATTCATGCTTTGGAAATAGCCATTTATTCCATATATAAAAGAACTATAAACACCCTTCTTCACTTGGCCTCAGATGTAATCGATGACTTATCTCCCTTGTGAATCACAACTTGTTAAAGGATCCACTAAATAGAACACATTGCAAAACATTCAAAAAAGATGTCCAAAATCAAATAATAATATAAATCTGACAACAGAGCACTCTTTTCCGATATACATGAGTCGTTTCAGTTATTTTTCAATTAGATACATTATTTTACATTTTGATTAAAGTAATATACAAAACTATACATACACATCACAATTATCTGCCCTCTAAACAATAAAGAGAAACGCCAGGCTTAGGGCCTAAACCGACGAGAGTGTATAAATGCAGCATGAACGTCACGTCAATAGTATCAAGAATAGCAAGTCGTGATCGTTGCCCGTCCAATGTAATATCATATAAATAAGTATACACGTCGACTTGTGATTGCCATCCAATTGCAAAGCCAATTTCAAGTTAGTCTCCGAGTAGTCAACACATCGAATCCCCCGTCTCCGATCCCGCGTTCGCTAAATAAGACGATTTTCCTCTACATCCTTGTGTGATAGAAAGCGGCAAAGTTTAATTTAATTTAAAATGTGCTTTACTAGAATGGGCTAGGCCACAGTAAAATTACAGAGTTCAAAGTTGAAACAAAGTAGAAAGCTATGTAAGAGTGAATGCGATTCTCCATTCAAAGGCATCAATTTTCTTCCTGGATAGTCCTGTCTGTCATTTCCATTTTTCAACAACTAATTATTAATTATGGACATATGAATGACCCTGAAACTTAAACTGAAGTCACTAAAAATGTCCCATTTACTGCCATGATTAGACGACCACCACATAGATTTGAAAAGTATAAGAAAATAATATATTTATTAGCTTAGATTTGGAGGAAAAAACAGGGTAATACGAAACGTCTTTTTTCTGTTATTTTTTCCTGTTCCTCGCACGGATCGGTTCCTCTCCAACCCTTAGGTTGGTAAAGAGAGCAAAATTATACGCTGATAAAGATAAACTAGACTGTTTTTATTCTTATCGATATTTCGTCTTGACGATAACTACCACCTTGTCCATAATCTCTTCATCCAAGCGATGTTCACATTACTGTATTTTAAAGAGGTTACTAATTACTATGCGTACCGTTAAATGTAAATTATCTTTTAATTTGCTTTAATTAAGAAATTAAGCAGAATGTGTTGCACAATACAGTTGCTAAAGTTAATCGTATTATTATGTAACTTTCCATTTTCTGTTGTAAATCTAAATAAAAAAGGGTATCAAAAAATCCCTTTTCACAGTAACTTGGGATACAAGATTTGGGCAGATTGGCTCGTTAAATTATGCCATCATTTAAACCATTATTGTAATAACTTGTGCACTACATTGTAAGGTTAAAGTTATCATCAAAGTTAGATTTAGTGCAATCAAGTGTTATCTTGTCAAGTATGTATTCAAGCTCAGCACCAACTGAAAAGGTCGTTTCAACTATAAAAAATAAATTCTGTCGGTTCACACAATTTCAAGAACAGAGGTATTGTTGGTAGAGATTTTTCAGTCTAAAAATGCCCGCCCCTCCATTGTATTTATCCTTACATGCATTATAATGTGTAGAAGCAATAATCGCCACCTCGAGAATACCATTGGTTCTGCAGTCATAGTGGTGTGTGTGTGCAGAGTGCGCGGACGCGTTCGATTTCAAAGTAAAATCGCATCACGCACACCAATTTAAATAATCATGTTTAGTTGAAGGGCGGGAATTTTTGTCTAAAAGATACTTACTGCTACTTGAAAGCGCATGCTGCGACAAAATAGCAGGTAACCTCAGTGCAGTTCTGCTGCTACAGAACTGTAGAGTGTAAGCTCAACAGTGTTGTTCTCAACAGTTGTGCACTTTAGTCTGTGTGGGAAACTAAAATTATTAATTAGTTAGACCTACTGTCTCCGTTCTCCTATGCTTCTCTGTGGTTAGTTTCATTTTCCCCTTAATGGTTTATTTGTTCTAGCATCGGCTTCGTTCGCTAATGACATGGAAAATATACTGGAGACTAGAGCTGGCGGTACTTACATCCAGCCCAGCTGCCTCGGAAGCCTTTTGCATATAATAATGAATACCTCCTTTATCTTAGCTATTCGCTTTGTGAACGAATGTTAGACTTTCCTAATGAAGAGGGTACGCTCAAAGCGGGTTGGACGAAAGACGAGTGTACTGTGAACATAGGATCGCAAATAATACAAGTAATATTAGTTCTCCTTTGCTTCCAAGGACGATGCGTAGGGCGGTATATTTTCATACATGTTTTTTTCTTTTCTTGGGAATGTGAATGAGTTTCAATGAAGCCCACCTGATGTTAAGCAGTAACTTCTGCCTATAACATATGCATTCAGATGCAATCTTCCAAATTCAATTGAATTTGTTAGTTGATTTGGCGCTTAGAAATGATCGCAACCGATTGGTCGCGTTAAGGTTAAATTATGTTACGTCGCACCGCACGATATACTTTTTATAAGCACGCCCGCCCCGGGAAGTTTTGCGTTCTGCTGTTTGAGCTTGACGTACATTTCTTTACACATTTGTTCGTCGTTTGTTACGTAAGATTTACTTACCCAATTTTCTAAAGACAATTCTGTGATATCGAGTGATATAAGCCTTCGTAGCTAAGTTAATAACTGAGACAAAAATACATTATTTTCTCTGAAACGTAACATTACATAAGATAAGAAATATAAATGGTTTGTATTTGCCACCTGCTGTTGCAACGTACTTGTATTATAAGTACCTTGTTATTCCTCTAAAGCATACAAATGCACAAAAGGTTGAATCCCAAACAAATGCTTTTCTTACGAGTCCCACGATTCGTGCATGCTCAGGCATTGAACCCGCGAAGCTTTTCGTGTTCCCGCGCATTTGAGACATTCGCCGAAAGGGGGTTCTTTAATTAAGTCGCTACTATTTCTGGGAAGGTTGTTTGGCAAATAGTTTAGTCGTTGAGGGTTTCTTTTGAAGAATGGCATTTAAATTGGGGTTTAACGTTTACGACGGCTTTGAATTCGGTTGAACTTTTCTATTTATTGTGTATTTTCGTCTAAGTTTAATTACGGACACAAAATAACATCAGGTGTGTGTTATTCAATGAAATGAGATCATAGAGTTTAGGTTGGAAGGCACCGATGTGGAAAGAAGTAGTGTGCACGACAAATTGATTTGAAATTTCGAATGTTGTACGGTATAATTGTATGGTATCTTTATTTTTGAAAAACCTTTTATTTTTTTGGTATCCATTTGGTTAAAATAAATTGGAACTGTGTATTAATTCCTTCTGGTTAGGATATGAACCTGTCTAATACTTATAATACTCCAAGAGTTTGCCAAAACTAGATTGTACATTGTTAGTAGACATAATGCACGTATGACAATTTGTGATTAACATTTCCGCAAGTACTGTGATAATTTCATGTATCTTGAATAACATACCCGCAAGTTTCAAAAAAGCAATTAACAAACATATTTGGCTAACTAGAGAAGTACATCTTATGCAAGTTTCCCTTTCGTTGTATGTATACTTCTTATACCATGTACTGGAAAAAGTTTAAATTAATTGCTTGAGTCTTGTGTTAATTAGAATTCCGCGCTAATCAATAGCTTCTAATTGAGCGTGTACCAGCGACGTCAATTGCATCGTCGCTATTGATAAGTTATTAAATCAAAAGCCTAAAAAGAATATTCCGTTAGTTAGTGCTGGGTAGATGTAGAAGTTTTGTGGTTAATATGTGATTATATTACTGTATAAATATAGTAAAACCCAAATACAACTTCAAGGTGTCATTTAATTAAAATATTTTGTGGATGGGTATAATGTAGTCGTAAATGATAGATATTTTATAGTATAAGCATCAGACAAAACAAATCAATGAACTGAGTGCTGAAGGTGAAATGAGTGAAACATTTAAATTTTAAAACAGACATATCGATTCGAAATATTGTTTTCGTAATGATATCCAGATTCAGGGATGATAATTATTCTAATACATACCATTCTGCTGGTGTAAGATCTGTCGTAACATGAATCGGAATAGATGCTAGAGTTTTTTTATTGACTGCAAATTGTATTAAGTTTCCAAATAATTCAATTCATTTATTAAACACTACATTAGTATTTTTCACTGACATGTAAACCGAATTTAGAATATAGTGTAGCCAGGGTAGAATATAGTGGACATAATTTATGATAATAATTCTAAGATCTATGTATCCAAACTACCTATATACCTGCAAATTAATGAATTTGAATGTTCAGTCAAATGAGCACTATGTTTGACTGGCTCGTCGATCAAGTGGCGTAAGATATCGCTGAAATTTCGAATCCTTATGTTGTGGAGTCTTATAGTCTTTGCGGATGCGAAGGTTCTATCCCTTTCGTGGTTATAAAGCCGTTATAATGTAGTGAGAAGATTGCATATAATTATGTGTACCGGAGTTACGTGACGGAAGATTGGCAAAATAAGTTACGTCAGTGGTGTTTCGGCACTTTCGGCAAAGAGTAAAACATTACCTTATAATGTTCAAACCCTCTGGTTGTTATAGTTGTAGGTCTGTAGTATTATCAGTCCACAAATCAACAGTTCGTTTCCTTCAAACAAGCGGAGTAATTTACCTGTATAACCGACCACTGTATCCGGGTATACCCACGGCCGGATATCGAACCAGGTACTATAAAACCTGACCGTGTAAGGAAAACTTATGACGTAGCAATATAACTGGTATATATCTGTGGGGCAAAGTTCCGGATCGCGTGCAAAGGGCCGGTAATTCTATGACGGAAATATGCTTCAGGGATATTCAGGGGTAATTCTGTTACGGGGCTAACTAAAGTTGCTGTAGTTAGGATAAGCCAAATGAGGCTTATTCGTTTGTTGTAGCTTTGCCGAGTTTGATACACCTACTCATAGTATATGGATCGCGGTAAGAAGCAAGGATTTACGTTTATCGTAGATGGGTTTGACTTCATTTCAATCTGCAGGTGGTTAATTTACGCTTGTAACATTTTATTTAGTTTTTTTTTATTTTCATCATAAGATATTTTATAAAGCTTATTAGACTTTTTCACGCATCAGTAATCATTGCCTTTTTAAATTGTTGTATTACTTAATACATAATAGCATCGGAAAATAATGAAGTTATTTACAGAGACAAGTTAATACGAGTAAAAAGTTGTACGGAAACAACCTTCATTTATATAAAAATCGAAGCTTTCTTCAAAACTACTGTCATTGAAGAGTTAATAGATACAGACGATACTTTGTGGAAATCCATATTTAATAATAACAATTATTTTAAAATAGCACCTTATTCTTCCGGTTTGACTGCATGGCGTTTATGACTCCACGTCGGCTTAACAGGAAAATTAGGCGGAATTGTCACAAGATATATATTTTTATATAGCACATGTGAGTATTTTTGTTCAACCTAATTAAGTTATGAAATTGAACTATAAAGAAACCATTACGCAAGTGCAATATTAGAAGGAACAAAGCAACATAAAATGCACTTAATGGTAGGCAAGGATGTCAAGTCCATCCATTCTGCGTAATGCGATCCTGTTGGGAGTGCTCTTAAGTCAGGGGTGCTTCGGGGCACTCCAGGCGCCAGGTTGGAGATACCTTCGCTTGGGAGCAGATATCTTTTACAATGGTTAGGGATAAGATCTTTGATGAAGCTATTATATATTTTTTGTCAGGTTGTGAGGTCTTTAATGAGGTGATTGATGTTTTTGTAATGTTGGAAAGTTTTTAGAGACACCTAGTTGTCATTAAAAATGCCTATACAATATAATGTGTGTTTCATCATCATCATCATCATCAGCCAGAAGACGTCCACTGCTGAACAAATGCCTCCCCCATAGAACGCCACAAAGAACGGTTATTAGCCACTTGTAGTCATTGGCTACCCGCGACTTTCAAGATGTAGTCAGTCCATCTAGTGGGGGGCCTACCAACTCTACGTCTTCCGGTGTAGAGTGGTAACCTTTCGAGACTAGTGTGTGTTTACTACCTTAACAAAACATTAAGATGTATATATAGATTAATTTACGTGTACTTTATATATGACATTTTGTTTATACTGTCATCAGTAATTTCTGTATAAAAAAGTTCATTTGACACGTAGTTTTAAGATATTGCCGCGTGTTGAGATTGGTAATCGACTTCAATTTTTTTTGTACCTCTTAACTCTTGATTCGTTTATGTACGTTGTTGGTTTTTCCTTAAAGCTGTTGGATCATTCTTCTGGATAGATGATTTAAAAAACCATTGTGTTTCGGCATCTGTTACTGTGCCACGTCTCAATTTCTATAGCTAGAGCGGATGTATTTGTATTTGAACAAGCGATTGATACGCGTTTCCGATATAAAATTCACAATCTCAATAGGAAATGAAGCTGTGGCTTCTCGTATCTGAAAATTCAATTCACTTATCCTACGTTTCCCTCTACCCCTCGTTTCAAATTTTCCTTATTTTCAGTTAACTAAAAGTTGGCCATAACATCTGCTACAACCTTACTCTCGCATCAAATTCCAAAACAAGCAATTATACCCAAACATCACACCAAACGAAATTACTCGACACGTCTAATAAACGCACACCGACCCTACTCTTTGAACAAATACCTAAAGGGTGGCCTTAGTAATTGGCTCAAATAGCTTCAAGAAATACAGGTTCTTATTACCGAGTGATAAAGCTTATTTTACGGTAATTTCTTTCGTATTTTTAGAGCGAATCGAGTAAAACAAGCGGAAACCCGTTTTGTCTAACTTACGCACAAAAACTTGCGTCTGGAAAATTGAATTTGCCAAGTTGTTAGCGATCCTGACTCTCATTATATATACTCCAACTTACACGTACCTATACAACTTACGTACAACTTACGTGAGGTGGTTCCTGTTCTGAATAACATTTGTTTCTTTCGTACGACTTGAATGTCTTGAATGTCTTTGCATGGTGGTAGGGCATTTTGCTAATGCCCGCCTGGCTAGCTACCACCCTCACGTAGAAAATCTGTCGCCAAGCACTTAACGGTGTGTTCCGGCAGCTGTCCTTGAGAGCCAGTAATTCTAGGTTAGCCTGAACAACACCTTCGACCACATCATCACTTACCATCATGTAAGATAGTGGTCAAAGGCTAACCTAGCTGGCATTAAAAAAATAATGTCACATCATAATTCCAATAATACAAATGCTTCGTTGGTTTTTAAGCCAGTCGATGATACGTTGGGATCCTATAAAATTCAATAAGTTACTAAAATCAGAATCCGGCGAAGTTGGATGCACCATGCAACGTCCTACGAGTGCATAAGTTATATAGCCACTTCGACAAATTGTTGCGTTATATGTTACGGGTAGCATTGCCGGTGAGCCTGAATAGGATCTACTGCTGTCTTTGTGTGACATATTAATGTACCGTCTTTACGATCTCACCCTCAAAATAATATGAGCAGCATGCTATCACACACGACGACGCGGTCAGTAGGTAGTTCCTGCGCATTAGGTTTCTTCAACGTCTTTACACCCTCATTTACCGAAAGGTACTGTTTTTTTATAGCTGATAAGGTAGTCTTTGACCACTATATCACCTGGCGTGATAATTGATGATGTGATTGAAAATGTTGTCTAACCTGGGTGCTCGGCGACAGATTTCTACTTGAGGGTGGTAGTTAGCCAGGCGGGCATTGACTAAATGTCCTACCACCATGCAATAACAACTGCCATTCTAAATAACACCATCGGGACTGACGACGGCTTAACGTGCTCTGGCCACAGATTTTTAAAATAAAAAACATACATTTCAAATAACTATTCTAAAGGCGGATTGATTTGATTGGTTTTAGTATTTTTTATTAAGGAGGATTGCCTATAATACTAAACCCTAAAACAAAACTTTCTGCAGTATGTGTAATTCTTTAGTTTTGATGAAGAAAGTATCTTAATATATATTTTTTTAATTCAATTCATTCGTAGGTTAATGGTAGAAAGAAGGTCGATGATGACAGCTGAATGGGTACGTGATTGCGTTGATTAGCGCTAATACCAATCACTTGCTTTGTTAGGCTTCGCGACTAATCAATTTGCCGGCGATCGCTCTCGGACATGCCTCGCAGCCTTCATTTCACGTCATAAGTCTTCATGTAACTCATTACATTACATCATCGTGTACAATATTGATTGGCGTTGACGACTTCTTGATGACAAGTAAGTGCGTTTAAATAAAGTTAGTGTTAAGTTAAAATGGTAGAAGGGAAAAAAAGTATGACCGATTGAGGCTGATCTCTATTTACAAAGGCCAAGAGCGAGTTGGACTAGCAAACCGAAGGTTCCGTAGCAACGCAAAATGAACCAAAAAATTTTTTCGCGCTGTTTCAGATACGTATTTTGGGGAGTCTGCTTCTTTGAGACCAGTTTTATTTGTGTTATGTTGATTTTTAGGGTTCCGTACCCGAAGGGTAAACACGGGACCCTATTACTGAGACTTCGCTGACCGTTCGTCCGTCTGTCACTAGGCTGTATCTCAAGAACGGTGATAGCTAGACAGTTGAACTTTTCACACCGCTACTCCAACAAATACAAATAGTTGACCAAGTGCGAGTCGGACTCGCACACGTTAAAACAAAAAAAGGTTAAAATATGAAGTCTAATGTTGAGTACGACTCGCACTTGGCCGATTTTTTACTTTAATCTCACCAATATGGACGCTTGTTTGTGTTACTGTTTATGCGGTAGAGCAAAAGTACATAATATTAAAAAAAAACCATCAATTGCATTTAATTTTAAACTATAATTATTATTTTTATATATCAGACAATTCTTTATTGTAGCACATATTTTTTGAGAATTTTAACTGGCCACATATTGCGTGAACGACGTCGAACTGCGAGTCTTTTGGATGATAATGATGAGCTGCTGCTGAGATAGAGACAATCTTTATCTTACAAAAGCGTGCAATTCGAGCCATATATGAAATGGATCCTAGGGAATCTCTGAGAGATCTTTTTAAAGAAATTGATATTTTAACTTTACCAAGTCTGTATGTATTTGAAAATATTATGTATGTTCGTAAAAATTTTAGCAAATTTAAATCAAACAGTGACAATCACGATTATAACACAAAGAATAAAGATGCAAAATAGCGGTGCCAGGTTTTAGATTAGCTAAGACAAATAAAAGGTCCTTCTTAGGCAATTGTGTGCGGTTTTATAATAAAGTGTCCAAACATATTACAACGCTCACAGAAAGAAAATTCAAGTTGCACGTGAAGAACATTTTGATAAAGTAATTTTACTACACAGTTTGTGTTTACTTAAACGACAAAAATGCTTGGACTGGTTCGCCTCTGCCAAGCTAGCGCCTAACACCTACGTAATGTAATTAAATATTGTTATAATTGTATTATATTGTATATAACAACACATTGTAAAAAGACGTTTAAAAGAATGGCGCCGAGTTTCTTGCCCGTTCTTCTCGCAGTGGCTCTATAAATTTTGTTTGCTGAACGTGGCAGTGTAGTATATTTCAATATTAAAATTTGTAATTGACCTTCATAAGAGCGTCGTAGACGCCTAAATTTAATAAATGATTTTGACTTTGACTTTGATAATAATTACAGTTTCAAAAAGTTTTCTTGTGCTAAAATCGTCCACATAATAACACTTCATTTTCTACAAGAGAGCGCGGCCCGTTGTCCAAGCTAAGCTCGCCAATTCATCATACTTTATATTTCACACAATTTCGCTGTCTGCGTCATTAAACCAACGGTCAAACTACTTTTCTCCGCAAATTAAACTTATGTGAAAATCTACAGGACGCTAATCAGACGTTTTGTTACACTAGATATTTTCAGTCCGGTTATTCCTTATTGAACGAGCAAAGCTAAGGTCTTAGTTAAAATTTCAGTAACCATTTTCGACGCTGGTAAGATTTTGCCACATGGCAAAATCTCGTTGGCTGTCCAAGGTCTGTTGAGCAAATGGAATACCTCTCGAGATCGTCGAGATCTTGCAGAACACGGTTACACACTGACGTTAACAAAAAGTTTTAAGGATTATCTCTATATCTTAGGAACAATGGAAACTATTACATATACTGAACTTGATTGACACATTAATACTGTTTTTTTTTTATCAAATTTTATTTTATTTTAAATCCACACTCCACAGACTCCAGGGTCCGTGACTTTTTTTAACTATGACGTAATTTATTAGTAAACAAGAAATATGAAATAGGAAACATGCAACATTCCAAGGGGTAACAGTGCTAAAAGTTTTTTTTTCTTTTTTTTTCGTTAATGTCATTAGCACCAGCATCCAGAGCAGACCAGTATCCTCTAGCAGCACCCGTTCACGAGTTGACGCATGTGCCAGCCATCGCCTTCCTCAACCATTTTTGAGGGAAGATGGCGACCCGACACACAACACCGCCGCTAGACAACACCTTTCGAAGGAAGGCCCTTAAAATATAAACCTGTTTTTTTCATGAACGCGTCGGTTTTCTTACAACTTTTAACTGACTTCCAAAAAAGGAGGTTCTTATCATTGTTAAAACTTACGTAAGTATTCGACATATTAATTTACTATATACGGTTTGCACTTACGGTTATTATTATAGTCGAGAACGCGACGACGCCCGACTAGTTTCGTGGGATTCGGACCCACTTCATCAAGGAGCGACACGGGCGGGTTCGACAACGTCCGCTCGAGCACTGCTGGCGGCGGCCGCGGCATCGGCGCGCCTGGCGCGGGCGGCGGCCCGCTCAGCCCTGCTAGATAATGTCGGAACCGGTTGCACCTCGCTGCTATGGTCACTATTGTTGTCATCGTTATCACTCATGTCTGTGCTATTGTAAAGTCCCGTGCACACTACACTTATCGTGTCCTGCGGCAAGTCTTCCACCCAGTTGGTAAAACTAGCAGTTTTTTGAAGAACCGGTCTCCACGCTGGTGCTAAATTCCATCCCCGGTCCCGGTTGAAGTTGAGAAAACGAGCAATTTCAATCGCTTCCCGCACCTTCCGAGGAACAAGGAATTTCTCCTTCGCCAAAACGGAAACTTTGTCAAAACGTAAAAAATGGTTGACTTCCTGTGCGTGTCCACGTGGACACGAGCAGGTCAGCCATAGCGGAACACGCACAGGAAGTCAACCATTTTTTACGTTTTGACAAAGTTTCCGTTTCACCACTCGTGTCCACGTGGACACGAGCAGGTCAGCCATAGCGGAACACGCACAGGAAGTCAACCATTTTTTACGTTTTGACAAAGTTTCCGTTTCACCACTCGTGTCCACGTGGACACGAGCAGGTCAGCCATAGCGGAACACGCACAGGAAGTCAACCATTTTTTACGTTTTGACAAAGTTTCCGTTTCACCACTCGTGTCCACGTGGACACGAGCAGGTCAGCCATAGCGGAACACGCACAGGAAGTCAACCATTTTTTACGTTTTGACAAAGTTTCCGTTTCACCACTCGTGTCCACGTGGACACGAGCAGGTCAGCCATAGCGGAACACGCACAGGAAGTCAACCATTTTTTACGTTTTGACAAAGTTTCCGTTTCACCACTCGTGTCCACGTGGACACGAGCAGGTCAGCCATAGCGGAACACGCACAGGAAGTCAACCATTTTTTACGTTTTGACAAAGTTTCCGTTTCACCACTCGTGTCCACGTGGACACGAGCAGGTCAGCCATAGCGGAACACGCACAGGAAGTCAACCATTTTTTACGTTTTGACAAAGTTTCCGTTTTGGCGAAGGAGAAATTCCTTGTTCCTCGGAAGGTGCGGGAAGCGATTGAAATTGCTCGTTTTCCCAACTTCAACCGGGACCGGGGATGGAATTTAGCACCAGCGTGGAGACCGGTTCTTCAAAAAACTGCTAGTTTTACCAACTGGGTGGAAGACTTGCCGCAGGACACGATAAGTGTAGTGTGCACGGGACTTTACAATAGCACAGACATGAGTGATAACGATGACAACAATAGTGACCATAGCAGCGAGGTGCAACCGGTTCCGACATTATCTAGCAGGGCTGAGCGGGCCGCCGCCCGCGCCAGGCGCGCCGATGCCGCGGCCGCCGCCAGCAGTGCTCGAGCGGACGTTGTCGAACCCGCCCGTGTCGCTCCTTGATGAAGTGGGTCCGAATCCCACGAAACTAGTCGGGCGTCGTCGCGTTCTCGACTATAATAATAACCGTAAGTGCAAACCGTATATAGTAAATTAAGGAGGTTCTTCTATTCGACTGTATTTGTTATTTATTGTATTTTTGGTACGCCGTTATTCCGTCAATTATCAACTGATTTGGATGTTTCTTTTTAGAGTTCCGTACCCAGAGGGTAAAAACGGGACCCTATTACTGAGACCTCGCTGTCCGTCCGTCCGTCCGTCTGTCACCAGGTTGTATCTCAAATACGGTGAAAGCTAGACAGTTGAAATTTTCACAGATGATGTAGTTCTGTTGCCGCTATAACAAAAAATACAAAAAAATTGCCCAAGTGCGATTCGGACTCGCGCACGTTAAAACAAATAAAGGTTAAAATATGAAGTCTTATGTTGTATAGCTAATGGTACTGTTTTTTTTTTGTTGGGCAGAGTGTATACCTCCGCGGTAGTCCCATTTAAGTCTCATCATAATCGGTAGTTTTTAAAATAAAGCCTATTAACTGAAAAATGTAGTCGCATACCTGGATGATTTAAATGTATTTGTTTTTGTCGATGATGAAGACGGACCACGATAATTTGAGGTCAGTGTTTTTAATCATAATAGTTACTGACTTCAACAATTATTTCATACTTTTCAGTGTTATAAGTAGATTCCGTTATTTTTGAAAAAATTAATTTATGCACTCGGAATATAAAGTAATTAAGAGTTCAATAATATTATTAACCTATATACTACACAGGTACTTACGTATTTTACCGTCGTTACAAGCCTCTAGAACCTAATGCTTTTAAAATCTAACATACTAACTCCTGTTCCATATTTCTGACGCAGGGTTTAGAATTTCTTCTTGTTAGTGTCTGTCTGGCATCGAATGTAGTCATTAGACAATCGGCACGCTAACTATCCATTGTCCTGCATCTGACGTCCGACACTTCCCAAGATGGCTTCTAATTTGAAACCTTGCACATTCGTCGTCTTCGCACTGCATCTATTCAATTAACAGTTCAAGGCATGTTACAGTTCATTATATAAACCTGCTACAGTGAATAACCATATTATTTAAGAAGATGTTTTGTCATACTTATGTGTTGTATAAGATAAAAACAACCCAGACTTAAAACCACTTTATCAGCCGGATTGTCCACTGCTGAACACAGCCTCTCCAATATGGGTAGGGTTGCCATAATCCCCACGCTTGGCAGGCGTTTTGGGGATCGCAGTGTGAGTGTCATATTAGTTCTTCAGAAAGCGTTGTTGCGCACCTAAAACTACTTATACGGATGCGTTTATTTAACAGTATTGTTGTTTCTTCTTCAGAAACACTTTGCTGTGATCAGGGTCTTAGGTAGGCTGAATTAACCTAACAGGGGCCATTTTACTTCTGGGTGATCTAGGTGATGTTGTAGGAAAGCTTGTTCCATGGGAAACTTAAGTAATTAAGCTTGATTCCACATTAAGAGCCATAACTTACGTCGATGCACAAAATCTCTCCCATCAGGAGATATTTGATCTTCACACTTGTAAAAATCAAAATCATTTATTCAATTTAGACGTGAACAACGCTCTTATGAAGGTCAATTACAAATTTCAATATTGAAATATTCTACATTGTACTGCCACGTTCAGTAAAAACTAATGTATAGAGCCACTGCGAGAAGAACGGACAAGAAACTCGGGGCCATTCTCTTTAAACGTCTTTTAACAATATGTTACAAATTATATTATTACAGAATTACAATATTTTGTTAAATTACGTATGTGACAGGCGATAGCTTGGTAAGAATTTTGTGGATCGCAGTGTAAGTAAGTAGTTCTTCTGTGGTAATTTGCCTTTCGTCGCCTCAAAAACTCCCGCAAGAAGATATGGAGGATCAATTCTAGGCCAACACCCTACGGGGACGTGTTGTGTTTTTTAAGTAAAGCCATGTCCAATTATTAAATTCATATGTTACGGCAATACATTTTTTTAATTTATACACATGACAGATTTGAGGATCTATGTGGATAGTGCTTACAACCCGGTTGAATGAAAAAACGAATCTAAAATGGCGCCGACCATCATGACCTCTCACTTGCACACTATAGAACACGTATAAAGTGCAAGTGGGAGGTAATGATTTTTCGGCACCATTTTACTTTCGTTTCTTTATTTAACCGGGTTATACTACCTTTTTACGTATATAAAGGAGACACATAACGTTAGAACACTGCGATTACATAATGAATACAGTTCTTTGTAAGACCGTGTCCGTAGTAGAAGCTCGCACTCAGATTATTTGAACAGCTAACTGTGTGGAAGGTGCAGAGTTTCTTCAGTTTCGTCACGTTCCGGGCTCAGCACTTTGTTTCAAATATTTAATGACTTTTATTCGAACAGTTAGAACAAATCCGCTCTGAAATTATTAATGCTTCCGCATGTATTTTGTTTTCTCTGAGTTTAAACTAATGAAATAATAATGGGTACTGACATTGTTTGGTGGTATAGCGACCCAGCTTGATATTTGTTTCCTTTTTATGGTTCCGTACCCCAAGGGCAAAACGGTGCTACATAACGAGATTTAGGTGTCTGTCTGTACGTCCTTACGTTTATGTCACGGATCTTTAGCTCTTAAACTGAGTGAGTTACAAACTAGTCATCTTAGCTATTCCCATTATTGCTGAAATAAAGAAAAATAATACTGAACGGACCAACTACGGAGAAATTTGACTTGATATAAAAGCTGATAAAAAAAGTTGGTCCATTTGTCATTCACTGTCTACGACTATATCATCACGATAGATAAATATTACAGTTATTGGTTTGTAACTCAAAAACGGCTGAACCGATTTTGATGAAATTTAAATGAGACCAAACGACAAGCATTCCAATAAAAAAATAATTATCAAAGTCAAAAGTTCTGAGATAACAAACATAAAAAACAGACGAATTGAGAACCTCCTTCGTTTTTTGACGTCGGTTAAAATATGCCCGAATGCCCACACTGAGCCAGTTTTTGTTTCTGATATAAATCGCGTCAAAACAATCCTACAACACTACAAGGATTTGAGGATTTATAAGATGAAGTAACACAGTGCAGCACTGTGTCACAAAAATGAAATATACCACGTGATAGGCATGGCGATGCCCTGTATCATGTGTCATTTTGAAGATTGTGGATATGTGGCATGGCCTTTGTGTTGCTTCGACGTGAAAATAGCCTTTAAATTAAAGTTGTAGTGCTCCAAGTAACTTGGAGAGTTGAAAAATACATCCAAGAAGTTAGCTACATAACCTATATTAAGACAGTTGTCGTATAAGGTGTGCAGGTTGTCATAATTTTTTTTACTGTACACGAAAAATATCTGATATCCATAAACTGGAAAGCTGAAAAGATAGATTAGAACCATATAAACCTATATCGTCGCTTAGTAGCTTAGGAACACAAGCCGGTTGTACTTACTCGAAATTAAAAAGAGTCGGGTTATGGCTCGCGCGTCGTCGAGCAGGATCCTTACGCGGTCGTTTCAATTTAATCGGGTTGTATTTATAAAGTTACACGACGATCAGCTAAAGTTGATTTAGTTACGCTGGCCTTTCCATATGCTTGTAGGGCTTACCAGCTTAAACTGAGCCGGTGCTAATGCTGTTCGCGTCAAGTTGCTTGGATTAACTACTCGCGTAAATTCACTTCCTTGTTGACTTCCAATTTAGACTTGAGACTTTTTAATCCTACCTTACGTGGTACAATATACAATTATCTAATTAAAGTTGCCATCTAACACTGCGGTTCCCAAGATTTGTACAGTGTGGGGGATTATGGCAGAGCCCCTCCTTATGACACATCAATAAAAATAACCTCTTTAGTGTACAAAGCTGCGACAATATGCAACAAATATATACTTACTAAGAACTCTGTTTTTCGGCAGATGTCTTGTAAAGCTGGTTCTTTTCACTTTTGGTTTAAGCTGTCTTATGTCTTTGACCACATCATTTTTAACTAATAGGTGAGATAAAGGAGTTGCTTAAAATATCTTTTGTTAATTGTCCCTCTATCACTGCTTTGCGGGGTAGAATAGATTGTTCACATTTTTATCAAACTCCATACGTAATCCTTTTTACAAATCTCCGGCAATTAGCTCCAGAACCTAAAAGAAAACTAAATAATTCAGCGAGCTCCGTCCGAGGGTTTCCCTCGCAATCGGGCCCTGTTTAATGTTATTACTCGGGTAATGTATTTCTTAAAGGCCCATGACTGGTAGGGCCCCAGATTCGCCTAATGCTTATTGCTACGGATAAGGAGAATTATACTTTTTTAACGTTTCAGTAGAGGATGTTAAGTTACGCACAGGTGTGTGTGAACTGTGGGTACTATGTAAGCCGACTTCTTGTTAAACTGACGAGGGTTAATAGATTTCATAAAAATCGTGGTTTTAGTGTAGGTACATACTTTTATAGTGTAGGTATATATATATATATATATATATATATATATATATATATATATATATATATATATTGTGTCACTCTACTCAATTCTAGGTTAGCCTTAACTGTTGTTAAGGCTAACCTATGCGATGATGCGGTCGAAGGTGTTCCTTCGACCACATCATCGCTTACCATCAGGTGAGATAGTGGTCAAAGACTAACATATCAAGCATAAAAAAAAACTCTTTTATATCGCCGTAAAAACACTCATAGTTTGCCATACATAATGGTATTATGGTATGTTATAGAAGGCAACCCTCCTGAAATGTGATAAAAACCTAATTACTATACGACCTCTGTATCCAAGACAGGTCCTTGATGTTTTAATGTAAGGCCGTCACTACGTCTATCTAGGTGAAGCTTATTTTAACATCTGCGGTAATCCGCAGATGTTAAAATAAGCTTCATTCATTATATAATCATATTCTGCTCAAAGGCTGATCAAAAAAATTAAGAAAACCACTAAACACCTTAAATATTTTCACATATACATCTTGATTTTTGTTTCCTTAACAAATTATTCATGTGATGCGATCTGTGGAATAGAATTATATACATAAATAAAAAAAACACTTCGTAATTGGTCATTAAATTAAAAATCTTTCATTTTATAACAAATCAGTTTAAAAACTACTCTTTTCATAAAATTTCATCAGAATGATTATTGTAAAATATTCTCTACATGTTCCTAGTTATAATTCACAAAATCTCAAATATCCAAACCTTTGGAATACAGCTTTACAGCCCCAAACGCGAGTACATTACATAACATATGCAGGTCCCGGGTGCGCCCGTTGGAAATACAACGCAATGACAGACAGACAGATAGACAGACGGTGCATAATGAAGCTGTGCAGTTTCAGATTTGTTTGAGTTACTAACTAAACGAGAAACAGTTCTCGAACTAATTTGGGCGGGCTGTGAACTTACCAAATTTAGAATAACTAATTTGAAATCCAATATTCTCTCTATTATTACTATAATGAGATAAAGGAGTAAAAGGTAATGAACTATATTCTCGCTGGAACACCTCAACTCGAATCGATGCGGCGTTTGTAAAGTAACATGTATGTCAACCTGACCCACCATCTCTCAAGATGTACTCTCGCTGGAGACAGCAAGAATCCGCCTTGTTGTGATCACCGCAGGATCGGGGCCTTGGAGCAGTAGTGTGCAAACAATACTGTGTTTAGGTGTGAACGGCAATTTTGTTATTTTATTCGCCTACTTTCCCTACACGATATGGCATGTCGGAGAAATGGGCAAATAATAAAAATAATCTGGACGAGACCCGATTGTTCTCCACCGTACCCGCTCCCACTCCCCACGCGCTGTCATCGACACACGTATCCCTGTTCACTCAGTGGAAAGCCGATAGCGATTGCCCTCACAGCATTCAACTTCACAGCTAAAGGAGTGATATCGCTTCTGTGGTCAGCTGATTTAAAGATGCTACTTCTTTTAGAAAACTGTTAAAATTAGGTGGCTTTTATTAACTCAACTGGAAATCAAAAGCTGTGGAGTCCATTAACATTTTAATCCCAGATTATAATTTTTTTACATATTACTTTGCGTCTTAAGTATTCCATAAATGTTAAATAAACAATCTTTAATTTCTGATTAAAAATAAAACTGAAAATTCTAAACAGCTGGATGTCATTTTTAGTTACAAAATAAAATTGAGTAGTAGGATTATTATTTTTCTTTTTACCTACATTAGCCCTTTATTAACAAAACACTGCAAAATATGGACAACTCTATGGCTACCATACCGAAAGCATTTTAATAATTTAAAGGTCATTGCAGTTTTACAGGCAGTCCAAAAGCTCCAGCCCACTACCAGTTAGCATAGTGCGCAGTATGCTTGAGCCAAAAAAGTGGGGTGTATAAGTAGTTTATAGTTAGTTAGATTATATTTACATTATTTATTTATTTTTGTGTTGTTTTTATTTTTATATAATGTGATTGAAAAAACAGTACTATTTTGTCATACAACGATTATTTACGTTGGTAGGATAAAATAAGAAAATAATCTTGCTGCATATTCAAAAGATGTTTTATAAAATAAAAGCAAACGACCGTCGTAATATCAAGTTTTCTCTACTATGAAAAAATACGATAACCACACCGCGCCGCCGCCGCCGCCGGCACGAAGTTAAACCGTATGTCTTCATAATCCCGCGTTCTCCTTCGATTTATTTCGCCATGTTCACAGAATCGGCAACAGTATTGTAGTACCGTGGGTGGTACACTAACTGTCATGGTGTCTGTGGCATGGGCGATGGTTCCGGCGGTCCCTCAGGACCCATGTACTGTAATTGGTACAGTTTACGAGCCCTTTTTGACGCCACGAAGACTTTATGTAGTGGGGACTACCGGATCCATTGAATTTTGGGTACGTCAGTGTTTTTGTCACATTGGTAATTCAATTGAGTTTCGAGCTGTCTCTGTTATAACAAATAGTTACAACATACCAAACTGGATGGATTCCGACTGAAAATCTTTGTAACGCAAAGATAAATCGTAGGTACACATTTATTAGATTATTGTATTTTAAAGGGTGACTTTTTCGATGAACTTACATAATGCTGGATTTTTTTAAATGTGAAATCACTTAGTATACTAATATTTATAGATTGTATAGTCAATGGCAGGCCTCATTACATACATATAATGTGTATATTTACATATATGAATATTTCGCTTTGTCTTGAAGTATATTTAACGGATTTTTCAGAGATAGATTTTATATGGAACAGGTAATATTCATATGTAGATCCCCTGATCGATTTTTTTACCCGTGGAATTTCTAGGACAAATTATTAGCGACATGGTATTTCAGAAGACATCGGCGATGGGATAGGTACAGCAGTGCTTTCAATAACTGCCGAATATTTTTTTAAATATGTTAATAAAGATTTGTTCAAATATTATTTTCTCGTTGTATATGATGTAATGTAGTGTGATGTCCTAAATAAATGTCATTTCATTTTATTCACATAAAAAAATATATATCTGAAACATAATGAGCCAAGTAAGAAGCATGCCACCTCATTTTTTTTTATCAGAATCACTCGAGCAATATGTTTGTTGCATAATATATTATTAAAAATACGCGTTCCAACTCTGAGTTTAATACTGAAAAGTGTTAAATAACTTGTGGAAGTCGGTCACTGAACTCTCAGTTTCATTGTCCGGCTTCTACAAGTTATTTCATAGTTTTCAGTGTTAGAAGTTGGTTTGGTTTTTTTATGGTCACGGTTTTCAATTATGTATACTGCTTAAAAGATCGATTTTCACCTGCCCTTAAAATCAACTTTCTTTTTTTTAATATATATATATTTTTAAATATGCCCATCATACTAGTCACCATCGACATGAGTTATGTCATCGGGATGATCCAGTGAAAAGTTAAAAAATATTTTTTTTTTTTTATTAATAACAATATAAAACAGTATAATAGTCTTTTTCAATTTAAGAATACGTAGGTACTGTATCTAAGGCACGAGTCAAACAAACGGCTTACGTCACGCCCTCCTCCGTTCCTCCATTTTCCATTATTTTTTTAGTATATTTTCTTCACCAAAACATTGGTAGATTACTCTCTGAATCATTAAATTGGGGATATCTTTGACGTTCTGTTGCCTTTTATTGCTCGAGTGTTTTTGCAGGGTTTTCCTGTATATTTCTATTCACATTGTGCTCGGAGGAGTATGTGTTGTTAAGATACATGTCGATAATAACACAGGGTTTTGTGTTTTTCTACACGTTGTACACTTCTACATTTCCGTATGAATCTTACTCTTGCTTGATCTTTTTACTTGAAATTAATCTTAATTTCATAAAGCTTTGAAACTCTTATATAAGTATACACGTACCTTGTTTTTAACGAATATAATGAAGAAGAGATCTCCAGCGACGCGTACATATATAATAATAGGAATTCATTTCCAAAAAATATTTGCATTTGTCTATTTGGTATATACATTATTCACAGTAAGATTGCTTTATAATATTAAGAACACTAATTAACGTTTCAAACTAGGCGAAAACCTGTATATTCGGGTTCGGAGTACAGAATTACACGGTACTGTGAGAGTAAATACTAAATTTCTAAGAGTCGTTAATCTCGCTTAGATACGAGGGTGGATTGAAAAGTTCGCGGCCTAACACATAAATACTTGAACTATTTTAATGTTACCGACCTCATTCGATTTGCTTACTCTCTGGTTGTCACATTGTAAAATTTTATCGCAATAGCATTATCAGTTTTTAAATTAGACTGAATTTTGTGAGCCTAAGTGCAGCATTTTTAAAGAATGGAGAAAATTGAGCAACGTGCGGTCATCAAATAACTGTTTAAAAAAAACTACCTCCAAAAGAGATTCACGAAGACATGTCAACAACATTGGGGGAATCTGCTCCGTCGTATACGACTGTGAAAAAGAGGGTTGCTGAATTTAAACGCGGACGAGAGAGTATTGAAGATGACCCTCGCTCCGGCCGGCCTACGACGTCTACGACTGAAGAAAACATCGGGAAAATCTGTGATCTGATATTGGCAGATCGGAGATTGACCATCAGGGAGATTACAGACACTATTGGCATCTCGTATGAACGAACACAAAACATCATAGTCAATGAACTTGGATTTTCTAAGGTTTCTGCGCGGTGGGTACCCAGATTGCTTTCAGTTGAACAAAAACGAGTACGGCTCACGATTTCTCGCGACTGTTTGGAAATGTTTGAGGCTGATCCACAAGATTTTTTGGCCAGATTTGTGACAATGGATGAAACCTGGGTACACCACTACACCCCAGAGTCAAAACAGCAATCCAAGCAGTGGAAAAAACCTGATGAACCGACTCCAAAAAAAGCCAAAGCAATTTTGTCAGCTGGCAAGGTGATGGCGTCAGTTTTTTGGGATGCGAGATTTTATTGTGGCAGAAAGGGCAAAAGGTGATATATTCGCAATACCTTGAAATCTTCATAGAGGGTCTCTGTCGGGTATCTGAACGGTTTCTTTAAATATACATTTTTTTTATTTAAAAATCCTTGTTTTGTAGTGTAAGTTTATTTGCTTAGCAAGCAATCAGATCGATCGTAAGATTCAGTTTTGGGGTTTAACATATAAAACATATGTCAAAAACTGCTCAAAATCTTGAATCTTAAAATTGATCTCAAATTTGAGATGTATTTATTAAAAGAAGCCTAGTATCCTATAATTAACTTACATCAAAGCAATTCTTATTCATCATCATTTAATTCATCTAAACGTACTTTACCGTAGCGATTAAATCAAAGCTAACAAAGTTCTTTAAAGCCAAGATTTCCTAAACGGCATTACGTACTTATCTACTTAGGTACCCTGTACTTACCAGTTTCAAACTCGTGTAACTCCACTTGGACACAGAATACTTAATAGTGCCTATATATAACTTCAGGTCGTAGTAACTACTAGCTAATCTATGTTTGGGGGTGGAAACGTCGATAACAATGTCATCTATGTTATTTCGTTTGAAAACAACGCTTTGTTTTATTTCTATACTCAATTGGTTTTGAAGACTTGTTAAATGTTTTTCTTTTCTAGTTTACACGAGATGGATTTTGCGACAGTTACGAAGTTTTTTTATTACTTTTGTTACATGTTGGGGACATATCAGTTATATGGAATCGGTATAAAATAACTGTTTTACTCGTTAACAGCCATTACCCAATGTCACCTACCTACCTAGATTTGGTAGTGAGGAGCATAAAAGAAACAAGAGAATAGAATTAGAAGTATATTAGACAGAAAGGGGTCGTGGATCTCAGACAGGTGTGGCAATAGCGAGCTTCCTTGTTCGAGGACTTATCTCCGGTTCCGCTAGCAATCAGTGGATGCTCAGCAGCAGGTCTGCCGTGCAGTAGCGCAGCTCCAACCCCGCCGCGCCGGTAGGCTGTCCCAGCTAAGTGCTGTAGAGACTTGAGTTTGGCAGCGGTCGGTGCAGGAGTTCAGGGGGCGGCCGGAGTCAGGAGGTCAGCCTCGTCAGGTACTGGGAGCCTCTTACAGGTACCCTGGTACTGGAACCCTGGAAGGATGTGCTCTGGTCAGATTTGTTCTAGTAAAGTGTTGAGCTGGTGGGTCCACTGTTACTCTGCTACTGAGCATGGCTAGGAACGCAGAGGCCTCAAGGATGTGACCCGCCAGCAAACAACAGATGCCTGAAGGGCGTAGGTAAAATTGTTTGTGGTTGTGAAGCAGCCAGAAACACAGAAAAACACATAAATACATATAGGTTCAACAAGATGTTTACGCTTATAGCTATAAGAGCTATTAGCAAGGTTAGGACATAGGGAAACACAGTAAATAGCAGTGAGAGTACATACCAAGAATTAGATACACATAAATTAGAGGTTAGTTTTGTGGTATTTTTGGTCAAACACATATTCACTCACCCGTTAAATGGGGTTTCTTATTCTCGGATTAAGATTCCAATTATGAATAACTGGTTATAAGTAAAACTGAGTATAATCTTCAACAATTTCTAACTATGAGGAAAATTCAGTTGTCGATCTTCTTGTGGCTTGGGGAGAAGTGACGCGAATTTGCCGTTTTGGCGCTTAGACCACTGAATTCCGGAAGTTTGAATGCGCAATCTATTAACATATTTGGTAATAGACGCGGTCACTAAACCGTTGAGATTAAATACCCCAAGGGCTCACGTATATTTTGTTAATTTAAAATTACAACGTGCTTCTAATCGGAAGTGAGAACTATGACCGTAGCCATATTGACATTTGACAGCTCGTGACAAGACAGTCCTGTCAGATACTATTTTTGGACTTATAGTTTTTTTATTGCTATATAGTCCTATTAATAATCGTTATTTATTTTAAGATTTAATTATTATTTAGTTAGCTAGATATATTATGAAAATATTATATTTCCTAAGACGACATCTACATTCCAGATTAGGTTTAAGAATAGGCGACCTCTCTCGGATCATTGATGTACTACTTCAGCGAGCAATGCATGCACAATGGTAGTGAGATCCATTTGAGAACGGATAGATATTTCTATTCTGCAGCCTAATGGTAGATAAATGGCTAGATGGCGCTAGTAGTAAAATAATTATATTACTTTAACTACTAAAATTAATATTTGTTTACCGTTCAGGAAGGTGACACCACAAAGAAGAAAAGTACATTGGATGGATTTCACCAAACACTTCACAACCACACACTAATTTACTAGGTTATTGTAATATTGTGGATATCTCTAGTATTTTGATATTCTGTAAAAGCCGGATCGTCCACTGCTGAACTCAGCCTCCCCTATTAAGGGGTTATTTTCCATAATCCCACGCTTGGCAGGCGTCTCGGGGATCGCAGTGTGAGTTGGCAGTTCTTTAGAAGGCGCTGCTGCCCACCTTCCAGTATTTTTCCCTTAGTCGCCTCTTACGACACCCACGGGATGATATGGGGAGGTGCAATTCTAACCCGGCACCCCACGGGGCATTATTTTCGTTTAACATTAATAAGACATGAACACAGGTGCAGCCAGCACAATACAGCTTCCACATTTATTCCAAGAATAAGGAACTATACACGACGTAATTATCTGCATAAAAATAGGCGCTACGAGTATATTTTGCTTTGCTACAGTTATATGTTTCTTATAACGTTTTTAAAAACGTCAAACTAAGGAACATCTAGAATACAATAGGTACAATTTTTTAATCTAAGCACTTATTAGTTCGGAACGCAGTAGTGGGATATTTTAGTTGTAACAATTTTTAGTTGGCCTTCACCAGAGCATCTTCGACGCCAAAATTGAATAAAAGATACCTGGATTCATTGCGGTTCTAAGATTTCCGCAACTTAACATCTTATTTCACCATCAGTTCAGTATACCAAATTAAATATAAGTAATTATATGTATGGTTGTACCTTAGAGCAATCAGTTTGCTTTACGGGTATCACCTACCGGCATTATTTAATAAAGAATTATTATCCAGCGAATAGAAGAGGACACTTAACTGGTCTGTGGTCTTTTATAATGTAACGTAGACCACATCATACAATACTGTTGGATTCAATGAAAAAACTCTTTTTTGAACCGTTGGTCTCATAGTTAAATTTGACATACGTGTATGTTACATAATAAAATTGATGAAGAGGTTATAAATATTCGTATCCATATTCATTTGATGCAAGGACACGTCAGGTTGATGGATATGACCTAGGCAAGGTGTAACACACTAAGTGACTGTGATGGACGAGAATGTCGTTATATAGCGTAATGTGGTGATCAGTGATTTCTTCCTCGTTATTGACGTAGGGAAGGGCATTTGGATAGTTGACGTGAAGTGACGTGGGTGACGTGTAGTGTAGTGAGTAGAGAACGATGGAGAGGAGGACATAGTGCGGTGCGTGGTTGTCGCGCGGCGCGGAATGTGCGCTTGCAATGCTGCGCGGCGGCGCGTGCGCGTGGCTCGGCACGCCGTGCGCGCGCAAGAACGGCGCCCTCTGCACGTGCCGCGTGCATACTGCACTGCTACAGGTCAGTATACACCTAATAAACACATGCTCAGTGGACACTCAATACACAAACCATTACAAAGGAGTAAGTTGTTAAGATCACGCGGGTTTTTTTTTCTAAGTATGACCAAACTTAAGTTACTATTTAATTGATCAGCCCATGCTTCGCACGGGTATTTAACAAAAATTTCAACCTCTTTGAAAATATTATATAGCCTATGTTCATCACGGATAATGTAGGATTCTTATGGTGAAAGAATTTTTCCAAATCGGACCTGAAGTTTTTAAGTTTATTCATCACATACAAAAATACAAATATTTCCTCTTTATAGTATTAGTGTACATTGGTCAATAATTTTTTCAGATTCCCTCAATTATCTGTAAAGTGTATTTGATGTAATATCTCGATTACCTAATAACAATCAATCCAGTAATCTACTTCTTTTGAAGCGCTCGTAGCGAAGTTTGCTTTTAGCCATTCTGAAAAGATCAGCGAAGTTAAGCAACGTCCGCCGCGGTCATGAGTTGGATGGGTGACCGCTGGTGACATTACTACGAGGGCACGTTAAGCCGTCGGTCCCGGTTGTTGTCTTAGGATAGCAGTCGTTATAGCATGGTGGTAGGGCATTTTGCGAATGCCCCTTCGACCACATCATCACTTACCATCAGGTGAGATAGTGGTCAAAGGCTAACCTATCAGGCATAAAAAAAATCAATTTTTCAATTCAACAACTTACAAATTCCAAGTCTGAAAAAAATGTTTTAAAGATAAATCTGTTATGAAAGTCAAGCGTGGCCGCCCTCAATAAATATGATCGGTTCATCGATTCGAAAAATAATATTTACTTGCGTTGGTGAGTTATATCGAACCGAGTTTATTTATCGAGATTGTTACCGGTCTAATAAAGGAACTGGCAGTGTCTTTGCCGGCGACGGATGTCAATACGAGCAAGCCTTGCGTTTTTGTTTAAAGCTTTTTTTCAAAGGTAAGGATAAAACTTTAATGATTTTGGTAATTGTTTTGCAACTGACTAAATGACCGAATGAATTTGTGTAAAATCACGATCCCACGATAACAACTTCTACGGATGTGAGCAGTACAATTAGTGGGCAGAAAAAATACTCATGTATGAATTCCAAATTGAAATTGTCTCTTTTTTTTATGCATGATAGGTTAGCCTTTGACCACTATCTCACCTGATGGAAAGTGATGATGTGGTCAAAGGTGTTGTTCAGGCAAACCTAGATAATTACTGGCTCTCAAGGACGGCTGCCGGAACACACCGTTAGGTGCTTGGCGACAGATTTTCTACATGAGGGTGGTAGCTAGCCAGGCGGGCATTCGCCAAATGCCCTACCACCATGCTAACCATGTCTCTTTTGTCGTGGAAGTATTTTCAAGTCATTTGTTTCAATTTATGCCGGCCCGTCTGGTCATGGCTCTTTCTAGCGCTCTCATATTATTTTCACGAGTTTCTTTTTAGGGTCTATCTCAAATTTTTATTAAATCTTCCTCCGAACAGAAACTGCTAAATATGGCTAGCCCCGAAATCTGTGCTTATCGTGAATCTCTCCTAATTTGAAGTTAAACTCCTATCCACTCACACGTAAAAGGGTATCGCTGTTATCCGATTCGAAACTTTCGGCCGAGAACCGTAACATAAATATAGACTCATAGAGAAGCTTTTTTCACGACAAATCTGCGTTCAGTCTGTATAAAAATATAAATGTCGTTTGGACCACGTAAAAGTCCTATCACTAAGCTGATAAAAGCTGATAACTCCATAACCTAAGCGGATTTAATGTAATAAATTAATTATATAACATCAAGTAGTGTCGATAAATTATGCTGATAAACAGAATTTCTCACATTTTATATATGTAGTAACTAACTGAAAACTATATATTTATTTTTGTATGTGTTTACCTAACAAGCACGAGGCCCACCTAATGTTGAGCGGTAACATTTGCATAGGGCTTTAAAACATCGATCGTCTACGTAGTAAGTGCGAATGACAATAGAAAACAGTCGCTGAGTGTTTGATCTTTAGTGGACTACGGCGTAGCAAAACCACCGCTGAAAAAAATAGTAGTACCTATTGTTAAAATATGAATTTATGAATAAAGTATGTTATATTGATATGACAAATACTATGCCTGATCCGATAACACGATTTTCTATATATATCCCTCGATTGAAAGAATATCATTAATATAGCTCTAAAATTTCACTTCATTTAGTTTTTGTCTATATAGTAAATCGTATTAATACAAAATTATATATTTTTTTATTAGTATAAAAATATTATATATAAATAGGAAGCTTTTTTACGATTTCTAAAAGTCACCTTGATATGAATATAACTTTATATTTTTAATAAATCGCTCATTAATAAAATATTGCGTAGTTTAGTTTCTGTCACTCGCATGGGAAACGAAGTCTCTCCGTCCTACGCCTTCTTCTTTCCTTATGATCTTTTTCCATGACCACTTCATCTAAAATTAAATTAAACTATAAAACGTGCTTGACAAACACGTTCGTCAAACTTTACGTTTTCATCAAACAAAAGCGTATACGATTAAAGAAATTTGACAAAATTTACTGTAGCTACGACCTTTCAGTTCCGTATCCACCAGAGATGTGCGAGGAAAATGAGCGGTGTAAGGTAACATTCCGCCGGTAAACTCGCTTCATGTTCATAGACTCGGTGAGCTACCATCTCGCATACTTTTTTTTACAAATAACGTTGCATACCTTCTAAGTTTTAAGGTATGCAACGGTGTTTGTCCAACATGCCGTCAAACAAATTTGAGGTAAATTTCATCAAATAATTTCAAACGCATCAAAGACGTATATTGTTTGAAAAACATGTTTGATCGTGTACGGTACACTTTAGATCTCCTGCTGAATAGTAATTAACCTATCGATAATTATATATTATGACTTATAGGTTGTCTAAATGCTTTTATTGTAGTAGCTGTAGTGTTGTATATAGTTCATAGTATTTTGTATAATAAAGGCATACCTATCGATTACCCATCTATATAAACATATATAAACTACAATATATGTTTATATAAATATACCTACTACAATGAGTCGACGTAAAGTTACATTACATGAAATAATAATTTGTACTCGTATATCTGAAAATCATTAAGTCTGCAACGAGGCAGCGCTACGTAATTGTAGTTCGTTTGATCTCTTGCTGAATCTTTATTTTGAGTTATGCAATTAATATGTACTATATTTAAATATTAATTCTATAAATCATACATTGTGGAAACACGACTACTTAAATTTTCCTCTGGGTATAGAAAAAAAATCCAAAGTTATATCTAAAAAACTAATTAAACTCTTAATACGGCTTAAATACTTCACGGAAAGTCATCAGTATTTGAATAATAAAAAACCAATGTGTTTTCTTTAACGTATACACATTACATTTCTCAAATAGGTATTTGTTTTTGTTATACGAAGGAAATACTTAAATTCACGCACGTTCCGCTCATTTTATCTAGAGCCGCGATGCTTTGTCCCCATCCGCTTTAGTAATACTTCGGCCGTCGGACGGGGACGGATGCTGTTGACGTGCCTTTCCCACGCACACATACGCAGCGTGCCTAAAAAACTCGGTGCGCTCTTAAAGTTCTGTAAAATATTGTTCCTCGTTTTCCTGTTCCTGCTTAACCTGCAGTAATTATTGCCGCATTCATGTACTTGTTTGACACCGAGAGGTCCCCCCTGAGTGGCCTCCCGTTGCAGTTTTCAGCCAAAATTTACACGATTTGGGAGAAATACCGGACTTCTAGAATTGTCTTAAATTTGCAGGGTGACAGACGTGGGTATAATATTAAAATATTCCTTTCATATTTTAGGTCGAAAAAGTAACTGTCCCATTTCACTGTCTATTCTACGTCAAGCAAGAGTGTTCCCTAGCCCCTAGGGACGATCTTTTTTATAATTTTGCCACCGACGACTGTCGTACTGTACGACCATAAGTTGTCTTAAAAAAACAACTTATGGACACACATTTATTTTATTTGAAAAAATAAAATTATTAATTTGCACGTTGACTTAAGTTGCAACAACTCACTTTTGCTACTAATTTGGGCAGAGGTTCCACCTGAAGGGTATACTGGTACTGAGTCTGGTGACTCCTGGAGTTATCATAATAAATCTGAGCACTTAATTTTGGAAGCCACCGTTTATATAGGGAAAAATACTGCTGACAACGCGTAAATAGGTTTGTGAGGGATTCGGGCCTAGGTCAGCAATATATTAGGTGTAACAGCAGGTGATAGGCGTAGTACCTACCAACAGGGTTTCTTGGTTTAATTTTGTTTATTTGAACCTTCTGTGCCGTCTCAATTTTCGACGTTTGATCTTAGAATTTTATGGCATGGAAGATTTAGCATTCGAACGACACTTCAGATTTGTAGACTCTAATAAAAGTATTATTAGTCTTGTGGCGTTGCTGATGATAGGATCAGGATGCCCAATAGAAATTGATCCTCAATGATTATTACCAGAACTCATCGTCAGGTAAGTTTAGCGAGGCGACAGATATTCTACAGCGCGGTTGCAGATAGCCAGGCAAGCATTCCCAAAACGACCTAACACCTTGGTGTGGCGGTACATCCTGCTTTAATTAAGTCTCAAAGTTTGAAACGTAACTGTTAGAATATATAAATCCAATCCCACTATTTTCGAAGTGACGCGAGTGGTTGCTCTCTTTATCCGGAAATAGAGCCGTGTGGTCGCCGTCTGCGAGCCAATCGGTTTCCGGTTCACTATTAATTGAAAATGACCCGCTCTTTTTAAATCAAGGAAATTGAAATACGTTTGCAGCGCTGTTCATTTTAAATGTTGGTTTAGTAACGCAAGTTGGGCCACAGAATATGAAAAGATTGAGCGTGGAGATGGCATGATGACACATTTTGTATTGTTAATTTTGTTTCTGTTTCATGTTCATTTACATTCAAAACGGCTAGTTAAATTATGTAGGATGGATATTATAGTAATGTTATCTTAAGGCTTAAGGCGCTGAGAAGTGCTAAATAGATTACTTGTACAGATTTTTAGCAAAATGTATTTGGTTTGTGGCAGTCAGAAAATTATATGTTAGTCTTGGTCACATTATGTAAGGCCAAGAAAAGTCCGAAACACGTTTGCATAAAATTATCTCGATGGAATAAAATTACAAAGCTAACTCTAAATTACGCTTATAACGTAAATATCTTAATCATTTACGTGTTATATGAATGAGTATGAAAGCATATTAATAAAATAGCAAAACCTTATCAAGAGGGACATGAAAATTTACATTTTCGATTTACGTTACTAGTTTCGCGTTATTAAGCTTACTTTTGGAATTTACGTAATCTGATCGTGATTTTACCAAAGTAGCTTCTCTTTCACTCCTACGCAGTCCGATAGTGTCAAAATTTTTGCATTTGACGGCGTCTTAACGGGGGAGGCCGTGTTCAGCTGTGGACAATCCGTCTGATACAGTATGAGTATTTAACTGAACTATTCAACGTTTATGTATACAATTTATTATTCTTTAAGGAAATATTTTAAGGCACTTGCTTTTAAACCCCTAAAATAAACTGACAAGTCTTAAATAATACCTGCTTATGTCAGCATGCTATAAATAATCATACACATATTTGATTAAACATCCAAATGTTACTCGTAATGTCAGCTTTATTTCAAGACTACTTATATAACTTTGAGCTCTCTTCTATAAACTTAAGTAAAGGTGGTCTAAACGTAAGCACGACAGCATGTATTAAATTACTGCATGCCGCCACCATGGTTATAATTAAATTCCTGCTCGTGGTCGGCGCGGCTCGACTACATCCTGTGACTCGATTTTAATCGATATTTCATCGGAGACGATGAATAAACGATATCTTACAATAAAGCTTCTCTTATTTATATCTTACTTATTGCTGATAGGAAGGCTTTGATCCCTATCTCACGTAACACTTAGTGATAATGTGGTCGAAGATTTTGTTCAGGCTAATCGAGAATTACTGGCTCTCAAGACTGCCGTAACACACTGTTAGGTGCTTGGCGACAGATTTTCTACTTGATGGTAGCTAGGTACTTAATGCCAGGCGGGCATTAGAAAAATGCCCTTTCGCCATGATATAATCATTTTATTCGAATTCGAAGAGTCATTTCACAATTTATGTCTCGAAAGATTTTGGCAACTGCAGAAAATTGTTACCGCTATAGATTTGCAAAAATGCTTGTATTGTGGTTATTATTTTGACAACCTTGTCTGAACAAATCTTTCTCCGTTATTCGAATGCACCCCAGCAAAGTTGTGTGAAATTTCATTGCTGCTGAGTTTTAACCACCAGCTATTTCCTTTGAAAATCCATTAGTGTCGATTGTAGTTTTCTTTTAAATATAATCAGGTTGCGCGAAATTTTCGTAAGCATACGAAAAGTAAGCGCAATGTAAAATCGGCAGAAAGTCAGTCATTATCGGAAAATGTTATTCTTCTTATATTGGCCCATCCAACAAAAATTAAGCTCTCATCTCTCTAGAATACTCACTACATGCATGAGTGCACGGTTTTTAATATAATAATTAGAAATATAACCCCTTAAAAGGCGGTCCAGAATTTTGTTAATATACTATTATGGCGGCGCTATTAATGGCCTCAAGCTAAGCTTAAAACACAGTAATACAATCTTTGTTTTCGACAGCCAAAACAATTTATTTATTTGGTATAAGCGATAAGACAAAATATGTACCTATATATATAGAAAAACAATAGAATTAGTTAAGTTGTCAATTGAGCGCAGCAGGGTCGTATCTATAGGGGCCATACCATAGAGCTTATTAGGGTTGGCTCGAAACCGAATCGTTGCTCAGGACGAGGACGGTGCCACTGCAACTGTAACCGACAGCCTAGCGCTTACTATTGGGCGGGTGATTAGTCCGACTCGTCACATTATAATTATATTTTATCCTATGTACATAGCATGTATCATCACGTAAATATATACGTATGTTAATCAGCCATTGATAGCCTAGCATTTTTAGCAGGCGCCGTTAAACTTTGTAATGATCGCTGAATGATAATCAGCCATTCAATCAAACAACAATGCAAATGACTTGAATCGATGACGTTTAACTACTTGCCTAACCTAGTTCTTAAATTTGCGTAGCATTTTCTGGCGCATCGCCGGCTTCTGCCGCAGCACGCTCGCTTCGCTCCCTTGGCTCGCGAGTTGTTGTAGTCGCACCTATAGATGACTTTGCCCTAGACTAGTGATATTATGAATGGCCCAAGCGGCTGATAGCAAGTTATTTTTATCAAATTCATAAAATTTTCTTTGAGACGCGAAGGGTGAATTCCATGCAGGCCGCTAGTTAAACGTCGCCGTTTAGTAAAAGTGTAATTATTGAACGGCTGAATAATTTAGTTAGCTGCGACAGACACATTGAATTCTAATCACGATATGCATCATTTTCATATCGTTATTAGGATATAAAACTGCATATTATATGAGAGTGTATATTCTTATAATATTTAATGCGTGGAAAACACGCCAGTCCTTTTTAATTATAAAATAGACCTAATTTAATTAATTATAAATTTTGAAGTAAAACAATCTCTCACAACCAAACACTTGCTCGTGTACAAATTTGGACGCCGCCGGCCGTCTGTACTCTCCGAATACCTATTCCACAAATATCATTAAGGAGTAGGGAGACCCCCGCCGCGCCGCTTCAGAATTACTATCGAGTAGAAACACAAGTAGAGATGAATTGGCACGATCGATTACCGCAATAAATATATCGATATACCCGCACTAATCCGAATGAGTCCGCATTAGGTATTTTTACTGGTATTTTATGTGTCGTCGTTTCTGTTTATTATCTTTCGCCGAATTATCGAGGGTTGATGTAATGGACAGGTCGGTTATCGACTAATCGTGGTAGCGACCTCAGTATGTCGTTAAATGATGCAGCTTTTCGGTAAGATTCCATATGAAGAAACAGACATGATGGTGGTACCCAGCATGATTCATGCAAATATTATTTCCGTAGCGTTTATATTTATATGGATTGAAGGATATGCTAAAAAACAAATTAGCCAGTGGAATTTCAGAAATATAAAATTATATATACCTGATCATTCTCATAACTATTTTTTTTCTCATAACCTTTAGGAGCGGTTGGCCTGGCCTTTGGTTTGTTGGCCGTATACAATATTATCATAATTCTACGAAAATAATATTCTCTAACTTTACAATTCTGGACAATAAAAAATATATGTCGCGGATTGTTCAAATTTTAACATCAAAAATAGGTATAAAGCCCTGGGAGTCATAAAACGTGCTGGACGTAAAACAAACGTGGACGCCGAACTTAAAGCCTTCTTCTATTCTTACCTTTTTCAGTCAAGAAAATTCAAAGTTTCTAAAAATATATGTGGGAAACTTAAGGTTTTGTGATTAGTCTTGTATGTAATCCGATGATTTAGTTCAATACCCGGACATAGTATATGTACAACGACTGCGAAGCAAAGCAGATCGCCATAGCATCGTAACATGTCCATAAAGTTGTATGCCTGATTAGTACAATGTCAGAATCGTAAGTTTACATTAAATATCGGAAGAAGAGCTAATGTTAATCTATATACCCCGTGGGGTGCCGGGCTAGAATGTCACCCCCCTCCCCATTGCTACCTGTGGGTGTCGTAAGAGACGAATATAAAAAAGTATAAAGTAAAATACCGGAAGGTGGTCGCAGCGTCTTCCATGTTTGCGGTGTCGGTACAACACGTTTTCTCAACACTTACCACCAGATAAGCCTGCTTACTATCAGGTATTTCTTCCATAAAACCGAAGCCACAACAATGTCTCGTGTTTTTATTTATGTTGTCATAAAAACAACTTTCTTGCTATAGAGAATGCAACATAGATACTAAAATTATGTTCATATTTTCTTAGCGGAAATATGGTGTACCAACCTCCTTGTGTGGGATAAGGTAATGTTAAGGAGCGCCCTGGGAATACACTTATTCTCATCACGTAACCTCACATTATTCCATTTAAACATTTTGAGGAGAGCATCCCAATGTTCAAAATTAAATAAATGTAATATTGAAGCATGGGTACTTAGGGGGTAGACGAAGCGAAGCAGAGGTTAAAGAGTCGTGAACCGCCGGATTTCCCGACAGCCCTCGAGTTGTGAATACTTTACACGATGATGTCTGCTGACGGCACATTAAACACGTGCATTTTGTGCATGCAGACACCCGGACGGACAGATTTACTTATGGTAGGTAATACGGCACACGTTGCTTGGCTATTGTGGAGAATTACTCGTACAAACTGAGTGTGATTCGTGATGGCAGCCCTAATTGTGGTAGACGTGATGCAGAGCTTTCCTATTCAAATTGTTATCTTTTTTGTTAACTAACACGCCTATTTTCTATCTACTTACTACAAATAAATATGTACTCACATGAGAAGGTCACGATCATGTATATTTTCAGTGAAATAGTAAATAAGGTACCTGCTGAGCGTCGCTCTACAAACAGAGTTCTAATACGAACGATTTATCGTATCCGAAAATTTTATACTATTTGATTATTTCCAACTCGTTTGAATAACCTGATAAATAAAGAAATATTCCTCATTCACCTTGAAATGAGGAATATTTATATAATATTAGTACTTAGTATTTTCGGTACTTTTCTACGTTATTTATCTTATTTTTATAAGGGTAGGCTATAAATTAAATTTTCATCCCACCATCTCGGAAAGAGTATTTTTAATCTTCAATATCTGAGTGGAAAAGCCGTTTTTATTCTCTAGAGGATAAAGTAAATTGAATTTAGAACATCGTGTGCACTAATATAGTGAATTAAAAAAAAACATTAAACCTATTTACTGCTACCTCTATGGTCTTCTTGGTGTTGTTTTTTCAATTTGCTTTGTACGCGGTTCTTTACGCGGCATTTTTTCACGTCATTGTTAAACCTTATATTAAAACTTGAAAACAAGTGAAAAAACTAAAATGAGTGATTCTAGCGACGAGGAAGTTCTTTGACGCCAACAGAATTGACTGAAACTGTTAATAATGCGCAAATGAGCTTTCTCCCTCAACAATCACGCGAGAAGTATTTAAAACAGTACGATATGTTCAACACGTGGCGACTAGCAAAAGGAGCCAAAACTTTCTCAGAAACCGTTTTTTTTGCATTTAGTCATTTCCTCGCTGAGGTGGAATGAAAAGTTATGTGTTGCACTCGAGTGCAAAGATTTTTCATCTCGTGCTCTTTTGATTCCCTCGCTAACGCTCAGGATTCAAATTTTGAATCACTCGCTGCGCTCGTGATTCAATTTTAGAATCCTTCGCTTGCTCGGTCATCAAAATTGAACACGCGGTTAAAAAGCAACTTTTCACTCTTGTATAACAAATAACTATTCTCGCATCTATCAAAAACAATTAAGTTAGTATAAAAAATAAATTATACCTACATGAAATTTCGAATTGGGAATAATTAGTAGGTACCTATAGAAACGACATCTTATTACAAAATCTAGGAGAAAAATGGCGAAATTTAACTAAATACTATAGAAGTGGCATTGTATGAAACACAAATATGGACATTTAGAAGTGGGAAAATGAACTGGTGTTGGAGTATAGAACTAGAATCCTTAAGATGAAATGATTTTAAATATGGCGGTGTTTTATCACCCCCATTTTGCTATTTATGTTTTAGAGTGTCATGTCCCATACTAGGGGCGCGCCTATTCCCATGTATACCTCGTTTTGGTAATGTTCCCAAAATTTCTTCTTGTTCGGTATTCGCAGTAGTGTAGAGTGGATCCCGTCAGATATCTCGCTAATTTATAGCCTCGTAGGAGGAAGGGCCCGTGATTTATTGACAGTTAGCTCGAGTGGGGATTGGTTATTCAGAGGTTTTTTGTCTTGGAACGATGTGTTGAAACGTTGGTATTGGATAGGCATAGCTGTCTGCTGTACACGAATAGGTATAAGTCCGTATAGATATTAATAAAACCGCCCAAGTGAGAGTTGGACTTGCTCATTGAAGGTGTCGTACCAACACATAATTACCTACATTCTGTGTTGGCACACCTTCGAAATATTAATTCATATATTTGAGTTCTCAGCGGGAGTCCGACCGGGGAGCCACTTGTGGGCTAATTTTTATTACATTTTGTTGTTATAACCGAGTACTATACACTATAAGCGTGGTTAGTTAGACACAATGATTAACAGCGCCATCTTCGGTTCGTTCTTTATCTATTCGGTTTATACAAGTTAGATTTTGAAGTGTCACACCTATTTTGACCCTATTGTGTGTTTTCGTTTTTACGGTGAAGCAAAAACAAATAAGTTAATATAGCAAAATTATTTTTCAAAATCTCTTTTCTTGTGTGGTTCCCATTTTATTTTTAAGGTTTTATTATTATATTTCTTTATTAGGCAATCCGCCATAAGAATTAATATGCAGTGAAAATTTTAACCTACTATCTATCTATTATGTCATCATTGTACCATATTACCGCAATAAAGTATTGTATCATTGCGGTTCAAAAAAAGATACAGCACTTAATGGGAAAATGCGTCGGGACTCGTTCTGTTAACTTTCCACATTGCAACAGCCCATATGGAAAAAAACAATGATGCTAATGATCACAGCTTCAAGACTGTCAGTATTAGTTGAATAAAAAAATTATTATTATTTTAAAAATTTAAAATTTATTGAAATTCGAGAATGGTCATTTTTACGGCCCCTATTCATATACATATAATTATGTTTATACTCTACTTATTTGTTGTGTGTGTCGAGCTTTCATGCGACCACTACATCCTTCATTAGATCTGTGCTGCTCGTTATATCTCTGCTGTTCTGATCTATTTTCATTCTGATAATTCTCACCTATAATTTGAGTTTTATTAACGCATGTTTATATCGTTACAAACAAATAATTAATTTTATATAATCTTATTCGGTAATATTCTAATTATGAAATGAAATACAGACTTTTATTGGCATATTTTAATTACATACTTCTATAAGAATATTAAAAAAAATAATTAAAGCATTATTCTCCCAACAAAACAATGCTTTAAAACATTTTTTAATCATTAAAGTACAATGTGGACTTTTTACCCGACCAAGGAGGTTTCAATTCAATTTAAGTAACACATTATGTATGGTGAGCGTGCTGCGCGCACAACGCGCTGGTTCCGAGCCAGTAGACTAACAGACTTTTTTCTTTTGCCAGAAAAATCAAGAAAAGCGTATAGCCGAGATATGAGATTAAATAAAGTAGTTAAAAAAACTTCACTCATATTTTAGTACCCTCTATTATATGACAGTTGCATAAACTACTAATTTTGTATGCTGCATTTAATTATATTATAAAACTTTTGATTCGTGGCTTTATTTGATTTGTCTAGGTCGACGACAGCTTTTGGGGTACACTCGCACACTGGTCAAGTCATATGTCAAGATTCTCGACGAACCTCGACGATTCCATGAAGTTATATTGGTTTAAAAAAAAACAACGAAATCACACATAACTCTTGATAATATCGTATATTCTTGAAACTTATTGAACACCAATTACAATACTATATATGAGTATATATTCGTACCTACATGAGTCAGTGCATCATAATTGAAGACACGCTTTAACGTAATGTTACAATATCGTTTGTAAAACAGTGTGTATTAATAGTAATCGACTTGAAAAGTACTCCTTTCATTATCAAATTGTATACTAACTCGATCTATACACGAATACATCACACCTTTAATTATTCCTTAATTTAAGTTCCGTGCACGGTTTAGTTTCATTGGCACTAAACTTAACCCCTGGACTATTTGTAAGCTCGTTTTTCAGCGGCGTAAATAAGAGAGCCGGCCAAAGAAAGCTTTTAACAGAATACCTGTTGGAAAACATCGTAGGTAACCTTTGCAAAGGTTTCCGTCTGAGCTAGACGGCTGTAGCACCTCAAAAGCTAAAGTCAGACCTTTGCAGGTGTTGCATTGTGTTTTCTGTCAAAAGAATTCTGTGGAAATCTGGAAAAGTGACGTCAGGTGGAGATAATCGGATAGTGATGGGCAACAGTTCCCTTTTTTCGCGATATTGATTGTTAAAAATAAAACCGCATCGAGAGCCTGGGCTGATATTTTTTATTTGTGATAGTGTATAGATATATATTAGTGTATATATATATATTTTTGATAGTGTATAGATATAGAATGTGTATAGATTGTACTAAGACCGTAATAACGTCAAAATTACACCAAAGTTTATGCTTGTGTGTAGGTATTATCTACCGTTTTTATGATAGAGTAGCGGTCTTCGTACGGGTAATAAATAGTAAAGGATAAAAAAAGGATATTGTTGGTTATCCCTAAGAGATAGACATATACCATCGCGGACGTTTTTTTAGACCTATTTAAGGTGTACAATACTGTAGTACATTATTTTTATCTATCTCGTAGGGTTCAGTCAGCGTTTGCAATGTAACCGAAAAAACTGTTTTTTTACGACGTCACATTAGAAACCTTAAATGATCAGTGTTTCTCTACTATATTATGCAAGTATTAAACATAAACTTTCCTATTGAATCACTCTATTTATTTAAAAAACCCATACATAGGGACAGACAGACAGCGGGAAGTGACTTTGTTTTATACTATGTAGTGAAGCTTACTATGGGGCTACCAGGGTCCTAGATCCCAGATCCTAGATAAAGGCTGCATATCCACGCTCTTCATCACCACACATCTCTGTTGGATGCGCAGTCTTATCCCTTTATTTGAGACTAGCTTTCCGGGCGCGGCTCCGCCCGCGCGTATGTCGGTTATCGCGCGAAAACATTAACCTCTTTTTGCGCAGTCGGATAAAAACTATCCTATGTTTTTTCCCGGGTCTCAAACTATCTCCATACCAAATTTCATTCAAATCGGTCCAGTAGTTTTGGCGTGAAAGCGTAACAGACAGACAGACAGACAGACAGAGTTACTTTCGCATTTATAATATAATTAGTACTGATGTAATAAAAAGAGAGCATTGTCTCTTATTAAACAAAGTTAGATTTCTGTACAGGCCAAACAAATAGTGATATTGCTTCAGCATACAAGCAGCACATCTTTGTAGTGAAAACCTTGCGTCATTCGTTCCCTCATGCATACCAATAGAGGCGAGGGAGTTGGTAGACAAATAAGCTGATTTTCCAGCTATTTTCCAGGGAACAGGCCAAGGTTGGGCTTCTTTGAGTTGATGCTGGAGTTTGTTTAGTGTGGCCTTAATCAACGTGGCAAATATCGTGCGCTTTGGCTCTCCGGTTATACTAGTAAGGCCGCAGTGCAGTTTTTTTATATAGACATCAAAAAGAAGGTTTGCGCTGACTTTGGTCAAGCCGCTTTTATTATACTGTTGATGCCGAGCGCATATGAGGGTGACGAAGGATGAAAAGTTTATTTATATATTGATAAGCTAGTCTTTGACCACTATTTCACGCAGGGTTGATAAAAATCATGTTTTCTTTTTATTATGTCTCGTTTTTATTTATTTATTACATTTTTTTTATTTAAAAATTAACACACTACCATCACTATTGACTAAATGGTAATTTTTAAGCGGCCTTGCGACCATTGCACTGGAATTGATGTGCGTTGATTTTCTCTTCCACAGACTACACAATAAATAACGTTAATAGTGTACTAGTGCTTCTATTAGAACATTAACTAATATAATAAATTACATTAGAATATTCAAGTTAATAAAAATAGGACATAATGAATATAAATTAGATATTGTTATGTTACTTATTTATACCTTATTATTTTTACTTCGTTGGTACATAGCAAACCGTGTTTATACTCTTTTCCCGTACTACTTGACTAACTTACCTTATATTAATTCCGATATTTCCGATACTTGCTGGACTTGTCATGTGTGCTTTAAGCATTAAGCCTTTTTTAAGTCTAGCCTTATTTTTATAGTCTAGTCTCTATTATGTAGCCACAAGAATCAGAACTGAACCGATCATATAGTCAGATTGAATTTAAATAGCAAATAGCGGCTTAACATATATTCTACACTCGACTGAATAATTTTTACAATAAGTTTTTTTTTCAAGAACCCTAGCTTTTATCTCAACTCTTCTGGCAAGCTGTGTTCAGCCTACCACTTCTGTGATATATTTTTCTATAAGCTAAATAGATGTAGGTTTATATAGTAGGGGATGCGGCGGAAATTAGCACATACGGGCAACTCGCGAGTTTGGGTTGAATACTTTAGGACATAGTTTAATTATTAAAGAACAGCATGGATTCCACATGCACTACAACCATAACATCGGCAATTCCAGAGTCTGTAACGTGAAGCAAACAACCTACATGCATTCAGTGTCCAGTGCAGTGAACCTATCTAGAACACCTGTGTCTAGCCAACTGAATCTTTCCACCCCTGCCTTATGTTACAAACTATCGAATATACTGTTTGCCTTCGCTCTGGAATGGTATCGTCCATTAGTTTTGAGGTTTACAAGCGACGTCGGAAGCATGTTTCACCAGTTCTGTATTCTGAGGTTTCACAGCAAAATTGTTTCTCCTTTAGTAAACTTTTTATGGAACAGGCCTTTTTCTTAAGCCAGTAACTGTAAGGATAAATGGTAAGAGTATTGTCAAATGCATACATTTGTGATGACCCAGTGGCAATTACTTTAAATCCCAACCTAGGCAAGGGTAAAGCAGTGGTAAGGGATTTGGATTATGCTGGCATGCATGACTAGATATCTCCTTAACGGTGTATTCCAGCAGTTATCGCTTACCATCACGTGAGATTGTGGTCATAGGCTAGCCTATCAGTAAAAGAGGAAAACTCTTGTTTTCATATGATACATTGATTTCAATCTTTTAATAAATATTCTGCTACCGAGAGAATACTTGTAAACCCTTGGTTGGTAAAATTCATCACGTGGTTAGTTGATGGCCATTAAAGTGATTTCAGTCAAAGCCTCGTTGCCGCCTTCGTAATTAAAAATAAGGTGGAAATCAGTTAAACGCCTGTGCTCTTTAAAAACGACCGGCTGAAGCGTTTCGGACGCTATTGAATAGACGTGACAGCTTTTACGAAGCTTTTATATTGGTGTGAACGGTTGGTACGCTATTTTATACGTTTTTAATTTGTGTTAAATTTCTGGAAAGGCATTTCATGCATGAAAAGGTAAATGTTAAGTAGGAATTTTTAAACAAAATGTCACAGACAAATTCATAGTAGATATTTGTTACTGAAGCTTTTTACAGCTGTCATTATTCGAAGTATGCAGTGGAACGGCGTGCTTAAAAAATTAAACTGACTGAAACTAAAATGTATTAGGTAGCGCCAGAATTTCTTGTTCGAGTCCTGATATTGGCTTGCTAAGATTTTACGACAAAATACCACTACGGTATACTAAGTATGATCTATACACTCCACTCTATCAGTTGTTTAGTCGCCTTACCTTTCGTAGGCATGTTTATCATTCTTCGTGCATTCTATATTTCGGCTTTCTCTTACTGTAAATTGTACTTCCACTTTGATATAAGCAAAAGGTTTCTCCTGTGATATTTAGAAACAGAAAATAACGCCTCATAATAGGCCCCACGGCGAGCGTCGTTTAAAGTTATAAGTGTGAAAACCCAGCCAATGACATCCTCGTTATCAGATGGAAAAGGTATGATGTTGAGCATCGGCTTCCCGCTACTCTCAGGATTTTGTCATTCTACCTAAAGAAGATAATTTATGGTACCCTAACTAATTAACAAATAAAATATAAAACGAAATATCGTTCGCCCTAAATCTAAAGTATATTTTTGTATTGTCTACAGGAATTCGCGACGCTCACGAAGGAGCTCAACCAGGCCCGGGAACATCTCCTCGAGCGAGAAGAGGAGATCTCAGAGCTCAAAGCGGAAAGGAACAATACACGGGTAAGAGCACCTTAACTGTATATACTAGTAATAGGGCTTTGGTAATTGTAGGATGGATGAAATGGCGACAGGTCTCTGGGATCACATGTGATTCTCACATACCCGTGAAGCTTACAGGGAATCCTGTTGTAATATATGGATTTTAATGGGCAACCAAATAGGCAAATTAAAGAGATAAGAGTACATAACAGAATAAACAAGATTAGTCACGCATGAGTAGGTAGATCACAGGAAGCTCAGAACTAGCGCCAAAGACAGAACATTTGGAGAGAATAATAGACTAGCATGGTATAGACATATGATGTTTTGCCGACCTCACTTAACCTGGGATAAGGACATGAAGGAGAAGATGCTCGACTTTGAACACTATATCGAAAATTTGTGTTTGTATAATCGAAGATATTAGTAGGGTGATCCTTATTTGGCACTGGCCCTCAAAGACATCTGACGGAACACACTTAGGTGCTTGACGATAGTGTCGTGTCCTTATGCCGACTAGCACTGTTTAGATTACTATACTTCCAGTAGGCGGACAAGATAGCAACTAAATTGAAGGCTCATAGCAACGCAATGTAGTTCTTCAGAACATACGTGATTGGAATGGTCTGTATACATATCGCAACATGGTTGACAGGGGTAGATAACATCTTGAGGACTATTAGTTATATTTTCATGCTAGTTCTCAGAAATCTACATATTATATTAGAATACTAGGAACCTACATATTACATATACATTATACATTGATAAAGAATTCCTAAAGCCTTCCCTCTAGACGTCTGTATTTGGAATGTAAGTAGTAAAGCTGACAGGTGAAGGATGGCCGCATTCATCCCATTTCCTCCACGGCATCGGCTTGCTTGGAGGGATTTACCACTGTAAACTATAAATATAATGTGAAAAAAGATTTCGTAAGGCGAGCCTTTTAGTACTTATTATACGTTCTTAGCAGATTAAAATCGAGCTATGTGGAACATCGCTCTTGAAGTTGCTGTATAGATTTTAAAAAGGGTTAAAAAGGCCTACCGTGCTACAAACGACACAACTTTATTTTTTTATTATTTAATGATGATAGGCTATCCTTTGATTACTATCCCACCTGATGCTAATTTAATGATGTCGAAAATGATAGAAAAACACCGTTAGGTGACGTGGGACCAACGCGACTTCATAGCGTGTCCGAAGCACTTGCACGCTCAGTAGTACAAATGCCACTAGCGGCACAGATTACCCATCCAAGTAGGTAATGACGACGGTATAGTTGATCGATTAAGAATGACTAAGCAAGCTCCGCTATGAGTGCATAAATTCCTGAAATTAAATATTTTTAAATAACTAAAAATTATTTTGTCTGTCTGTTCCTGCGATTCAAACAAAGATATAAGCGCCGCTTTAAAACACATAATTAACCGGTGAGGCAGTCTCCTTTAATAATACGAATCCATCGTCTGGTGGTTATAACTAAAATGAAAGAGATTCTCAATTTGACGTGTGTTTTATATGTATTATATATGTTTTTTAAATATATTTATGTGTGTACTAAGGTTATCTCATATCTCTGCAATTTGTGAACTAATTTAGTCTTCCTTTCTTAGATAGAATATAGAACTGTTCAGAAGAAGAAAGCTCTCAAAGGTCAAGGGTTTTGAGAACTTTAGAAATATCTTTTCAAAATAGTTTGTAGTTTAAATCATCAGCAGGGTGGAAATGTGAAATTGTCGTCGTTGATGGATGACATAGCTGCACTACAAGTGTGACCGGCACGGGTAATAGCTATGCAAGCTGATTGCCGCTACAATATTCAAGCAATATGCACCATGGTATAATATGATGTCCGGAGTTGATCGTCAACATTCATATTAATCTATCTTGTGTTATGAGTTTGACGGAATAGTCGATAGAGGTTTCTAGAGTATTATATAGAGATTTATAAATAGTTAATTAGATAAAATTCTAATAACTAAATATACAATGCAGGCAAAATTCCTGGTGAAAATATCGGTTAATAAAACTTTTTTAGGCTATGTCCTGTTACTGGTGCATACATTTATCATATCTAAGATATTATATTGAAATACCAATATTAAATTACTATTTTTAGAAACGAATTACAAAATATATCTAGGCACAATTCTGTCTTGACTATTCGAGCGCCTTTATTGAGATATCTCGATCGTGGAGTTTTTTTTAATAGGATTGTGATGGAACTCGCTCAAAGCCCACCTGATGTTAAGCGGTAACCACTTTCTATAACAGAATGCACTTCGTCACAAGTAAAGAACTGCACTGCACCTTTAAGAGGCCGTTCCCGTATTTGACTCATTTCGGTCAATTTTGCTTCGTGATTGTAAGAATGTGATACAATATATTAGTAATTTTATTTATGGTTTGGTTAGTACAACTCTTTATCTTGCATGTAGCGCGAATGTTTTTTTTCAATTAGCTCCTAAATTAGTGATAAGTCTACAATATCCAATAGACTTTTTCTAAAATATTACGTTCGAGTGAAGTTTGATTATCGATTCAGAAAAGAACTACATGAGATATTGACTATAAAAAAAATATTAGTTACAACAGCACATAACGTTTTTGCATAATATGTGTTGACTACTTTTTCAAGTTCCATACAAAATATACCAAAAAAAAAAGTTGAAATCACTTTATTCTACGAAACATTTAAGACAAATATGTATTTTTTTTAATTATTTGACAATACTTTAAGAAATTAAAAAATAACACATTAATTTATTCATTTAATAAAAACCAAATTTCATTTTATGAAAATGTAATTTTTTAGTATAGAAAATAAATCTCAAAATATACTATAGTAATGAGCCGGTGATTTATCACTAATTTAGGAGATAATTGAAAAAAACATTCGCGCTACATGCAAGATAAAGAGTTGTACTAACCAAACCATAAATAAAATTACTAATATATTGTATCACATTCTTACAATCACGAAGCAAAATTGTCCGAAATGAGTCAAATACGAGAACGGCCTCTTAACCCATAGACAATATTACAAATACAGTTATTGTTAAGCCTAATGTGGCTGTAATTTCATTACTGGCTCTCAAGTGCTGCTGCCAAAATACACTACTAGGTGCTTGGCAACAGATTTTCCATTTTTTGCAAAATGACCTTCTACCATGCGGTGAAGTTTATGTCGGCGGTGGGGATTTAACCATCCCCACCTCCGACTCGATATAAATGTATCGATAATGATGTTTACCAGAAATATTATTTGGGACATATCATCCCCTAAGCTGCAACACTGATATTTTGAAGGTTCTAGTGCATTATTCAGAACGGATCGGACGTCTAGACTCTGTCCGAGTTTTCTATCACAGCTGATTGCTTGTTATGAGTTCGGCAAATGTTGAGTCTGTGATTCCGCCGGTTGTAAATTAGATTGAAAGCTATGCTGCATCAAATGGTTCAATCAATGCTAGAAATGAAGTGTATTCTTTACATTTTTGCGATAAATGACAGAATTTGTTGTGAATCCTTATGTTGTGTGTAGTAATAGATAACGGGATCCTATTAGATATTATAGTATAATTTGTGTATGTGACGTTTAAGTATGTTCCCAAGTTTCTTGTCCGTTCTTTTCGCAGTGGCTCTTCGAGTATAATTTTGCTGTATGTGAAGTTGATTGAAAAATATTTTAAATTTATAAATTTGTAATTGAGCCGTATAAGAGCGTCGTCGTAGACGCTAAATAATGTTTACTTTTGTACTAAGCGCGTCCGTCGGTCTGTACTGTCAGAGCTGGATCTTTAGAACCGTTATACGTGTAGTTATTTAACAGAAATATGTTTATTATTCAGATGACAAATAATATCTAAAGACAAAAAATATTGCCGCGGACACCCACGACCTTGATTTTTATCTTGTTCTGCCAAAACCGTATATATAAAATCTATAGATTCGATTCATATCAATACAAATTTTTCAGAATATTTTTGGTACGTACCATATGATTTGGGCGCATTTTCAAAAATGTAAAGAAAATATACTGAGCAGTATCAGTTTAATTCGTCTCAGTAGCCTTCGTTTTCACCGTTCTCAGGAGCCCCCTTATTTTACGTATTTCACGGGCGTAGATGCAAAATAAACAGTGCAGTTTTTTGATCGTATCAATGAATTACATTGTATTTATTATGCTTGACCCCGTACCTATAATAAAATTTAATAAGCCTTTTCTCAACTTGTTGAAATCTGAAGTATATTTGTTACAGTTACTACTAGAGCACCTAGAATGTCTGGTGTCCAGACACGAGCGGTCGCTGCGCATGACCGTGGTGAAGAGGCAAGCGGCTGCGCAGTCAGGCGTCTCTTCAGAAGTCGAAGTGTTGAAGGCGTTGAAGAGCCTCTTCGAGCATCACAAGGCATTGGACGAGAAGGTAAGAACATCATAGATCTCCTACCAACTGAGCAGCATGGCTTTTTGAAGGGTCGTTCAACTGCAACTAACCTGGGTGTTTTTACTGATAGCGTAATTACAGGCATGGATGGCGGCTCTCAGGTGGATGTGGTCTACACAGACTTTGAGAAAGCATTTGACCGTGTAGACCATATGATACTACTTCAAAAACTTTTTGAACTAGGCATCCGTGGCAATCTTTTAAGGTGGATGGAGTCTTACTTGCGCAACCGCTCGCAAGCAGTTGTCGTTGGTGGATTCTGTTCTGATTTTGTGAGTGTATGTTCATTGGTTCCACAGGGATCTATTTTGGGACCTCTCCTGTTTGCGTGTTATTTGTATGATATTGGTAGATGTTTCCAGCATGCAAAATATCTCATGTATGCTGATGACACGAAAATATTTATGCAAATTAAGAACCCGCTAGATTGTTTAAACTTGCAGTCAGATCTCGTCCGAATGGGCGAATACTTTTCCAACAACCGCATAGGTATAAATATTAATAAATGTCAGTATATCTCTTTTACTAGAAAGAAGAATCCTATCCACTTTGATTACAAAATTAATAATATTGATTTGAGAAGAGTTGACCTTGTTGTGGATCTTGGCGTAATGATGGATGCTAAACTTTTCTTCGCAGATCATGTACAATATATTTCAAATAAAGCCTTCAAAAACCTAGGTTTTGTTTTGCGTGTTAGTCGCCCCTTTTCAGATTTAGGTTGTCTAAAATTATTATATAATGCGTATGTAAGAAGTGTGCTTGAATACTGTTCCATAGTTTGGAACCCTCACTACGTGATTTATAAACAAGGCATAGAAAATATTCAGTATAAATTTACGAAACATTTAAATTATAGAAGTTATTTTAGTTCTGATTATTATGAGAAGTCTTGCGCACGTCATTGTTTAACTACGCTTGAGAATAGAAGAGTTCTTGCCGATATGACTTTTTTACATGGCATAATCAATAGATATATTGATTGCCTAGAACTCCTTCATAAAATGCTGTGTCTTTGCTGTCCCATGAAGCGTACAGGACATACAGGCTTATTTGCAGTCCCTTGTAGCAGCACTCTCTATGCCCAAAATTCTGTCGTCAGTAGATTGCAAAGGACTTACAATAAGAAATTCAGTTCAATTGATATTTTTTGCAGTAGTAAATCAAAGTTTAGACGTGATATACTTGAGATTCTGAGCCAAAGCTTTAGCTCTGCTTCGCAATCTCAAATGAGTGCAGTGTCATAGTATTTTATGGACATTTCAATTTAATTTTATTACGTTCACAAACACACCCTCCCTTACACAAATACACACACATTCACATGACACATATAGTTTTATTATTATTATTTCTGTGGCTAACTGTAATTTCTCTTAAATGTTTAGTTTAACAATGTTATATAACTTCAGTAGGTGTATTATGACTGTCTAATTAAAATATAAGTATCATTTATAAAAAGTAAATCCGTAATTGGCCTTAGGTTTAAGTTAATTATTATAAATTTCTGTATTTAAGGGCTGTGAATTTTGTTAATAAAGAAAATAAATAAAAATATATTATTTATGATGGCTGGTACACTGATTATCATCCAGGGTAAGCCAGGACAGTTGAGCCTCTTCGAACATCACAAGGCTTTGGAGGAAAAAATATGGACCTCAAAGATTATTATCCATAAGTAAACCAGAAACTTAGCATGAGCGTGGAAAGAAATAAAGCGCACGAAGGTCGATTCGAGCGTTCATGACAGAACACAGAAACGCCCAGGCAAGGAGTGTAAAAAAAATTTCCCTTTAACTTTTTTGTTTCTTATCCTCACCCCGAGGAGATATGTGCTAGGCCTGCTGATGTAAGACTGTCGTTACCACTATAAACAATAAAGACAGATGGTGGGCATTGTGGGCTTTAGCTGGGTGACAACTTTCGGTAAAGAGGTGAGTCGAAGAGTAGTTAGGCGTCCGGTGTCAACGTGTTGAAGTCACTACCTCAGACGCCTACAAAAGATCCTCAGTGAGCTTTGCAGATCATTGGACGAGAAAAGCGTTAGTACTAATAACGCCTGACGCGGCTGTCTAGCTCAACCACACTAAATAACAATCTTACATCTGCTGTTTTTACTCTGTGGAAAACAAATCCCCAGAATTCTATTTGACAGTAAGTTGAATGGCAACTCTAAAATCTGAAAATATAATGAATATTTGAGTAGATACTTCTATTGTATACTTATTTTCACGAATTTCACATAATGCCGCATTGTTTCCTATTTGCAGGTCCGAGAAAGGTTACGAGTCGCGTTAGAAAGGAACACGGCACTAGAAGAAGAATTAGCTTTAACCAAAGAAGAAGTAAGTTATCCTTTTAATTTGTTAATAAATAAATAAATATATATATATATATATGTTTATCAATGCAGGCCACGGTGAAACTACCCATTCTCGTTTCTATCAAAATATCGTCTTGATATGAATTTTACCCCGGGTAAATGTTAGTGTGGAGTCTTGGTTTGAGATGACTTCATAAGTGTCTCGGCCCCACGCTGTACATATTATATTCTTGAACACATTTACGTACAAGATTCTGTGTGACTGTACGAAATTTATTTTTAGCATTACTTAACATAAGTTAATTGTGTAATCGTCGGTTTTCAGTTACAACAGATCAAATCGTCCAGTGGGCAGGATGGCGACAAGCCCAAAGAGAACGGTACCGTGCAGACGGGCTCGCCAGAACAGAACGGCGAACAACCACCTAAGGTACGTGTTGCTATGTTATCAATGTAAAGTAAACACTGTATTATATGATGCATAGGACACAGAATATACTTGCAATAGTTAAGTGTGTAGCACAGGGAGACAAATATCTATGGATGGGTAGTGTGGATGTTTACCTAAATTATTGCCTTTGAATTTTAAAATCGTGCAGTGAGCAAAAGTGAATGAAAATAAAGATACATCTTGTAACATTTTTAAATTTAAAAGGTGTACCTATATTTTTTGTTAAATTTCATCCACTTTTGTTAAGCTGCTAAAAATTAATGAATTCTTTATCTCAGCAACACAAAAGGGTTGGTTGCACTGTTAGTTATAAAGTGTACAAGCTACCTACACACTATACACAAGTTATGAAGAGTAACACTGAAGTCCCTAGATGTTGAATAAAAAAGGTCCTTTAGCTGCTTACTGATTGGTGTATGTGCTAATTAGGGAATAGAATAACTGAACTAACTTAAGCTTAACTCATCAATTTAACTCACTTAAAGAAAAATAACAAATCTCAATAAGTAATTTTGATAATGAATTAGTAATAAAATAGTGTCTAATTATATTTAGAAAATATTTATTACTTACGGTAAGTAATTAATATTTACTAAATATATTAGTATATAAGTAGTATTGTTAAAATTATTATTTACAAGTGTATATGAAATATTGTAGAGCTTAGGAGTTAGTTCAGTTATTGTTATAATTATAATTAATACCTCTAGGCTAGAAAATGGTTTTACTCAAGTCGAAAGTACGTTGATTCCCTTTTACGTTTCATGACCGCGGCATTCATTATTTCCAATGTATTTTCAATAAGTGAACATTGGAGTATGATCATTTATAATCTCAAGGCTCGTCCTCCGTTTATTGTATTTTAATGAGAAACGTTTTCTGTAGCATTCTGGAGCCTGTTGCTGTGTCCGGTATACATGGCACTACACTCACTTCCTATTATGAACAAAATATGTATTTTTGTAATTAAAAATACTACCGCACTTACATACTAATATGCAAGTTCCGAAAAAAAAGGTATTATTTGAAAAGTTGCAAATCAAAGTCAGATTTTTCATGAGCTCGTTCAATGACCAAAACAACTAAAATGCATATATTTTGATATTCCGATGGTGGAGTGACGAAACTTTGGGTTTTATACCCAAACCGGACACATAGAATGTTTGTCCTTAGCAATGCCAGTGCATGGCAATAGGATCACCCCCTATTAATTTGGACCAAAACATCTCCTTCGAAACGTGGTTGCACATCTGCTGACCCCTTTCGGAGGTTTAAAGGGATAGGATTCAAATTATGAATGTGTTTTGTAGTTGGGTAAAGCCATTTGTCTAGCAAATAGTGTTTTTTCCGTTGACTTATTTGTTTTTGTGTTGCCGATGGGCGCAGGATCAAAGTAACTTAAACGGCGAGACGGATAGCGGCCGCAAAATCACAGATCTACACAATACTGTCGCCAAGCAGGTCAGACTCACCAATTGTTGCGCATACGCATCAATAATATGTACCTATTGGGCCAGAGCATACGCATATATATCTAGCCAGTTATGTATTGTGATTGATTCTGATTTTAAACGGTTTCAGTGGAAACTGATGCGAATTCTTGCGGAAGTATTGTAGATTAATTTATGATCTACAAAAATATTAAGAAAATTAGCATGTTTATTCCAGGACCTCCACTTTGAGATACCTTCCAGATTTTTTATAGTAACTGTTTAGTATTTACTAAACAGTATTTACTAAACAGAGCCTAGTTTGAATTAAAGAAATATAAGTGTAATTTCGTCAATTTTACATGTAAGGATACCAAATGATACAAAGTCATTGTTATTCAAAAAAATATTATAAATTTTACTATACTGTTATTTTGTATTGCTTTAATTAGTTGGATTTGAAAGCTGCAAATCAGACAATTTCATCTCAAATAAAACAGATTACAGGTATCCAACTACTGTCAACCAACAAAATAAATATACATTCTATAAAATAATTGATGCACATTGTTAAATGTGACAAAAAATGGCTTTAATAGGTTTTTTATATCTTTTTAACGCAATTCTGAAGGAGGGAATGAAGTTACCGGCACGTTGCGAGCGCTAATGGAGTTGGATTTTCGTACCTCCTAGCAGACAAACAGCTCTAATATAGGCGGAAACTCACGTCTGTGGCTTATCATTCAAAATTTTAACAGTTTTATCGCGTTTTGGTAAACACTTGACATGATAGATACATATTTTATTGAAGATGTTTCCATAAAATATGTAGTTTAAACAGACACTCAATTCAAAATAATGTAACGAAGAAGAGAAATAAATGTAGATACCGAAGGGATTGCGGTGAACTAGATTATACAGTAAGGCATAATAATGAGACAATTGTCTCATTATACATTAAAAAATATGTAATGTAAAAAAATTAAATAATAATATTACCAATAAACAAAATATTACACATACAATATATACATGTAAATATTTAAATATACACATAATAATGATAAATACATAATGATTTTCACAAGAATGTCATATTATTAACACTGGAACAACAGCTATAAAAATAATGAACACTATTTCCATAAATAACCCCTAAGCATGTCGAATATTTCAAAAATAACTTAACCCGCGACAAATGTAATCAATTTAAGTAAGTTTATAACAATATATTTGATATCGCATAAAAAATCTCCGAATCTTGCAAAATACCTGATCCTGTTATAATAGTTAGACAACCTAGCAACAAAACCATACAAAATTAAGTAATATTTTGAATTTCCCGCCATGTAGTCCACCTTAACCACTCTTACAGCATTATAACCAAAGATCATATTTAATGTTAAGAATCATAATACATAACTGGTGTATCAGTACAGAACCTGTAACAGTATTGATCGAATCGCACGAATATATCGCCACGTATCTACGATATTCATACCTACCTACATACGATATATATATATATACCTGCAATATTATTATTCTAATACAACATGTAACATAGATTATAGCATCATTATATTTATCTCCATAACGCTTATACATAAAATTAACACGTGTATGTTATATAACCAAGTAAAATAATCTTCTGTATGATATTAATGGGTACAAAATATGTCATATGTTTAATTACATTGTGTATGGTATTCAGGCTGATATTTTTAGAACTGAAATAAGATCTCCGCATTAACCTTAGTTTGAGCTTTCATAAGGTTAGCTGAAATCATCCCTGATTAAGTTCTTTATGCAACATCTGCTCATTTTCAACTGATGTACGATTAACGATGTCTATTCGGTAATTATATTTCTATGGACTTTTCTTTTTGTTAGGAATAGGTTCTCTTAAGAGGGGACGATGTGTGTACGGAACAGGATGAAAATTCACGAAATTGAGGGTTACTTACTTCTATGTATTCTCCTCCAAAACTGAGCTGCTTCGATATATTTGTTTTGCATAAAATCTAGGCCACATATAGACACGCCCCTGTCATTTCCTTTTTTCAGTAACTAATTTTTAAAAATATGACCCGTTCAAACACAGAAAATGTCTTGTTTTACCGCCACGATCACAGGACGACTCTTTTAATATTGATATAGAAAGGGTTACTCAGTTACATTGAGTGTAGCTTTTAGGAAAATATAAAACTATTCATTTCTGTACTCAAGTTGAATTATTTTTTTATGTAATAAGTGAAAAACAGACAGATAATTTTTCTTTGTATTATATGAATATATTTTCTTTTGTCACCCATTAATATCACTAGTTCTAGATGAAATGTTGAACTTGGTAGCTTATTTAGTATTGTTAGAAGCATGTGGCACATATATATTGGACAAATATAAAGTATATTAGTTATTAGCATTAGTCCAGCACTGACATGTAACCCCACTAGGATACATTTACTAACACTTACACTAAACAAATCATTGTTTAACTATATCATGGTAGTCGGACACTAATCAACTTAATCTTATGTCTATAACGGTGGTAAATTTGGTTCGGAAGTTAAGGTAAGAAGGTAAAAACATGTTTGTATTTTTGTCTGAAAGTATCCGGCACATTTCTATCTACAATATTTTATTTATTATGATTGAGAAAAAAATGTAGAGACTAAAAATAACTTTATTAAATTTATAGCCTGTAAAGAAAAAAAATTGGAATATGTCAACTACTCTACAATATGTTCATCTAAATCATAAAAAAATTACCCCTACTTTATTTTAAATCTGTATATCTTTTTCGTACTAGAAGTGGCTGAAAAATTCTGTGCCTGACGTAAAAAACCTAATAAATTGTATTCTTTAATGAACAAAATAGATCCTACAATAGTTTCGACTCCATCATTTTGTCTTTTCAATAAAAAAAATCTAGGATGGCTGGTACTAAAATGAGTGTAAACCAAGCTAGTTTGAACAAATTATTGAAAAATACATGTACGAGTTTAGCAAAATTACAACGCCAATCTATACTTCTGACTGACTGACTACTTCACCATCATCAAATGATCACATATATTTCTAGTCAGCAGAGCTGAGCTCGTGGCAGCGACGGGTCGCGGAGCTCAACAATAAGATGTCCGAACTGGAGGAGCGGCTCGCGAAGGGAGAGAAGGAACTAGCCAAGAAGCAGGAAGAATGCGCCAAGCTGCAGAGAGACCTTAGGGAGAATGTCGCGCAGAAAGAAGACCAGGTCAGTAGACACTTTTCTACTTAACAGTTATCTGATTAACTAGGACTGCAACACCGAGGCGAGAGAAGAAACTGGCTAAAAAGCAAGAAGAATAGGACATAGTAGCACATAATACATTTTAGGGACAATTTCGCGCAGAAGGGTTCGTAAATTTTACTTGACCTTCCCGGAGCACTGTTACCTATTCAAGAGTGACGCTACGAGCAAGTAATTTGCCTGATTCGAGTATGTTATTCCTGCTTATAACACGTTCAGATCGCGCAGAGTACACAGTGTAGCTGTTTCATGTTGGAACTTCCCTTTATTCAAGTTAGTTTATTGTTTTGAAGTTATTTCTCAACCGACTTTAAAAAAACGAAGTTCTCAATTGATTTTTATGTTTGTTACCTCAAAACTCTTTCATTTACTAACTGATTTAGTATTTTTTGATTTACTTTCAGATTGGTCTTATATCAATTTAGTTAATTCGGTTTATTAGACTGCTTTTAAAAAAACTGCCAAGAATACCTACGTCATATAAGTATATAAAACTAATTTGCTTATCATACTTACAGATGTGGAAGTGTTATTTTGTTTCAATGTTATTATGTTCTACATTACAATCCCCAGAATGTTCCTAAGCGTGGGGATCATGGCAAACCCCCCTAATGGGGGAGGCAGTTGTTTGTCGTTGGACATTATGGCTGTTGATGAATATAACCCCTGTATGCCCTAAAACGTAATCATTAAATTCGAACTAAGTTTACCCCGTAGAGTGCCAGGTTTGTTTGTTACTCGGTCTATACTTATATATATCAAACTTAATATTTACGTTGTACTTAATTATTTGACTATATTACCCGTAGGGTGCCGGGTTAGTATGTCACATATGTTTTTTTATGCATGATAGGTTAGCCTTTGACCACTAACTCACCTGATGATAAGTGATGATGTGGTCGAAGATGCTGTCCGAATACAACAACCGGGACCGACGGCTTAACGTGCCTTCCGAAGCACGTGGCGCGCTCAGTAGTAAATGTCACCAGCGGTCACCCATCCAACTCATGACCGAGGCGGACGTTGCTTAGCTTAACTAATCGGTTCAGAATGGCTAAGCAAACTTCACTACGAGCGCTTCAAGCTAGTAACTATTTAGATTTTTTCAATTTGTATGTGTAATGTTGTTAATATTACAGTTTGGGGGTTGATTTTAAAATGAATTTTATGTTGTGAAGACCACTACTTCCTCAGTTGTATATAGTGTTTGTAGATTTCCCACGCGGGGGAAGCTTCGGACAGTCAATTGCTGTACCTAATGTATGTGTGGTATGTTGTTCCTCAGGAGGAGCGGATCGCGACGCTGGAGAAGCGCTACCTGAACGCGCAGCGCGAGTCCACCTCGCTGCACGACCTCAACGAGAAGCTGGACCAGGAGCTGCAGCACAAGCAGGCGCAGCTCAAGGTATGCATGCTGCTTCATCTACCCACCTCTCTCTTCTCTCTACTCAGGTATCTTTCACGTTACAGTCTTATTCTAAACGATTTCTTTACTACAGAGGATTGACATTTTAACCATGCTAGGTTACTGCCATCAAAATAACTTTCTAACTGTAACCCTAATGCATTATATATACCAGTTTCGCCGATGAGTGTGAAAGAAGATTTGAAAATTATGAGAGTAAGAGAGTTAGCTATCTCTACAAACTGCGCTTCAAATTTTGCAACTGAGTGCACGTCGAGTCAGTTCTGCGTTGTCTTTATTTCTGTGTATAAAATGTCTAAAAGCTAATTTTGTTTTAATTCTATGATGTATTTGCCTAGGAGATTTGAGATTAAATAAGTAGCATATTCAATGCAAACTTGTAGTAGCTTTTTGTAGATTATGCGACCAAAAATGTCACCATAGGTGATTTCATTAATAGACATTACAATACGTGATGTAACATCAAATAAGTAAAACATTATAGTATTTGATTTACATACGAACGTTTATCACTGTGGTTATTTAGCTTTACATTCGGTTAGATGCATCCAACGTCTTTGAAAACATTATATGAAGACAAAACGTTTGTAGCTGAGCCTATGCTTATCTAGGAGGGTTAGTATATCCGCGGCCTAGTTATTAAACATTGCGTAGGAATGCCCAAAATCTTATAGAACCCACACGCGTGGTCATAGAAGTCTTTCAGCGGTATTTTCTCCTATACAAAAGAATTGAAGTACCTATTAGAGATGATCTAAAAAGTTTGGTATACATATATATATATATATATTATACCACCGGTTTTGCAAGAAACTTTTCCATAGCTAGTTTTAAAAGTGACTTTTTTTATGAGTCGTCGGTTTTGGTGTTTGGTCATTCGGTAAAAACATTAATCTTACCTACCAATAGCCCTAAAAACACTTAGTTACTGTCAGGATGTAAAATAACTTAAATAGAAATATTTAACTATATACCTAGGGTGCTATTTTTCTGCGCAGATTCAATTTAAATAGGGGTGTTTTATTGGTGTTAACTAATAAAATGGTCATTAGTGTTAGTAAAGTAATCTAACAACAAAATATTTGTATATGCTATTTAACCTATACTTTAGAGGATAATCAAAATATAATTGTGCATTAATCATGTATTAATATTTATTTTTATAGTTTCCTTAAATAATACATTTTGGCTAAACTAACACAGCAATCCATTCTGTAGTTTCTTACGTTACATATCGAACATTTATCAGTATTATAGTCTACCATTTTTAATCTTAAATCTCACCTCTGTCACAAAGATAATGGAAAATATGTTAAATGAAAATATAATTTAGAAATAGAGTTTATTTTGTTTTACGTAAATCGATATTAATCCAAATCTATATGTATATAAAGAAGCATGCTGGGCCTAGGGTGGGAATTGGGACTTAGTGAAAAGCTGCCAAAGCACATCGATAGGTTTTTCTACTGAACTAAAAGTTTGGATATGTTGCCTCTAAGGTATTACATTGTAAGAGAGTGAGATTCTTAGCTACGCACACATTGTCAAACAACACACGCAAGCTGCACATGTAAATACCCATGTTCTCAGCTGCAAGAAGAGAAGACGGCCGCTATCGAGGAGAAGTTGGAGCTGTCCTCGCAGAAGCTGGCGCAGATGTCGTCGCTACCTGAGATGGAGGAGCAGCTCAAGGCCAGGATGGAAGCCCTCAGTCAGGTGAGGACAGTCGGGAATAGTAGACAAGGCACCTTAAATAACTATTGATAAGAGATTTACACCTTCAGTTCAAGGTCAATGTTCGATAGTACTCGATAGGTCTTTCAACTGCAAACATTGAAGACTGTTTGTTGCTTCAGCCTGGCTTCTGAAAACCATGTTCGTTTCTGTGGGTGCAAGATTGTAGCAGGTACTGGTACTGATCTCTAGGTTCCGATTGCTGAAGCTGTGGTCTGGACCTTTGCAATTTCAAACATTTTGATTGATTATAATGTTATGATCAATTATTGAAACAATCGGATTTATGACTAAATAAATAGTCATAAATTTTTGAATCATCTAAACATTTCATATTAATTTAAATTTACAACTATCTCATTGTTGGATTAGTTATACTTTTCTAGATAACAACGAGATTAGATTAACTATATATGTTAACGGGGAAATGGACAGTTTGTTTTACACTAACACAGATGTGACTAACAAGTTGATAACAAGTTTGTTTGTGATGTCCTCCAGTTCATGCTTTTGCTTCTCATTGTACACTAGATATCGAATATTTGTAGTAAAGTCATGTATTGTAGTCGTCTGTTCATTAAAGTAAACTATAATAATTAAAAAACTTAACTGATTATAAATCACATAAAGCGAACTCAACAATAAACTGTTTTCTTGATATTAAATGATATTCCGAATTAAGAAACTCAAAACGTTATATTCTTTTAGCTGTCATGAAAAAATATGAATGTTTCAATCTTACACTTTTGTTAAACATTTACTAGGATTTTGCAAGTTGAAGGGTTAAGTTAGGTCAGGGCATGAGAATAGTATTACAATTTCATTATAAGATGTAAGGAAAAAAAGGTCCGGGTCTTAAGTAATTTACGTAGATTCTTCTTATTTAATACCTACATATACCTATCTCATTTACTTCGGAGTAGAAGTAGGTATATCTTATAAAATTAACTATTCGTAATAGTCCCACTATTGTGTTGTTGGGTTTAATAAGATCCTAGAAGATGTACCTATACGATCTTACATATATTTTCTAATGAACACTAAGTTAGCCTGTGACTACTCTGTCACATTTTGATTGATGACGGTTTGTGTGGTATATTTTTCTGGTAGATGATTTTTGTCGAAGTGGTGCTGTAATCAATTAATTTACCAAGAGTACGTTTACATTTTTCAAGGACTTAGAACACAGTTCCTATCTTGAGGGTGGTTATCTGTTCTTTTCAGGCGCAGGAACGGCACGGCTCCGCAGAAGACCGCATCCAAAGACTAGAAGCTAGCGTTGAGGAGAAGAACGCAGAGCTGATGCGGCTGAACCAACGTCTTCGTATGAACGAGGAGCATAACACCAGGCTGTCAGCTACCGTGGATAAATTGCTGTCTGAATCTAATGATAGGTATATTATTGGTACTCTTGGCTGACTGTTCACCGATTAGTCATAGAACTCCCACTAATACCGCCGGCGGCATCCCGTACTACACCGCTATTTTACACATCACCAGTTTGTGTTGACCACTATCTCTGAAACACGTTTGTCTAAAACACATAGTATCTAATCACTCGTGATTGTGTCGATCTTAGGGAGACAGCGGTTGAAACTTTTTCTAAGTGCCTAAAAAAGAAATTAGCTCTCAAGGACAGCTGTCAGTACACACCGATAGGTGATTGGCGACAGATGTTCTACTTGAAGCTGGTAACCTACTTACGATCATGAAAGCACTGTCCACATCGTTGTTTTTTATATTTAACAGCTTATAAGCTAACCCTTGACCACTACCTCACCTGTTGGTAAGGAATGATGTGGTCGTAGATGGTAAACGGGCTAGGCCTAGAATTACTGGCTCTCAAGGACAGCACTCTGTAAGCTTCATGGCGCTAGATTTTCTACTTGAGGGTGTTAGCTAGCCAAGCGAGCATTCACAGAATATGCTCTTCAAGACGCCGTGAAGCTTAAGACGGTGACGATGGGGGTTGATGCGTGAATCACGGTAGGCATGGCAGTCGATAGCCATTACCGGTCAGATATCACAGCTTCAAAACTAACTCATAACTTACAGGTTACAAGTCCACCTTAAAGAACGGATGCACGCCCTGGACGAGAAGAACGCGCTCACACAAGAGTTGGAGAAGACCAGAAAGTACGCGGACGAACTCCTCGCAGAGAAGCAGGAGATCCTCAAGGAACTCGCCAAGTGGAGAATGGAGACTGAACAGGTACTCCACAATGTGAAAAAAGGGTAGTCAGTAGCTTCTTCTGTAAGGCTAAGTACCAGGGTAGCATAAGTTTTAAGGAGCTCGCGCAAAGGCTGAAGAGTATAAGGAAGCTCGTGGATGTACCTAGTCGAGAAGCAGAAGTTGCTTATAGAGCTTGCCAAATTTAGTGTCTGTCTATAATCTATTAGATTAGCGTCTTCTGCACAGTTCGAGTACCAGGGTAGAATAAGTTGGTAAGAGATGAGCACGCCAATTTGGGAATACAGTCTACATTGAAAATAAGGGTATCGATTGGAAATTAGTCTCAAGCCAACTTTCCCATCTGGACTTCCCAGCGATAAGCAACCATCTCTCTGATGGGAGGGTCTACTACCGATTACTCCAAGATTTTCTAACAGAGCTAAACTATTTTTTACTTCTAGGATTACCGTGAGATTTAGATGTTCTATCTTTGGTGACCAGGCAATCCGAGCTCACGGTCTTGGTCTTCTGATTTATATTAATTATTAAAGAGATTAAGGTGATAGTTTACTCGCATAACCTAAAGGAACTCTTAAATTGTCATTTCGGCATTCTATTTTGTATCATAACCTAATCTTTTCCTGTGGATGGTGTAAAATGTAGACTAAAGAAAAACGGGTCAAAAAGGAGAGTCTTTTCACAACTGACAATACATATTATACTGAGATTTACAAAAAAACTTTAAAACGCGGAGACTAAGTACACGTATCGTATAGCGTCGGTATCATGACTAACATTTTAAAAATCTGACATACTGAAAAGAGGGGTCCTCTCATTCGCGAGCTTGTTCCGATTTTAGGCGATGCCGATATGTCGTTTATTTGCCGATTAATGAAGCATGATGTATCAGACGTTTAAAAAAATTCGGCAATAAGGCATGTGTGTCGAAGCGATACGGAATACCCGATATTGATATTAGTCGCTATGTTCGATTCCTCCGACAAAGGAGCAGCTTACAGAACTTTCACTCACGAAGGCGCGACCATTCCTAGTAAATGATCGAAGCGCAATTATACGAGTAGGCAAAATTTTTGTACATTACGTTTTAGTGTGGGTGTAAATGTTTACACTACACATACAATAGAACTCGCAGTAAAACAATAAAATGTAAAATACGAACGCTCGGGTAACCAGTAGTAGTTGCTAATACAGTCGAAGGGCGCGCCTTCGTCAGTGTAAAGGTGTGTGGGATGTCGGAGAGCGAGGAGAGCCATAAGGCAGTTGTATTTTATGCGTTCCAGCTGAAGCGGCAGATGCTGGAGCAGGAGATCGCCTTCAACATCCAGCAGACCGACGCACTCACGCGCTCCCTCTCCCCCGGCGCGCCGCAGCAGGCGCCCTCCTCTCTCTTCCACTCCAAGGTACTCTACTACTCTTATACTACACTCTATCATATCAAATGTATATAAGGTCAGGGAACCTTTACAAAAATGTCATCAGCACCACTTTGCACTTTGGAAGGTCATTTTACGAATGTTCGTTTGACTAGCTACCATTCTCTAGTAGAAAATGTGTTGCCAAGCACCCAACGTTGGATTTTTTATAAGACTGAAGACCGTCAGCTATTATTGAGAGCCAGAAGTTGTAGATTAGCCTGAACAACATCTTTGACGACACGATAGTGCTGAAAAATTACAACTGCAGGAAAGACTTGAACCGCAAGCGGGATTCAAACACGCGACCATCCGTTCCTCTGGCCGGAATATGCTTTTGCCAGTGTGAGATATAGTTAGAATTAATGCTCTCGGTATTGTTGTTAAACCGTCTTAATGGGTCGGAGCAACGTTTATAGTTAATTTTATTTCTTTGGTGCCTAATTTTCTTCATTACGTTGTAATTTTTTGCGATTTTACAATGTTATTTTTTTTTTTTTTTTATACTTAACTGGGTAGCACTTGACCACTATCTCACCTGATGTTAAGTGATGATGGAGCGTGTTTACCCAGGAGATACCTGTTCACTCGCGTTTTGAAGACCCCCATATTGTACTTAACCGGAAACACAGACTCAGGCAGGGTATTCCATTCCCTAGCGGTTCGTATAATGAACGAAGAAGCAAATCGCTTTGTTCGAGTAAATGGAATATCTACCATATAGCGGTGACGCTTCGGAGTATCCCTGGATGTCCGGTTAAAGAATGGGGATGGCGGAATCAAATCATGTAGTTCTGTGGCACACTCCCCGAAATGTATCCGATAAAAAACCGATAAGCAAGCGACTTTGCGGCGATGCTCGAGACTTTGGAGTCTCTTGCTTACAAGTTCGTCGTCGTTAATGAGTCTCTTGTTAGCACATGATAGTGGTCGAAGATAGGACAAGTATGGTAATATGTGGTAATTTGAAATAAATTTGTAACTGTATGACTGTACTAAGAGATGGTCGCCCACCACTAAGACCTTCGTAACAAAATTTTGCAATATGTTACAAATGAGGAATTGAATGGCAGTAAGGTGCGATGAGTTCTTATTGCACATACACCAAAGTTCGGCAAGCCTTTATTCAAGCCGATCCGTTTAGACTCTGGCTGACTTTGTTATAAATGGTGAAATAAAAATGTGAGTAGATCGTTAAAATATATACAGGTGGTGCTTTTATTTATGATATATACGTTATATATGTATTTGATTGTATATTTCCAGCTGGACGGTTCGTGGGAGAAGTTGCAGCAGGCGCATGTGTTGGCTAATGTGCAGCAACAGTTCGACGTCTCTAGCGACGCAGAGGTTTGTATACATCATCGACCACGCAAACTCAAACTGATATTATACATCTCGTCTATTTGTTTGTCCCTCAAGTCGACTCAACTGCTCAACAGATTAGAATTAAAATGAGTAGGTATTGATTAAAATTTATTTAATTAATTAATTAATTTGTATAGCGTTTCGTGGTGGTTTGCGAAGTAAGCAGTTCATTTAGTGGATATATTATTTTCAAATCTAATGTTCACAGCTTTATACTACGTTTAAGAATACACCTTCAGGTGATTAATCTTATCAGGTTCTATCCTCACGCATTATCGATGTAATGTAGTGGAGCCAGCTGAGCTACCGTAACAAGTTCCCGAGGTTATCAATTTTTCTCTTATGTTTTAATCGTCATAGGAGACTATGTATCATACTTCTAAACTTTGTATTACCGAAAGAAAAGTTTTTTTTATACACCAGACTCGTATTAACCGCTTTCTTTTGTATCTGGCTCAGTTATCGAAAGAATCCAATGCATAGAACAGAAGGTGTGGGCATTCCAGAAGAAGAAGTTTTATTTTGCTCTTGAAAAAAATTTACAACAATATAAATCTTATGGAGCTGCTGCCCACCTTCTAATATTTTTCCTCTTTAGCGCATTTTGCGACTCCCACAGGATGAGTATAAAAATATACGTTGAAAAATAAGCGATTTGAATATAGCTATATCACTATAAAATTACAAATTTACGAAAGGGAAAATTATAAGTCATGTGCGGGATTCGAACCCGCGTCCATCCACCACTTTAGCCGGGATATGCTCTGATCGACGGAGCTAACATGACAATGAGACATTACTCCAACTTTTCCTATCGTTCTTTAACCATTTTATTGGGATGGAGCGACATCTATAGTCCAATTTACGTGTTCACAAACAAGGCTAATTTTGCTATTAGCTTTTGTTAACTTAGCTAACGCTAAGTTAACTTACTTAGCTTGTGTTAACAATGACGGAACCCTATAATTTCATAAATTTGTAATGTAATGCGCAGAGCATGCGTTATAAGAAGTATTTAAATAAATAAGTATAAGACGTGTGGTGTTGTTTTAAGAACGACGAGTCCGACGGCGGAGTGGAGGGGGGGCACACGGACGCGGCGGCGCTGGCGCTGATGCTGCAGGAGCAGCTCGACGCCATCAACACGGAGATACGGCTCATACAGGAGGAGAAGCAGTCCACCGAGGCCAGGGCAGAGGAGCTCGAGTCCAGGGTACCTACTTGGAATGTAACTACAACTGACTAACAAACGTTATATATCATTGCATTGCACAAACACATCTCTCGACTAACACTTCACGTGACGACGGATCCAGGGGTTCTTCAGGGGTTTGAGAAGTCAGAGGGGATTAAGAAATGGCGAAAGTCATATGTTGCCTGATGTTAAGCTGTTGCCTATATCCGTATTAAGCACCGACAATATCAGCGTATGAAATATTAGTTATATCAAATATCATGTTTTGTAACTTCATAATGTAGATTGCCTGCTAAACTATTGCCCTGCCAGACATGTCTTTCTTCCGCAAGACTATTCCGCCTAGTATATAAATATGACAAATTGGATAAGGCGCAGATGTCTATACCATCTATGTCAATTGAATATATGTTGTTAAACCTAGATGACCCCCTCCGACTGCTGATTAGGTTCGAGTCTGGATCCGTCCCTGATTTCATTTTATTAGCTTGAATGTGTCCATTGCCCAAATCAGTCATATAACACATTCATAACTTCTTTATAACGTCCACAATTAGCAGATGTGTAAATATGGTGTAAATGATTCTCAATTATGAAGACTTGTACGGCTATCTTGTAATTTTTAGCAACCGAATCCAATTGTAATGGAAATTAAGACCCGAAAATTACATAATAATTTTTCGATGTCTAGAAACTAAATTTTACATTAAAATTACCTCACCTTGGATTAGAAACTGACTGGTGCACTAAAAGTTCCTTATACGTATAAACGAGCCTTCAGCAATAATAATAATTTCACAAGTTTTGAAGCAGTGATGGCTCAGTGGCATTGGCTATGGACTGCCACGCAGCAGGTCCATGGTTCGAATCCCGCCGCGGGCTTGAGCTTCACCGCATGGTGGAAGGGCTTTTTGCGAATGCCCGCCTGGCTAGCGACCACCCTCAAGTGGAAAATCGGTCGCCAAGCACCACAACGGTGTGTTCCGGCAGCAGTCCTTGAGAGCCAGTGAAATTACAGGCACATGAGACTTAACAACTATGTCTCAAGGTGACGGGCGCAGTGCAATTCGTCACTTGAACGATGAACTGCATCTGTTATAGGCAGAGGTAACCGCTTAACATCAGGTGGACCTCGAGCTTGTTCCGTCACAATAAAATAAAAAAATAAAAAAAAGTGCAAGTCCAACGTATGAGTGTTAATAGAGGTTAGTGAGCCGGAACCATTGTGGACATTTAATCGCCTGACTTCGCATGTTGCCAAATTTGAATTCACATTTCTATTCTACATTGCGATGAAGAATAGTTATTTGTTATACAAGAGTTCAAAGTTGCTTGTTAATCGCGTGTTCAATTTTGATGACCGAGCAAGCGAAGGATTCTAAAATTAATTCTAGTTTTGAAGAATCCTGAGCGTTAGCGAGGGAATCAAAAGAGCACGAGGTGAAAAATCTTTTCATTTCATTTGCAACACGTATCTTTTCATTCCACCTCAGCGAGAAAATGACTAAATGCAAAAAAAACTTAGTGCTCACGATGTTCTAAATTCAATTTACTTTATCCTCTAGAGAATAAAAACGGCTTTTCCACTCAGATATTGAAGATTAAAAATACTCTTTCCGAGATGGTGGGATGAAAAATTTTTTAATGACTTCAACATTTCGATTGGAAGTTTTTATGTACCATCCGCGACATTGCAAGATATGCTTCAAATATGTCTTGTCAGATTTTCAATGTTTCATCACGGTCTTTATACAACACGTGGCTTTAGTTCACTAAGACGAACTTGTTTAATTAGACGCACAGTATCTATATTTATATTCGTCACATGTCGCAACGATGATATACACATGTGTACGGTCGGCACCACACACTGGTCGGTGCAGTGCAGCAGTGACCGCACTGACGTACGGCACGCACTGTGCGTACGCAGTGCGTAGCGACGTGCGCATTTGTACGGACACTCGAACACGTCGTAACCATAATGAATTTATACGTATAAATAACGAGTGCAAACGACATACGCACTGCCGGTGGGTGCAGCACTGTAATCGGCTTAAATGTGACCGTTTTCCGTCAATTTATCATACTCATATAAATAAGTCCGTAGACGTGACGTGACTGTGTGCAGTGGTGTAGTGTTGTATACAACTGGCAGGTCGGCAGCTACGAGCACATGAACGTGTTGTCTCGCCGCGGGGAGTCCCCCCCGCCGGCGCCCCCCCTCGCCGCGTGCCCCTCGCCCTCCGCCCCCGCCGCCGGCCCCGCGCCCGCCTCGCGCCCACATCTGCCGCCCATACACAAGTACCACACGGTCAGTACTAAACATACACACCTATACTCACCTGTTAGTTATTGCCTCTTTACCAATTAGTTTAGTTCAAAGCAGAACCTACAGACTCGTGTAAATAATATGTCATCAGATCGTTGTGAGCCGAGACTAACCATATTCGACTTCTAATCAAATACGTAAATTCATGACATCGCACAATGTTGCCAGACAATGAAGAAACAAACAGCTTGAGCGATGTTTAATTTACTTTAAAAAGTAGCGAGATATCACTCAGCAAATGCACAAGTACACCAGTGGAAACATACCACGTTGCAAACGTGGCACGTGCAGAGCAAACAATGTGTTGCCAGCGCTCTCCTTGAAATGTGTCGCCAGATGTAGTTGGAACTATAGTCGGATCTAATTAACACATTTACTTGAGGAATTTCGTGTGATATGTCCTGATGTGATCCGTAGTTTTTCTTTTATTTTACTTTTAAATGTTCTCGTGTGAAGTGTGATACAATGTTGTGCTAATAAATATTCGCTCAAATGTTACAGTCATGTATAACTAGCTAGAAATCAAATTAGTTACCGAAGCGTAATTACGTAATTATATGTATGTCCCATTCTTCAAATTAATTTTCATTGAATGTATTCTATTATGTTATATAATATATTATTTATTATATTATATTATATATTCTATTCACCATATATTTAAATATGTACATTATTCACCAAATTGTATATTGTCTTAACAAAACACTTTTTTAAACATGTATATAACTTAAGATTAAAATAATATATATATATATATTCATGATGATTAAGAACATAAAGTAATGTAATCTGATATCTATTGTAAATATTAGTCACGGATTAAATTATTTGTATTATACTAATATTGAGCGGGTTGCCCTATCGAGTTAAAACCATGAGCATGTGTAAAAACTTAATAATTGAAGCAATAATGATGCAGTTGTAGTCTTCTGGTAGCTGTCCTTGAAAGCCAGTTCCTATTTCTGGCTTAGTCAAAACAAATCATATCTTACCAACTGGTGAAATAGTGGCCAAAGCTAACCTATCAGGATTTTAAAATAAATGTATGTTTTTGTACGACTGGTGTCATACCTGACATAATAATTGAGCGCCCTCTCTAAGTAGCTTATATATGGTATAAGCTAAGATACTAACATTGTACGGGGTGCGACGGCAGGCGCCGGCCGGCATGTCCCCCGCGCACCAGTACCGCGTCCCGCCCGCCGAGAGTCTCTCCGCCAGCCAGGTCCGTCACACGGTACACTCCACATTACCAACCACGCTCTGCAATTGTACGGTCTGCAGCTTACAGGCTTAACTCCAACACCATCATGCCCACTCCCTCAATGTTACAAAAGAGTATATTAACCTCACCTTCATACAGTGATAAAGTCTGTCTAGCAAGCAATGTAAAAAATATTAAAGACAGACTTTTTTTCACAATTTTGGCAATGGTAAATGTTAAATTGATTGTTGCGATATACTTTAAATATTATCGAAAGTTCATATAACTTGAGATGCAAAGATTCTAGCTACCATAGACCACATTGTTACTTGCCTGCAGGGGAAATATTGGAGAGAGACTAGATAAACGACTCGTAAAAATAAGTGTTTACAAGAGTGATCGTGTTGGAGTTATAATATTTTAGTACACAGTACTAAATTCTGCACATATGCATTCACCGCTGCTGCACTTGTTTGTGTTGTGTAACTTTTGCTCGTATCAAAGAGGTGTTTGCGCATAGAATTGGCAACTGTAGAACTTATGTTACCCTCATTTTCGAGGATGCAAGCTTCATATATTGCACTTACAATAAATATGATGTTTCGATTGTGATCTTGAATTGCCAAATATGTTATATATATAAATAAAGAATGTGTGAGAATTATCAATTGAACCCGAAATATTGAAACGCACGAGTGAAGTCGCTTATTGCTTGTAGTTCGATGGTGTAGTTGATAACTTACACCTTATTTAGTCGAATACTACTTTTATCAGAAAAGCTAGGACTAAAACAGTGAACTAAAGACTGCAAAACTGTTTCCAAAATTTAAAACATCAAATCTAGCTGTTGTTCTGTTTATCTTGTCTCTATATTACGTACTCGTTGTATAATGTGGCAAACGCGTCTAAGTTAATAATCCACAATTATGCACGTGATAGTTCGACAACACAAAATGCTACTAGTCAATGTAGATGTATAAATTCAATGTTATTTCACGATCTATACCGTTTTTGACTATGTCGATCATGTTGAACTGTGGCATTTATTGTGATATGTTACCATTGTTATAGATATTCCTTGATCTTGGAGGATATTATTTGTTACCTTATGCTTTTGCCTAAAATCTATAGAAATAACCTCGAAAATATCTCCACCGCACAAAGAGTAATAATAAGGTAAAATATATTAATATATAATGTACCTTGTTGTATACCATAAAAAATCTCTATATAAGTAGTGTATTAATATTTTATGTAATAATTTACTATGTATTATATAATGTGTTGTAAATTATGTAGATAACATACGATTATTTGTAAAATATACTGATATTTGGGGTATGGCTAAGCACTTGCACAGCTTAATGCGTATTATTTACAGGCGTTGCTTTTTGTATAAGTATATAAGTTACAAAATTACTATGTTTATTAAACAACTTTAAACGGTTTAATCGCGTATATTTGTCATTATTTTTGTCCAGACGTTTCAAACAGTTTGCAGTGATCGTGGTCACGGGACTCACGGGGTGATTCACGCGATTGAAACCGTTTAAAGTGGTTTAATTTATATGTGTAATAATCGCAAAAACCTAAGATAAAATTAATATATTTTGTTAATTGATTGGGTCAATACCTTAGATCTGAAATATGTATACAAAAATTCAATCTTTGACAATTGAAACGTAATGGAGCCGACACCTAATGCATAGTGAATTGCGATTAGAAGCACATTTCACTATAAGTATTAGTGCACAAAAGCTGGAGTTTCTGAAGCAATGTTTCTCGCTCTTGTAGACGGTACCTAATATTTCTAAGCGCCAAGGAGCTATACAGATACTGAAAATGCTGTTATGGTTACGGTCAGACCATTATAGTTCAACTTTTGATTAGTATGAGCACGAGACTTTACACAACTTGTCATTACTGCGGGCGATGACTACAATCTGGAGTTAAGTCCTCATACGATTCCTTTCTGTGCACTTTATTTGCCTCAAGGATTTTATAAGTAAATCCTTGAATTGACCATGTTTTTTTATAATAAACTTATGGTTCGCATATACTTTTGCCAATTGTCCAGTTTTATGTATGCTATCCAATTTTATTCATTAACATAACATTACTAAAACTTCACGGGGAGATGGGGCATGTACACGAAAAGTCACATTTCTTCCATTTGTTTGTTTGCTAAAATTCGTGGACTTTGAGGGACTTTTTTTTATTAATGGGTTTAATTTATCACTAACAAAATACTTTAAATTTGAAGATTTTTAGAAAATATTAAGAAATAACTCAATATTATAATATATAAATGTCGCAGTTCCATATTTTCCGCCTTAACTCTTGCTCCCCATATCTAAACGTGATAGCAAGCTGATCGCACACTAACCGAATATAATTTTATTTTATTTATTTATTTATTTATTGCAGATTCATATACACAATCATTACAGGATTATCCTAATTCAATTGTGTATGCCACATAATTATAGTTAAACAGAAAAAAAAAAGATTACAATAATTTAAATTCTAAATATACCTTCACCAAATAACAAACGAATAGCAATCATTTAAATTACAAACATCGACAAAATCAAAATTAATATTTAAAATCCATGTCAATCATAAAAATAAAATAGATAAAGAATCATGTCCATTATTACAAATTTAAATTCATGTCAATAATTACCTACTACTAAAAAATCATGTCAATAATTACAAATTAAGTCCATACCTACATAGATGTCAATAATTAGAAACAGCGTCCATTATTACAATACAATTAAATGTTAAATTTAATCTTAATAAATAATCAAATTTAATAAATAGGTAACAATGTCAATTATACCATATGTCAACTACACATACCAATGTCATGACAATATCAATTAATACTTATTAAAAAACGTCTGGTATTATAATAAAAGGTAATATCGAAAATTTCAATTATTAATTTGTGTCATAACATATGTGAAATAGAGTGCATGTCTTAAATTCTGCAACTGAGCATATAAATAGGTCTATTTTTTGGGCAACTCGATTTAGTATGTGCAACGTACGGATCAACGGAGTCTTGGCTAACAAGTTAGTTCGTGCGACGGGCACAGCCAACAGTAGTGGCCGCCGCCGCCGCGTTACGTATTCGTCCGGTACACACAGACTCATCATTATTAATATGTCCGGGTTTGAAACACTGCCTCGAAAGACTCTCATCATATAATATGCGAGTGCCAAATCCCTTCTCGTCTCCAACTTGTTGTATCCCACCATGCCCAAAACGAACAATGTGGGATACATCAATGGATAGAAAGGGTAAACGCCGTATCGTCTTAGGTATAGGTACCTCATAAATTTATTTTGTATGCGCTCCAACATGATTCTGTATTTAGTTTCATGTGGAGCCCACACTACAGCATTGCATTCTAGCTGGCTTCGGATAAGGGCATTATACAGGGCTGATATGGCTTTTATGTTTGTGAAACCCTCTGCTTGACGCAGCACAAAGCCTAAATTTCTGTACGCCTTTTTACAGACTTGAACAATATGGTCTCTGAATGTCATGTCGGTATTCATATTAACTCCAAGATCCTTAATCGCGATAACCCGCTTCATAACTTCGTCATCGACTTTATAGTCAAAGCGGATTGGAACACGTGACCTACTAAAAGATATTACTGAGCATTTCGTAAGATTGAACTGTAGTTTATTCTTTCGACTCCACTCGACCACTCTATCTACGTCCTCCTGCAAACGACGGCAGTCACTACTGTCTTTAACAGCCAAGAGTAACTTAAGGTCATCCGCGAAAAGTAAGCATCGAGCTGATTGAACTACCTCTGGGAGGTCGTTTATCAGAATTATAAATTCTAACGGGCCGAGATTTGACCCTTGACTCACCCCAGTTTTCGTAAAATAAGGCTCCGATTTGCAACCTGAGTATTCCACATACTGCTTTCTACCTCTCATGTAACTCGCAAAAAATAACAATAACTTCTTGGTGCAACCGATAGCCGCCAACTTTGATAAAAGTATATCATTGTCGACCAAGTCAAAAGCCTTTTTAAAGTCAAAGTAGGCGGCATCAACTTGCTTCCCGGCGTCCATATGAGGGACGACATAAGCCATGGCATCGAGCAGATTGCTGTTGGTGCTACGCGCTGGTCTAAAACCATGCTGATGGTCCGAGAGTTGCGCAGACACCTGCCGTTGAATACTGTTCTGTATAGCTGACTCAAAAACTTTTGCCGGTGTCGAAAGGATAGCCACAGGTCTAAAGCTGCTCACTTCCGAACCTGTACCACCCTTGAATATTGGGACCACGCGTGTTAACTTCCAACAGTCGGGAAAATATGATGCTTCTAGACATAAATTAAATACGTGTAAAAGTGGTCTTGCTAAAACTATGCGGCAATCTTTAATGAGAAAAGATGGAATGCCGTCCGGCCCCGCTGAGCGTTTTGGCTTGAGCCGCTCGAGCGCCGCGCGTACCTCGGCGAGCGACAGATGCGGTAGCTGCACACACGCTGCGCTCGCGCCACCCGCACCTGCCTCCGCGGCTTCCACATCTAATTTTGCCCACTCCCTGCCGTATACAGAATGAAAGAATTTCGCAAACTCGTTTGCACATTCCGGATCGGATAAAACTTTCCCTTCTTTAGTAATGTTTTTATTAGTTACAATACCTTTTTTCGACCTAGCGTATTTCCAAAATGACTTAGGATCTCGGATCAAATTAATTTGCACTGTCTCTTTATGATTAATATGTGCAGTATTAATCATGTCTTTGACCTTCGACCTACACTCAGAAAAAGCCTTGTAGTTTCCTGACGTTCTATTAGATTTGTATAACTTATGAAGTCTGGCTTTTAATCGTATGGTTCGAATAATATCTAAAGTATACCACTCAGGATAGCTATACCTACCTGGTTTTTTACCTAACTGTTTTTTTGGCACACAGTCACAAATAATACTGTCAACTATGTTATAAAAATAACTTACGGCATTTTCGGGCTCTCGCATAGTATATATTGGATTCCAGTCAACCTCGGCCATGAACGCATACAATCTATTGTAATCGGCTTTAGCAAAGTTAAAGTAGTGCGAAGCATCGTCTGGCTCGTGAGAGAGGGATGCGGGCGCGGGCAGGGGCGCGGAGCGGGGGAAGTTCACCATGACCGCCAGCGGCGGGTGATGCTCGTCCACCGGCACCAGCGCCTCGTCCGCCGCGCTCACCTCCACTCCCGTCGCTATACTCGATGAACATAGCACCAAATCGAGCTGCCTGTTATTACAATTTGGAACCTCATTCAGTTGTACTAACTCGCAAAATCCTAAAAAATATTCATAATAATTTATGACATTATCATTACAAGAATGTAAATTGAAATCGCCTACAACTATCATTGTTTTGTATTTAGTACACCAATATTCTATTATCTCAAACAAAATCATGTATTCAATTTCCTTACTTCTCGGAGGTATATATAACACACAACACAAAAACAAAAATCTATTGTGCAAGTATACCGCCGCGCCGACTATTTCGAATGAACATGCATCTATGTTAACGTGACTCGGTAACTTCGCTTGTTGTAGTTCGAATCGATGTGTGGCCACTAAAAACGCGCCTCCCTGCTTTCTTCCGTCTGTTCGGTCACACCTCAGTATTTGATATCCCGGTGGAATAATTTCTGCATCATGAATAGATTCATTGCAGCCTGTCTCTGTGACTGCAAACAAATCGGCACCAGAGGAATCTATGTTATTATAAAATAAATTCAACTTTGTTCGTAAACCTCTCGTATTTTGGTAGAATAAATAAATACTGCTACACTTTGTCGATAAGTTTATTTGTCGATCTCCGAAACCAAATCCATTCTCCAAATGCCGTATTTATGGGCCATGCTTCAGGTTGACACAACTTGTTATATAGTTCCTCTGAAAGCGTGATAACAAAAGAGGAATACTCTCGTTCTATCTTATGTTTAATTTTTTCAACCTTAATCACAATGTCGGAACCACAAATACTTTTCACATGAGATATCAACTTTTCTACTGTAGTGTCTGATGTCAGTCGCCAGACATGAAGATGTTTCTTTCGCTCCAAGGCCCTAATGTCCGTAAAATTAGTATTTTCACCTCTTTTTATAACCTTATGTTGCAGTTTTGCAGTTGTCTCGAGTTTTTGTTTCTCTATGTCATTAATTTTACTCCCGCGGCTGGATATTTCAGACTGATCTAATTGGGACACACCACCCGTAGTACTTCTAGCCGTTTTTGCTTCCTGAGTATTCTTACTGACTCTAGAATGCTGCGCAGTTTTCCTACGGACTGTAATCCACTCACTTGTATTGGGGTCGGATATTACACTTGACTTTGTTGTTCCCAATACCTCTGCCTCAACTATTATAGGCTGGCCACTTTTTTGAGGAATCGCTGGTTTAGTGGCCCCTTGGTCACTATTCATATTGAGGGTAGTCTTTAATACAGTGTCACTGATATTACTTGTGCTAGCTTTAAATGACATATTATGTTTATGTACCTGTGATGGTTTTGTCTCCGGCCTTTTCTCAATAGCCTCCACGATATCATTTGAGTTTTCTGTTTTTCTTAGCAACAACTCGATCTGCTGGTTACGATCGTATAGTAATTTCAATTGACTTTCTATTGCGACAAGACTATGGCCGGTTTCCTGCAATCCCTGCACAGTTATTTTTAGTTGTTGGACATCATTTTTTGTCGTATAACACACTTCCTGAATATCACGAATACATTGTTCTTGAATGTCCAATCTATTTTTCAGTTCCCAGCGTAATTCTCTCAATTCCGTAAAGATGGTAGCTTCGTTATGTTGCATGGAATCTTTCGATAGATTGCTTGCACTGCCCTGTTGAGTATTAACGTAAACAGGACTAGAATTTGCAATAAGCCTTCTCTGCTGCGGAGTACGAACAGGAGTATCATTACCCAAACGTTTCGGTTTACAGCTTACACATTCCGGGCATACCCATTGGTGTTTATATTCCGTTGTAAAGGATAATGAATGATCTTGTTCCCCATGTGAGTAAATGTACGTGGACTGTATAGATGCAGCTGTGCGAGGACGGGGGCGGTGGCGGCGGGGAAGGGGCGGAGTCCCCGCTGACGGCGCGGTCGCTGCGCCTGGAGCGTGCCGCGCGCGCTATACACGCGGAGAGGGACAGGCTCAGGACGCACTACCAGACTCCCTATGATTCGTGAGTGAACACACACACCACACTACACCCGTTACCCTTTACACTGTAGTTGGATTGGTTTACTACTACAGTCCATCACATCTAAGAAATACAATTTGACAGAACTAAAAGGTAGCCCAATTCTTCGCCTCTGTACATATTGCGAAAAAAAACAAAGCGGACAGAACATGCGGCACAGGCGCAATTCGCCGATGTGATTCTCTTCAAATGAAGCCGCCGAGCTGTGACGGCCGGTCAGCGGGTGTGGAATGTAAAGATCCTGAAGTTATATTTCTAAATATTTTACATTTGATTACAAGCACTCTCGCGTGCTAAGTGAAAATCATATTTTGCAAATTATTGGCGTACAAAATTTTAGGCCCAAGGCGGGAATCGAACCCGCGTCCTCCGATATTGCGTCGGATGCCTAAACCCCCTCGGCCACCTGGGACCGTGTACGTGCCGTATACGCGTAATTAACGTACAGCGACAGCAGGATCACAGCACCATGTGCATTACAATGGGACAGCATTATACGTCACCCAACATACACACGCTACCTTGTAGAATGCGCTCCTGATTAGTGGACAACGAATGCAAAATTGAATACGTTTATAGTAAAGCTCTCGAAAAACATGTTCGGCTGCAATGGAGGCACAGAAGACGATTAATACTAGGAGAACGATCCCAGGTAGCAACTATTGGTTAACAAGCTAAGCGCTATTGATCTTAGAGGGGTAAAAATATATATTACTGAATGTATAAAAGATCTGCAGTAAGTGGAATGACATACCAAATGTGGCTGGTAAAAAAAATATTATGTATGATTATGTAAATAACACTTTGTGGGTTGTATTTAAACACATATTTGTACTTGACTATAATTTTTCCTCTCGAAAATTTGTAATTTTGCAACATATTTGTAGTTGAATTAATATATAAAACATGAATTTATGTAACATGCTATATTTTATACTGTTTCTTTCCACGCCGCTCAGGAGTTCAATGATGTCAGGCAGCCTCGCCCGGATCCCCATTCACAGGTGTCCAAGACCTACTATAAGACCTTACTTGCAACCCACCCTAGAACACACACAGTCTAAGCCGTATCTCTCTGAGATGAACCTAACGAACGTGTGGTGCGATTGCCCCGACGCTCAGTTGAACTATGTTCCTCACAGACTTTGTTTCAAGTCCAACTTGTATAGAATTGTTGACAGTTACTTGTTCCATCACCCGTGTCTGGTCAAATCTGCAAGTTATATTTGATTTATTACTGTTCTGCTGGCTGATTTTGTAATTTGTTCCTAACACAATGTGAATGATATCATAGAAAACTGGCAGTTTCGCGTTTATTTATTTATATGAGTTACTATACTAAATAAAAAAAATATAATCAAAATTTGAACAGTAAAAAACCGTCTACAAATACAGAAAATATTCTATAACAAAAATGCACTCAAGATAAAATAAACCGAACTACCGTATACAGTTTTTTTTTTAATTTTACATCGACAAGTGAAAATGATGACATCATCAATGTAGTCGACACCAAACAATTAAACGTTATTAGGGATAACTCAAATACTACTCGTCAGATATCCTTGAATTTGAAATACACTCGAGAGCAATGAATCCGGGTCACTTAAAGAATCCTAAAAATCTCGGAAACTAAAAATGCTAGGTTAATGCAATAAATTGTATTTAATAGACAATGTAATACTCCTTAAATGAAGGTATTAAAACTTCTTAGTTATTGTAAAGTTATATCATAAAAAAATCAAATTTGAAAAAGGGCCACTTTCGAAGATGGAACTACGAAATTACAGCATTTGGTTTTGCTTTTGTTTGTAATCTGTCATTTATGTGGGTACATAAACCATGTTGATAGTGCTCTATATTAATTATTCAAGCTGAAATTATGTCGCTTACGCCTGAAGAATGCACCAGAATACTTACAATGCTGGAAACCGGCCGGAGTCAGCGCGATACAGCCAGGACTGTCGGTGTGTCGCTGTCAACAGTACAAAAAGTTCTCCGACGTTACGAAGAAACTGGTTCTAACCTACGCAGACCAGGAACGGGCAGAACCAGGTGTACCACAGCACGAGAAGACCGATACTTGGTGAACACCATGCTTCGAAATCGCTTTCTCACAGGAACTGAACTCACCAATCAGTTTCGACGCCTCGGAGGAAGTAACCCAAGTGCATGGACAGTAAGACGTCGGCTTGCTGAATCTAACTTAAAACCCCTTAGACCTGCAAACGGCCCTAAACTGGAGCATGGGCATCGTATTTCGAGACTAAGATATGCCCAGAGCCACGTAAATTGGAGTATTGAAGATTGGTCAAAAGTTATGTTCTCCGACGAATCAAAATTTATGCTCTACAAGCACGATGAAAGACACAGAGTGTATCGAAGACCAGGGGAAAGATTCAAGCAAGCATGCATCGAAGAAAAAGTAGCCTACGGTGGTGGGTCTGTACTTGTGTGGGCCGGAATTTCTTCTGAAAGTCGCACAGAGCTGGTGATCATAGAAAACGGCTCTTTAACTAGCGTAAGATATGTGGAAGAAATCCTCAATGATCACGTTGGTCCATTTATGGTCAATTTAGGTGAGGATGCTATATTTATGCATGACAATGCCCGACCTCATACAGGTAGGATTGTGAATGACTACCTTCAAGAGATGAACATTACTCGTATGGAGTGGCCAGCGCGCAGCCCGGATATCAACCCGATCGAGCATGCTTGGGACGAGCTAGGCAGATGCGTAAAACAACGAAACCCTCCCCCAATCACGCTTCGTGAGCTCAAAATTGCTCTCACAGAGGAATGGGAGAATATTCCCCAAAATCGTATAAGGAACTTGGTGTACAGCATGCCAAACCGCGTAAACGCAGTAATGGAAGCACGAGGAGGCAATACGAAGTATTAAAATTCAAGAAAATCGTAATAAAGTTCAGAAATTTCATGTTTCCTATTTTTGTTTTAAGGAGAGATCAGCAGTTTTTTTCTTTATGTAATTTTGTGTCAATAAAATGTATGGTGACTCATATTTTTTTTACTTTCATTTAAGGAGTATTACATTGTCTATTAAATACAATTTATTGCATTAACCTATCATTTTTAGTTTCCGAGATTTTTAACATTCTTTAAGTGACCCGGATTCATTGCTCTCGAGTGTAGGACCCCATGACAATGATAAATTTTTTTAATATAAAAAGCCATCAAAATCGTTACACCGTGCAAAAGCTATGAGGTAAACACAAAGTAAAATAGATCCAAAATGAGAACCGCCTCCTTTCTTGGCGGTGTCGCGTTAAAGTATTATTGCTACTATATAAAGTGATTTCAACCAGATTTTTTAAGTAAAAATACATAATGGGCCACTGATTTTATAGTTGATTTTATTATAATAAAATCAAGTGATATTCGAACGTGATCTGTAGGTTCGAAATGTGAGGTACACAAATATTTGTTGTGATTTTGTTATAAAAATCATTTGGGAATTATTATTGCATTGGATTTATATGAAATAAAATGGAATTACTAATGTTTTTTTTGTGTTTATTTAGATATCAAACTTAAATGTAACAAACAAAATGGTATGTTATTTAGTGTATTCTGTGTGTACCCCTCCGTAGTGAGTCGCTAATATAGCTTAAAGCTGAGTACGTTTAGTAATTCCATTTTAGAGGAACGCTAGGGTGTTTTTTTTCTTGAAAGAAAGTAAGGTCTTTGATTTGCCTCCACGGCAGCAGCTATTGCTAAAAATGTTATTATAAATTGCGCTGCGCTAATTTTATGTAAGTATCACCATTTGAAGCTGTATCTAGCTACCGTGATTAGGTCTTCCAATCATAATGTACAATATTGTATAGCAGACTTGAGTTGTACAACTATTTTTTTTGTATTACTGTATCAAGTATATACAATACACTTGGTGTCGTTTAGTAAGAAGACAAATAATTTGTTCACCAAGGTCACTTAACCTGATCAGCATTATTTTGAAAGCAAGAACTATTTTGCTTGACCCGTAATAGATAAAAATATGGTTTTTACTACTGTAATAAAATATATGAATTTTTTTATAGAAACATTAAAAAATACTTTAAAGAGATAAAAAGAAACAACAGGTTTAATAATATTGAAACAGGCATTGCAGTTATCCTAAACGTGACAATCATAAAAAGACTTTGATGAGTACTTGCGATATGTAAATTAGCGCAACCCATAACCTAGCACAAAACTTGAACCGCTAATTATTTACCCTTATTCAACAAGTTTAAACACCTAACCAACCGCTGTTTCCATCCCAGCTCGAGTCAAGAGTCGTTAGGCGCGAGTATGTCGACGTCGACGTGGGGTGGCGGAGGCGGAGGGGGCGGGGGTGCCTCGCCGGGGCTGCCGCGGGGCGTGGTCGCCGCCTCCTCGGCAGTCTCCATAGCGTCCATGCATCAGCAGAAGAAGCGCGGCATCAAGAGCTCGCTGGGACGGTTCTTTAGCAAGAAAGAGAAGGCTGGGATGCCGGTGAGTAAATAATTGTGAATTGTCGTTTTGGGTGGTGGTTCAACGATCAACATAAACATTTATTAAAGATGAGTTCAAAATTTCAAATAGTTTAAGTACCTAATTTAGATATAGAAAATTAGAATATGTGGCGGGATCTGTCCTTATAGATACAGACTATATATTTATTTATTTATTACATAAGAACGGCAATGCCAGTTATACTTAATATATAGAGTGAAACACTTATAAAGTGATACATAGATTGAGCGATCAACAATTTACATTCCAAAATACATATTATACAGGATTTACAAATAGCAAAGTTGTACTGTCATACAAATAAGAATATAATTACATATCAAAAATAAAATCTAGAAATAAGTAGTTGCTTTTATACAAGTTATATTCATTTTACTTGTCAAAATAAGATGAATAATTAAATAGGAATAGTTAATGTCAAGTATCATCATTTTCACATCAAATTACAATAATAAATTAAAAACAGAACACAGTTTGTCAATAAAATTATCACATTCAGTACTTGCCAGCACTGTGTATGTGATATTTTTAGTGACAAATGTCAAAAATAATATTAAATTCAATTACTGGAAGAGTAATGGTCAATCAAATAATCCACCCCTAACTGTACCTGGTGCAAAAGTGCCCATTACACTGGCGGCATTACCACGCTGGATAGCTATGGCCAACCTTGGCACCAGGTACGAGCTGGAGCGGGAGTCACCCGTTTTTTTCCTCAACCTTTGCCCAATTTCGCTAACTAAACTTTTAGCCTCAGTGCCCCAGCAGCCCATTGTCTCCACGGCAATGGGCACAAAATAATATTGTGGCTCCAACGCCGCATACTTCAGTGACAAATTGTGTTCTGTTTTCAGGAATACAAATTCCGTCCAGGGCACGGCGGCAAAGGGGTTTTAGTGCGGGCCACAGTGATTCGATCCAAGACAGCAAATAGCTTGTGTTTACAACTAAGTCTGTGTCTGATGTATTTATCGGGTACAAACAGACTGTTGTATGTTGACATAGTATGTTGTGTAATTGAGGACAGTCAATAGCCCCTCTTAATATTATACAAGTAGTTGAAATGAGCTTCTAACCTCCAAGGAATTAAAGCCCAAATGACCCTAAAGGAATGGATAATATAATAGCCATATTGCCTCTTGTACAAATACCTATTGTATATATACTCACGAAGACGCATCCCTCCGCAGTAAATAAATAAAATTATTTATTTGGAACCATAACAATATTGTACTACTAACATATGAGAATCGATGACACCTGCAGAAGTCTAATAACTGTGTCGCAGATGCCAACGCCCACCTCCGAAAATTAGACAAAGTTCCTTACTATAAACAGTGAACAAAGTATTAATTAAATTTAAACCTTAATTCGAAGATAAAATAGGATTCGAAGACAATTAATATATAATGAAATAGAACGAAAAAAAATACGTTTGAATAAGTGTGTATTAGTGTAAGCTTGAGAATAGATGAGGGTGCGTGTGTGTATGTGAGAGAGTGTGTGTGAGGGTGTTGGGTGTTTGTATGTGGTTGTGAGGGAGTGTGTGTGTGTGAAGCGATTATTTCAATAATATCAAGAGCTGTTCAGTATCTTGATAGGATAATGACTGAAGCCATTTGATACATTTGGTTTTGCATTCATATAAAAAGGGGCACTTTTTAGTTCTTTATTTACCTTATTGTACAAGAGCGAACTAATATATTGATAATGCCGACCCGCTACCGCTGTTCGTTTTTTTTCAGCATAACATACTATATCATACCTGCGTTTGGTATAGAGGAGTGTTTGATCGAATGGTAGTTGGGAATGTTTCCTTGATACCGTATGGAGGATAAAAAGTTGTCTAACAGTAAGGACTTGGCACAGCGCGTATAGTTCAGTAGTTGGAAATCGTAAGGGTTTTTTGGAGAGGAATTTGAGAACAGCTCTCTGTGCCCTTTCCAATAATAGCATATGAGTTATTCCGGTGCCACCCCACGCAGTTATACAGTAAGATATAACGGTGAAAATTACGGCCATTATATTCAAGAACTTACAGACCTTTGAAGGTTTATACATATAGGTATAATTTTGCTGTACGCCGGTCCCACGTTAAACGATACAAGACTAGCGCGCTTTTGTATGATGAAATGATGTTTTAATTACAGATGGCGCAAGGGCAGACGTCCCGATCGCTCTCGTCGACGTCTTCCCTCGGCCTCTCCACGTTAGCGGACGACCAACAACAGTTAGACAACAACCCCTTACAGGAATACGCCAGAACTAAAACCAAGTTAGTACGACTACCCTCCGTCGCATAAATATTGTGCAATTATTGAAGGTATAGGAGTCCGCTCTGCTCTACTCCGCTTTAATGGATATGCAGCCTAGGAAACGGAATACCTATTTATCGAATTGTACAAAGTTTTTGAAACCTTGGTAGTCCAGTACTAACACTATCTATGCAGGAGGCACGAGTTAATAATATGATCTCTATTTTCATGGAATTACACTAAAATATATTTTTATAGCTTCCCGTCGTTAACTTATAAAAAATAATAAAATAACACTACGAAGGAGATTGTAACTAGCAAATGTTATTGTCTGTGGAATATGACGTCACGTTCACTGTAAGAGTGAGCGATGCCACATTATATATTTATCGCGTACCTAAGAAATTATATCTCTTCTTTAAGAGTGAACCACAAACTTCTACTACTCCTGAACCAACGGGATCCCCCCTGACGCAGCAGGCCACGACGCTTGACGTCCTTTGATTGGTGCTCCATTTTATTTTAAATCTAACTATTACTTTGATACCTAAACAGTTATCTGACGTGTGACTTACTTCAAAGTATATAATTATCTATTTACCATGAATATTTATTATTACCTCATAGTAAATTACCTTGAAGGTCCACAACAACTAACTTGGTCTAATCTGATTTGTGGTGGGCAGGATGTTGCGGTTTATAGGTTTTACAATAAAGCATTTGATCGCAACGACTATTTAATTCTCCTCGTCAAACTATATGCAGCTGGAGTAAATGGGAATTGCTCAGGTGGTTTTTGACTTCTTACGTCAGTGATCATTGCCAATCTGTTGTCTTGAATAGATTCTCATCGTTCTCGTCAACTATGCTTTCCGGCGTAGTTCTAGGGTCAATCCTCGGTCCTCTACTATTTATAATCTTTATCAGTGATATCCGTCACTGTTTAAAAAAAATCCTATGATATAATATTTGCAGACGATATAAATATCTACGTGTGGGCACAAGTCGCGTTTGGTACTGCTCTATGAAGTCTACTTACTTGTCTGGTTTTACTATGGTATAGCTCCCAAGTTTGGAGGCCATGTTATCATAAATATATAACTCTCCTTGTAAAGCCTCCAAAGAAATTTCTTCGATGCATTAACTTGAAAGGGTAAATTTAAAATTTTTAATTTAATTATGATATAAGTTACAGACATCATCATCTTATACCTGTATGTAGCTATCCATTCCTACCTGCATAATATTATATAGTAGAATAGATTGTTCTTCCTTATATATTGAAATCGAGCCTGTCGCACCGTGTCTTTCATCTTGAAAAGATTATATTCATCTTTGTGCCCCCCTCTGTAGCACTTAGTATGGTCAAAACTCTTACTTTCCACGCACATTAACTCGAAACTATGCTCCGTATTTCGATTCGATATTTTTACTGTAAGGCAAAATACTATTAAAGGCTGATTTATAATATTGTTTTGATGTTGAATTAAGTTAAATTAATAAGTCTTGATGTTAAGATTCCAGATTGCTTAGGCAGGCATGATAAATAGCAGAGTTCTTCCACCTAGACAACCTGTTTTGTGAATCCTAATCCTGCCCGCGATACGTGGGGCTGAAAATAAAATACAATCAAATCTTCTTCCCTTCGATGATCCCACCCTTACGCTTACCTAATTGATGCTAGGTTGGCCAACTGAACATTAACTAAGTACTTACTCACGCTCGGGTGGTGCTGGAGAATCTCCTCATGATTTTCAACAGTTTTTCTTTCACATACACAAAAGTTAATAGTATAATTCAAAAGCACTGCACTACACTAAACTTTCAAAATTTTATCTTTTCCAAATTATTTCAAACAAAAAAATAACACACTTCGACAGTCCCAAAAAGGTGATGATTCATCAAGGTTATTTTTAACACAAAGAAAACCACAGAACCTCGCTCTAAAGAGAAGCCGTCAAGACAAAGAGTAGATTGCCCACCGTCAGTTGCGTTCTGAACACTTGAATAAAAATAATTGTGAGGCTTTGACATTTTTACCTGTAATAGCTAACAGTTTAAATATAACTGTGCCTGCGTGTTCTTGCGCATTTAAGTGTTACCTTCATTGGCCGTGGTGTTTTTATTAGGTTGTTCAAGTTTTTATAACAAGGCTGGAAATCCTTCAAAATGAAATAAAGATGTAAGCCGAACCATTAAAATTGCTCATCGTGATATTAACCCCCAGTTTCTGAAACGTTTGTCAAACTTTAGATCAATTAACAGACTGAATACTGAACGTTCATCGGTCACATATCACCTCATACAATGCAATTGACCAACGTAACGGTTTGCGGTGGTGAGGATGCGGATGCGCTGGTGCCAGTGGACGCTTACCATCCGCCGCTATTGATTAGCATGTCCATATCGAGTGGTGTGCCGCGACCCCAACCTCTAATGCAGCCCCTAACCCAACGTCCTAATGCACCTCCTCAGTGGAATTTTCGTAAAGCAGATTATGGTAAGCTATACGCAGCGTTGGCAGAATTGGACTGGTCAAATTTATTTCATACAGATAAAGTCGATTCTGCAACTGATATTTTTTATCAAAAGTTTTATGAATGTATAAGCATGTATGTTCCTTTAAAGAAACGTTTTCTGAACAGGAGCCAGTATGTGTATCCGCGTTGGTACACGCCGGAAATTATAAGAAACATTAGGTATAAGTATTTTAATTTTCTTAAGTACAAAGCAGAGGGTAAAGACTTCAACAGGGAATTGTACAAGTACTATAGGACACATGTGAAATCTTTGATTGACAACGCTTATCGGCAGCACATTAATATGACGCAAACTAGGATTATTGACGAACCTGCAAAGTTTTGGGAATATGTTAAAGAAAAACGAAAGGACCGACGACCCTGTGTGCAGTTCACATATGATGGTGTTGAGGTGGAGGGTGCGGATGCCGCTGACGCATTTGCGCGCTACTTCTGCTCTGTTTTCCAGCAGGACATGCCGCAGTTGGATGCGGTGGCGGCGGCACGCCACGGTGTTGACAGAGATTCTGCACGGGTTGCAATTGACATAGTTGATGCGGTCGACCTTTGCACTGCAGTGAAGCGCCTAAAGCCACGTTCGTCAGCTGGACCAGATGGTATTCCGTGCTTTCTCGTAAAGGACTGTATAAGTGTTCTAAAGGCACCGCTGCTGTTTCTGTTCAATTTGTGTCTTGAAGAGTCGTCCTATCCACATCGATGGAAGACATCTAGAGTTACACCAGTCCCTAAGGTGAACGCTGGATCAGATGTGTCCACTTATAGACCTATTGGGGTGCTCTCAGTTTTCGCAAAGGTATTTGAGTCCATCCTTGATCGTCGTATTAACCAGCAGGTGGGTTCTGCCCTGGATGACTGCCAACATGGTTTTCGTAGTGCGCGGTCAACTAATACTAACCACATAAATTTAGTCGATTATGTCAGTAATCAAATGGATGTAGGTCGACAAGTCGATGCGGCATATTTTGACTTTAAAAAAGCATTCGATTTAGTTGATAACGACATACTACTTCAGAAACTGGCAATATATGGATTTACTCCTAAGCTCTTACAATTTTTTTCGAACTATCTGAGTAACCGCAGTCAATTTGTTCGAGTGGGTGGTTACGAGTCTAAAGACTATTATACCCGGTCTGGGGTAAGTCAAGGATCTACTTTGGGCCCAACCCTTTTTTTATTGATGGTCAATGACTTACCGAGAGTTGTGACCGCCGCGAAATGTCTAATGTTTGCGGATGATTTAAAGTTGTACCTAGCAGTTAGCAACGTAGCCGACAATGTAGCCCTACAGAGGGATATTGACTCATTGGCAGAGTGGAGTGGCATTAATAATTTACCTCTCAATGCCTCTAAATGTAAGGTAATCACTTTCTCGCGCTCCGCAACTCCTATACGCGCTACATATTATCTACCTGACGCTCCACTGGAAAGAGTTCATGAAATTCGTGACCTAGGACTGACTTTGGACAATAAACTGGACTTTCGGACACACATAACTATTATGTGCAAAAAAGCTAACAAAATGCTTGGTTTCGTAATGAGGATAGCTTCTCAGTTTAGCGATGTGAGGGTAGTTAAAGTTTTATATAATGCATATGTCCGTAGCACACTTGAGTTCGGTGCTGTCGTCTGGGACCCTTACGAGAGCAAATATTCGCTTATAAGTGAAAGGATACAGCGTAAGTTTGCGCGTTGGCTGTATAAGCGAGTCTACGGATATTATCCATACCTGTATCCATCCGTATTTGTGTCGGGTATGGTCAGCTTGGACACACTAGTTCTGAGACGCAAATTGCTGCTTATAGTTCATTATTATTCGTTACTTCACAACACTGTAGACAACCAGATGGCATTGCGCCAGATGGAACTGCAGGTACCGAGGCGCGGGGCGACTGTTGCGCCGCGCTGTCCCCCCCGCCTCTTTGCAAGACCGCTAACGCGTACCTGCTACGCTCGCAACGCGCCTACCACTCGTGCGCGTATTCTGCTCGGTGACATGCTTGTTCGGAACGAAATTGTAGATACCTATATTTGCCGATAGACATGTTACATTTTCTAGACATGCTTATATATATTTGAATTTTTATCCTTACTTTGACTTGACTGTATTATATATTTTGTTTTTTATTTCAATAGATTTTTTTTTTAATTTACAATTATTCTACATAAAATATCACTTTCTTTTTACGATAGCTTGACATTTATCATTTTATTGTATGATTATTTTAATGGTTTTATTTTTATTATTACATATGTCTATTTTAATGGTATGATTCATAAATATATTGTATAAATTAATTAGTTAGTAATTAATATGGCATGCTGTAATTTTAAGTTTATAATGAATATATAACGACATGTTGGCGTTTTGGAACATTTCTGTAAGCCACAATGTTTAATAAATAAATAAATAAATAAAAACAGTCTAGAGTTAAAAGTCCAAATGGTCTATTAACTAGTTATGGCTTTGAAAAACGTTTCATAAACTGGAGGTGACTCTTTGTTAAACATCTCTCATATCCAAAATAACGGAGACATGATTACACTATTTAGGCGGAGATGAAGGGAGCGCGTAGCATTAGATTGACGAGTAAGAATAGGTTGTTATAACACGTAATATTGTGTGTTTTAGCAGCAGCGTGGTGGGTCGCGAGCGCGACTACCGACACGAGCTGCTGGGCGAGGCGATGCGCGCCGGCACGCCGTTCGCGTTGTGGAACGGTCCCACCGTGGTCGCGTGGCTCGAGCTGTGGGTGGGCATGCCGGCCTGGTACGTGGCCGCCTGCCGCGCCAACGTCAAGTCCGGCGCCATCATGTCCGCGCTCTCCGACCAGGAGATACAGAGGGAGATCGGTCAGTGCTCACACATACATACACTACACACACACCGCGTCCCTCCACCTGTGGGTGGGCATGCCGGCCTGGTACGTGGCCGCCTGCCGCGCCAACGTCAAGTCCGGCGCCATCATGTCCGCGCTCTCCGACCAGGAGATACAGAGGGAGATCGGTCAGTGCTCACACATACATACACTACACACACACCGCGTCCCTCCATCTGTGGGCGGGCATGCCGGCCTGGTACTTGCTAGCTGTGCTCAAACACTTAGCTGGTAGCTTGGATCACAAGCTCAACTGTTAAGATGTGATGGTAAAGTTGAAGGTGTTACGAAGCTGAAAACCTAGAATTACTGGCTTGCGTAATTTGAATAATGAACTCACCTGCATGTTTTTAAGCTTAAAACTATGAGAGGATTCAAACTACTAGGTACAGTTTAGTATTGTTCAAATCCGCTATACAGCACCAACGCGCTAGAGACTATAAACTATATTCGAATAGCGCGCTTTATTATACGCTATCGTTATAACGAAACAAGGCGCTCGCGCTAGATGCATATGCTAGGTGTCGTCACAATAGCGTCAGGCGCAACAGTATAACGCGGATATGCGCAAAGCGTGTTAACGCGACCGAAAGCGCGCGATGACTGAAGCTTGGCGCTGCCGCTATCCGCTATACTGTTATAGTGACAGTATAGCGGATAGCGGCATAGCGCCAAGCTTCAGTCATCGCGCGGTTTCGGTCGCGTTAACACGCTTTGCGCATATCCGCGTTATAGGCCTACCCAGCCACGTTAGTGGACGCTTGATGCTAAACGTTATATTAATAGCGCGAAGAGAATAATATACAAAGCGCGCTGTATGCGCTACAAGGCAATAACACGCTTTTCTATGGCGCTAGATGCTATATTATCCACCACTAGTACAGTTGTCTGTGTTAAGAGAGTTGTTTGTGTTATTGCAGGTATCAGCAACCCCCTGCACCGACTGAAGCTGCGGCTCGCGATCCAGGAGATGGTATCGCTGACGTCGCCGTCTGCGCCGCGCGGGACGGCCTGCGCCGCGCTCGCCTTCGGAGATATGAACCACGAGTGGATCGGCAACGTGTGGCTGCCGGAGCTCGGTAACTAACGCATACATATATACACTTATATACACCTTACATCACCCACCGCCCAGCACTCACCACCCAACACCGCCACTCTCTCTTCAAACCAGCAATTTAGATCGGAGTTCGAATCCCGCTGTGTGATTTAAAAAGATCCTTTAGTTTTGTAAAGTTATACGCAAAGAAGGCGTCAATGCAAAAAATACAATGTTAGAAATTTGGATATTTGATTTAGATGAAACCTATGAAGTAAGAAATTCAATTTAGTTATTCACATAAAAAAAAAATAGATAATTCGTATTTAAAAAGTTCTCTCAGTACTCTACTACTAGGTTGAAAAGAATTGTGATAACAGCAGAGCGCAAACCTTACCGCTTCGTGTGTAGTTTATAAAGTGTACAGGGCGGCGCAACAACATTTACTTGACGCGAACCTGGGTAAGCGCGCTCCATCATCGACCGCTTCATCACTTAACATCAGGTGAGATAGTGGTCAAGTGCTACCCAGTTCAGTATAAGAATAAAAAAAACCTCGATACGATTCTGCGCATAACATTTTCTAGCAGTATGATGAATGCAATATGGAGCTTACAGGACTGTTCCCTGCCGTTTTAAGAGTTTATATGGGACACGTCATATTTTCCTTAGTTTTTAACATTAGTTGTTAGTTATATGCGATTACTTTTATTGAATCTTGAGGAAGCGAAGGATTTTTATTTTACACAAATGTTGTGATTTAAACCTAGGTTGGTCATTATCCTGAGCATACAGGAGGCAATGCAGAGTGCAATTCCTCCTGTATGCTCAGAGTAGTCCTGTAGCTTCCGAAGTAGTTCATCAGAACGACTCGAAAGGGGTTTTGCTTATGAATGTACCACAAAAGACCAAAGTATAACTACAGCAGTTTATTGCAACATGCGTTATTTGTAGAAAGCAATTAAAGAAACTGACCGCGGGGTATCTTTATTTATATCTTGCTCCTTTGCGTTGCCAACGCTGCAGTTCAGAAGTGTGATTCCACATTTAATCCACCTTACAGCCCAGACCTGATACTTAGTAAGTCGTAAGCGATTTTCCGACGATAAAGAGTTCGAGGCGGCTTTGTACTATATTTTTTCAGAAAAGGATGAAAGTATTTTTTGGTGGGTATTGAAAGGATGATTTCGTATTGGAAGTGTATTGAAATTGCAGACTATATATAAAAATAACCTTAATTAATAATCAGATTTGCCTGGCTTTGCTCTCATATCTATTATAGATAATACTTTGTCTCCCCTCGCATGTTAATGTTGTATCAAGTATGTTTGTAGAACATTTGAGGTGCCTAAATTCGTCGCGGATGCCTCAATCTACTTAGTGATTTTGACTTTGCCTTCGTATCTGGTTTCAGGGTTACCGCAATATAGAACGACGTTTATGGAATGTTTGGTGGACGCGAGGATGCTGGAACACCTCACGAAACGAGACCTTCGGACGCAACTCAAAATGGTTGATAGTTTTCACAGGTAATTGTATTGCTGTACCATAGACTATATACGAGTAAGTCTCACAATAAAGATGTGATACCAAAACGTGGCACCAATACAAGAAGGTGTCATGTCTTCCATCAATTGTTAACAGTACTTTCTTGTATAATAAATGTATGCCTAATCATTATCTCCACTTACAAATACGTTAAGTAATTTGTAACACATGTAAACGACGCAGTGACGAATGGACGGTGTTTTATTTTTTTAACAATAAACGCGCGATATTTTCACTAAAAATAAGTTTACGTACATATTACGTATTTAATATGACGAGTTCGAAGCAGTGATGGCTCAGTGGCTTTGGCTATGAACTGCCGCGCAGCAGGTCCATGGTTCGAATCCCGCCGCGGGCTTAAGATTCACCGCGTGGTGGAAGGGCATTTTTACAAATGCCCGCCTGGCTAGAGACCACCCTCAAGTTGAAAATCTGTCACCAAGCACCTAATGGTGTGTTCCGGCAGCTGTCCTTGAGAGCCAGTTATTCTAGGTTAAGCCTGTTAACACTTCGACCACATCATCACTTACCATCACGTGAGATTGTGGTCAAAGGCTTACCTATCGGCAATAAAAAAAAAATTAAAAAAAATTGTGCTGTTTTTGGTTGTATGAATTCGTCAGAAAAGCATCCAGAATAACTTTTTTTAGACAACCTGGAAACTGAAAGGTAATATAAAATAATTTTACTTACTAGTAAGTATTTTATAGTCTACATAGTTGACGGTACATAATGTGTGTCTTTTTAATGGTAGTATTTCCTTTAATCCCCCATAAAAAAATGTCTCGATTAATAAAAAAGTGAATAGAGTAAAGGAAAGTGATTGACACGAGTGAATTAGGTAGTTATAAGCTATATATTAGAATGCGGATTTTTATGCTTTAAAATTTAATAATAACGCATTTCGTACATCTCACAAATATTTTCGGTCGCAAATTTTTAAGACTTATTTTTGATTCAAATATAAACATGGTTTTTTTAATTAAATCTACCTACTAGTCAAAAAACAACACGCATTTTTAGTGAACACTTCCTGTTCATTTCTGAAAGAATTTTATTTGTTTATATAAAAAAAGTATATTTACAATCACAAAATAAATGGAAACACAAAGTAGGCAAATGTAATTAAAATACTGGAGGCGGGTAGCCCTATCGCATGTTTACGTACAGCGCGGTTGTAGGTAGTTATTTCAAGCTGAGTTAAGATACTGTATAGATAACATTACCGTGGCACTAGTGAGCGAGTATCTATTATTATATAGGCAGGTATGACAAATAATTTAAATATACGCATGTAATTTAAGAAATAAGATAAAACATTTTCATTTTCGTGTGCAACATACAGACATTGTTAGTATACCTTTACCTTATTCTGTGAATATCTGTAACTAGAATTGAAGTAATTGTTTGAGAGTACTTACCTGCTAATATATAGTAGTATTCTGCCAACCGCCAAAACATGTGTACCGCACACACATCCATGTAAAAATTCTTTCCAAACAGAACAGCTTCAAGATAATTACTGAATTATATACCTAATATCTGTTTTTTTTTCCTACCTGTATATACTTAACAAAAACACTACACTGTTTTTTTCCTTCTAAACATATAATTAAATCTCGACTTAAAAATCAGTAGACGCGTTTTGCTCGCGGCTGAGTTGTAAAGATAATATTTTTTATACTTGTTCGATTCTGTTCGTAAATAACTTAGTCCGTCCGGGAGCAAACCTGCAGTCTTTACCATAGGAGGTCTCCTATGGTCGGCCTATATCGGGCAACGGGCCCATAGAATGCCATAGAGTGCTGAGATGGTACGTAAGCGAGGCTTCGCAAAATACCTTTTCACCTCACGAACACGAAAAGATTTTGTTTATCATTCAAAAACTGCGTGAAAAAGTGCATTATATCACTGGATAAGGTTTTCAAATTTCAACCTTGACGACAGTTCCAGAAAAATAAATCTACTTTCAATAATATGACTTGTAGTAATTTTAATTTTTAATGTAAATTAACGTTAATATACTGCATTAATTTTAGCTATTTTTCTTGCACCTAACATTTTCCTCGCGTAGTGACCTCGCTACATGTGTCTGTCCAGTGTCTAATATGCGTCTCGTACCTATGACAAGCAATCACGCCAAATAACAAGTTAGCACAGTTGCATAGCAATAAGTAAGTGACGGTTTGTTGTAGAACATCGCTGCACTTCGGCGTGGCGTGCCTGAAGCGCGTGGGGTACTCTGTGCGAGCGCTGGAGGAGCGGCGGCGCAGCGCTGAGCTCGGCACCAGGGACGTGCTCGTCTGGACCAACGAGCGGCTGCAGCGCTGGCTCGCGGCCATCGGGCTCAAGGTACGCATCTCTCTCTCTCTCTCTCCTCCCACCACACCGCACGCATCTACTCCAACGTGCACTACATTGTACAGCATTGACCCAATCGAATAAGAACAAGATCAGTGTCTGCATTATTCCCGGCGTCCAGTAGACATGCTGAATCGACTAATTTGCCTCCTATAATTTTGTTTTAAAATGCGTTGATTAGCAAAGAAAAGAACTTCAATACAGTCCCAAAGATATTTTTTTTAGAGATGAAATTGGTTCTTACCTATGTAGGTATATATTAATGGTTCATATTTCTTCTTAGAATGTTTATTTTTTTTCTAATCTGACCTGTTTAGAAATATTTTTTATGTGTGATTATCACATACAACCCAGGACATTATGTTTGACTAAACATTTAGTATATTTAGGGCCTGTTTCAGAATGTTCTAGTAAGTTCCGGTTATACTACCCAGAACATATTTATTAAACAAAACACTATTTTTGCGTTTCACATTTATCGATTTAGCCTATCCATCGGTTAAGGCTTGAAACGCGCTGCATGTCAACTGTCATTTCTATCATTCAGTTATTTTATGTGTTGGTTAGCAACCCGAAACTTTATTAGGACATTCTGAAATTTACCCTAACTATCTTTTATGAATAATGGTTGACGTAAATTACCCACATTAGAATAGAAAAATCCTATTTTTAGAATTGACATTGTAATTGTATAAATGTTAAAATCCACATTTATTATATTGTGAACAGAATAAGAACAACCAGAACTTAGAGAATTGTAAATCTAGAAAATTGTCATAGAGTCGATACTACATACTATATTTTCACTTTATTATCAACCTATATTTTATGTGGGCACATTCTATATACGCAGCGAGTATCGAGCAAACTGATTTACTTCTGCTTTTAGTGGCGTCGAGGCTACGCTATAAGCTAAATATAAGTATAATCTCTGTCACCGAGAGTTTACAGCTAAGTTAAATAACTACAATAATATACCAATTGCTATAGAGGTTGGAGCTATTTTGACTTTACAATGTTAATGTAATGCAGTGACACATATCGTGCAATAATTAACAGGAGTACGCGAACAACTTGAGCGAGAGCGGCGTGCACGGAGCGCTCGTGGCGCTCGACGACAGCTTCGACGCCAACAGCATGGCGCTCGCGCTGCAGATACCCACGCAGAACACGCAGGTATACAGGCTTGTTAACGTCAGACGGGATGCGTTTGTATCCAAATATACCCATCGGTCTCGTTATGGCCGTTTTCTGATTTGTGCTCACAACGCATACGTTCTTACGTAAGTATGGAGCTCTTACGTAATGTAAAATGTAGCGACTTCAATGACTTAACAAATAATATTCAGCCCCTTGCTGCAGACATTCACTGGTATTGGGGTATGAGAGCTTCAAAAGGTTTCGGTTGTTGTTGGCAGGCGCGGCAGATTCTGGAGATGGAGTTTAGCAGCCTGCTGGCCAGCGGCACGGAGCGCAGTGCGCGGCTCGACCATGCTGCCTCCTGACACTCCACGCTCAACTAGGGGTCTGCGCGGCCCCTGCCCATGCCCATACCCACACGCGGCCGGGACTATGCCGTCTGACGCCACACCGGTACTATCGCAACAGTGCGTGACACTGTCCTGATGTAAGGGAACCGGAATATGTTTCGACGTTATTTGTGTATGGTCTGAAGACGAAACTTTTACAATGTGTGCATGTGTTTTGTTGTTAGCGAAAGACAATTTTACTGAGCCCACATAAGTTGGACACGGGTTACCTGGCTCAAAGCTCGACTGTACAGTCGAGCTAGCGCCACCTGTCTTTGCCCGCCGGTAGCTACCCTAAATGCTGTCTGTCTGACGCATCGATCGTGGGTGGTGCGTTAGTGAGTCCGAAAGAGAACCGCGCATAATCGTATTTCCATCAAATAGTAGAATGTGAACGCGAGATTTGAAAATATTTCGGTCATTTGTAAGCTAGGCAATACAAAATATTAGTTATAAATTCAAATTTGAAAGTGGCCAACATCGCCATTGCTTTTTATTAGTTTGCATAAAGCCATTGAAACATTTCCAAGATGGCTTCAAACTTCATAAATAAACATTGATAAAAAATCTCGCTTTTCATAACTCCATAAACGTATAACTTTGTATTACATTTTGTAACTATGGAATTTAAAAACATACATTTAAGCTCAGACCGAATAAAAAGTCAAGACAGAATGTTGTGTAAAGAGCAGTGAGGCCGGTAAAACTACGCCTCGCCGTGTACAAACACGATTACACACACATATGTACAACGAAACTACGCCTTGACTCGTCAGTCAAACTATTGCGGCGTGGTGGCATTGGTGTTGCCGTTATTAAGCTTATAAGGTTTACCCTATTATTGGGTGATAATATACAACGTATTGCTATTAGTTTTTTTCAATAGTTGATTAATGTGTTTTAACCGACTTTAAAAAAGAGAAGGTTCTCAATTGGACTGTATTTTTAATATTTCAATATCATTATCATAATCGATTCACTGGTTTAATTGAAAATTTAAAAGATGGATTTCATTCATTCAGTCCATTTTCAACCGACTTCAAAAAGGACCAGGTTTTCAATTCAGTTGTATTTTTTTAATTTAATTTATTTGATTAAATCTTTGGTACTTCATAACTCCGGCATTTTATTTTTTGTTGGAAAGCTGATACCTTTAATTATAATTGCTGATACCTCATATTCATTTCATTGGTATTGGATTTTCGGTTTCGAAGATATTGAAGTAGATGATGTTTTTTTCGTTATAAAAAAAACATATTTCCATTATTTTTTTTGTTGTTTTTAACTTTGTTGTGTATAGAGTTGAATTATAACCATATTATTATTGATATTACAAAGGCAATTTTAGTTCCCTCTTAACTGTTCACGCTTTACTGGTCACTTACCAGTGTTACTGTTTAATTATTTTTTCTTTTTCCGAATTGAGTCCAAAAATTAAACAAAATTGGATCGAAATCATTCGGAAAAGTAAGAAGGAACTATCATGGGAATATTTTAAAATCGGCGACTTATATTTATTTATACCTATTTCTACCGCGAAGCAGTAATGTTCACATTCCTATGTTCCGGTAAAATTACAGGCACATGAGACTTAATATCTTTATGTCTCAAGGTGATGGGCGCAGTGCAGTTTGCCACTTGTGACGAACTGTATCGGCAGAGGTTACAGCTTAACACCAGGTGGGCCTTGTGCTTTTTTCCCCGATTGCATAAAAAACCCGTCACTAATTAATTACAAGAAATAAATGCTTGTAAATTAAATACCCAGTAATGTTATATCTGAAACACTTTTTCCATTCCCTTCCCCTACTTAACGACACTACTTTTACCGACACGTTACATCGGAACCCTATTGTTGTATTAATACTAATTACGTTATTAAATTGGTAACGTTATTTTGATAAGGTAATTTGATTATCATGGCAACACCGACACACACACACATGTTTGGAAAACCGGCCTCACTTCTCTGTTCACAACATTCTGTCTTGACTTTTTATTTGGTCTGAGCATTTAAGTATACCAGAGAAAACCGGTCTGAGTACGAAAGTTACCACGGCACACTGACTGCGTATTTGCTCATTTACAATATAGATTAGTAATTAAATAATTTTAAATTATTTTTATTACTGTAATTGAATAATTTTAAAGAAATAACAAACTTGTATGCATTCATGATCAAATGGCGCGTTCACATTTTATTACCTTTGTTATAGTCTCTGTATAACAAAAAGCGAAGCCGGCTGCAATGGGTTAGTGAATATATAGTCATGTTAAACTATGTTCATAGTTTTATTTATTTTTAGTATATGGTACAAAACTTTATATTTTCTCTGACTGCTTGTATTGGAGTAAGTATCGGTGTATGACTGACTTTTCTTAACCTCGTTTACGTTGGTCGATGTGGAATGACAGAACATATTTGAAATATCGTACAGGATTTTTATTTAAAAAGAATATTCTTATATGAAACAGTTGTATTTTTTTCTTTAGAAAGTATTTTTTTTATTTGAATTTATGTGCGTTCTTTTTATTAAGACATATTTCATTAAAATAAATTATGATTTCAATGCTTTATAGTTACAAGTCATATGAATGTACATATAATTTTTTTTGTCATTGGCATCGACTAAAATAATTACGTGTTAGAAAAATAATTCTGGGTTCTAAAGTATGCCATTTAAATTAAATGGTTTATAGCTTGTGGTACGATTTGGATATGACAACATTCTTCAGTGGTTACTAAACACATTCATTTTTAAAGTGTTTTCTATACAATCACAGACAAGCAAACGTCATCTTTGTTCTATGAAAATATCGCCATGTAGAGTGTTGTCACATCCAACATTTTACGAGAAACAAAAAAATGTTGTTGATAATAAACTTTTTCATTACCTACCTGTGTAAATTTAATCAATATTAATGTAGAGGAATAATGCTTCATAATGTAAGTTACAAAGTGCTCTGATATGGTAGTTATGTACTTAAACATGTTATCCGGTATTATTACGAGAATATTAATTAGTCTAGCAACATTGTGCTTTTGGAGCAATTCAGTGCTATGTTTTTTTTTAAATATCTATATTCCCTTTTTCTCATAACGAAAATCTCGGATTTCAATTTCTGTAATTTCTAATCTTTTCCTTGAATGTTGTCAAATTGATTTCAAAAGCGCAATATAGCTGGAAAGCATTGTTGTACTCTGATGCCAAATGTTAGTTACAAACTAATAATTTAGGTTCTATGACGCAGCCTACAAATATTTTAAAAACATATTTCATTCCGTTTGAAAAATTATGTGTCTTATATAATATATATATATATTCAAGAAAGTATTTGTAGATGGCGCCACAGATATATTAGAGTTACGATATCACAAGAGATCGTAATTTTCCGCTCGATATATCAAAAGATGACCTCCATTTCTATGTATGTGTTGTCATTAGGTATCCCTAATGAGTCTTTAAAGGATACGTTACGACTGGGACGTTACCGTGTGTAACAGAAGGCTAGATTGTTTGTAGTAAGTGTGTACACGTCTAGTCGACCCGCATCTGTCCTGAGTACCAAGTGCCTCGTCGAGGTGTGTATATATAGCTTTATATAGATAATTGTGTGCCTCTCGTTGTTTAGTTGGTCCCTACCACTGGTACTGACTGATATAGGATGCTTTACCTAACGCTCGACTTAATTTTCTGGTGAGAGCACGGAACTAGTCTCATGTACAGCATTGTTGTCTCCGATCGTTTTGTAATCTTGTATTTTATTGTATAACAGTGAAGTAAACTGAGACGTAGCTAGCTATATTTTTGTTAAGCGTATACAAGATAGTTATAATCGGAGCGTCGCGTCGTTGAGGTGGCAACGTTCCGAGACGCACCGACTCCTATTCTGATGTGTACAAATGTAGAAGCTGTCCTTGTGACCGCGCTGCGATCAATGTTATATTTTAATTTGCTGTATAGTGTACACGTGAGATATGCAACGTTTGCCGACACTAGTTGTTGAATAGAGTTATTTATTACAAATAGTAAATACACTGGGACTTTTTAAATAGCTAATTGGTTAGCGAAATTTCGTCGGAAACAATTGCATATCGCTCCGTTGGACGCGATAGATAATGAAATATTAATATCACAATTGTATAGCTAAACGTTTTTTTTTATTTTTATTTAGTTACTTGAAATCTTTATTGTTAGCTAATGTATTGTAAATATGTTTTCTATATAATAGCGTATAATATTAGCAATATTTAGCTAGGATGTGTTCAAACTATTAGATGGTTATTTTATATTTACCTATTTTAAAATTTATTTATTAACTAGGAACTTATTATTTATTAAGTTATTAGTTAAAGATGCTGTATGTATTTAATGAATAAATTGGTTATGGACAAATAATACCTCAATAATCGCGTCAGGTTGTTTGATATCACAATATGTTTGAAGCGTGGAGCTCGCTCGTCTGTCGATAGGTAACTAACTAACTATGTATAGATATATTTAACAGTATTATAATGTTTAGGAGAGTACAAGTGCGGCCACTCGGTCACCTTTTTATATGAAATCGTCTGATTGTCATCGTGGCTCGTTATGCATTGCCATTTCGATAAACTCTTGAAGTTGACGAACTGTTCGCCATTATCAACAATATAATTGAATGTGGCTTTTCAGAAAATTAACTATTAACTATATCATGATAGTGAAATGTTGCTTTAGAGCAAAAGTTGAAATGTGATCGTCAGAATCGTCTCCGTACGAGAATCGTCGCGATGTAATACATAGTTTCATTTAGTTGTATAAATGTAATATCTCGAGCTACATTGTATATCCAGTGCTAAATAGATTTTATTACGCCGGCTAGTCAGCAACCGCGTTATACCAATTTAAACGAAATTGGACCCTATAAATAGTATAAAATAAGCGTTAATATCGAGAACGTCTACTGAACGTCTCAATATCATTCGTACACATCATTCGTTTCATTATTCAAATATATATTATAAATATAGAGCTACATAATAGTAAAGTTTTATAAAGTGCAAGAATGATAACGTGATGGTTATTTAGTTATTTGTTAGTGTATAGCTTTTTGATGTAGCTACTGTTTTGTATAAACGAGAGGTGTCGATGAGACGCCTCCCTTTGACCGCCGTGCGGCCTGTCTCATGCTCTACCTATAGCCATAAGGCCTCCATGCGAAATTAAACTCACTAAAGATATTGTAAAATAGTAACGCCAGCGACGACTGTACCTTAACTACCGATTGTCTGTAATTTAACTCAAATATAAGATATAAGCTATTCGTTCCATTCAAGTCTCTGTACAACATAGTCTGTTCCAATAAAAAAATATATAAATTCCCAGAAACTAGCAATCTCTAGTGCTAGTTATCCCGTATGTAACCTCCACAAGTGCCAATATCGGAACGGACGCGATAATAAAAAGAATATAATAATTTTGTATCACATTCCACAGTCGAGAACAAATACAAAATATTTTTCCACAAAGTCCAAGTAAAGTGGCTCGCTACCAAAGAGTAAAGTTACCTTCACGTTAAGGGTTAATGTAAAATAGATTAGAGAAATTTCAAATGTATATATAATTTCGCATTATATATCGCATAGCTTCTTATATAGGAGTGTGAACGGCCCCCTGTCTGTCTGTACTCAGGGACAATGAGTAACATTCCAGCTTTCCATGTTTATATAGCTTTTGGCCCCCAACATATATTAGCAACAAACGGTTCGGGGCACGGTTTTAATGTCAGAGTCAAAATTGTTATCCTAGACAGAGATTATTTTGACCAATGTTATCAGAACTGTGTAATCTTTGTAAAAATATTTATCAGACTTGCGATGACGACGTACGTTGTGCATAATGATAAGAAGTAAATACAATTTACACGATATTTATGTTTGTTTTATTTTTATATTAATACCTACCTACTTATGTGTGCAAAATTTCCCAAAAAATATTTTGTTAAACACTGATATTATATTTAAATTGAAAATAATAGAACTAAATCAGCTTTTCTATAAAGAAATGTTATATCATCCACAACATACTCAACGAGATTGATAAAAAAATATACCATATATTTGTTACGGACTACAACGCCACCTATCGGTTGAGGTTTAGGTTCAATTATGCACATAAACCTTATACACAATTAGCAACACAAGTTTAGTTACCAACCAGCATCTGAGATTTCAATTACATGGTTGCCAGCCATTCCGATGAAAGCCATGGATCGAAGAGACTGGTGTCCATTTAGAGAATTCCTATAGAATCGACACGTCTTGTTGTCTATTCACAGCATGACTTACACAACGTTGTATTACTTGCTCAACGGCATGGTGGTAGGCTATTTTAAATGTTCACACGAATGCAATACCGCAACTGTTTTCTTGTCTATTCGGCCAATTTCTCGTTCATCATATTAAAAAAGTTTCGGATTTTAACTATAGTACATTACTGCAGCGGCCAGCAAAGGAGGCATTGATGGACGAACGTGTAAATGTGGGCCGAGGCACACATACGAAAATCAATGCCTAGTGGACAAGGCTTGTATAGTGCTTTTCTCAAATAATGCGCGGAAATTAAGGGACAGAATTCTAAAACCAGATGTTAGATTTTGTCCCCACTTCTCCTCGCGTGTTTACTTCGCGGTGTACATGGCGCCACGTCCGCAAGTCAACGGTAATATTTTATTTGATTAAAAATTTAGAGCGCTCTCTAGTAGAACTAGTAGAAACTATCTTCTCACACACGAATGTGATGTGTGCTGATGCGCCATCTAGTACGCATACATGATACAAACCATTAGTTAATTGTATGCTGTAAATATCATAGTGTGACCCAGTTAATAAATTTACCATACCTACAGTAGAACAAGTTTAGTCTTGATTATTACCAACTTGTTTAATTTTTGCAGTTTTTGTGTATGTTCATTTTTAATGAACATGAACTATGGTTTTGATGAACATGAACTATGTATCTACTTTGATGCAAGGCGTAAGCTGTTACACAAAAGATGGTTTATTTATTATAAAAACAAGTATATTGTGTAAAATTTACACAGAAAATCATAAAAAAACTTTTTTACCCCTGATCAAAATACAAATTGCGGGTTATACTATTGGATATTTTTAACTGACTTCAAAAAAAGGAGGAGGTTCTTAATTCGTCTGTTTTTTCTTATATGTTTGTTACCTCAGAACATTTGACTGGGTGAATCGATTTTAAAAAAATCTTTTATTGTTTGAAAGCTGATACTTGTTGTTTGGTTCCAGTTAAATTTCATCAAAATCGGTCAAGCCGTTTTTGACATACACTCCAATAACTGAAAAATATTTACTTATCTTGATGATATAGTCGTTGACAATGAATGAAAATCGATCCCGTAAGTAGGAAGGGTCATAAAAAGAAGTGTTTTTTTTTTAAATAAAAATGGAAATGACTTCATCACCAAAAAGTGTGAATTAACTTGTCGAAGTCCAACACTAGTACCACGTGCACAATATTGTGATAATAGGTACTTTTGAACTATACTGGTACCGACTTGAACAAGTTATTTCACACTTTTGGGTGTTGGAGTCGGTTCCAATTATTTTTTTTTTTTATCAAGTAGCGTAGTTCATTCAGATCCTGGCTTTGTTTCCGCTAACAATCAAGGGTACCTGCTCGTGTCATTACTACAAGTCATATTAAGATTTCACTAACAAAAAATCACATGGAGAATGTAGTAGGTAGGTACAGTTATTGTTTCAATTTGTTAATAATAATAAATACATCTCGTGGATGCTATTGTGTAGATGGGTGGAACAACAAAACTTCTAACAAAATAATACCATTATTGAAATCACCCAAGGAGAAAGATAAGTATTTTGTTTGAAAATTTATTACTTTGTATTACTATTCATACGTAATACCACATTATTACATATCGATTATAAAACCGTGGTATTACTGTTATTAACTGTATTTGTCAAAGATTACGAAAGATACGTTTATGTTTGTAAACGACACCCGTGCCGTCACTTGATGTATGTACTTGTATAGGTAGTTTGTAGTAAATTGATAATGTTGTTCTACTGTAACTATTACGCTGTGGCAACTCGTGTCCATCAAAGACATACTTTTTCGAGATCTATGAAAAAACGTGTTCAGTTAGCTAGATTAGGTAGTACCTATTTAATGTTCACGTTCATTAGATATACTAAACTCTCTAATTATATGAAAACATGGAAACTCGAGATACCTAATAAATTTGCAAGCATTGTAATCGTAAATTGAATACGCGTCAGAAAACTTAATTATACGTAAATATAATACGTATCAAATAAAAAGTAATACAAATAAAAAAGTCACCAAAAAGAATCTAGGTATGTGAGATTCGATCCACGGTACTCGATCTTCTGATTCGACTTCAGTAGTTACACACTATACAATCATTGACCAAGGTGTCGAAAATTACACACATATCGTTTATGCCTTACTGTCAGACACATTATATTGGTCCACGTACATACGTAAAATTATTATTGTATTATTAAGAATTATGTCGTAAAATTAAAATTTGACCAAAAAGAATCTCTTTACGCTGGATTCGATCCACGTGCCTCTCAATTGCGAAGCGATGTCACTTACTATGCGCTATTTGAACGACGATTGATTAGTCGAAAATTATGTACATAACCTTTGTGTCTTATTGTCAGAAACTGTATAAATTAATCATGATCCATCTAAAATAATTACAACACATTCATTACGAAAAATTCTGAATATTGCTTATAATAATTATTTTAGGTAGCTAAAGTTGTACCCATGTCTTGTAAAATGTTTGAAGTGTTTTTTATATTGCGTTAGGGTTCACAATCATATCATAATTTCATTAATATAAGAGATATATACATAGGAACATGGAGAAAGGAAGCCATAGATGCTTACCTTATTATGTCCATCATGCGTTTTTGACGATTTTTTGCATTCCCAAAGCGTTTATTTATAATTTTACCCATGTTTTATTTTAATTGAGATCGCCGAGAAAAGTGACACAGGTCCGACGCATGACGCGGCTGACCGCGATATGAGCGAGGATGATAGCAATATACGTAGATCGCTGGAGTAAATAGTGCGACATGATGTTAACGCTTCTCGGAATGAAAGGGCGTATGTGACATTTTGTAAACAGGCTCAGTACGCATTAACTGTGCTTTTTTTGGATTAAAATAATCAATGAAATTTATTGTACTTAAAAAATCAATATTTTAGAAAAAAAAAACAAATTTTAATACACTAAAATCTGGCGGAAAAAGTAGGAATCCTCTATTTTCAGAGGTGTTTTTGAGATTTTTTTCTATCGAGCCAATTATAAGGAAACATGTTTTGAAATCGATGATAGTATTACTTATATCCTTGAGTATCGTGTATTTAAATTGCAGTACCATCCGGTACCTGGTTTATGAGATTTTCCATATCATGTTGGCACTATTTCGTAATTTCCGAGCCTTAAAACAAAGTAGTACCTAGGCAGATTTTTTTATTTGAAGATACAGTTGTTAAATGTACAATTTATGAATTTTAAAGTGGACTTATCGGGAATTTGTTGGTTTGGGATAATTCTAAAGAGGTGAAAAAAGAGATGAAGAATTTCAGGTGGCGTTGAATTAAGTTCATCACACTCATTGTCTTCACTTGTTCTCATTTTGTCGAAACAATTACTTTTCAAAATCAATGACTATCAACAAACAACAATAAAATTGCCCGCGTTAAAGTGTTCAAATGTTTTTTTTTTCAATAACAATTTCTATTTGCAAGCCAGAGCGAAATTCAAATAAAACCTTTGATAAGTTACCTCCTTGGTTGCCATGCTTCGAAGTAAAAGATCATTACATTTTTAAATTACATGACAGATATGAGTTTACTATGCAATTTATTTGGCCGCTAGACACGACAGATATAGATTTTCATACATTTTTTGCCGACTGCTGCGCTTATATTTGGCCAGTACAGCAATTTCGATTTATCTCGAAGAAGGTTGTCAAAATAATGCTCACATTTCCAAGCATGTTGAGAATAATAATTTAAAGTTAACTGAATTGGCAAAATTTCGGGTAAATGTGTACCACACATCGTCCGTAATCAATGTTCGCATCGTGCGAGACTCAATGCGAGTGATGTATTCCCTAGGGGACAAATGCCTTCACATGATTTCACACGTCATGTCTGGTGACATCAAGCAGGACTTCTCTATGGTGCAGTATCTCTGGAGACTTGGGGCACATTTGTCATGAAGTGACGAGATTGACCAGTCGCACGCCTGATAGTAAGCATCATACTTGTCTGTGTCACCATCCTCGCTCTGCTTGATACTACACTGCGCTCGTCACTCCGAGATTTGTTGTTGGTTCTTTGGTCATAATTGCGCATCCCTTCACGCCGAAATGTTTGTATTTGTAGGGTTTTACAGCTTATAGATTCGCCTTTGACTTTTGCCACTATCTCACCTGATTGTAACAGGATGATGTTATAGAGGCTTTCTTTGGTTGTGTCATTGGGATAATATTTTTCCTTTGGACAGCCGGTTGTGTCTAAGACAGTAACAGTTCCCGAAGGCACGAGTGGTAGTGCCACGCAGTTGTATCACGGTGTTAACAGGCTCAACCTAGAATTACTGGCTCTACAGGAGAGCTACCGATTCACACTGCAAGGGCTTGGCGGCAGATTTTCTACTTGAGAGTAGTAGAGTCAGGCGTATGCATTACCCCAGCAAGAAAATCACTTCTGGAATAAATTGAGTTCTACAAATAATTAGTGCCTTATACGCTGTAAATGTGCAACAAATAATAAATTTGTGCACTTTGCAGTTTTGTTAAAAAAAAGGAAAAACCAATTCTGCTGGAGTAACGTTGTTCCAGCAGGAAAATTTTAATCGAATGATCGGAAAGAAAAATTAAGTATATGGATAGATAGCTTATACTTGTGCATAAATGTGCGCAAAAAATTAAATTTGTGCGTCGTAAGGTTTTCGAGATATTTCATTTCCTGCTGGAGTAACGTTTAGCAAAATCTTATTTCTCGAAAACCAATAAATGTGATATGATTTCCAATTCCAATCAAAGGAGTAAGACAAAAGTTATTTTTTATATTGGTGTGAGCAAATTAGGTGGCGAAAAAGAGGCGGCGACATTGAAGCACTGAAAATACATAAGGAATAATTGGTGACGGCAAATCTCTCGGATATCTGTGGTTCACACTAAATGAAGATGAACTGGCATGCTTGGATGAGAATCATTAAAGTTATCTTAGTCACCATATTCCATTTTTACATATCAACAGAACTAAATCACAAAATGAAACCAAAAAATCGCATCACATCTGTGGTTTCGTTTTATTTCCCATTTTACTCAACTGCCTACAAATCTTCTTCTTCAACTCTTTCTGCCGTTTCAACTTCTTCCACTCTTCAATCTCTTGCAGTTTTTTGTGTTTCTTCAAACGTTCTGCCATAGCTTCTTTCTGAACATCTTTCTTTTTCTCGAAATTGGTCTTCAACATCTTCATAACATTGCTGACATTCTGTTCATATGGACTCTTAATAACTGCTATCCTGTTCTTCATTCTATCGACCTTCGGTTTACCAGATGGAGTTGTGGTCTTTTCTTTAGGTTTAAACCTGTATGGTAGACCTTTCTGCAGTTGTTTGGGTATCACCAAAGGTTTGAATACTTTTCGATCTCTATTCACTTCAGTATACATTGCATCTTTATTAGCGTCACTCTTGATGTTCCGTTCTCGTTTCAACTGGCCTTTGGTCTTCATTCCTTGCCACGCGTTCTTTTCATCCTGTGGTAATAGAAGATTGACTACTGGAGCATAGTATTTTGTCACATCTACTTTAAACCAAGTTCGGCAGAAAATAATATCACTCATCAGAATTTTATCTTCAAATGTAGCTCGAAAAGCTCCATCTGGCTTATTCAGCGCTTTTTTTATCTGTCCTCTGATTCCAGACACAGTCTTTATTCTGGCGCCTTCAAACTTGGCAACTTCCAATGTCGTTGTAAACATATCTTTAATAAAAGCAGTCTTTTTATAGATCTTCAAGGGTGTTCCTACAAGTTTTAGTTTTTTAACAATCTGTGTGGATTTGTTTATTTCATTTACACTGCCAGTAGCAGCTATTCTGAATCCTACTTGTTTCACTTCATTAGGGCTATTGTTAACTGTCTGTAGTGCTAAAAACCCTGTGTTTTGAGGAGTAATTGGTCCATAGAAATGCATGTTGCAGGTGACATGCTGAGGGGTGTACTTCAGATACCTACATTTTAAATCATCTTCTATTTTAGAATAAATCGGAAGGGTCTGGAACCTTCTCCACCCTAAAGAGATAATGAGTGGATCATTTGTTTTTAGTATCTTTTTATACCATCTGTGCTTTTTCACTTTGCAGGACACAAAGCCTATATTCTGTTCAGCCATGTTCAAAGCTCCTATAAGGATTGGATAGCTGGAGTCAAAATTGGTAACAAATTCTGATGGCATATTTTTAAACACCATTCTAACATATAGCCCTGGCCTAAAGCCTTCAACTTCGATTCTTAATCCTTGGTCTAAATTTTCGAAAACAGATTTATTCAACTCTGACTGTTTTAAAGCCTCTGCTTTTAGATTTTCATAATAGGAATGATCTCCTTTTATTCTATGGTCATCGGGGTTATCATATTCTGAATCAAACTTTGCTTTTAACTTCATTTTCTTCTCAAGAATTTCTGCTTTGGAGGGTTCACCTTTCCGTTTTGTTCCTGCTTCTTGTTGAGAATCTAGGTTGTCTTCTGCTTTGTGCTTTTCTCCTGTCTCCAAGTCTTCAAAGTCTCCGAATAATTCTTCATCATCACCATCACTAGCATCATCTAATTTGAGAAGCTCTGAAGCATCTTCATCAGCAGATCTTTTGCCAGTTACAAAATTGTTGATCAAGTATTGCTTGTTGGTGTCACTTGTCCAATCCCTTATATTGGGTTTGTCAAGAGAATAGAAGAATGAGCACTCATCAAGGTCAAGCCTTTCTTTTTCCTTGTGCTTCTTCTTTTGAGTTGCTGTAACCTTTTTGAATAATCCACCCAATTCTTCATCACTTTCATCCTCTGATTGTTCTTTTTGTTCCTTAGTTTTATTACCAATTTCAAACTCTCCATAAACTAATTTCATTAAGTTTTTAGATGTTCTCTGTCTTTCAAAGTATGCCTCTGTTGCTTTTTCTCCAAGTTTTTCTTTCCATTTAGTACTAAAATCTTCTTCATTATCAGAAGCATCATCAGATTCTGATTCATCTCCATAATTGTCTGTTGCATTCTCAAATCCACTAGTATTGCCTTCTGTGTCACCTTCTACATCAGAGTTGTTATCCCAGGGAAGTTTCTCTTTTTTATCTTTTTCATTTTCATCAATACCACTGTCATTATCTGACTCAGTCTCTTCTCCACCTGACTCTGAATCTGAACTCTGTTGCTTCTTTTTATCCTGCTGCAAATATTCATCATCTTTCACCATGTCAGGGTAAATAACAGCCCCACCGCTAAATAATTTGAACCCTGACTCTTGCATCTGTTCATCAACTGTTTCTCTTGTTTCAACAACATTTTTGAGCAATGCTTTTTTTTCATTAGTTTCTTCATCTTCTTTTTTATGTGAATGAGATCCATGAAGATCAATGTACACGGCATCTTTGTCATATACTATGCCTCCGACTCCAGCAAATGGTGCATAAATTTGCCTTTCCCTCTCCATGAGGTGTCTTTTCTTTTCATTGCTTGGCAATGGGCATGGGTCAGGTAAGTAGGACAATTCACTGATCTTCATGTCCCCCACACCTGGAAAGACATTAAGGTATTACTTTTTCTTTAATTTTTCCACTGACTGAAAAACTATCACCAATTATATTGTCATTGTTTATTAATAGATTTAAAATAAAATATGTAAACCACACTCATTATACTAAGATAATAGGAATGATCTCTATCTACTCTATCTATGATCTAAATCTACTTTGTGACTTTTTGTAGTAAAAGGGACCATTTAGTAAACCTATAACTAGGAAAAATTTGCTATCTAAAGAAACAAGAATCATGATGTTAGGTAGTAACATTATTTTTAGGGTTTCATACCCTAAGTGTAAAAACGGGACCCTATTATTGAGACTTCACTGTCCGTCTGTGTCACCAGGCTGTATCTCAAGAATGGTGATAGCTAGACAGTGGAAATGTTTACAGATGATGTATTTCTATTATCGCTATAACAACAAATACAATAAGTTGGGCAAGTGCGAGTCGGACTTGCGCACGTTAAATACTAATAAAACAAGTCTAATGTTGTATAGCTAATGGTACGGAACCCTTCGTACGCGAGTCCGACTCGCACTTGGCTGTTTTTTATTTATTGTGTAGGCAAAATCTGCATGTTAGATAGAAAATTAGATTTAATGTATTGATAGTGGAAAACACACTTCTGCTACAAAGTTATGGAATGATTGACACCAAGTTGATTTACAAACTTGCAAGAGTGGTAAAATACCTATAAATTATTTATTTATTGACATGTTTAAGAAAATATGCTATGAAGAATTGAAGGGTAGCCCCTCCAAACAAAACAAAGCAAACTTGCCATTGTCATGATATGTATATGTATATAAGCAATTTAAAAAAAAGTCAGCAAGATCATATTTCTTTATAGGTTTAAAGTAACCCCAGTTCATAATTATAGAGAAGTTATTTTACTATAAAATTGATACAAAAATTCAAAATAATATATTTTAGATAAAAATAAAAGGGAATCTTATATTTGTTCTCTAACATTGCCCTTATAAAAATAATTTTAGTGTTTTGAACTTTTTTTTCAATATCGCTAAAGCCATATCAATTTAATTTTTATTTTCGTTAAATATATGAATAGTATGAATTTTAAAAATATTTTCGTGGTTTATAAGTTAAGTGATTGAATGTTTTTTTTCCTATGGAAGTGGAACTAGGGACCAGTTTAGTAAAGCTTGGTAATAACAGTAATGAATTTTCTATAGTTGTAAATACAACTACCCAAGTGAATATGTTTAACATTTCATTGTTTTACTATAAACTATATACATGTATGTACTATAAACATTTAAACGCACACTAAATTGATGTGAACAATTAAGGATTACATATACACATCGATCATTCACTGTGTAGGGGCACACCTTGGTTGATAACCAGGTCTGTACCTCTTTGTTGTTAAACTTTATGAGTACATATTAGAAAGATATAATTTGACACATTTTCTAATAGTTTTTAAATAGCTCATGCTTTGTTTCACATTTCTCTTTATTTAAATACATAAATTAACTGAATGGTAAAATATAACAAGCAAGCTAACCCATATCTGTTTTTGGTTGTTTTAAAGTTATTAATTATTGGCCTAACAGATGTTATTACAACAACTATGACTGGGACTTTATTGGTTGGCACTTTATATGTCTACAAACTATCATTTCTTGATAGTGCGGTCATAGAGTCAAGACCTGAGGATGCTTTTTGTAAACTGGATTTATCTTTAAAGCAGTGATAGCTCAGTGGCTTTGGCTATGGACTGACGCGCAGCAGGTACATGGTTCGAATCCCGCCGCGGGCTTGAGCTTCACCGCATGGTGGAAGGGGCATTTTTGCGACCACCCACACAAGCCACACACCACATCAAGTAGAAAATCTGTCGCCAAGCACCTAACGGTGTGTTCCGGCAGCTGTCCTTGATAGCCAGTATTTCTAGGTGAAGCCTGTTAACACCTTCGACCACATCATCACTTACCATCAGGTGAGATTGTGGTCAAAGGCTAACCTATAAGCAATATAAAAAAAAAAAAAGAAAAGAAACTTAAACCTTAAAATATGTCCCTATTACTAGACAATGACAAATAAGCTTACCTGCTATATGAACTGCAGATTCCTTCATAAGAGGTACACCTCTGACATAGCCATATAGCACTATATCTCGGTCAACTTTTCCATCCTTCCGTATCAACTCCTGGTTAGTAATATCTTCCAACCGGTCTGCTAGTATGTATGCATGGGTCATCCGCCAACTCAGTGGCCTAAACTTCATAACTGAGATAAACCTGGCCAGGTTCTTAATCTCATTCCGTAGATACTCTCCATGTACTATTCCTGACAAATAAAACAACTTAGCTCCAGCATACACCTCAGTCCAGAACCTGTGTTTTAAAGTCTTCTTTGTTGTTTTCAATGTTTTTGCATTTTTTATCATGTCCAAATGAGTCAACACACCCATGATCTTTGGCATGCCATGGACTTGGCAGATATTGAGAAACTCGAATATTTCCATTTCAAAGCCGAAGCTAGCATCGCAAAGAAGCAACACCAGATCGGCGCATTTTGCTATGTCTATCATTGAGTTCACGTCGTTATTGCATTCTATCAGCGTGATGCGACGCTTTTTAGACGTGACAATGGTTATGGGACCGTTGGTGTTCGTAACGTTTGTTTTGATAAAACTTTTTATTAGGTTGTTGATGAGAGTGGTCTTACCGACTCGTGGCGGACCCACAATTGCCACTACTATAGGTGGGGGCTCCAGAGGAGTCTTATCCACTTGGGGAATATGTTGCTTCTTCGATATAACATCTTCACGACGACGGAACTGTCTTTCAGCTCGAACAGCAGATTGTATAGCAAAAGCCTTTGGATTTCTTTGCCGAGCACTTAGGTTAGATTGGTCCACTTGATTCTTCTTTTTCTTTTTTTCTGCTTTTCGTCCGGCTTGTTTTGCTCTATGAGATTTTTTCTTGTCGAAAGCGGTTTCGTCTGCCATACTTTCATGTCACAAATAACCCCAATTTTATACAAAATCGCCTCACATTTCACGTGTCCATGCCTCTAGTAAAATATAAATACTATTAAATACCACCAGTGTGACCATTTACGAAAATAAACAAAAATATTTTTATAAAATATTTATGATTGAGTAACACGAATTAACAATAACTCTATATGGTACTTCTAATTTTCTTATAAAGTGAGATAATTCTTTCTCCCAAACTGTATTTAAAGGATAACTGCCAGAACAGTAAGAAGAAATCCTTCGTACATTATTTATTAATTCTAAAAAATTTAAATATTCCTAGCACCACTACCTATATTGCTAATTCTTCTTCATCTTGCTAAATTTCCATGTATATTATATAAAATTCTGCCAAAATCTGCTATATTTTGTGATCTGCTAGACCCTAAATTGGAGATCATATTATGCTAAAATCGCAGAATTCTGCTAAATCTGGTCACACTGAGGCAGACTGCAGTCCATAGATTAGGGGGCCAACTCCCACCTTTTACGAAACCATCATAATAAAGTAGCGTTTTGTTTCATGCTTAAAATAATCATTCGCAGACACAAACTATCACCGACCCACAATGGCGTCAAGCAATATTGGTTTGATCCTACTTAAAGAACGAATTAAATATGTATCACGGTCGTGCAAGCGAGATATATGATGATTATAATATAGCGTTATTCCGCTCGCACTGTTCCGAACTACGATGTCATGGAACGGTTTTAACATAGTTTTACGACATTTTTTTGTATGCTTCATTAAAACTATCTGTAACTTTTATACTTTCAATTATCAAATAATTTTGCTGCATTTAATTTAAAGTATAATAGAAATAAAAACATTGTACGTACTTTACACATTAATTAAACCCATTTTTATCGAAAATTAATCAAAATCAAGTTAAAATCCGCTTCTAGAAAGTAACCTTCTTAAGATGCATAAACATGACGGATTGGTCGTTGAAACAGTATTAAATGTCACGTCAGTGTTCGCGAAATGAGTGAACTATTTGTCGTGACGTCATCAAAGCGCCGAGCGATTCCTTTACCGCTTGTAAGCCTGCTTAAATGACGTGGAGGTATAAAATTTCGCAGTAAGATCAAGTTATTATTACTATAAGAGGTGAGAGTTGGCCCCAGATCAGTCATCAGTATATTACTCACAAATTACCATGGAAGTAATAAGTACTACGTACAACAGGAATGAGCTGTTGTCGCAAAATTGAAGCCGAACGAGAGCGCAATAACTCCTGTACCTCTTATCTCTCTCTGGCAATGGTGACAATATTGAAATATGATTAAAGGACAATAATTTTATTATAAAAAAATATTTATGATCTGACGTCAGCAGATCATTGCTTGAGATGGATTTTAATCGAAGATGCTAATGATGAACTTTTAATTACATTTGCCTACTTTGTGTTTCCATTTAGTTCTGTGATTATAAATATACTTGTTTTTATATGAACAAATTAAATTCTTTGTGAAATGAACAGGAAGTGTTCACTAAAAATGCGTGTTGTTTTTTGACTAGTAGGTGGATTTAATTAAAAACCTATATTTAAATAAAAAATCAGTCTTAAAAATTTGCGACCGAAATATTTGTGAGACGTACGAAATGCTCTATCATTAAATTTTAGAGTATTAAAAAATCCGCATTCTAATATATAGCTTATAAGTACCTATTGCACTCGTGTCAATCACTTTCCTTTACTCTATTCCCTTTTTTATTAATTGAGACATTTTTTTTCGGTGGATTAAAGGAAATACATGTCCATTCAAAAGACACACATTATGTACCGTCAACTATGTAGACTATCAAATAATGTTACTTACTAGTAAGTAAAATTATTTTATAGTATTACCTTTCAGTTTCCAGGTTATCTAAAAAAGTTATCTCTGGTTGCGTTTTTGACGAATTCATGCAACCAAAAACAGCACAATATATCCTACTCGTCATATTAAATATGTAATATGTACATTGTACATTGTATATAAACTTATTTTTAGCGAAAATATCGTGCGTTTATTGTTTCAAAAATAACACACCGTCTATTCGTTACTGTGGCATAGACGCGACTGTCTGCGTACTGAGCGCGGGCCGAGATCGAGGCGCGTAGGTATAACTCGCGTTTCGTCCGTTTATATGAAGTTGAAATACTGTATAAATAACATTACCGTGCTACTGGCCCTTGTGCTACACGACATGCAGTTGGACTGAGACAAAATTACGATAAACTACCTATTGTGGTATATTTCACTAATTAGGTAAGAAGAAACAGTTAATTTTACATTTAAGTGTAATTCTAAATCAGATATTTTTAAATAAAACAGTCTTGTGAAGTTTCTGCCGCAAACCCAGCTTATTCCTTATATATTTTTCATTGTTTCTAATTTTGCATTATGAGTTAAACTAATATTACGATCTTTAGGAAATCTGAAATTGACATAAAGTAATTTTAATAGAGAAAGGAATAAAAAATACATAGGTATTTAATTTATTTGTTCTTGAACTAGGATTGGATAGTCATGCATGGTCACCGTAGTTCCTCACTAACAAATTATGTTTAACTATTACCTGTGAAAAGATAAACCACAATCAGGATAATACTCTCCACTGCAAGCCTCCACGACACCAATTCTACCAATTTTTACTAAAATTCTTTAAAATATCACGAAATCAAAAAACACTCCGCTATTAACGTCCGAGTCGGCGATTTCAAGTCAAGTCAGGTGTCCGTATTTCATACAAATAAAAGAAAACCTATACGCCAATCGCAAAATTTTTGCGTTAGTAAGGCTTTACACGTAGAAAACATTTTAGAAGCAAATGTTATTACTTCATTACATTACATCAATCCCATATTTTTTGACAAACAACGAAAGGATTGAAATCGACTTAACTCTAGCAACTCTAAGTCACTGTCAGAATGGGACACAGGGTTCAGTGGTAGCTTTCTCACTCGGCTTAATTTTTATTTTGCGCGCAACAAGACTTTTATGACCTTAGCATAAGGTTTTATTTTCTTAATTTTAGCTGCATGATCCACAGATAGAGCCCATTCCTTTTGTACGTAGTACTTATTACTTCCATGATTATAGTGCAGTCCGTTTTTTGCGCAATATGTTTTCAAATTTTTGGCTAGTCCGAATTGTACGAAAGGCACCAAACGTTGTCACGGCTGATACGTGTAATGTCATCGATGTCGTCACCACTCAGTGCAAAAGATACGCCAAGGGGGTGTATATAGAAAAAATCATAGGGTTGTCAAGAAATGTTGCTAAGTTGTAAAAACATAGGTTTTTTTTTTGTAAATGTACAGGATAAGCACATAAATAGGGTATGTAATAAATATATTATTAAGAGGTATATTAATATATTCAATTTTTTTTATTACCGTCAAACGAAGTGAATAGGCACGGAATTCAACTTTGGATAAATTTATCACTAGTTAATGTCTGAAAATCTATGTTCATTTTGGTATCAAAATTTAAGTCACACTCTGAAGATTCATAAAAATTTTACACGAAGTTATAAAAACGACACAGGTTTACTAATTTCTTAAAATTATAGGTCATCCCTATTTAAACACGGAATGGGGTTAATAGGGACGGTGATTGGCATTATAGGGAAAAACTACTACTAGGGCTATCACAATTTAGTTCAGAAACGTAGGTACTCGACAGATATGTCCTACCTACGTATTAAGAATTACACATTTAGAGTTATTTATTAGGTACGTAGTAGGCAGGGTAAGTATATTAAAAAAGTAATATTTTGACAATATAATATGCTTACATATATATTCTACTTTATTTAAGATGAATATTTTTGATAGAATTAAAAAAAATGAAAATCCCCCCGATGTATTAAATCCAGTTACCAATTACGAAAAAGATACCCAAATAAAACTAAATCAAAACCTACTTGTACCTGCTTTGGAAATAGGTAGGTAAGTTTAGGTGTAGTAGTATATATTTTGTATCTAGTTTACCTACATTTCTATCTGCCTATTTCCAAAGTTAGTAAAAGTAGTCTTCTAATTGACTTCATAAAGTAAGTGGCAACCCTGTTCCTATAGTCCCTTTACTGTCCCTTGACATACTGCTTCGTTCCTAATTATTAAACATCTCGTCCCTATTCGCCCCTAAGTCGTACCTAAAAACCTGCGATGCGTACCGAATAACCTCTAAATTTTCAAATTATAAATTAGTTGTAATGAAGTACAATTTTATGTTCAAAAAAGGTATGTAATTGTACTTACGATCAAATTTACAGATTCTAGCATGTACTCCAACCTTAAGAATAACATTTAACAAAGTATTTATTCACTAATACAATTTATATCGCTTATATTAAAGAGACCTCAAATATCGACCAGTATAACAAAGAAACTTCAGATTGATTTTTGGCCAATTTATTGCTAACTTAAGGTTGGATAAGTGCTGCCAAACCATTAAATAAGTATTCTACCATAGATTATTGCCATTTTATAAGCTATAGTAGAAGATTGACAAAATAATATCAATGATTAATTCGATACCGATTTTTTCTCTATTCTCCCCTTAATCCCTAATGACCCCGCTTGACTGTATATCTTTTATTAAGCTCTTAATAGAATAAATAGATCTACAAAAATCAATGGACCTCAATTTACCTTTACCTTCGTAAAAATAAAATAAATTAAAAATATTTAAACCTTTATATGTAATCGTACTTATATTATAAATGTAAAATTTTATGTGTGTAGGCAAGTCTGTATTTCTGACACGAAGTGATGGAAATTGGTATTTAGATAGTATTTTTTTTATTTTATTTATATAAATCTACACTCCTCTGACTCCAGGGTACGTGGCTTTTTTCAATTATGATATGTTTTATTTTAAAAAAATAATATTTAAGTAATAGTGCTATGGAAATGTGCCAGCCATCGCCTTCCTCAACCATTTTTGAGGGAAGATGGCGACCCGAAAAACAACACCGCCACTAGGCAACACCTTTCTGTGAGCATGACTACTTCGGATACCCGTGCCAGCGATTACAATTATGAAAATTATTTGGGACTATAATCTAATAATATACGTACAGAAATTTAAACATTTTGTGATTCTCCCACATCATATTTTAACATGGCCTCTATTGCCGCGCTATTTCCATCTTTGATCCATTTTAAGGTGTAATCAGGGATGGCTTTTTTGTCGCAACCATCGTTTTCCATCCTTTGGCCATCCTATGGCGTCCTCTTCGTCATCTGCGTAGTATGTGAAGGTTCCAGTATGCCGTGAAACTACAACGACGGCGTGCGGGACGCTCTCGTGCAACTTCATGCTGCTCTTGGAATTGATGGCGATGACCGACTCGTATGTTAGTCCCTGCGCTTCGTGGATAGTAAGAGTGCGCGATCCACTTCCATAGCCCGGGCTTGTCAGGGTCTCCTTTACTTCTTGGGTGTGAACCAGGAATGAAGTGTTGGGAAGGAATTTGGGGATTTTTGCACCTGTGTACCTTTCAAGCTTAATGGACTTAGTTACAAACTATAACTACAACCTCTGTTTATACTTCCTTCTAATTTAAACTATGTCATGTGACATTTGTCTGACCACTGTCATTCAAATATTTACTTTCTTACTAATAAATATTGATAGTTAAAATACATGTTTTACATTATTAAAGACTTAATACGGAGAGCTGAGGAATATATACCAGAGTATATTTCCCTCAGTGTGTACGCGACATCCATTGAGTTCCGATGCGATCATAACAACTCCTGGGTGATGTTTGTTACCAGGTTAGGGTGGTTGTACCTTAATACGAAGACATTTTCTCTATAGATATAAGGCAGCTGATTGACATCTCCGATGAGGACAAGTTCACCATTTCCAGATTGCCTGGAAGCCATGACTATGGCTCTGAAATGGTTTATTAGAGCTTCATCCACCGTGAGGTGGCTGTAGCTCTTAGTCCTTTTAAAACCATTTACGAGGACTGAAGCCATTGTGCTCACCTTGGTTTTAACTAAGTCTCCGATTCGGTGCGCAAACTTCTCCCTTAGGTCTTGATAATGAGGTCCTTGTCCACATCGAATTGCCTTACCACCAAAGTTGTTTTGCCACATCCTGGTACTCCATTCACCCATTGTATTTACGGTACTTCCCAGTGTTTCCAGAATGCTTCGATCTCCGATCCCCCTAAAATAGATTTCGCCATTTCGAGGATACGGTCTTCAACATTATTTTGGTGCACTGGGCCGTTACTACAATCGGGTCATTTTGTGGTGTGGCATATTTAGGTCTATCTAGTCGCTCCGTTTCTCCCTCGTCCAGGGACACAAATCTGCCTGTTGCATTGTATGCCGCCATATACTGACCTAATATTTTCCTCTTCATGACCTGGGATGTGCGTTGTTATATATAGCGGCTTCTGCCTCTTCGAGTCTCACCTTTAAAAGGTTTTCATTTTTAAGCCACAGAAACTGCGAAAACATCTTGCAGTCCTTCAAGATGTTTTCGCAGTTTCTGTGGTTGACCTCTCTGGTCGCCCTTATAATAGCTAAAAACTCTAGGACTCCTGTGCCGGAATATATCGGGGCGGATTGACCTGTCCCTGTGTGTGTCGGCTCTCGTCCGGGTAACTTTTGATGATGCTATGCCACGGGGTGGTGGTTTTGTGGGCATTGGGTTTCGGGGTTGGGATGGGTGTCGGAATAAGCTTCACACTGCTGTACCGAAAGCTGTCAGGAATGCGGCGACACGACCACTACTCTTTTTGGGCTACACTCCTTATTAGTAAGTAGTTTGGTTATTCTATCTGTCTCTGTTCTTTGTTGGAGCCTTTCTGAACCACTTTTGGTAACCGAACTCGGGATCGGATGTCCCAACAATCAGTTGCATTGTTGTGTTTGGATTTTTGAAGTAACTAAGATTTTCTCCTCTGTCTTCATACACAACTACCTCATGGTGTTCTGAGGCTGTAATGCAACCAAGTTGGTGCGCGACTTCTCCCTTTAGGTGTTCTATTATCATTGCATCTACGCTTATCACTACTCTGTCGGCATTTTCTGCAATACTTGAGAGCAGCTTACATGTTTGAGCAAAAGGTGTCCTGTCCATCCACTCGAACAGTACGACCGTCCTGTTTTTCAGTCGTACTAAACGACATGAAGTTACCATGACAACCTTCACTGGCATCATGTGGTACGTTTTTAGCTTCATGGTTGTTTTAAAGCTGCTCCCATTCAGCAGGCAAGCTAGTTCAGGTGATAATCGAACGTGGCTCTTGGCTCCAACGTGGCTCGTATGTGAATTCCAGGCTCTCCTTGCCCTCCACATGCCAACAGTTGGGACATTTCTGTGTTTTTTGCATCGGAGATGGGTGGGGCTATGATTGGGGCAGGAAGGGTAGGCGGGCTAAAAGTACGGGGGGGAGGGGGGGAATTCGAGTTGCTTTTCACCGTTGTTTTGAAGGATCTCTCAACGAAAGACAGGAAATGTGCTCTGCTATCTGTGTCTGTATCTGATGTATGATCATTTGTACTACAAGGGGTTACAGTTTCACAGTCCGCGTCAGATGGTAGAGTACTTTAGTAGAATTAATCATTATGAAGTAGTGAAATCTGAGTGATAATAGCTATGGACCTTTGACCATAACCAACTTGAGCTACACCGCAAGGTGAAAGGGATTTATTCAAATTCTCGTCTGAGGTAGCTACCACCCTCAAGTAGAATGTCTGTCGCCAAGCACCTAACAGTATGTTCAAGCACCAGTCCTTGAAAGCCAGTAAGTAATTATGAAATTACAGGCATATGTGATTTAACAACTGTATGTCTCAGGGTGATGGGTGTCAGAGGTTACTTCTTTATATCAAGTGGAAATGTTCATATTAATATTACTTATAACTACCAACAACATCTTGTTGTTGTCAGGGCTGCCAGGTTTTTAGTCGAGAGCACCGAAAGGATGGTTATGTTATAACTGGGTGATACAAAACGTAAGTAATATTATTTTTTCCTTTCTCGTTTCTATTAAACCCCCTCCCGTTTTTAATCACCCCTTTCGCGTTTTCATGCACCCCGTTCTACGTTTCTATTTACCTCACAGGCGTCACTATTCACATTCAAATTGACAAAAAATTAGTCATCTAAGTTTTAACATATATAAACAGGTTAAAATGAAATAGTGTGGAATTCGCGCATTTGTAGTTTAACAACACAAACAGATTTTCAGTAGAAAAGCACAAGTATTATTTATATGAAAGTATTAGCAGCACAAAGTACGCTGTTATGACGGTTTACTTATTAAAGGATAATAAAGGAGATTTCGTAATGTTTGCTATAGCTTGCTAGGTCGTTGAAAAAAATGTTGCTCTATCCAAAAATGGCCAGATTAGATAATTATAATATTGAAACTTTTGTCTGTGCCACAGGCTCTTTACGAAATTCCCAAGAAAATTTCATTTCGCCCCATGAATTCTATTCACCCTGTTTTATGAAAACATGTATCCAGTTGCCAATAAAAAAAAAAGAACTGTCGTCTGTCGTGTGATACTCGTCTTACTCGTGTATCTGTCAATAAAAAACCTACAATCTGTCATCTGTGTAAAAACTACAATCGCAGGCGGATCAATTTCTCGTTTCTGTGTGTAAAAAACTACGAAAGCTATATTATTATTAGCTCAGTGGTCATAATATTAGATGATGAAAGCAATAATCGCTACTCCTTGTGGAAGTTCGCGAGTGGTAGACCCAAAGTGAATTAAACTAGTGTAGCCATGACTTCTTCAGAACTGGACAGTCGCAACATTGCACTTTCGATGTAAGTGGTTGACGCATTTCACCTAATTATAGAAAGAACACGTAGGTATTTGTATTAGTTTGGGGATGTTGTGCCCCACCATTTGTTTATTTTGTGCTGAGGTAGCGTTTTATCGCTTAGGTAAACAATTTCTGAACTGGCTCAAGTGGAGGGTCATTGATCTTTTTTTTCACAGGTTTCAGTAGTTCCCTCGAGGTAGTCAAGCACCACAAAGTTTTTGATCTTTTATTTATCTATTAGATAAATAATAGTTCAAAAATACTAAATGGAACAAGCCATTTCTGCATCATTTTTATAAGTTCTAATAATGACTTTCAGGCATAAAACGTAATAATTACAGATAGAATTCTTACATAAAGTACCACTTTTCATGTTTGATCTAGATAAACACTGCTTACAATTGTTAAAAAAATCATATTGTTAAGTAGGTAACATAAAATCTATTATTTTTCTTTATCCCAAGTTCCCATTCTAGGCCTAGCCTGCCCTACATCATTTATTTATTAAATAGGTATGCTAAGGCTATTTACACAAGTTTACAATAGTTTCATACTTGCAACTTGCAATATTGATTTATACTACATACACTACCATTAAAAGCAATTATTGATCACATTATCCGCTTATTAACAAATAACGGTTAAAGGCAATCCCTTCTTCTTTCATTATAATGAAAACTATTGTGAGTTTTATCCATATTAAATTATTTTATTTATGTATTTGGAAAACTGTTTTTCCAATTCATTTTTGATATTTTTTTCTACATATCTTCCAGTGAAAAGATTAATCAAGACTAGGAAATGATAAGTATCATAAATTCACTGTTCTAGTGCTGGGTTCATAGTGTTGCCAAGGGAGTGGCTCAAATCATGGCTGGGACCCTAAACCAGAGAGTAGGGCCTCTTTACAAGTCAAAAATGCTTGGGCTATGAAATATATCTATATTTTATGCTCACATACATATTAATATTATATATGTATTTTTTATATCACTGTATTAAAAATATATTATATTATATAAATATTTTATGCTCCCATTTTCAATGTGTGAATTTTCAAAGTTTTAAAATTTGTTTGTTTTTAATGTGTAAACATTGTGTAAGTTCTATTAGTACTATATGTTTTAATTTTGTTCATTATGTCTGGACTCCAAATCCTCAGGAATTTTATAGTTCTTTTATTATGTGTCCATTAATAAAGTGTAATTTCTAAGGTTTTCTAATTTGGAAGGTGTACCTAAGATGGAGTAATTTATTAATATAATGTATAAATATTAAATTATACATTATAATAATAAGTTAGCCTATTGTCAAGTAAAAATAATCAACAAAGATATTCCAAGACCTTCATGAATTAAGATATAATTATTCAAGTCTGTAGTGTTAGTTAAGTTTATGACTAAGTAATATACATATAGCCGAGCAGAGAATGATAATTTTGGAAGGCTTGGATCTAGATTTTGTAGCTGAGCCCTGTATCAACAAAATCAATTGTCAATTCTTTAATACTCCTAACTACCCAAAGACTTGCTGCTTCTCATATGATTTCTAAACTCTATCATGTTAACATAAATAATGATATGGCTATACATATATCCTCACAACAGATTTTGCATTATTGAGGAGACTAATAATTTAGAAGATTCTACCCAATACTACAGTATAGGGTAGAATTGAATGAAGTCATATATTGGATAGGGGCTCCCTAGTGTATGATTCAGGTAATGTGTGAAGAATCCTCTACTAGTCTACACATTTCATAGCAAAAAAAACATGTGCAGCTTAAGAGATGTCAGGGGCTGAATGCTGAAAGACTGAGATCCATTCTCCAAATGATGACCTTCTGCTAAGTTTTGTTTATCATGCAGTGAAAATCAATAAACTATAGTTTTCTTTTTACAAAAGTGGATGTGGAAAATGATCTGAAGCTTCAACACAATCTATTTATTAGCCAATAAAGCACTTCAAGTTATGGAAATAATTTCAGTGCCCAGTGATATATACGTAACCATCTTATCATCACTGAATTCCACAGTGAATAGATGTTTTGCAGACAATATAGATTTGTGAAGAAAACAATACTTAAAATATATATATTTCTTTAATGCTGCTGTCACGGTACAACTATGAGGCCTACCTGTTGGTAAACACTAACCTCTGCCTATAACAGTTCAGACATTTCATCGAGTGATGAACTGCACTGCCCCTGTCACCCTGACATACAGTTATTAAGTCTCATGTGCCTATAAATTTATTGGCTCTCAAGGAACACACTGTTAGGTGCTTGGCGACTGATTTTCTACTTGAGGGTGGTAGCTAGCTGGCGGCCATTCGCAAAATGCCCTGCCACTGTGCGATGAAGCTCAAGTGGGATCAAACCTTGGACCTGCGGCACCGCAGTCCATAGCTGTAACCGCCATGCTATCATTACTTCATAAAACTGCACAGTTTCTTAATAACTATTTTTGGTCTTGTGTTGCAAAATTGCGTGTTTTGGCTATAATTATAAATAAGCCCTAACAAACAAAAATACTGTTCAGTATCCTACATGTGAGACAGTGGTCAAAGGCTAACCTAGCAGCTACAAAAAAATATGCCAGAAAACTCAAACTAGTACCTCTTAGAACATAACACAGGGTTTAGTACTTGTTCTCTGGTACTTGCGCTCAATACAAATTGAAGTATTGTCTGTTGTCCCTGGATTCTATTAAGATGGTTAATTAATACTTGCAGGAGAAAATCAGTGGAGAATCTCGTGATATCATCTCAAGATGCCATCGGTCAGAGCATCAGTCAGGCCCTGACTTTCTCTGGAGTCATCACTCATCACAGCACTCAGATCTTACAGGAGAACAGGTACTTGCTGAATGATTTATAATTATTTTCAGGTTCTTTTATTGGAAATATGTAGTTACAAAACTAAGATTGATGAAATTTATGAGACCAATCGTAATTGTTTTTTTTTTTTTTTTTTTTATGCCTGTTAGGTTAGCCTTTGACCACTATCTCACCTGATGGTAAGTGATGATGTGGTCGAGGATGTTGTTCAGGCTAACCTAGAGTTACTGGCTCTCAAGGACAGCTGCCGGAACACACCGTTAGGTGCTTGGCGACAGATTTTCAACTTGAGGGTGGTAGCTAGCCAGGCAGACATTCGCAAAGTGCCCTACCACCATGCTATAACGACTGCTATCCTAAGACAACAACCGGGACCGACGGCTTAACGTGCCCTCCGAAGCACGGAAGCGCTCAGTAGTAATGTCACCAGCGGTCACCCATCCAACTCCTGACCGCGGCGGACGTTGCTTAACTTTGCTGATCGATTCAGAATGGCTAAGCAAACTTGGCTACGAGCGCTTCAAAATGGTTGATGTTTATCACAATGTTTTTCAATAACATATCTTCAGTTATCCTAGCGTATATCAGCGCAGTGCGCATTTGTAGTCGTTGTACTGCCCGCCCGGGTTTGATGCAGCATCAACGCACGACTCTTAGAAAGATTAAAAACATGGGACCGAGAAAGCGTTAGGATCCCAATACGATGGTTAAAAAGAACGATAGGTAAAATTTGAGTTATGGACTCATTGTCATGTTAGCTCAATTGGATTAGAGCATACCTCGGCTAAAGGGGTGGATGGACGCGGGTTCGATGCCGCGCATGACTTAAATTTTTCCTCTCTTAAATTTGTAATTTTGTAAAGCGTTAGGACAGTTAGGACCTAAATAAAGGACGGAAACCATTCAGGAAGGCTTTCTTATTGCCTAACCTTAATTCCTTAATCTAATCTTAAATCACATTTAGGAAGATCTATCGGCCCCCGTACACCGCTGCGCTCAACCAGAGCTAACGGCAGACAATAGACACTGAAGACGTTGTGTAAGGGCTAGAGCGAGCGCAGTTTTTGATGTTTTGATGGATTCTTTACCAGAGTTTTGTCAGGATTATTCTTTCAGTCTTTGGGTAAGAACTGGTTCGGAAGATGATTCAGAGTACTGTAATCAGACGCAACAGATAGCCTACCTTTCCAAAATATAGGGCCTGAATTACGGATAGTGCAATAACTCCGGCTGAGAATATCGTCGCTCATATTGACATCCTCGTGGAGGCCTACAGTGACCAGACGTGACGCGTATCAACCATTCAACGCACTTATATGCAGCGCATTTCAGTGATCTTGATTCTTGAAGATGTTCTCTTACAAAATGCAGTCAGTACATCAGCTGTTGGCTGTTGGGTGTTGACTATAAAACTTGTCTATCCTACGCCCAGGTCCGGCGCAGCGACCTTCTGAATTTCAACATATAAAGAGGACTATTTTGTATCAAGTATTGATGTAATCATCGTGTTTTTCTAGTGTCTTAGAGTCGTGCTTCTATAAGCCGCAATTAAACACCAGTGGGAGCCAGACAGCTGGTGTATTTGAAATGTACGTGTTAGAATATATTATAATACTAACGCTTGTATGTTAAAATAACTTCGAGGAATATTTTCTCAATCGTGCACTCAAAGACTCTTCCGGTTAGGCTTTGCAGGAAAATTAAGCGAAATTGTCACTAGATATATATAAAATGTTTTTCTGCATTATTAATTTCCGCAAAAGTACGTAACGCGTGAATCTATTAATTACCACTGACGTATTGCTCGTCAAAAACATAGTAAATAATTCCGCTTTGTTCAGTAGTATAGCGTTACATTGCTTATCCAAATAAATTTCTGTTTGATTAACAAAATTCAAAACCATCAAACAAGCAAATGTTCCAAAGCTGCGATGGATTCGATCCCAGTGCATCGAATTGAATACGTTTTGGTGTGTTTGTGTGTGTGTGTGCAAAACAAATACAAATAATTTATTTATAGTTCCTTTGCCTTTTTTTTTTAATTACGCGTGAAAAATGCATTTACGCATACCCGTCCACCACACGGCGGCCCCGCCGTGGCCACGGAAGGTAGGGAGAGCGGCGCACCGTAATACCGGCACTCCTCTCCCGCCGTGGCCCCTCGCCGTCAGATGCGGTGCTGTCCATACAGCACCGCAGCCTACCCCTTGCCGCTCCATACTGGACTTAGAGGCAAAGCCCAGTGGAGCGGCCCCACAGGGCCGGCCGATGTCCCAAGTCGGCACGGCCCCTGGTTCCTCTACGCTACACCGTGGGTGACCAAGCCACGGCTATTAGTAGCGGTGGGGCTTAGGCCCCACCGCCACGACAAGGCGGGAACCGTCGGGGGGAAAAGAACACGCTTCGGAGGGTTTGAACTCGGTTCCACCGTTTCTATAGACGTCTCAGTCCACCGATCACACCGCTCGACCACAGTTTCTTATAGTTCCTTTGCCTATGTCAACGTGTAAACATAAATCGTTAACCCCCGAGAGCGGCACCCGAGAGCGTGTGTGTGTGTGTGTGTGTGTGTTGGAGTGTAGTGCATGTGTGAGAAAGCTAAAGCCAAAGTTACATATATATGCTTGCCAACTTATGCATCCGTGAGTTTCCCGTGACGCATTCAAAGACCTATGTCGCCGCAACTAAACCACACAGTATACTTGAAAAGCAAAAAAAAACATTCCTTATACTATATATACCTACTTATCCGTGAGTAACAAGATAAGTAAAATTTATTATACCTAAGTGGTACCTCAGTATCAATGGCCGTGAATGGGAATACACCCGTATCGTACATAGCAATAAACATTACATTAATTATTCAGTGCAAAATTAATTGCATTTGAAGGAACAAAGCATCTGAGGAATAACGCAGCTATTTGGCCTTAAGCTGTATTGATACTATCGTTGAAAACAAGTGATGAAATATGATAAAATATAGTTTTTATCGTTATCTAGTTTAGTGAACTGTGCTAATTACTTCAGTGCATCGTTTGCGAGTGTATAGTTTAGTAGTTATGGCTGTAGATGTTTTTCAAGTTCGTTATACCCAAATGGGGTCTCAGAACAAAGTGGATATTCTAAGGTATTGTTTATTTTTGGCATATTTTTTGCTGATAAAGTTAATGTTTTGTCCACAATCTCACCTGGGATTTTTACAGGCCTAAAATATAATTGCTGCTCTGATATTGTTATCTAGTATTTCTGGCTCTCAAGTAAATTTGCTGGAACAAACCGTAATGTGCGTAGCGACAGATTTTCCAGTTAAAGGTGGTAGCTTGTCAGGGCAGCATTCGCAAAGTGTCCTACCATCATGCATAACTCTGCAGCTTTACTAGTATACAATAAATAATCTTCCATAATAGCATACCAGACATACGGTGGTATGTATACCATGTATGGCAATAGGCTAACTCCTATTTCTCGTGACCTAAAATCTTTTTTGTTTCCATGTCCTCCCAATTGGATATCGTAAGAGCTAACTAAGGCAAAGAAGGCTTCGAATGAGCATTACGCTAATACCCATGTCGGCGTTAGTAGGGTGCTGTTACACAATAGGCTGTCTACCATTTTAACGCATTCATTAAGAAAAAAATTGTTAATTCCGTCCGCTTGTCTACGCTAATACTTAAACAGTTTTCGATGAAACTCGGCTCGGTAGAGACAAACATAGCCTATGTTGCCGGAAAAGGCGGATATTACCCACTTATTATCATGATTATGACATGGACATAATCAGTACATAGTACCCATATATCGACAAAACTATCGCGGGAATGTGATGTATGGAAATTCAATATGTATATATATTAACACGTTATACCCAGTGATCGGATACATTGCCATCTCCTTCGTTACGCCTGTATAACCACAAAGGGATAGGCAGAAGTGTATGAAGACAATTGCAGTGATGGCTCAGCGACAAAGACAAAGAAGATTGCCACGCAGAAGACCCGTGGTTCACATTTATGTCAAGGGCTTTAATAATACATACCCTGTCATATCATATCAGATCTATAGGTATTACTAAACGCTCAAGAAAACTTTCTATATGGGGCACGGTTATACATTTTTTAGGGCACAAAAAAATTTTTGTGCCCTTTGTGCACTAAGAAAAATTTTGTGAAGTACGCTTAGCGTGCGACAGTGCTTGAAATACTATTTGTAAAACATATTACAGTCTTTATCTCTTTGAGCAATTAAAAAGAAAATTATATTTTTTTATGCACTTGCGGATAAAAAGCAGACTTTTATGCATTATTCCGCTTACATCAGTTATAAACAAGTTTTTTACGAGCATGAAAAGATAATATATTATTGTTAATTCATATCGAAACACTAGTTGAACTGACATGCACAGAGTATAAGGGTAACTATGAAGAAAAAACGTAATCCACATATGATATCCCGTTGTTTACTTACATTGTGTTCATTGTTGTTAACAAAGCAATTACTTAGGTCGAGGTTACCCAGGGCCGTATTGAGGTAACCTGAGTTTGTTCTGTGAAGTATTTTACAGTATTACAGACAAACAGCACCTAAAGTAATCTAACAATGTGTGATTCAATTATAACGATGTATCATACCTCTATAATTGACGATTGTTAGTACTGTTCGTGGTTTTAATAGGTAACGAACTCCTAAATAGTGCACCACCGACCGAACTAATATTTTACTTTATTCAAATTCAAAATATTTATTTCGCAAAACATGGGTACAAAATAATGATATGTAGACAGTAGTCAATAGGAAGGATCACCATGCTTTAACCAAATTGGCAGCAAAACTTAAGTATTAATTGTGTTCAAACACAATTCAAGTACAATTACAAGAATAATATATCAAAATTACATTCGTCATTATTAAAATCAATATTACTATTTAAATGTCCTTATCATTTAAAAAATCGTTAATAGAATAATGTCTTGTCAATAAGAATTTTTTTCAGTATAAATTTTAAAGTATCTTCACTGTCTATGTCTCTTAAACAATGTGGTAGCTTATTATAAATTAATCCTCTCATTTTAAATGTGGTGTTACTGCTCAGTGCAGTCCTGCGAAAAACTCCTTGTACTTTGTCGTTATATCGCTTGCTCCTCAACCTACCGAAGTCTTCCATATTATTTTTTACATACACCGCTGATTCGTAGATATATATCGAAGGAAGCGTTAACAGTTTTAGTTTTTTGAAATGGGGCTTACAAGAATCTCTTGGTTCTAACCTACACATTGCTAGAATGCACTTCTTTTGAGATTTAAAGGCAGAGTTTTTTTCCGTTGAATTCCCCCATATAAGAACTCCATATTTTAATGTGGAGTCGACGTAGGCATGGTAGGCACTCAAAAGAGCTTTATCATAGCTTTATATTTATTGATAATACATAACAAAAATATCATCACGCTTAATATCGAAAGGGTAGGTTGTGGTGTTTATACAGCGACTTTTATATATATAATTATATTGTAGTGTTAAAAACTTGTGATTATATACGTTTTTTTACCGTCCCGCTTTTGACGAAAGAATCCCGTTCTTTTTCACTCAAAAGATGCAAAATCCCGACTTGGCATAAAAGTACTGGTAACGCTGGTACCCAGTGTACCCTACGTTGTAATATAATATTATCTGTTCCGACGACTGTAATTGTCAGGAATGTATAATTAGCACAGCTCGTCAATAAGATTGGTCGTATCTACGAGTACTTTTCCACAAGGATGTTGCACATGATCACCAATTGATCACATGACCTCCAGAGAGCAATAGCCCGGTGAATCTAAGACAAATTATTGGGCACATAGAAGCATTAGGTGATCCTAAAAATATATAGAATTTGACGGGTGCCGGTGATATTACAGGCACATGAGACTTTAACAACTTATGTCTCAGGGTGACGGGCGCAGTATCAGTTATGGGCAGAGGTTACCGCTAAACACTAGGTGGGTCTAGATAAAAAAGGAGACATGTACTTATTTGGTAAAATACACAAAAAGCGATGATTTGTAATACACAAAAATTTCTTGATTTTGGAATAGTTTATACATAGGTTCATGAATAAAAGTTTCTAATTATGCCATATTAAATACTTTCTATTATAAATAACAAAAAATATTAGTCAAGATATCCAAGTCTCGTTTTATTCCTTGTATGCTACCATCTCAGTGTTCTATAGATATAAGATGTATATAAATATATTATTGACTTGGGGTCCTTCTAGCCGCCTGAAGGGCAAGCGTGCTACACGTTAGTCAGACAGACTATATTTTCGCTTTCAATCGTGATGTGATAACAGCTACGCTCTACTGCTATTGCAGTGTTATCTATTCAAACAACAAAGTAAACATCGAAGATGTATATATATTGTTATTATAGTCTCCCGTACGAGTATGTAATATACTGTAAGCTATAAACCGCAACACGTGCCATTACCAATTGCGGTGTCATCTTCTTCGTGGCACTGCACTGGGTTCGTTACACCAAATTATAGCTCTGTCTCATTCGGTCAGTGATTCGCTCACTGCGGTGCCTTTCAAACTTAAACAGTAGTGTTGCTTGTAGATAGAATATCTGCTACTGCTGTGATGACAAGGCCGTACTAAGACAGAATCTCGCTCTTCTGAGAGCTTCAACAAGATCCTTCAAGAGGTCTTCAATCTGGTACATGATAGAGAGAGAGGTCGGATCCATTTTTCCCGTGCCTTATATATAAGTAGTGTGGATAGAATGAACATTTTCAGTGACGCTGTTCAGTTGTATGCGGGCATCGCTTATGCTGGTAAAAAGGATTGGCGAAATGAGTTGTTTTTTTGTTGATTTGCTTAGTTTTTACAACTAGCTTACGATGGTGAGTGATGATGCGGACGAAGATGGTGTTCAGGCTATAAACTAGAATTACTAGCTCGGTAGCACCATAAGATGCTAGGTGACAGATTTTCTATTTGAGGGCCAGGCTGTCATTGACGGCAAATGCCCGATCACAGCTAGAACCGTTTTATAACGACTGCCATCATAAGACACCGGGACCGACGAGGTGCGGCTTGACTGCCTTCCGGAGCACGTGGCGCGCTCAGTAGTATGTCACTGGTGATCACACATCCATGTAATACAAATCGTGTATAGTTTTTGCTGCTTGTGGCAGTAGAATTTAGAATATTTCAAAATTGAAATTTGTAATTACCTATGTCATAGACGCCTAAATTGAGTAAATCATTTTGTCTTTGATTAATGTAATCATCACTTTTGGTAGACATCTTATCGCAGCATTGGTGTTGTGAGTTGTCAGCTTCATGTGCAGATGTGGCTGCTGCCAGAATTTGGGTTGCTCTTGTTAGTTTTCACTTTTCACGATAACCACGGTTGATGGTTGATATGGCATCTATTCTAGTTCTGAAGCTAGAGTCGCCTATGACCACATGTTTACTCACTTTAACTGGTGATATAGTAGTACAGGCTTGGCAATTAGTAATGACGTATTACTGTAGCACTATGCTAAAGATTAATTATGAGTGAGCGCCGTCTTTATCTATGAATGCGGTTGTGGAATAAGGGCGAATGACGACTGATAACGCGTAACTTTGTGTATCCGTAGCCGTAGTTACCTACCGTACCACAAATGACCTCGATATGTCGTTGATCTGTCGCACTAGTGGTGCTATCCTTTTTAGGGTTCCGTACCCAAAGGGTAAAAACGGAACCCTATTACTGAGACTTCGGTGTCCGTCCGTCCGTCTGTCACCAGGTTGTATCTCAAGAACGGTGATAGCTAAACAGTTGAAATTTTCACAGATGATGTATTTCTATTGCCGCTATAACAACAAATACTAAAAATAGAAAATATTTAATTGGGGCTTCCATACAACAAAATAGATTTTTTTACCTTTTCTTGCTCGATACTACAGGTAGACGCTTTAACTATTCACAGAATATTTAGTTTTATGTTCTCTTTAAATATAATTAGTAAAAATAAAATAAACAATTAAGGGGGCTCCCATACAATAAAAAAGGATTTCGCCGTTTATTTGCTAGAAATAATAATTAAAACAGGTAGAAACTTGAAATGTTCACCGAATATTTAGTTGTATATTTACTTAAAAATAAGCAATTAGTGAGATCACTATTTAGGGTTCGTACCTACCTAGGACAGGAACGTACCTACCCAGCTCAATCAGACACTGAAAAGTGTCTGTAACTTGCAAGATTAGATTACAGATAATGGTACGGAATTATTTTTTTTACCGGCGGTATGCCTTTATTAAACAAAATACTATGAACTATATACAACACTACAGAATCCTTCGTGCGCGAGTCCCACTCGCACTTGGCCGGTTTTATTATGAAGTTAAATTATGGCTCTACCTATATACCATTCCTGTTTTGGTTATATTATTACAACTGCCCAAAAAAAGAGTGTTATGTTTTCAGGTTTCACAGTAAGTTTTATGAATTTCTTTATTCCACCATAACGCCTAAACGGCTCAACCGATGAGATACCGTTAGATTCGTCTTCATAGAGAAAGTGAGACAGTTAAATTAAAAAAAAAGTAAACTGGTGAATTGGAGACGCCATATTGTGAGATATTTTTTTCTTTCAAACCCATCTAGTTTATGTATCAAAATGAAGGGCTTATTAAAAAACAATTTCAAACTTGCAATATTAACTTCTATGCAACAATAAAAGGTTTATATATATTAATAATTTGCTGTTGGGTTTTTTACTTTTTTACGTGTTGTTCTTTGTAATTGCAGAACGCAGCGGTAGTCTTCAAAGTTCATGATGTGTCGTAGATGTCTCAATAAAAAAATGATTTCCGACGCTATTGCCACTATATACCGTGTCGTCGTCTACCTTTTTTAGCATAATAATAATAATTTATTGTACCAGAAATAATAACTTCATACACAATATTGCTTACAATGTCCAAATAGCTACTCCACTGGGATTCCCTCTAGCTATCTTTCTCTCCTTATCTGTACATAAAACGATACTAAGTGTCAACCCGTACATAGACAGTGATATGACAAGAAAATGAATTAAATTGTATCAATGTTTAAGATTTCAATGTATCAGGTGGCAGCCAGGAAATGACAGGAAAGAAGTCTACATGGGTACCAACCAAAGCTAACATTTAACGCCTAACATTTAAAATTAATATAAAGTGGTCAATTATGCTTTTAATTCATATGTAGAGTGATACTGAGAAAAGTGTGTTACATTTTGATATTACTGTCCCTGTTGGTCCAACGGCATCGTCGTGTTCAAGCCGCGAGCCACTACATTTGATTTCTGGGTCGAATAGGTATTATTTGTTTTGAAAATAAATCTCAATTGATGATATACGTTTATTTATACGAGCCCTATATAGTAATTAGCAATAGCGCCCCTTATTACAAGGACCGTAAAAATATATTTTCACATTTTTAAATGTGTTTTTGGGGAGTTATGAGAAATTGTTTTTTACCATAGAGAAAAAAATAGAGGTTCTTTTCAATAACTTTAAACAATTTTAAATATTTTCTTAAAACATCTTTCAAAATATTTTTTGTTTGGTCCCATCTAAATTTCATCTGAATCGCTTCGGTAATTTTCCGGAGCTAATTTGGTTTTCAATTCATGCTGGAAAAAATTATGTCATCCAAACGAAATATTTTTTCCACCTATAACATAATTTACGTGTATAATAGTTTTCAGTTGCAGTCGCTTTTGTTTGTTTTATATAGTTATTTCACAGTTATTATTTAACGACAGACGTTAAAATATCACATATTCGTGTCACTAAAAATTATAATGCAATAAAGAAAATGTAACGAATCACGAGGAACCACATGTTTTTCGTTTACATCGTATACCAGTAAAAGGAAATTGGATAGGCAATAGCGGCCTAGACATAAAATTGCTTTAATAGAGTATTATTTATTACTGAGGTGAAAGTATTGCAGAGTGGCTGTATATTTAGGTATCATTTGTCGCAAGCATCAGCTATTCTTCTTATCGTTTTGGATTCTTGTAAGAACGGTCCTGATGAATGGATCTGATATATATCAAGAGTCATAGATACAGATACTTTTCTCCGATCAGAAATTTTAGAGATACGATTCTTGTCAAAAGAACTGAAGCTATAATATTTTGAATGTGAATATGAAAAAGTTTGAAATATACAAAAACAAGGGCGCAGTTCCTGGATACGAAAACCACGAGGTTGCAAGCAATTTGTTCCTAATGCTGTTCCAAAAACAAGAACCTGGGTCTCTACACCAATATTTTCTGAAACGTACATTTAGAACGTAAGTAAGCTTTTCGATAAATGTATGCCAAGTTAACTAATCTAAAAAATAGCCTTACATAGTTCTTGAATTCGTTATCACATCTTCAGTATTTATATATATGCTTCTATTGAAAAAAGGTAAAATAATATACCGGGTGTTAGTCGATTCGGTAGTTAGTTTGTTTCTTACTCGGGCGTGCCTAATCTCTGAAACAGCTGTTCCGATAAGAAATATGGTTTACCAGAAAGTAAATTGGCCTTTAGGGTAGTTATACAAAATGTTTCCGCGAATATTTTTTCTCCTACTACTCGCAGTGAAGGTTTGCGGTCAGCTCTGCTTATCGCTGTATCTTCTTTGTTTTTCGTCTGTCGCGAGGAGGACCTATGATAGCCGAGCGGTTATAGCTATGGACTGCGCAGTCCATGATTCGATCCCTACCGGCTCGACTTGAGCTTCACCGCATGATGGTAGCGCATTTTCGAATGCTCGCCTGGCTAGCTACCGCCCTCAAGTAGAGAACCGGTCACCAAGCACCTAACAGTATGTTCCGGCAGCAGTTAAGAGCCAGTAAAATTACAGGCACATAAGACTCAACAACTGTATGTTTCAGGGTATTGGGTGCAGTGTAGTTCGTCATTTATGACGAAGTGCGTCCGTTTAAAGGCAGAGGTTACCGCTTATCATCAGGAACTCTTGCTTGTTTCGTCACAAATGTCACAATCACATAAAAAAAATGGAACTTCCAAAAACTAAAGAGAAAGGTTCTCACGTCGATGAGCATATATTTTAAATTTCAATGGTAGACCACGCATGTGTCTGTAATTTTACTGGCTCTCAATGACTGCTGCCGGAACACACTGTTAAGTGCTTGGCGACAGATTTTCTACTAGCTAGCCAGACATTCACAAAATAATAATAATAATTTATTATTCCAAAAACACTGTTTTACAATAATAAATTTATATCAATAGGCTTCCCATTAGGATTTCCTGTTTTGGGAAGACTATTTACTTCCTAATATACAAATTGAAATGATTGAGATCGCGTTTATACACGACAAAAACTATAAAAATAAAATGCCCTAACACAACGCAAATTGTTCAGTGTAAGAAGAAGCGCTCGTAGCGAAGTTTGCTTAGCCATTCTGAATCGATCAGCAAAGTTAAGCGTTATTATATTCTAGGTTAAGCCTGTTAACACCTTCGACCACATCATCACTTACCATCACGTGAGATTGTGGGCAAAGGCTTACCTATCAGCAATAAAAAAAAAAAAAAAAACGTCCGCCGCGGTCAGGAGTTGGATGGGTGACCGCTGGTGACATTACTACTGAGCGCTTCCGTGCTTCGGAGGGCACGTTAAGCCGTCGGTCCCGGTTGTTTTCTTAGGATGGCAGTCGTTACAGCATGGTGGTAGGGCACTTTGCGAATGCCCGCCTGGCTAGCTACCACCCTCAAGTTGAAAATCTGTCGCCAAGCACCTAACGGTGTGTTCCGGCAATATCAAAGATTGTGTGCTATGTGTCCTTGGCATGTGAATAACGTTGGAAGCGTACTAATTATTTTCACACGATTATTATACCTTTTCACGGTTGGTCGGATCAGGCGGTGACCGTGGCCAACGTGGATTTATTAAATTTATGTAATTGTCTCCAGCTTCAACATGTCGAGTCACTCGCATGCTATAACATGTTCTCATTAAACGTGAAAAAAGTAGGGTGATTGAGGTGGAGGTTAAATTTACAAACTATCGGAGCACAAAATGTTTTGTTCAACAAAAAAAAATGTGTGCTCCATATATGTATAATAATATTTAACTGTGTTTTTCGCTCAGCACGCGTTAGTGCTTGTAATCATATTTATAAAGAGGTTCTCTCCTCGTACCGTGTTTCTTCATAATGTATGTTACCTGATGTCTTTGAGAACCAATTCGGATGAATCGTTCCTTGTTCCAGTGTGTATGTTCAGTATATCCGATTTTTATATATCTTAGGAACTCGACCTCTTATATACTAGGTAGTTTAATAAATTGTTAACTTAGAGGATGAATTTCTAAAAAAATGTTATATATTTTTATTGTTCAAAAAATTATTTTTGTTAAAGAATGATATTATAGAAAAATTCAAAATTGACAGAGATTTTTTCAGTCTAAAAATGCACGCCCCTGTCAATGTCTTTACCCTTATACGCAAAATAGCGCATATAGATACGCGAACTAGCAACTTCGCTAATATTGTTGGTTTTTCAGTCATCGTGGTGGGTGTGTGTCTGATCTCCACGAACGTGTCCAAGTTGTCAGTATATTCACTGTACCCTTTTCCCCTCCATTAAACGTGATTTTTTATATATGTGTGCATATAAAAAATCAAGTTTAATGGAGGGGCTTGCATTTTTAGGCTGAAAGATCTCAAGCAATATAAACCTTGAATTTTTTTTAGAATCTATTCCTCTTTGTGAGCCCGAATATTGGCCTTTTTGTTTTATTAATCCCCAAAAGCGATGAAAAGGGCAATGATCGAAAAAAATATATGATGTCCGATTTGTGTGATTTAGTTAAAAATCGATGATGGTAGGTTGAGCTAGTGTACCTTTAATTTTTATTAACTATAGTAATAGAAGTATATATAAGTAGTAACGTTTTTCAATAAAATAAATATTATATTGAGTATTATGCGAAAACTATTTTTACTATGTTGATGGACTAAACAAAGCTGTGAAGGCCATTAAAAGTTAGTTATTTTTGAAAATATAACACCAGATACGTCGATACCAATTTCCCACTAAAAATGCATTTAATAATAATTTGTTGAAGTCATGGCCTTAAGCTATAAAAAAGATTTGAATGTTTGAGTACGTATGACATGTGGTAGGGCGCCGACTTTAACCATTTATTATTTTGGGATTTTTAGAGTAGGATATCCGAATAAGGTATTGTATAATTTAATTAATAAATATACGTAATCTTAGGTGAGTCTGAAGATAGATTAGAGGGAACTGTAAGGCATAGTGGTCGTGTATGTAATATTAGTTACTGTGTTTGAAATAATACAAACCTAATAGAAAACGTGGTGTCTGACAAATGTCAGGTAATCTTATCAAAATATTCGTTACGATGATGCTCGTACAAACATTGTTATTTGCGTAGAGATAACTGATTTTCTACGAAACTGACGATAATTATGTACGTGCTATTATTATTGTTTCAACTAGATTATAAATAGGTACAACTTGCTTTCCCGTGGGATTTTACATGAGCACCAGGAACATCTTAAATTGGCTTTCGTAAGAATAGAGTTTGCATGGTTAGCAGTCGTCATGAGTTTTTTTTTTATGGGGAAAACGCACGATTCGCACATTGTTGAACGGTAACCTACTATAACAGATACATATAAAAACATTCAGTTGTATCGAGAACCTCCTACTTTTTGGAAGTCGGTTAAAAATATCTGCAGACGTTGTAGAAGATATAATATTTCGCGGAGATATACTGCCCACGAGAAAACGCGAGGAAAGTCAAAGCCAGGAGTGCGACTGGTCATAAAACCGAATATATGTTCTTGTTTTACCATATCTTATATAATTATGTGAGATAAGGTTTTAAAGACGTTTATTTACTTTAATGTGTGTATGTGTGTAAAATTTCAGGAGCGTCTCCCGTTCGCCGTCCCCGTCCTTCCGAATCTCAGACGCCGGCGCCGCCACAACAGACGCCGTAGAAAATGACAAAGTAAGTGCATGACATTTTTCATGGTTTTAGTTGAATCAAATAAAATCAATATTTTATTTGCAAAAATACAGTCATAAAGGGTCTTAAATGTAGATGTAAGTTTTTTGTATTCTGCCTGCAAGCAGACGTTCAAATTTTATTGAATATATTAATGTCACTAAATTATTATATAATTGTAAGTCACTATTAATGAAATAGAAATGCTCTACTAGTCTACTACTAGGGTACTAGCCCTAAGAGCCTAAGTCCATAATAAGGCTGTGTTCAAACCGAACGTATAGTTAGCTGCTGACTGGGAGCACGCTCACTGCCGAGCCCCAGTGCGACCGTGAATTTAGATAGCGTATTGTCGGTCCGGCGGTGCGGTGTAAACGAAAAGGTTACTTAGTATGGGAAAGCAGTAAATGTGCGGGCGGCTATAAATATACGTATGGTTTGAATCAGCTATTTACAACTGTATACCCCCGAAGGAATAGGCTAGGGAACGATCCTATAATAATGTACTGGCCAGAGTGCCAGATTGACTACGTACATTTACTGAGAATATCCTGCACGATAAAGCAATAACGTTTTGGACGACGGCGTCGTTCGAACTCGGAACAGACCTTTTCGAAGGGGCGCCCCTCCTTATTTTTGAGTGTATTAGCAACTAATAATGGCTACCCAAGCTTCCATTTTTTACATTGTATTGTTTTGCTGTACCATTAGAATTTAGCCCTCACTATAACGTACTGTACAGACGAAGCCTACGCGTACAAATGCCGATCAATAATTTACTGAGGTCCATTTAGGATGGTTTCGTTAGTGTACTTTGCAGTCTTAGAGCTCAACAGAAAGAGCTTTCTCTTATCTTGCAATGTTAGTCACAGATTAAACTTCAGTCACTAAGTAAACCTCGACAGACGCTTGAGCGTGCCGCTCTGCTGAGCTCGTTCAAGGTCTTCTGAATTGTCTTATTGACTATTGAACACGTTTGTAAACTGGAAAGAACACTGTTCAATGTATCATCAGCCCACTACTAATACTATGGTCTCATTGATCAATTTTCCCTAAGACATCTAAAATGGAACATCGAGATTAATTAATAGATTCAGGCGTTAGGTACTTTGCGGAAATCCATATTTAATATTAACAAATATTGTAAGAAAACATTAAATTAATATTTTAATAATACACTTTAAAAAATATATCTAGAATATTATATATATTCGCGTAGAAGCGCTACGCGTCGACAATTCTTCCGGTTTGACTGAGTGATTTTTTTAGTGTTTTATTGAAATATTAATTTAATATTTTCTTAAAATATATGTTATTATTAATCATCGAGATTCTTGTATCGTGTTGAGAACTGTAGAGTCGGAAACTGATAGGTCATTACAGCACGCGGGCTATTCATTGTTCTATAGTATATAGGAAATAATTATATTAGCCGCGCGTTACATTGACGGCTTCCGGTTGGTTCGGATAATCGTGTACACGGTCACTGTGTGCATTCACTGTTACACATTAATGTGTACACATTACGTATTGATTGTGATGTAATATTTTGGATGGCACATTTGGTCCATAAGGAACTCCTGTGTATTTATAATTGTTTTCGAAGTCATTCAGTGTCAATTCTCATCAATCCAATGTAAAACCTACCTATGTATGATTAGTTATTTTTTTATATTTCTGATAGGTTTGCCTTTGAACAATATCTCAACTGATGGTAATTGATGATGTGGTCGAAGATGTGCTTCAGGCTAACCTAGAGTTACTGGTTCTCAAGGACAGCTGCCGGAACACACCGTTAGGTGCTTGGCGATAGTTTTTCTACTTGAGGGTGGTAGCTAGCCAGGCGGGCATTCGCAGAATGCCCTACCACCATCCTATAACGACTGCCATCCGAAGACAACAACCGGGACCGATGGCTAAACGTGCCCTCCGAAGCACGTGCACACTCAGTAGCTCAATGTCACCAGCGGTCACCCATCCAACTCCTGACCGCGACGGACGTTCCTTAACTTAGCTGATCGGTCAAGAACAGCTAAGCAAACTTCGCTACGAGTACACCTGTGTTTTTATGATTGTTTTAAGAGTCATTCAGTGTCAAGTTTCATCAATCAACTGCAAGACTTACCTAATTATCATCAGTTGGAGACGTCTCCATTTAACATGTTCAGTCATGAAGGCGTGTTCACATATATGTATATATACGCAATTGTACGGTATTTGTACATTACGTCTTAGTGTGGGTTGAAATACTAATGTTCCATACAGTTAAACAATAAATTATTATCGCTTGGGCAGTAGTAGTTGCACGAACACTCAAAAAATATGGAGGGACACGCCTTCGTGCGTGGTAATGTCTGTACCATACGAGGCTGCCGTCTGCAATCATTAATTTTTATGGCGGATATCATAGAAAATACTAAGAAAACAAAAATAAAAATCGGCCAATTGAAATGAAGATGAAAGTGAAGGTGCATTCCTCTACTAATGCCGACCGGCTAGTGATTGCCATATAGAATGTTCCCTCATATTATCAGAATGATGCAGCCTGCCTACAAAATCAAAACTATTCGAATGACACGGTGTTGTACTTTTTATGCTGCTAAGGTAAACAGTACTGACTCCAAAATCGCGTGATAAAAGGAGGAAGATGATCTTCACGTTATAACTTCACTGTTGAATGAAATGTCATTTTGTACATAAGACTAATCTATAGGATTTCTGTGATGGAAATCTTATAGAATCCTGGTTGTTGCAGAGCTGCGAGTCCCTTGCGAGCAATGCGGCCGGCGACAATCTCTCCGTCTCCAGCAACGAGCTGCCCACTGTCATACCCAGGACTGCCTCGGAGATCATAAAGGTATCATAGTACGGATTTGAATATTGTGCAACAAAGGAGACTTACGAACTTACTATGGACTTGAGTGCGTAGCATTACTATAGTCTGCTTTTTTAACAAATGAGTACTGAGTATGACTCTCGCACATTTCTGATATTGACAGAGTGAGATGGGCCATTGCCGTCATTGGTCAATGCCTTTTTTCTTGTTTTGAAAGTGTTAAGGTCGGTTCATATTGAATACTTCTAAAATTTGCTGTAGAAAAAATTACGTCATTCTTTTATGATTTAAATTTGCATAATTAGTATATTCGTAACGAAATTTTCTGTCATATACGTTTTATCATATAAATCAAATAAATATACTGCAATCCTTGAAATCTTAAAAATTATCGTCATCCTTCTGATGAACTTTCTGCAGATACGTCAATAATAAATTGCACTAACAATTTTTGTACATGATTGTCGACTCCGTACATTGAAAGCAAACGAGTTCAATTCGGTTGAGTTCATAGTGATACGTCGGCAAACGATTGATTCGTTACAAGCAATATTTTTCGATAGTGGAAGACTCAACTGAATGTACCTACATGTAACTACAGAGTTCGTGTGGAACGGGCTTTATGCTGATTACGTGGGCCACAATAGCAACGCAGTAAAATTTTCGGTTCTCGTTTGTTAAAAAAACAGATTAAAGAATAGACTATGTCAAAAATAAGAATATCAGAAGATGTGTATATCACATGAATCGTAAGAACTGAGTTACTTGGCGTTCTATTTTTATTTAATAGTTTACGCTTCTTCTGCGTCAAACAATAGTTCTAGAAAAAACTAAATTTTACTAGACTTTTTTTTACAGATTATTAACCGTTAAATATTCACGACAGCAGGAAAATAGTACAGGAATAGGTAGCACATAAGTTTAACATTACGTGCTATCGCCCATATCAGTACGAGTACAATTACCAAACTAAGAACATTTATATGTTGTATTGTATTGGTAAAACGGAATAAAACCCGTTGAATGTCCGATAAAAATAATAGAAGTAATCTCTTGAATATTGATGAAATTATTGTTTAGTTATTTACTGAAAATGTTATCTGACTGAATAAAAAGTTCCAAATTGTTTGTAGTTCCAGACACAAACGAGTGTGAAGTCGAACGATGGCAGCGCGGGCAGCGGCGCGGTGCGAGTCAAGAAGAAGAGCTGGTACAACTCCCTCTATCCTACATACAAGAGCAAATCGGACGACTTCAAACGACTCTTCAAGGACCTGCCGGATGATGAACGACTTATTGTCGGTAAGTTGTCGTTGGCCAAGACCGTGGATAAAAAAATCGGCTGAGATCAATTGCCATAACCCCGCCACGCTTGGCAAGCGGCTTGGAGCTCGCAGTGTTAGATAGAAATTCTTTAAAAGGTTTTGCTGCCCACCATCCAGCGGTAGCAGTTTTCTCTTGTGCATTCTACCATGGCGTCGTCGTAGGAGCGAAAAATATGACATTTCGAATTATTTGAAACCCTTGTGTTATCTACTTCCTTATGATCCTATAGACTGCGCCAAATTAAAAACTTATTAATTATACCCATCAATCAATTAGTATATTTTACTATGAATCCTATTTCGCTCGTGCATATTCTAAGGTATAGCACGAGCCCTCATGGGATTAAAAAAGTGCGTTAAGACGAAGTGGTTTTTGAAATACATCATACTAAGGGCGTTGGACAGAGAGACCTCGCACTACCTCGTCTCCCAAGCGAGTGAGTAAAACAGAACTACGCAATGTTTATATAGCATGAGCAATATTAATAATCTATTCATTTTAAATTCAGATCTAGGGCATGTAATATCGGATGATTTTCGATTCCGGAACTGAGTTACGATACTACTGGTGCGATTCCGGAATTCCGGAACCGGTTCCGGAATTAGAAAAAAGTATAGGAAATATAAAAAAAAACAATAAATACCCATTAAATTGTTTCGGAAAATCAAATCTTTATTATAAAAACTAAATAAATTGTCAAAACTCTTGACTGAGATCAATTAAACAGCCTTCTATTAGGTTTTTCTTAGTAAATATAACAAAAAATAATCAACTTTTTAATAATAGACATTATAGCAAAATCAACGTGTGCTAGCTACTTACAATTGCAATGTAGCTTATACTTTAATAAAATTATGATGAATATAAGATTAAGCAGATTTGTACGACGATGAGCGTTATCGCGCTCCTAGCGTGCCGTGCGATTGGCGCATGTAAGTGTGAAGTATATTACAGTACAGTCTGCGTCTTGAAATCTTTAAATCAAATTATACTAAAAAGAAATATAAAGTATATATATATGACAAGAATTACTTTTTCAAAGAAGATCGTTCTTCTTGATAATATGTTCTCAAGAGTATCAGAGCATCTAAAATTTTGTCTGAGTTGAGGTTGAGGTTCTTTGGCATTTTTGTATGCAATAAGTTCCCATTTTGACCATAACGCTGGCACCGTCGGTAGTGTGGCTAACGACATCTTCATCTAAAGTTACTTCAAATTAAGCCAAATGGTCATATTCAATACCGTAAGTGCCGGCATAGTTCCTGTTATTTGAACAAGGCCAAGAGTTTTGAAGTTTAAACCGCCAAACCGCAGGGGGTTTGGCGGTTTAAACTTCAAAACTCTTATAATATATGTAAATTTATATTCATATTTATTGTCCATTGTTCTAAGCTTTGAGCGAATCTATGTCCAGCTAGTTTAAGTTCTATGATTTTGTGTTTCATCTCTGATTTTCCTTTTTTGGCTTGTGTGACCACTATTTTTGCTATAGTTTTTAACGAAACACAGCCACTTTTCTTAAATAACTGCCTTAAATCTTGGCAAGAGAGTACAAATATTCAAATTATATTATTGGTGGTAACTTATTTTGCATATAATTATATGAGTATCGGATTGCGATATTTTACTTCAGTTCCGGAATTGTAATATCGTAAAAAATCATCCGAAATTCCGGAGTTACGAAATCTCGGAATTCCGGGATCCATGCCCTATTCAGAACATAATAATTAGAAATAAACTTTGTATTGATACATCATATAAACACAAAACTTGCTTACGCTAAATTTAGCTCTGTTTTCAAGGTTCTTTTCTATTGAGAAAAATATATTAAATCGTGTTTAAGATCAGGCATAGCATTTGTCTTATCCTCTAGAATATTATATATTTTATACATCCAGGTAAGGCGTACACACTCTTTATAAAAAAACATGTTAAAAATTATCTTTTTGGGACTCACTTCACCTCAAAACGTGGTTTTAGGACATTGTACTTTAGTCACGCTCAAAAATAAGTATATAATTACAAGAAAGAACGCTAGTCTCTGAACTAATTTGGATTTCACTCAATAATGATACAGCAATATATAGGTAGGTAGAGCTGCGTCGTTGGACGAGTGCCATAAGCGTCGCTTTTGTATCGCATCACGAAGTCCTGGGTTCAATCCCAGTTAGAATTGTTATAGGTTTTTCTCAGGAACTTTAGATGGCAATAGGCTTGCTCTCATGATACCGAAACCTATCTGTCGAAACAGGGTTACATAGTCACATACGCCGACCTCTTCGGGGAGATACTGGCGTGAGATATGTGTGTCATGTTATTAAATATTTACATATTTTGTATGGAACTAGAGCTATAAAACTAGTGTCTGTCTGTTGTAGGTGCGAGTATAGCCACCGATACCTTTCAACAAGCTCTTTAAACGTCAGTATAAATGTATAATCTCGGTACCGTTGTCAACGCTCTGTTGCCTCTCAACATTGCCGCGATTACTCCAACCCAGGACTTGAGTCGAGGTGAAGCCGATACAGCACCAGCGTTGAATACTGTGGCTTACAGTATGGAACCCTGTATACTGAACTGCTTGAGTTGAGGGACATTCCGATACGGTGCAGGTGGCTCAGTGTCGTCGTCATCACCAACAGCCATAACATCCACCTATTACGAAGCCTCCTCCATATGGGGTTGGGGGGTTGTCCTGGGATTCCAGTTTGAGCTAGATGGCAGCTCTCCAGAAGGGGCTGCTTCCAACTTTTTGGTATTTTGCCTTTTGTCGCCTGTTGCGCCTCCCACAGAAAGATATGGGGAGAACAACTCTAGCCCGGCATCCCACGGGGTATAATCGTGTATATTATATATATATATATATGTAGTATTATAGTGTATATATAATTTGTCATACTCGATGTTTTTCTATCTATAAAGTGAATAAACAGCTGTAAACGGTTTAAATCGCGTATATTTATCATTATTTTGTCCCGACGTTTCAAACACTTTGCAGTGATCGTGGTCACGGGGTGACGAATTGATTTTATTTGTAACATTTCTGTTAGTTTAATTACTATGTGTAACAATCGATAAAACCTAAGACAACATCATAAAGTGAATGTTAGGAAACTTCTTAAATTCAGCACATAACATGTGTTAATTTTAGTTCAAAATAATAAATTTGTATTTGTTATCTAAATCTGACCTTTTGTTGTAAGCTTGTCGTCTTAGTTATGGTTTGTTGGATGCATCTACCCACTATTACAATACATTTTTGTAACTAAATTTATTGTCTACACCTAAATGTTTGTCTTACTTGTAGCAAAACTTATTTTACCATTTTAAAGTAATCTGTGGATAATGTGTTTGGCTGCACATTCATTAATTCATGTTATATTCCTTTATTTAAATGATTGAAGAATATTGTTACACTATGTTATTAAGCTTAATGTGTATCTGTTAGTTATCCCTCATGAATAAAATAACATTGCGCCGACCATAATCCCCACATCGCACTGCAGACTACTCGTGCGCGCTGCAGAAGGACATCCTGGCGCACGGGCGGCTCTACGCCTCGCAGAACTACCTCTGCTTCTACGCCAACATCTTCGGCTGGGAGACCAACATGACGCTCCGGTGGAAGGAGGTCACCGCCATCACTAAGGAGAAAACTGCTCTTGTAAGTATATCGTCTCTATACCAATGAAATTACACTTGTCATTTATTCACATCGGCAGCTCAAAGAGCTTTGCTGCGAGAGTGAGAAATAGTTATTTGGAAGCGAAGGATTTTAAAATTGAATCACGAGCGCAGCGAGTGATTCAAAATTAGAATCCTGAGCGTTAGCGAGGGAATCAAAAGAGCACGAGGTGAAAAATCTTTGCACGCGAGTGCAACACGTAACTTTTCATTCCACCTCAGCGAGGAAATGACTAAATGCAAAAAAAAAAAACGTTTGGCGCATTATTAACAGTTTCAGTCAATTCTGTTGGCGTCAAACAAACTCCCTCGTCGCTAGAATCACTCATTTTAGTTTTTTCACTTGTTTTCAAGTTTCTTGTTTTTAATATAAGGTTTAACAATGACATGAAAAAATGCCGCGTGAAAAAACCGCGTTCAAAGCAAATTGAAAAAAGAACACCAAGAAGGTTCCGAGTCTGAGTTTTTAACAAATTAAAAAAAAGTTGTATGATATATTCGGCACCATAGAGGTAGCAGTAAATAGGTTTAATGTTTTTTTTAATTCACTAACTTAGTGCACACGATGTTCTAAATTCAATTTACTTTATCCTCTAGAGAATAAAAACGGCTTTTCCACTCAGATATTGAAGATTAAAAATACTCTTTCCGAGATGGTGGGATGAAAAAGATATTTGATTTTAGAATATCACGACTACAAGAGCTTATACTAAACTCTACATAGTAAACACTACTAAACATGTTGATTGAAAGAAAATTTTTGAATACTTTTGAACTCTAGATTGCAAAACAACGGAAAAACTTATTATACGAGTACCTAAATAAAACGATAGAATCCTATTATAACTAAAACAAAACAAAAAAAATAAGGAAAATTTGCACTTGAACACATCGCAACCATTCTCTCAACAAATCAGGAAATGCTCTCAAAGACGGCCAAGTAAAATTAAATACATGTTTTTTTTTATTTTTTATTTACAATATTTAAGAAATAATACACATATAAAGAACATGTCCATACGAACAAAATTATGTCGGTACAAAGTTTTATGTTGTTGTAGTTCTAATTCATTCATGGACTTGAATCCTTGGAAGAATATAGCAACTGCAAACACAGAGACTATTGCGATAGTTAGAGAACAATGTAATTAATTTATAATTTTTCAGTCATTAATTAATTTATTTATTCACATAAACAAATACAATTATTGAAAAGAAACATACTCATTCCTGAAACAATGCCCTACCTTTCCTAAACAAGTTTAATCCTGCAATATATTATCTCCATTTGGCAGGTGATACCGAACGCTATCCTAGTGTGTTCAGAAGGCGAGAAGCACTTCCTTACATCGTTCTCTGGTCGAGACAAGGCATACCTGATGCTGTTCCGCGTGTGGCAGAACGCTCTCATGGACCAGCCCATGACCAGCCAGGAGATATGGCAGTGGGTAAGATTTAGTCTATACTAACATGAAACTAGTTTTTTCCTTCTGATTTGGTCTCTGATCAAGAATTTAATTTTGGACGATATCAATATTTTTTATACTCTGAAAAAAAACGTCTCCATAAAATATCAGCTACACAGATAATAAAGTCATGAAAAAGCAGACCCCTTAGAGGCACTGACATTTATCGCTATCCATCTAAAGACACTCGACATCAGAAAGTCACTTATCCAGATATTGGACTACAATACAGTGGTATGGTGGGTTTGCCATGTTCCTGACATGTTGGCCTTCTCAGCAAGCCGTACACGGGTTACCTCTTGGTCTCTACCACCTTACGATAGAAGCTTGCTCAGAAGGCTAATGTACTAGAACATGCTAAAGGTATCAGATATGATTTCTTGCTTATTATATAATCACTGATGCTAAATCACTTTGGCATGCAAGTTACACGATTGAGCAACACGTCCAAATGTTAAGAGACTTTAAAAATGAGTGTTTTTAGTGCAAATATTTTCGCGCCCTCCGCCCTTTTTACGTTTGACACCAATTTTACGAAATACCCGTACGTCAAAAGAACGACAGATCGGCCGACAACATCGCCGCTGTTCGTCAAAGTGTGAGAACCCGAGACAGTCAATTCACAAGAACTCGGCCTTTCGCAGACTTCATTTAAGCGAATTTTGCATCGGGCCTGCACCCGTACATGAACCAACTGACCCAAGAGCTTAAAGCTATTGACCGTAGGCAATGCCGTTTGTTGGCTGACTGGGCTTCGGAGTTTCTGGAAGAGGACACCAATTTGGGGCGAAATTGAGCAACGAGGCGCATTTCCGGACAAATGGCTATGTTAACAAGCAAAATTATCTTTTATGGGACGGCGACATCCTGCTCGAGGTTCACCAGGTGGCAATGCGTCCACAAAAGTTACTTTTTGGTGCCGATTTTGGATCAGAGGCGTCATTGGTCCGAACTTATTCGAAAACAACGATGGTGGATGGACCATCACCGTCTATGGCGAGAGCTACAAATCGATGATACATAATTTATTTTGGCCTGAATTGAACGATATGGACATTCACAACATGCTGTTCCGAACTTTCACGGTGGTGACGTGAATTGGCCATCGCTACGATTGGATGCCGCTAGACTTTAACTTGTGGGATATTACATTTTGTAATCGTAGGTCCATGTCCATAAGCCACTATCTACCGATGCCCTCAAAGTCAACATAACCTAGAACACCGCTCAAATTAAGCGGGATCTATGCAACAGAGTCGTTGAAAATTGGCACTCAATCCGTAGGTAGCAATTCATAGTAAGCCCGTGGGGTGCCGGGTTAGAATGTTACCCCCCCCCCCCCCTTCTCTACCCGTGAGTGTCGTAAAAGGTGCCTAAGGGTAACATACCAGATGCCCACCTTCTGGTATGTTACCCTTAGTTGCAGCGCTATCTGAGGAACTGATGTCTCACACTGCGATCCCCAAGACGCCTGCCAAGCGTGGGGATTATGGCAAACCCCGCCTTATAATGGGGAAGGCAGTGGACAATCCGACTGATACAGTACAGTACAGTAATCATAGCTTAATAAGTCGGACTCCCACAGCTCGCGGGTCGCCCAGCATGGACCATCGTGCCTTACATCCTGATATAGTCCTAAACAAGTTCTGCGACTCGAAAGAATTAGATATCTAATACCTGTCATTTTACATTTAGACAAAACTGTCTTCAAAACCTGTCCAAGAACCGTATACCCTGACATCATAGTGCAACACTTCAAATAATTTGGCACCGATCACCACACCAAGTACTCAACATGCGTCTATTTATTCGCTGATAAATCTAAATTTTATTTAGATAAATAAGGCAGCATGAAGTTCTTTCAGGTATATTTTTCGGGCATAGCTATCGTTGAATTTGTTTTGATTTGGGTATAATGTCGTGGTGAAATATATATATATCAAAACCAATATCTTAACGTTCTGACGCTTCATTCCTTCCGAAAATATAAAAACTAATCTTAAAGCATCGTAAACAGTAAACATTCGATCATTCAGGTATTCCCACAAAGTAGATCGTGACGCATTTTACACACTTCCAAAATATGCGCATGGCATACATACACAATAGTTCTAGATGCATATTTAGTTGGCTCGGGTAAACGTGGAGTTAGAAAACTGCCTTTGTCTTATTTTCTTTGACGCGCAATATAATGGTTCGAGAGATATATTGGCAACTAGTGGTACCTATTCAATGTCGCCGGATCGGGTGTTCGGCCCCGAAGCAGTAGTGTGTAAACAATACTGGGTTTAGGCGTGAAAGGCACTGTAAGTAACTAGGCAAATGAGACATGAACGTCTCGAAGTGCAGTTTCGAAGCAATGATGGCCGAGTAGTAATAGTTATGGGCTGCTGTGTCGCAGGTACCTAGTTTGATCCCCACCGCCGGCTTGAGCTTCACCGCATCCCGTTGAGCCGCAACGCTTGAGCTGCTACCCTCAAATGGAAAATCTGTCGTCAAGCACCTAACAGTGTGTTCCGACGGCAGTCCTCGAGAGCCAGAAAAATTACAGGGACTTAACAACTATATCTCTGTCTGACGTCCGCTGTACAATTTTTAACATGACTAAATGCATCTGTTATAGGCAGATGTTAGTCCGCTTAACATCAGGTGGGCCTAGAGATTGTTCGTCACAATCACATTGAAAAAAATTGTCAAGTGGAACGGGAAGAGTGACAAAGTAGGCGGGCAACTTTTTTTTGTAAAAAATTACGTTTTTTAAAGAATATTTGTATTTATAAATATTTTTTTATTAGTTTACGCATTGAGTAGAAATTCCTGGGCTTACTACGAAATCAAAATGCATCTGATATGCAATTTGTGTCTATTAGCGTATCCACGTTCTAACAACGCACTAATGTATGCGCACCTCGCGCGGATCAAGGCCGGCCCACATCAGTATACTGGATACCTCCTCGCCGGACGCTACGGGAATGTGAACAAAAGAACTGTTATTCTAGTGAAAATTAACTCCCTGAGCATAGTTCCAACAAATACGTTATAAGGTAATATTAGCTTTATTTATTATGCTTCAGTTATCACTGGAAATTGTTCTTTACAAATAAATGCAAGACGATAAAATATTTATTAGTAAATAGTTATTGCGCAGAAATTATAGTTATATCGTTTTAAGTCAAATCTTTATGACAAAGTCGCACATATTTAAAAGTTTGCGAAATTTCAGTTTAAGTAAAAAAGTACAGCATGGGTTATCTTCAAAAAGGGCGTGAAGAGATTTCTTCAGGGTCGGCAACGCGCGAGTGGTACAAGGTGTTGCAAGCGTCCACAAGCTACGGTAACTGCTTACCATCAGGCGGGCCGTACACTTGTTTGCCACCTTAGTGCTATAAAAAAAAAAATCACTTAAGTGAATACTAGCAGTAGAAATCTTTGTGAATGACTTCGTACGGGATGTACTGCCCCAATACCTATTTCTGCGGCCAAGCACTAATGTTCACATTACTGTGTTCCAGTTAGAAGGGTATCAATGCCAGTGAAATTACAAGCACATGAGACTTTACAACTTTATGTGTTGCGGTGGTGTGCGCAGTAGTTGCAATATGCAGAGGTTAACACCAGGTGCAGAGGTCTGCAAAGTAACCTTGTGCTTGTTTCGAAAATTTTTATGTTATTGTGACGGAACAAGCTCGATGCCTACCTGATATTAAGCGGACTAACCTCTGCCTATAACAGATGCATTTCGTCGCAAGTCACGAATTGCACTGCTCTCGTCACTTTGAGATATAGTTGTTAAGTCTCATGTGCCTGTAATTTCGTCTTTTAGGAAGTTGTGCAATTGTTGGTTGGAATAATCTCTATATAGCCTGTGATCTATGGATATTTTATCAGAGTTTTGTTTTCTAGAAGTGTAGGGAGCATGCTCACGTTGTTTTAGTCATAATAATGGTGAAAATATGTAAAGGAAGCCATCAGAACAACAAAAAAACTGTCCCTCATTTTACAGGAAGACCGTACTTAGGTCCTTTGTCTCTTTTTAACAACTGCACTGTTCTAATGTTGTCACTTTTTGCGCGAGCTGAGACACATCACTCACCACGCCGCGGCCGGCAGCACAGACGACGCGGCCCCAGAGACTTATTTTTCAACCAACGTCAAATAACGAGGAGTTTCTTATTTCGTCTGTTTTTTTATGTATGAAATATTATGGAAGTCGGACAACGATAAAGTGAGTTCAGTGTTTTGAATCGGCATCACACCGACTTCCATAAGTTATTTCATACTTTCAACTTCTAACAGTGTTGATGTCGGTTCCGTTTTTTTTCAGAAATATTTTTACTGCTTAATGCGGTTTATATGGACTGCTGTACCGCAAGTCCCTGGTTCAATCCCCACCGCCGGCTTGAGCATTTTGCTGATAATCATAGTCATGCTATATTGTATATAACACATTGTTAAAAGATGTTTAAAAGAATGGCCCCGAGTTTCTTGCCCGTTCTTCTCGCATTGGCTCTATAATTTTTTTTGCTGAACGTGGCAGTACAATGTAGAATATTTCAATATTAAAATTTGTAATTGACCTTCATAAGGGCGTCGTAGACGCCTAAATTGAATAAATGAATTTGAATTTGAATTTACACCTAACAGTGTGTTCCAGCAGCAGGCTTTGAATGTCAGTAAGACATTACAGGCACATAAAACTTAACAACTGTATCTCAGGTTAAGACCACGAGCAGTTCGTTACATGCTCTTAACATCAGGAGTTCGGGTTCCTTTACAATAGCAAAAAAAAGAAACGACAGAATGATATTAAGGCCCTTGGGTACGTCAAATTCGTACTTTCTAAAGCGAACTCCTCCGTAACCGCTGAAGTTGAAGATTTGAAAAAAATATATTTTAAAGATGAATTCAAGTACAACATTTGCAACATATGATTTTACGGCATTATTATTACTTTTGCCGTAAAAAAAATTCAAACTACATACTATTTCTTGACTTATATTGCGAACTCCTTCTAAACGGCTACGATTTTTGAGAAATAAATTGTACCATAAAATTTCTAGATAGATATACTACAATTACAACATAGCATTTGTAAATCCATTGATATTTTCCTAAGAAAATGTCGAATTATTCAGATTCAGAACGATAGCGGTTCCGAGGGGCTCTGCGCGGACGCAGGCGGCAGTGTTGCGCAAGCGTTGGCACGGGGAGGCTGTGTCGCTCGTAGCTCCGCTCGCGCTTTCGACTGATAACGATCTTGTCTATGTATTAGTGCATTGACACGCGAGATTCGCAGCTGTGTGCGTGTAATGATTCGCTCGCTGCAGAGGGCCAACTTGATTGCGACGTGAAGTATGTGCGTTGTCGCTTTATTATCGGTACTTTGTAGACAAATTTTACTTGAATTGTATCACATATGAAAAGAATCAAAACTTGAAATTGACAATGTTGTAGGAACTTTACAATGGGCGGCATTACCAATAAGATCAATGAAAGGTTTAGGTGCATAATATATTATTATGTACAGAATTAATTAGTAATGTCTATAACGCTCTCATGTTATAACTGGTAAACTAAAGATAATATTTTTTTTTTATATTATGGTCAATAGTTTCCGTCTTTAGTAGTTCGTAGGGTACAAAATGGTTCTCTACTACATTAAGAGTTTGTATGGGGTTTCATACATCTTTTGGAGTTCTAAGCTTTTTTTGATAATTGTATTATGTGTTTTGATATAGGTTAATTAATACTGCATAAAGATAACATCTGCCAAGTGAAGATGGGTAACGTATCTCGAAATCAAAACCAGTCCGATTTGGCTGAAAATCGATATCTAGGTTTTTCTGGACGTCCTTATTCCAAATTTGGAATTTATTTTTCGATGACGTCTGCCAAGTGAGAAAAGTTCGTCCGATATGTCTGAAAACCGATATGTAGGTTGTGCTGTGCCTCATTATTCCGAATTTGGAATGTATTTTTCGGTGACGTCTGCCAAGTGAAAAAAGTTACTCCAATTTGGCTGAAATTCAAAATCTAGGTAGTTCTAGACGTCTTTATTCCGAATTTGGAATTTATTTATCGATGACGTCTGACAAGTGAAGAAAGTTACTCCGATTTAGCTTAAATTCAAAATCTAGGTAGTTCTAGACGTCTTTGTTCCGAATTTGGAATTTATTTTTCGATAACGTCTGCCAAGTGAAGAAAATTACTCCGATTTGGCTGAAATTCAAACTCTAGGTAGTTCTGGACGTCTTTATTCCAAATTTTGAATGTATTTTTCTATGACAACTGCCAAGTTTAGAAAGTTACTCCGATTTGGATGAAATTTAAAATCTAGGTAGTTCTGGACGTCTTTATTCCGAATTTGGAATGTATTTTTCGATGACGTCTGCCAAGTAAAAAAAGTTGCTCCGATTTGGCCAATAATCGATATCAAGGTTTTTCTGGACGTCTATATTACAAATTTGAAATTAATTTTTCGACGACATCTGCCAAGTGAAGAAAGTAACTCCGACTTGGCTGAAATTCAAAATCTAGGTCGTTCTGGAAGTCTTTATTCTGAATTTAGAATTAATTTTTCGATGACGTCTGCCAGGTGAAAAAAGTTGCTCCTATTTGGCTGAAAATCGATATCTAGGTTTTTCTGGATGTTTTTGTTCAATATTTGGCATACATTTTTCGACATCTGCCAGGTGAGGAAAGTAACTCCGATTTGGCTAACATTTAAAATCTAGGTATTTCTTGACGTTTTTATTCCGAATTTGGTATTTATTTTTCGATGACGTCTGCCAAGTGAAAAGAGTTCCTCCAATTTGGCTGAAAATCGATATCTAGGTTGTGCTGTGCGTCATTATTCCGAATTTGGAATATTTTTTTCTATGTCGTCTGCCAAGTGAAGAAAAATACTCAGAATTTACTAAAAATGGATATCTAGGTTGTTTTAGACGTTATTATTCCAAATTTAGAATTTGTTTTACGATGACGTCTGCCCAGTGGAGAAAATTACTTTGATTTAGCTGAAAATCGATATCTAGGTTGTTCTAGACGTCTTAATTCCAAATTTAGAATTTATCTAACAATGACGTCGGCCAAGTGAAAAAAGTTACTTCGATTTGTAGCCAAATTAGCTTATCTTGGTTTTCCTGGACGCCTTTTTTCCTAATTCTGAATTAATTTTTCGATGACGTCTGCCAAGTTAAAGAAGTAACTCCAATTTGGCTGAAAATCGATAGGTATCGAGGTTGTACTAGACTTTTTTATTCCGAATTTGAAATTAATTTTTCGAAGACGTCTGCCAAGTGAAAGAAGTTACTCCAATTTGGCTAAAAACTGATATCTAGATGGTTCTAAATTGAATAAATGATTTTGACTTTGACTTTGACTTTGTGCAACCTGATAAGGCCTAATAAACTTTTCAAACCTATTTCCTGAGTTTACCTACCTGCTGGCCGTGGATGATTAGCAGCTCCCTAACGCCGCAGTAGGATAAGAGTAGGAAAATTATGATTACTCGTACTTATCAATCAATTATTGAAATCTCCTAATAATTGAGAAAGTATCTCGGTTACCTTTTCACGATGGAACCAATTTTTACAATATAGCTGTAGATATTTATATAATTAATAGTAAATGCTTCCTTCTCAAGGGCCGACATGTCTAAATACCTCGTAAGGGGATTGATTCCTTTCAACCCTTGTATAACAATCTACAATTTTTGAGGATCATCTCCTTAGGCGACACATAACTGTATGTGTTATATTATATGTTTTTTAATGTCTTTAAAAGGAAGTAGCTATTTTTAAGGTAGCCTTGATGGTATATTTGTTGTGTATGTAATGTATGGAAGTTGCATTATTTATATTTAACAGATACGATTGTACTATCTATGCAATTGAATAAGCATCAAAAACCAGCCCGGATGTCAGAAGGGCTAGGGCAGGGGCGCGGGGCGCACAAACTTTCGCCATTTTGTATTTTTGCGTACGACACAGTCGTCCCTTTTCTTATTTTTCAATGTACAATAAAACATACAAAAATAATATAAAACATACAAATCTTCCTCTTATATCGTCGTTTTTAATCGAGTAAACCTGCGTCGGCTATAATCTTATTTATAAGGAGATTTGAATAAACGATTGATTATGATAATTTTCGCACTCTTATCTTTACTCATACTTATATCTTTACTTAGCAAACGTCATTGAAAATTGAAATCCAAATGTAGAATAATGACGTCCAGAAATCAACTTTCAGCCAAATCTGAGAAACATCTTTCACATGGCAGACGTTTTAGAAAATTAAAATCCAAATTCGGAATGAATACGTCTAGAACAACCTAGATATCGATTTTCAGCCAAATCGGAGTAACTTTTTTACTTGGCAGACGTCATAGAAAGATTAATTCCAAATTCAGAAAAAAGACGTCTAGAACAACCCATATATCAGCCAAATCGTTGTAACATTTTTCACTTGGCAGACGTCATAATAAAACAAATTTCCTACGTCTACGACCACCTCAATATCAATTTTCAGCCAAATCGGAGTATGTTTCTTCACTTGGCAGACGACATAAAAATATATTCAAATTCAGAATAATGACGCCCAGCACAACCTAGATATCGGAGTAACTTTCTTCACTTGACAGACGACATTAAAAAAATATATCAAAATTCGGAATAATGACGCCCAGCACAACCTAGTTATCGATTTTCAGCCAAATCGAAGTAACGTTTTCACTTGGCAGACGTCATCGTAAAGTAAATTCCAAATTTGGAATAAGGACGCCCAGAAAAACCTAGATATCGATTTTTAGCCAAATCTTAGTAACTTTTTTCACTAGGCAGACGTCATCGAAAAATAAATTCGAAATTTGGAATAAAAACGTCCAGAATAATAATAATAGTAATATAAACGGTAAAATAATAAAAAAAAACCTTTTTTAAAGCCAATAACACTTTTTCCAAATCTTGTATTGCTGCTTGAGCTGTACAGTAATAGGGTTAGTGCACAGTTGACTTCAGTACAATTTTTCACGCAAAATAGTTATAAACATAAATTTAACTTACAAATTATCCATAAAATAACATCAGTTTCATACACTTTTTTTATAAATTATCCACACAGGTGGTATTTATATTTTAACTAAATTTGTGTTACATACGTGTTTGTATGTATGATGCTTTATGTATATTACTAAATCTAAAGCGAATTTTTTAAAATGAAAATATTAAATATATTTTCTACTATATATGTATATTTTTTTTTATTATTTTTTCCGTAATGTCAATTAACATAAATTAAAAGATATTAAATGTCAATAGAACAACAACTTACAAAAAAGCCCGCCCCCAGTCGCACCCTGTGACATTTATATATATATATAAACTGGATGTATGTAAAATGTATGTTAATATGATCATTATATAGAAATCATAAATAAATACGTATATTATTAATATATAAATTATGAATACATAACATTATATTAAAAGGTTAATTCTTAAAATTATCAATTAAATAAATTTAGGATGTAATCGATAAAACTTTTTCAGTCTCATCATAATTAAACGTGAACAACCAATTAACAATGATGCTTTTGGCTTCAAACACTGAACTATGTTTTATATCGCACTGATTCAGGACTTGATTATATAAATATGTTTCAATAAAAGGGCTAAATCTTATTGCATTAGTTGTACGAATAACAGGTAATTTTAATTGGAAAACTCGTTTATGTAGCATATTACTAAAATCAGCAGGTTTTTAAAGTGTTTGTGTGTGAACTGAGAACAACCTAGATATCGATTTTCAGCCAAATCGAAGTAAACTTTTCACTTGGCAGACGTCAACCTGAAACAAATCGTAACTTGGAATAATAACATCTACAACAACCTAGATATCAATTTTCAGCCAAATCGTATAATTTTTCTTTACTTGGCAGATGACATTTGAAAAATAATTACAAATTCGGAATAATGACCCTCAGCACAACCTAGATATCGATTTTCAGCCAAATCTGAGTAACTTTCTTCACTCGGCACATGACATTGAAAAATAAATAAAAGGAATAAAGACGTCCAGAACAACCTTGGTATGTACACTATCAATTTTCATACTGATCTCAGTCGCAGTTGCAACTGCGGATACTCACTAGAATAGTGCGGTAGGCATATAAAGTGCCATGTTACCGGAGCGCATCGCGCATCTGCATATTCTTTGACCGTTATATTTGTGCAGCGAGCGCGGAACGTATGCGGCGATGCGCGAGTAAAGTAAGCTCGATTAGGCCCAGATGCTCAAGGCCATTGGTGACTCTAATCGCCTTAATAGAGTTCCATTTTGCCCTTCGTGTAGAGGACCCTAAATACAAACTGATATGTTTTCCCAGGTGCACCGATGCTACGGCGAGGAGTTGGGGTTCAATTCTGATGACGAGGAGTACTCCAAGGACTTTGTGGAAGACATCGCCTCCTTGCCCTTAGACAATGCCTCTGAGGTAAACCTATATGTACGTACCTTTATATTATGTTATGTAGTGGAGACACGGACATCTGGCCCGCTTGATGTTAAGCTACTGCTACTGCCCATAGCAAGACACGGACCGTTTAGAACATGTAAATGTTCTGCACGGTACTGTATCGTTTTGTACACCAGAAAAAATAGTTTCATTTAATTTCGTTGCCTTATAGATATGAATCCTGATGCAGTTATATGCCCAGTGGAACTAAGAATAGGCTGCGCGCAGTGGTTCTTGGTTCGAATCCAGACAACGGGCTTTATGTTCACACCAAATAAAAAAAAGGCGCCCAGCGTTCTAGCAGGTGTACTTGATCTGTGACAATACAATACTAAAATTATATATCTTTGATAAGTATTATAGTTAATAATAAGGTACTATAGGAGTAGAATAGGTCTAACATAGGTGTTATGAAACCTATGCCTACCCCTACGGGCATATACAGGCGTGGTTATATAACTTTAATTACAGCGTTAGAGTAAATTTAGCTCTGTTGAGTTGACTGATTCGTTAAATTATTTGCTAGAATAATACTTAATCGGTTTTTATTCCCTTTAGCAGACTTTGTGCCGGTAGTTCGGAGGTGGGATTCTTTTTTCCTTTTTTGACGTGTACTTATTGAGATAGCAGATTAGCATACTTCTTCAGATAACAACTCTTAAATTCCATGCAAACTAACTGAAACTTAACGGCTTTTTTGTGTTTTTACCGCTTTAGTAATCCAGCGGTATCTTTGATGGCAATCTGGATTGATTCTTATGATATTGTCGAAGATGGCTATTAATCTCAACATAGAATGGTAACTGGCTTGCCAGTTGCTGAAAAACATCATACATATGTATACGCTAGGGATTCTACCCTAGTTACCGGTAGCTATTCGTAAAATGCCCATCATGCAGTGCCAAAAAGTCTATGACATACGAGTAGCCTAACGTCTGACACTCTATGGCTACTATTTATAAATGCATCTCCAAGTTGAGTACGATCGTAAAATGCAGTACTGTATAAGCCGGATTGTACACTGCTAAGCACAGCCTACCCCCATTATGGAGGGGGTTTACCATAATCTCCACGCGTGGCAGGCGTCTTGGGCATCACAGTTTAAGATGTCAGTTCCTCAAAAGGCGCTGCTGGCCACCTTCCGGTATTTTAACTTTAATCACCTCTTTGTCACCCAACCCAGTATTGGTTGCAATTGGCGATGATATTCTAACCTGGCACCCCACGGGGCAATAATATATAATATACAGCTTTGACGTTTAATGTATAGACCATCTGTCAGAAACTACATATTTAAATCGATCTCGACTTCAAGATGCATTTATTAAGGCGAAGAGAGAAGGTTGCTTAGTGACTGATAGTATTATCGATATCTTGTCAGGTGCACACTTCACAACAAATAATTATTGTACGTATCGATAACGCTAATGCGTTACAAACAGGTAAATTGACCGGAAGCGTCGAAATTCTTTACAAGCTTCAAGGGGTGTTCAATTGACTCTTCGTTTTTTGATAATCACTTTTACGCTATTACAAATAATAAACCTACTATTAGATTGTGCCAAGTCACAGAACTTATATGATATAAATAACAAAAATAATAGTTTATATCTGACAATGTGATAGTTGAGGGGATAATTATATTATTATATATGTACTCGTATATAGGCAACAGGTAATTGCACGAAAGCTACGAAATTACTAGAAAAGAAAGAAAAGTCAACCTTTTTTTTTATAGTATCGTGACGGAACAAGAACGATGCCTCCTAGTGTAAAGCGTTAACCTTGAACGGATGCATTTCGGCACAAGTGACAAGATGCACTGCGCCTATCAGCATGAGATATAAAGTCACAATAGGTACTTGTGCCTGTAATTTCACCGGCACCCACACCCTTCAAACTGGAACACAGTAATGCTAACATTACTGCTTGGCGGTAGAAATAGGTGTAGTGGCAGTACCTCAGGACGAAATCGCACAAGAAATTCGAACATTGAAAAGTTTAAAGTAAGGTAAAAAACAGGTAAGAGTTTGTAAGTGCTCTCGTACCGGCTTACCCAGTCGTTTTGGATATAGATGTTTTCTTGAACGATAAAGTTAAAGCACGTAAAGCATCGTCTGCTGCGGTCATGAGAACCTTATTTAGTTTGTAAACAAATTGTACATTATATGTGAAATAAACTTTTATTATTATTAAGTAAAGTTCTGTCTGTGGTATGCGTGGGAACGAATAATTATAGCACGGATTGTGCGAGAATATCAAACAATTTGATGACTGCTGTGGCACGTTTAGGTGCGCGAAGAACCGCCAGCGCTGTTGTGGCTGCTCTGTTTCGCGGTTGACGTTTGTGGCCTCGAACCTGAATAAATGCAAATTCATGTGTTCAATTTAGGCGTCTACGACGCTCTTATGAAGGTCAATTACAAATTTTAATATTGAAATATTCTACATTGTACTGCCACGTTCAGCAAACAAAAATTATAGAGCCACTGCGAGAAGAACGGGCAAGAAACTCGGCGCCATTTTTTTAAACGTCTTTTAACAATGTATTACATACAATACAATCAGTACTAATATTATAAATGCGAAAGTAACTCTGTCTGTCTGTCTGTCTGTCTGTCTGTCTGTCTGTTACGCTTTCACGCCAAAACTACTGGACCGATTTGAATGAAATTTGGTATGGAGATAGTTTGAGACCCGGGAAAAAACATAGGTTAGTTTTTATCCGACTGCGCAAAAAGAGGTTAATGTTTTCACGCGATAACCGATATACGCGCGGGCGGAGCCGCGCCCGGAAAGCTAGTATAATATAATTATTACAATATTTGTTCAAATTACGTAGGTGACATTATAGCTTGGCAGAGGCGGAATTTTCCAAGCATTTTTGTCGTTTAAGTGACAAACCGTGTAGTAGGATTTCTTGATCAAAATGTTTTTCACATGCAACTTGAATTTTCCTTTTGTGAGCATTGTAATATGTTTGGGAACTTTATTATAAAACCGCACACAATTACCTAAAAGGACCTTTTATTTGTCTTTGCTAGTCTAAAACCTGGCACCGCTATTTTATATTTATTCCTACTGTTGTAATCGTGGTTGTCACTGTTTAATTTAAATTTACTATTTTTTTCCGAACATACATTATATTTTCAGATTCGTTAAAGTTAAAATATTGATTTCTTTAAAAATATCCCTTAGTATCATATATAGATTATATAGAAATGGATCCTAGGGAATCTCCCTAGGATCCATTTCATATATGATACTTTGACTAATATACTTTGACCCTGAATCGAAGAGCAGCCGCTTCGCTGACTTGCTTAAATTTCAAGTGGCCGATGTGTCCGTCTCATACAAAAAATAAACATTTGTAGTAAACCTTACGTAAGATAAGCACACCAGCAACACAAGACGTCGAAGATATGATAAACTAAACAAACAGATAGTAAAGTTGTACGTATCAATCTATCTATTCCATTGGTTACTCTCAAATAGTACGTATATATTTTCTGTGTTCCTTTAAATTATTTTATATTATATTTCGGTATTTGTGTTATTTGAAAACTACGGCAAGTTATTGTAGTATATATTATATTTTACAATGCTATAGCTACTGTTAACAAAAACAGGTTAAACCCTATTAAAAAAAAAGCATGTGCATTTAGCTACTACTAGTAGGTATTTAAGCAATGTTGAGTCCCTAGGTACTTTCTTAGTATCTTTAAATGGTCTATGTCAAATGTTTCAGACAACACTGGGTGCACAAGATACATACATACGGGTACATATCTTTCATTTTTTCAGGCCTACTAAACATAATAAACAATACTTTAACTATGTATCATAGATATTAAATTAAACACATCTTTGTTCTAAAGTTCTTACCTTAAAATATATCATAACCGTAATAAGTTAAGATTATATTTAAGAACAAAACCTGTTAACCATGTTGTTGTTGAAGTTCGTGTGTGAAATAAACGATTTATTTATTTATTTATTTAGGTGAGCAACTAATCAATCATCTTCAGGCCTATAGACAGCCTAAATGTTCCAGCCAACTATCGGTTGGCAGCGAGCCTAGCGTCTAGGCTACATAATATAATTTGTATTGTTAATTGAAATAGAAATCATACAACGTATGTTATCTGTAACACCGGTCGCGGGTAGATCAATTGATAGCAACAGATAAAACGAAATATACTTGATAAAATAGTACGTGTACAATAGACCAGTATTGAGGAGGGCGCAACTGTCAGGATAATGAAAAAAAAACAACAAAAAGTAAGTGCAGTTGTATAAATGTGTGCATTACGATGGTTGTTCCAAAAAACGTGTTTTTTGTCAACCGGGACGGCGCTGAGAGTGTCAGCTTTGAGGTGAGTCATCGTGTTTACCTGCAGACACGACGTCAAGTGAAATTATCGCTTTAATCGTGCACGTTGACTTAACTTTGGAGGTGCTATTGACGACGGTATAATCCACATAAATAACAAAAGCGGGTGGCTTTTGTTCAACTGACACAAGACTGTTGATGATTGGGGGGTTTCACTTAATCTCCACGCTTGGCAGGAAGGAGTCTCGGGGATCGTAAAGATGGCAGTTCTTGAGAAGACACTGTAGCCCACATTCGGGTATATTTCCCTATGTCGCTAGGGAAGATTTGCAATACTTGCCCAAGGTGGATGAATATATGAATCATGTTGATTTTGTTGAACATTATTATATTATGCTCGCGTATTTGTTTTAAATTACATTATTATAGTAGTAATCATCATCATCAGCCGGAAGACGTCTACTGTTGAACAAAGGCCTCCCACATTATAGGAGTGCCGAAGGTTAATTATACTAATCAAGACTGCGGCTGGTGAGGGCTTAGAAGACCCGAGCTTTACAGCTCGGGTCTACTAGGGATATAATAGATAAAGCTGAGATTGGAATCATTCACGTAGTACGAGTGTCATACGACTATTTTCATTACCAATATTTGTGAGAAAACATAGAATGTTTAAAATGAATCTATTTGAAGTATACAAGGACGCTAGATACATAAATAACGACCAAGTTCGAGTAGGCCTCGTACACCGAGCGTCCGTATCTACAAACCGTATCTTTCGGGATCCTTAACAGTAGTTCGACGCGCTTTAAAATAACACATGTTTCACTTGTTTAGTTTCTATTTAGATAGATAGATAGATAGAAAACTCTTTATTGTTACACCACATATAAAATATTAAAGTTTACATCATAACATTTAATTAAATAATAATAACATAGTGTTACAATGGGCGGCCTTATCACTAAAAGTGATCTCTACCAGGCAACCTTAGGATGGAGTTGAATAAACAAAACAGTTGGGGCGGGTGTAGTCTAACAATTAACAATGAAAAAAGTACAAATTCATAAAAATATTTTAAAAATAAAACGAATTTTACTATAGTTTCTAAACAAATGTATAAAAATAGGATGTAAGTTTTTAAAATAAATAAATACATAATATATATACGCATAAATAAATATATACATAAATATATACACATATCAACATACATAAATAGATAATGATATATATATACATATATACGTATATATATATAAATAAATAAATTATATAAAGATACAACATATCATAATATTATCCCATACAAAGCCTAGACATTGACAAAAATGTAGTGCAAAATTAATTAGACAAATAAAACTTTTTAACTTGATCCTTGAACATTCTGAGAGTTGGTGCTTGTCTGATAGATACAGGAAGAGAATTCCACAAGCGAGCAGCCTGAATGGTGAAAGATTTGCTATAGAACGAACTAGTATGAGGATGGATTTCAAGTGTAAGATTTTCTGATGACCTTAAAGTATATGAAGAACAGTGAAGGAAATCAAAACGTTCCTTGAGATAGCGCGGGGATGTAGGATTAAACAATATATTGTAAAGGAGACTAAGAAGTATACTATGTACTAAGAGATAAGCATTCCGGCGAAAACGTATTGTCAGCCAATTGAGCTTAGAACGAAACTGAGAGACGTGATCATATTTGCGTAAACCAAATATGAATCTAATACAAAAATTTTGAAGACGCTCAAGTTTATCTAGCTGTTTCTCCGTGAGATCCAGATAGCAGGCATCAGCGTAGTCAAGAATTGGAAGTAATAGAGATTGAGCTAATGCAATTTTAGTGGCTGTTGGAAGAAAGTTGCGCAACCTTTTTAAGGATCCTGCTGCGGCAAATAGCTTGCGACTGGTAATTTGTAACTGTTGATCCCACCTCATATAGCGATCCATTGTTATTCCAAGATTCTTTACAGAGCTACTAAAGGGAATAGCAATACCACCAAAGAAAACTTGAGGAAGTAATACCCAGTCTATTGTTGACATTAATCTTGAGCTATCAATAACTATTGTTTGTGTCTTAATGGGATTTACTTGTAACCCAAAAGAATTGCTCCATTTAGCTATGCGATCAAGATCAGCATTAACAATCTGAATGGCTTCAGGTAGTTTATTCACTGGAGCCTTAGAATAAAGAGATAGTCTGCATATAGGTGGTAGGAAGAAGTGAGGTTGTGAGAAATCGAATTAATAAATAAAGCAAACAATAAAGGAGATTTGACGCCACCTTGCGGGACGCCTGCGGTCGTGCTACACCAGGAAGAGTATTCATCTTCAAGGCGAACACGCTGCCTGCGCCCGTACAGATAACTGCGAAACCAATCAACTGCCGTTGGAGAAATGTTAATTGAGCTAAGGAGAGCAAGAAGAATGTCAAAATTCACAGTGTTGAATGCGTTGCTAAAATCTAAAAGAGTTAATACAGTAACTTCGCCATTGTCCATTCCAAGACGGATATCATCAGTAATTTTTATGAGAGTAGTTACTGTGCTATGCCCAGGTCGAAAGCCAGATTGAAAAGGGTTTAAAAGTCTGTTACTAGTTAAGAATTTGCTAATTTGGTTGTAGATAAGACGCTCGAGCACTTTTGACAGGAATGGAAGGATTGAAATGGGTCGATAATCGGAATAAGATTTAGGGTTTGATTTTTTAGCCAAGGGAATAATTTGAGCGTCTTTCCAAATTGAGGGAAATACTCCATCAGAGACAGAGTTATTAAAAATGTGACAGAGAACAGGAAGTATAACATCTAGTATGGGCATAACCATGTTACGACTTATGCCGTCAACACCAACAGCATTAGAAGTGATTGAAATTACGCTCTTCTTAACATCGCAAGCGGACAGTTGATTAAAAATAAATGGCGAATGGTCGGGAGTCGGTAAAGTTGAAACGTAACGTAAGGTATTGTTTTTATCTGAGATGTTAATATCAGACAATGAAGAGAAATGTTGGTTTAGAGAATTGATATTTACATCATTTGGAATAGATTCTTGTCGTGATTTACCTATTCCCAATGACCTGAGAAATTTCCATACTTTGGCAGGGTCCTCATTAGCGACAGATTTGTGAACATGGTGGCGTAAAGCATCCCTACACACCATATTGCAGCGATTGCGAGATTTAACATACACAGCTTTATTTTCATCACATGGTCTACGCTTGTATTTACTTTTAGTGACAACTTTTTTACGCATTAACACTTTTATATCATTGGTTAGCCAAGGAGCTGGAAGGTGCTTTAATTTTATAGCTCGAAGAGGGGCATGCTTATCATACAACTGTGTTAATAAGGAGTTGAATATAGCAACTTGGTCATTCACAGTCACTGCATCATATACCGGAGACCAGTCGACTACATGGGCATCATTAAGAAATGCTACCTGGTCCATGCCACTAAAATTGCGCCGAAGTATGATTTTAGGTTTTGCTTTAGGAGGACGAATTTTGTAAGATAGGAATATCAGATCATGATACGAGAAGGCATCGGCGGAACATTGACCGTGCTTAGCAACATGCTGGGTGGATGATACTATAATCAAGTCGAGAAGTGAAGGAGAGTAGTTAGGGGAGTGATGAGTAGCATTTAGGGGTAGAATATGCATGTTGCAGGAATTAATGACAGCTTCTAGTGAAGAAGTACGACAATCACGTTTGAGAAGACAGGTGTTGAAATCACCCATGATAATGGTATGGATATATGAAGGGGTAAGATCTTCAAGGATCTGTTCAAATGATGAGAAGTAATTATTACAAGAAGAGTTGCTATAATAGGCTCCGAGTAAGATTTTATTATGTGAAAGAAGAACCTCCACAAAAAGATGCTCAAAAGCATTTGATATAGGCGGTTGGGATGAGGTACTGACTACTGAGAAAGGAATATGTGATCTAAGATAAATAGCTACCCCACCCCCACGGCTGTCACTACGATCATTTCGGATTAGGTTAAAGCCGGGCAAGGAATATGATAAAGAGGGTAAGCACGGCTTGAACCATGTCTCAGAGACTATTATGGCGTGAATATTTTTGTGAACTAGAGATGCCTGCATATCGGGATAATGTGCCGGAATACTTTGCGCGTTGATATGAATCACGTTAAAATTCTTCGGTACATCAGAAAACTGTGCGTCGAGAGTATCGTTAAGCGTTGGAATGCTTTCGAAACTCTGGTCACTAAGAGAACTGTTAGAAGACAATGACAAATACTCAGCACTATCACTATCATCCGCGTTTTTAAATAAGTTTAACATATTTCTTAATATGAGATATATATATTATAATATAATATACTAATAAATATACTTATATATACTAAATATATACTTACAAATAATTATAATTAAATACACTCGAGAGCATTGAATCCGGGTCACTTAAAGAATCCTAAAAATCTCGGAAACTAAAAATGCTAGGTTAATGCAATAAATTGTATTTAATAGACAATGTAATACTCCTTAAATGAAGGTATTAAAACTTCTTAGTTATTGTAAAGTTATATCATAAAAAAATCAAATTTGAAAAAGGGCCACTTTCGAAGATGGAACTACGAAATTACAGCATTTGGTTTTGCTTTTGTTTGTAATCTGTCATTTATGTGGGTACATAAACCATGTTGATAGTGCTCTATATTCATTATTCAAGCTGAAATTATGTCGCTTACGCCTGAAGAATGCACCAGAATACTTACAATGCTGGAAACCGGCCGGAGTCAGCGCGATACAGCCAGGACTGTCGTTGTGTCGCTATCAACAGTACAAAGAGTTCTCCGACGTTACGAAGAAACTGGTTCTAACCTACGCAGACCAGGAACGGGCAGAACCAGGTGTACCACAGCACGAGAAGACCGATACTTGGTGAACACCATGCTTCGAAATCGCTTTCTCACAGGAACTGAACTCACCAATCAGTTTCGACGCCTCGGAGGAAGTAACCCAAGTGCATGGACAGTAAGACGTCGGCTTGCTGAATCTAACTTAAAACCCCTTAGACCTGCAAACGGCCCTAAACTGGAGCGTGGGCATCGTATTTCGAGACTAAGATATGCCCAGAGCCACGTAAATTGGAGTATTGAAGATTGGTCAAAAGTTATGTTCTCCGACGAATCAAAATTTATGCTCTACAAGCACGATAGAAGACACAGAGTGTATCGAAGACCAGGGGAAAGATTCAAGCAAGCATGCATCGAAGAAAAAGTAGCCTACGGTGGTGGGTCTGTACTTGTGTGGGCCGGAATTTCTTCTGAAAGTCGCACAGAGCTGGTGATCATAGAAAACGGCTCTTTAACTAGCGTAAGATATGTGGAAGAAATCCTCAATGATCACGTTGGTCCATTTATGGTCAATTTAGGTGAGGATGCTATATTTATGCATGACAATGCCCGACCTCATACAGGTAGGATTGTGAATGACTACCTTCAAGAGATGAACATTACTCGTATGGAGTGGCCAGCGCGCAGCCCGGATATCAACCCGATCGAGCATGCTTGGGACGAGCTAGGCAGATGCGTAAAACAAAGAAACCCTCCCCCAATCACGCTTCGTGAGCTCAAAATTGCTCTCACAGAGGAATGGGAGAATATTCCCCAAAATCGTATAAGGAACTTGGTGTACAGCATGCCAAACCGCGTAAACGCAGTAATGGAAGCACGAGGAGGCAATACGAAGTATTAAAATTCAAGAAAATCGTAATAAAGTTCAAAAATTTCATGTTTCCTATTTTTGTTTTAAGGAGAGATCAGCAGTTTTTTTCTTTATGTAATTTTGTGTTAATAAAATGTATGGTGACTCATATTTTTTTTACTTTCATTTAAGGAGTATTTCATTGTCTATTAAATACAATTTATTGCATTAACCTATCATTTTTAGTTTCCGAGATTTTTAACATTCTTTAAGTGACCCGGATTCATTGCTCTCGAGTGTATATTAGTATAAGAGGATTTTTTATAAATATCCACCTGCCAGTTGGGTATCAGTAGGTCAAAGAATACATTTAACAAACACGCACAATACACACGGATACTAATATTTGTTTTTACCCAGAGAAGAAAAAATTAATAAAAACACCAACACATAGACACAAACTAACCACATCAGACACATATATGCATATAATAAACTGTAAATTATGTTATGACAATATGAGTTAATTATATTTAGGTCATTTTGTCACCAGGCTTGAACAGAATAAGCTATTGTTTGTGATAAGCTCTATGGTTGGTGATAAACTCTATGGTTTGATGTGAAATAAAAAACTTCAACGTCAAAACAAATGTCAAAACTGTTTTGATACGAGAAGGTAGTAAAATTATTTAGAATGATGTAAAAAGGACAAAAGCTACATATTAACTACCTACGTAAAGTGCATAAAATTAGAAGACATATATAGGGTATATACCCAAATACGAACAAACCATATTGTAAATAAAATTATGTACTAATTATACCATCAAGAAGAGATTGAAGCAGTAATGTCATCGCTCGCTATTTGGAAGCAGCTCGTCTCGGCTTGGCTGTAGCTATCGACTCCTTGGGAGCATCATGCACTGGAATCGGTGCTTCCGTTCCACCAATCTTATCGAGCTCTGCAAGAGAGCTGATACGATGTCGTATTTCGTCAGCACCCGATATGAACACGAAACCGTCTTTCGTCCAACATTTGCCAATGCCATATCTTTGGCGAGCCACCATGAATGTTTGATGCCGTGTTTTAGTTAAAAACTCAGATAGAGTTAAACCGGATCCTTTTAAACCCGTCTTTGCGAACCATATCTTGTTTCTAATCTCCAACGTACGCAATTTGAACAGGATTGGTCTGGGTTTATCAGGAGTGGACGCACGACCCATTCGGTGACAGCGGCTGATATCCTCGACAGTAACACTTAACTTCGTGTGAGTTGCTGCGGCCCTGGCTACCACTGATGCAGTATCTTCATCCTTGGATTCCACAACGCCATGTAGCAGCAGGATCTTACGACGACTACGCATTTCCATAGAATCCTGCTGTTGAACAAGCATGGCCACCTGATCTTGAAGGCATTGAATAGCTGTCATAATAAAGGAGCGGAATGCAGTAAAGTCTGATGCCAAGTTGTTTACATTGGTTGAAGGAGTTGCAACTTGAAGCTCACCTTCATAAGCATCCATCCGCTGCATAAATAACTGCTGGAGTTGGGCCATTGAATGCTGTTCTGCCTCCATATTGAAATTGAAGTGTGTGCAATGAATACCAGTATACTCAGTTTAATTTTGTGTGAAGTGACTATATGATAAAGATAACACCCACTGGCAAGTATTTTGTACTAGATTTTAATTATACATTAAATTTAGACATAAAGGAGAAGATTAACTTATTATTTTTAAATAAATTTACTCAGACAACATTTTATAGATGTTTTATACTCTCCTACCCGAGCAGAAAAAAAAAATATATTTTGTCCAATATCATTAGTTTATTTAGTAGCCGAACGAACGCGTAGGATGCGACAGCAATAAAATAAAGGAACTTAACCGCTTAAAAATTTACAAACCATTGGAAGACTGAAACAACGTAATAGATACTTTAATTTGTACAAGAATAAAGATAATAATATGATTTTTTAGCTCAAAGATAAAGATATTCCGAAGCAATAGCTATGTGTTCACTGTCATAGATTTAATTAAAAATGATTTACTTCATGATAAAAGGGGTGATGGAATCCGATGAAAAAGTTTTGACCGTATTTATCAGAACGGACTCAAGAGTTTTTTTTTTTGTGTGATAGGAGGGCAAACGAGAGCGGCTCACCTCGTGGTAAGTGATCACCGTCGCCCATAAACATCCGCAACACCAGAGGTCTCCAGGATGCGTTGGCGCCCTTTTAAGGTAGGAATATGGAAAGTCAAAATCATTTATTCAATTTAGGCGTCTACGACGTTCTTATGAATGTCAATCACAAATTTTAATATTGAAATTACATTGTACATACTACTCAAAAAGTTAGAACGTATCGGCATACGTGGATTGGCACTAAACTGGTTTCAAACTTATCTGTGTGGTTGAAGGCAGCGAGTCAAACTTGGCGAACATTACAGTGACTTTCAAGAAGCTCTATTTGGGGTACCACAGGGCAGCGTGCTCGGTCCTTCTCTGTTTATTGCCTACATTAATGACCTTTTCCAACTGCAAGTGAATCAGTGCAAGCTGTTTGCCTTCGCCGATGACACCGCGGTCATTTTCTATGAAAAAAACTGAAACGAACTTTCAAAGGTAGCGAATAATGGTCTTCGTAAAATAATGAACTGGTTGCAGAAAAAATTGTTAAAACTGAATGCAGAGAAGACTAAAATCATCGCGTTCCGAGTCTCAAATCGTACAGCACCCACTCAGCCTCTCGGCATTAAACTCCACTCATGTGAACCACATAAAGAGCATCAGTGTATATGCCCAAAGCTACAGCAGGTTGAAGATGTTAAGTACTTGGGTATATATATTGAACTATTATCATGGACCAAACACGTAAAAGTTGTGAGTAACAGGCTGAGGAAGCTACTGTATATATTTAAAAGACTGAGATCGGTGGCTGATGTTGATACTATCAGAGTTGTTTACACGGCACTCTGCCGATCTGTCCTTACATATTGCATTACATCTTGGGGAGCAGCCTGTATTACTCACTTGATGAAAGTAGAGCGGGTGCAACGTGCCATACTCAAAGTTGCATATAAGAAGCCATACAGATACTCCACTGATGCACTATACGCTGACACAAAGGAACTTAGAGTAAGACAACTCTTTGTATTGGCAAGTGCATTAAGGTTCCACAAAACAGCCCTCATCAGTAGAGATCAAAACAAAATTTATTCCAGGCGCAAATGCTCTTGGCAAACAACAATAACAAAGAAAACAATAGGAAAACGATGCTATAACTATCTAGGACACTACATATATAAAGAATTGAACAAAACACTTAATTTAATACACGATACTAGGAAACTATGTACACGAAAAATCACAGATTACCCACTTATATTAGGACTTATAGGTACCGAAAATTTGCTACATATTAACATATAAACATTCACAAATAACATTCACACACACACACCCTTACACAAACACACACACACACACACACCCTAATTTAAAAAAAAACTTGCCGTAATTGTTGTGTAAAGTTATACCCTAATGGAGTGAACTAGCTCTCACAAACACAGGGAATCCTACCGTGAGAGCTAGAGTTATAAATTGTTATCTTATGTTATCTTGCTGAAAGTTTTAAATTGCAAACATTGTATTAGTTTTAGAATAGTTTTTAAGATAATTAAGGCCAACATTTTTAGTAACAAAGAAATAAATAAATTTGAATTTTGAAAAAAAAAATAAAAAAAATAAAATTGTACTGCCACGTTCAGCAAACAAAAATTATAGAGCCACTGCGAGAAGAACGGGCAAGAAACTCGGGGCCATTCTTTTTAATGTTTTTTAACAATGTGTTAAGTACATACTATATAGTAAAATTATTACAATACTTAATTTACATTACGTAGGTGACAGGCGCTAGCTTAGCAGAGGCGAACCAGTCCAAAAATTTTTGTCGTTTAAGTAATCACAAATGGTGTAGTAAGATTTCTTATTCAAAATATTCTTCACATGCAACTTGAATTATCATACATTCGATTTGCTTACTCTCTGGTTGTAAAATTTTATCGCAATTATTGCGATAAAATTTATAGCATTATCAGTTTTTAAATTAGACTGAATTTTGTGAGCCTAAGTGCAGCATTTTTAAAGAATGGAGAAAATTGAGCAACGTGCGGTCATCAAATACCTGTTTAAAAAAAAACTAACTCCAAAAGAGATTCACGAAGACATGTCAACAACATTGGGGGAATCTGCTCCGTCGTATACGACTGTGAAAAAGTGGGTTGCTGAATTTAAATGCGGACGAGAGAGTATTGAAGATGACCCTCGCTCCGGCCGGCCTACGACGTCTACGACTGAAGAAAACATCGGGAAAATCTGTGATCTGATATTGGCAGATCGGAGATTGACCATCAGGGAGATTACAGACACTATTGGCATCTCGTATGAACGAACACAAAAGTCATAGTCAATGAACTTGGATTTTCTAAGGTTTCTGCGCGGTGGGTACCCAGATTGCTTTCAGTTGAACAAAAACGAATACGGCTCACGATTTCTCACGACTGTTTGGAAATGTTTGAGGCTGATCCACAAAATTTTTTGGCCAGATTTGTGACAATGGATGAAACCTGGGTACACCACTACACCCCAGAGTCAAAACAGCAATCCAAACAGTGGAAAAAACCTGATGAACCGACTCCAAAAAAGCCAAAGCAATTTTGTCAGCTGGCAAGGTGATGGCGTCAGTTTTTTGGGATGCTAAGGGTGTCATCATGGTGGACTACCTTGCAAAAGGTTTAACTATAAACTCGGCTTATTACTGCATCCTTTTATGTCGTTTGCGTGAAACAATTAAAGCGAAAAGTCCAGGATTACTCAGCAAGAAAGTGTTGTTTCGTCAGGATAATGCACGCGTTCACACGTCTGTTGAATCTATGGCTCAAATTCGCGATTGTGGCTTTGAATTACTGCCGCATCCCGCCTATTCCCCTGATTTGGCACCTTCAGACTTTCATTTATTCCCAAACCTAAAAAAACACCTTGGAGGTCAAAAATTTTCATCAAATGAGGAGGTCGAAGCTGCAGTGGGTGACTTTTTTGAAGGCCTTGAAGAAACTTTTTTTATGACTGGCATACAGGCGTTGGAAACCAGATGGAAGAAGTGCATTGAGTTAAGTGGAGATTACGTTGAAAAATAAAATTACTTTTGTTTATATTAAAAATAGTTTTCTTGCTGAGTCCGCGAACTTTTCAATCCACCCTTGTACATAATATTTTCAAATATATACAGACTTGGTAAAGTTAAAACATCAATTTCTTTAAAAAGATCTCTCAGGGATTCCCTAGGATCAATTTCATATATGGCTCGAATTGCACGCTTTTGTAAGATAAAGATTGTCTCTATATCAGCAGCAGCTCCCCACAGCAATACACCATATGACATAATACTGTGGAAGTACGCGAAATAAACGAGCCTAGCAGTAGCTACGTCTGTTAGCTGTCTTATCTTACGAAATGCATATGCAGCAGAACTAAGTCTTCCGGATAGATCATGTATATGTGGATTCCACTGTAAAGTTGAATCCATTTTGATTCCCAGGAAGACTGTCGCATTGTCAAAAGAGAGTTTTTCTAGGCCAAGCTTAATGTTTGGTTCAATATAAGTAACATTTGGTAAAGAAAACTTTAAACATTTGGTCTTTATTGAATTTAAGAGAAGATTATTAGCCGCGAACTACTTAGTGATCATAGGTAACACATTATTTACATGAATAAGTTCACTATCTCTCCTATCTACTTTAAAAATCAGGGAGGTATCATCTGCGAATAAAACTAGATCGCAGAAATTTTTAACCGTGCAAGGCCAGATCATTTATATATGCTAGAAACAGAAAAGGTCCCAAAATTGATCTTTGCGGTACTCCTATTCTTACCAAAGACCCGGAAGAAGTATTGCCATTTATTCTAACCTTCTGTAGCCTGTCTGACAGATATGACTTTATAAGATCCAGAGCTTTTCCACGAATACCATAATGTGAAAGTTTTCGAATCAGAGTACGGTGCTCTACACAGTCAAATGCCTTAGAAAGGTCACAGAATACTGCAATAGCATCCTGTGAACTGTCCCAGGCTTCAAGTATATGTGACATCAATTGAGCACCTGCATCTGTTGTGGATCTGCTCTTTGTGAAACCAAACTGATTCTCATTCAATATACTATGCTCATTAAAATGGGATAGAAGTTGTTTGAGCATAATTTTTTCGAATACTTTACTCAGAACAGGTAAGGTAGAAATAGGTCTGTAATTGCCGATTGTCAGATGTAGCCCGCGACTTCAAAGTTTGAGTGATTTTACTTTGTTTCATCAAGTCGGGGAAGTTTCCTTTATCAACACAAAGATTGAATATTGTTTTTAAATATGGTGCAGTAATGCATATAATAGACTCTGTCACTTTAACTGACATACCCCACAAGTCTTCGGTGCTCTTAATGTTTAAATTTTTAAATGTCTTTATAATTTCAAATATTGTTGTGTGTCTGAAAGAAAAGTCCGGCGAATTGCAGGGGAAATTATGTATTAACAGAGTTTCTGCTACATCGGGACATGCATCCAATGACTTAGTGACTTCTAGGGGTAAGTTAGAAAAAAAATTGACAAATATATTTGCCACTTATATTGGGATCAGATATTTGATGTTTATCAACATTTAAGACATATGTAGAATCTCTAGGTTTATTTTTACCGGACTCAGTATTTATAGTCTTCCAAATGGTTTTTATTTTATTTTTAGACTTGCTAATTTTGTTTCTAATAAAAAGAGATTTAGCACACAAGCAAACAGACTTAAACATTTTTGAATAGTTCCTAACGTAGTCATGAAACTGCTTGCAAGATGTCAAATTCTTCCTGCGATACAGATCAAACAAATAATCTCTACTTTTTCGAATACCTGTAGTTGCCCAATCACCGAACTTCAACTTCCCATTTACTTGTTTCTTTATTTTTGGACAATGCTTTCTTCTTGAAGGCTCCTAAGTCGTATCTATTCAGAAATATTTCACCTGGCAGCTGGTTCCATATTGTGGCAGTGCGAGGTATAAAATGCCGTGAAAATCGCAAGTTTGTGGACTTGACATGAAAATTTCGGGAATAGATTTCATAAACGAGTAAATTTTTATTTTTTATACCAATACCTGACTACCCTGGATTTTATGCAACACGAACTTTACATTAAATCAAAAAGTAGTTCTAGTAAGTCTTAGAATTCTCTGTATGAAAATGTGGTTTGGCCTTAAGGAATGACGGCGTTGACAACATGACCTTGCCGCGACCAATCAGATGGGATTATTTATAAGCGCCAAATCAATTAACCAATCCGATTGAATTTGGAAGGTTGTGCGTGTTTTGTTAGTTGTGGAGTCGACGAGTCCGAAATCAAAGCGGTCACTGTATGCGAGTCATTTTCCATCGAAGTTATAACAATATCATCATCATCATTTCAGCCGCAAGAAGTCCACTGCTGGATATAGGCCTCCCCCATAGATTTCCAAATAGAACGGTTGGAAGCGGCCTGCATCCAGCGTCTTCCTGCGGCCTTAATAACGTCATCCGCCCACCTTGTAGGTGTTCTTCCGACGCTGCGCTTGCTAGTTTGTGGCCTCCATTCGAGAACCTTTCGGCCCCATCGACCATCAGTTCTGCGTGCTATGTGCCCTGCCCATTGCCACTTCAACTCGCTAATCCGCCGGGCTATGTCGGTAACTTTCGTTCGTCTACGGATCTCCTCATTTCTGATTCGATCTCGTAGAGAAACACCGAGCATAGCCCTCTCCATAGCTCGTTTTGCGACTTTGAGCTTACATATAAGGCCCACAGTTAAGAGGCCACGTTTTTTTTTGTTTTTTTTTTCCACGTTTTCGTTTCGTTATAATATGTATTTTATAACAATATAAATACATATTATTATACTGTATGTCCCAGGGTGACAGGGGCAGTGCAATTCGTCACTTGTGACGAAATGCACTTGTTATAGGCAGAGGTCAGTCCGCTTAACATCAGGTGGACCTCGTGCTTGTTCCGTCGCATTCACATTTGTTTTTGCTTTTCAATCCGTGAAGCTTCAATTTCTCTCTCCATAGTTCCCAATAGTTTTCTACTAAATTATTCACACCTACTATAAGTTAGAATATTTTTCTTTGACTACCAAATCATTCACTAGAAATTTATATGGTTGTTTGCCGGGTCAGCTTGTAGCTATATATATATATATTTCAGTATCATATTCTGTCTAGTATAGTGGCTCCCAACCTTTTATTGACCAGGGACCACTTTTGCTTCTTTTTGCCAGCAGGGTCCACGATGTACAAGAAAAAACTGAATTAATCCGAAAATAAACCTAATTAAAAAACTTAATAGTACCATGCACTAATAAACGTATTATTTTAATACAATGTATAAAAAATATTTAATAATTAGTTAAAAGCCAATTCGGTAAATTTTGAATCAATGTGATGTTTGAACTTGCATCTTCTGCACAAGTTCAGTAATCCTATTAATTAGCAAAAAAACCCTTGTTTGCATAAATAAGTAGTTAAGAACAATAAAGATAAAACATTGCAAGGTGATTTCTGGAATTTTGGTGTAAGAATTGCTTTTTACACCAAAATTTCAAAAGTTAATTACATTTAAAATAAATTTTCTATCAATTTCTTTCAAAATTAATCAATCTTACTAGATTTCTTCGGCAACTTCACTAGAATCAGTGCTACACGGGTTTCAAATTAGTTTTTGATCAACTTTGTATACTGTTTCAATTATTATATGATTCCCAGAATATTCTGGGAGGTTTCATTTAATTCATCAATCAATATTTGTTGATGACTCTTAATTATTAACTTTTATAGAATTAAATAAGAATTACAATTAATTATGTTTACCTTAATAACATAGACCAATATTTTTGAAAATAAAAACAATGGTCATCAATTGTTTTAACTGTCGCATTTACAGACTTAGACAGTGTTACTCTAAATGTTGTAATGCGGTGTCTTATCACCGCATCGAGAACCGGCACGCGGGCCTCCGCGAACATAGCGGAAGCACTGCACCATTGCGGGAGGCGAAACATTATGAGAAAGCGTCAATATACTGCACTTTAAGCGTACGGTAACCCTCCACCTTGTATTTACACCATAATTGTGGGGTGTAAAATGCAGTACAATACGTCTTAAAAACGATATTTTCGAATCATCTGAGCAACTACTGAACTTTCTACCTAGCATATTGGCTCTAACCGTAAGATACCGTCTTACTCAATCTAGTACACAGTTGCTTTAAATGTAGCGAACGAAGAATAATTACTTTATTCAATTTCGCCTAACCATATATAAATGAAATTTGCAAATTAAGACTCCTGCGGACTACCAGTGGTCCGCGGACCACTGGTTGGGAACCACGTATAACGCAAACTTTACATAAATTTGGAAAAAAATAATTGTAAGTCCTTATTGAAACTAATGTACTTAGTTATTGTTATAACTGCTGTTTTAATAATTATAATGTTATTAAGCTCAATAAAGCCTGTTCAGTCAAACTTTATAAACGTCGATAGTAATCACCCCGGGTGATTCATTATCCATAGATAAAAAGATACCCTCATGAATCACTCCACGATCGCACAGATAACATATACATACCCTATTTATGATATAGATAATATCGTCAAACGTCCACGTGCCATGTGAAATCAAGGAAAAAACATTTCCAGAAATTATCATCAGGTGTGTTCCAAACGTAATATAACAACTGTCACAAATCGAAATTTCCTCAGTTACGTTCTGTGAGCTGACATAGTAAGAGTCAGCTTTTAAGCAGAGGTGTCAAATTGACAGATGTCACTAGTGTGCTTAATGTGTCTGTTGCCCTCAAGTATTGTGTAAAACTTAAAATAAAACTGTATACTTATAATTTAATGAGACAAAAGAATTCTGTATATTTAAGGCTAGGTTGAATGTGTCAGTTACCTTGGTGGAAATATCTAGACCCTAGAGAATAGAATGCCCAAGTCAACATTTTTTGTGACAATAGACGACGGATATAAAAGAAAAAAGAAGGTATATTCTTATTACATTTTTTTGGTGGTTTTTTTTATGCACGTGCTGATCTTTTATTATAAAAGTCTCTAATAATTTAAATTATTTTATATAGAAATGTGACATCTTTATTACGGGTAAGTAATATATGTTGAATTATAAAAATAATACAAAACATATGACAAACTTTTGATATTACCTTTATTCTATACTCGGAAAAACCATCTATATAAGAATAATAATAAATAATAGTGTAAAACGTCAAATAGAAATTTAAAACACATTTTCAAGAAAATAAGAGGAAATCTAAAGGGGAAAAAATATTTCTTTAATAATTAATTTTCTTCGCCTATTAAAACACCTGTGATATATATTAAATACATAATTTACTAAATATTATAATTTTGTCGAATTAAAAATAAAACACATATATAAAATTTATAACATTATTTTCCAGTAGTGCTTAAAAATTTTAAACCTTAATCGCAAAAGTACTCGTATTTTAAACAACATCGAATACATTTTGATAAATGCTAAAACACATAGTGGAGTAGGTACTCAAGAGTTACCTTTGTATGACATAACTTTAAATTTAAAAAAAAGTTTAATTATTTAAATAACTACATTTAAAAAAATAAAAAATTACATGACTTTTTAAGTATTATGTAAGTGTAACTTGGAGATTGGACACTAAGAAATACTAGAAAATTCTTCTGGCGAAACACAGCGTCTATCTTATTCAAGAACGATAAAATGGCCAATGCGAGTCGGCCCTCGCTCTATTTGGTTCATATCGCAACACCACGTGAAAGAAAATATGATTGTTGCTTTTGAACTCAGCGAAAACAATCGGAATTTTCAATATTGGTTAGTAGGAGAAATCTAAGCTCAAGTCTATAACGCTCCACATGCCAGGCTACGATTTTTGTATTTATTAAGCCTTTGACCACCATCTCACCTGACAGTTAGTGATGATGCTATCGAAGATGTTATTTAGGCTAATCTAGAATTACTGCCTCTCGAGTACAACTGCCGCAACACACTGTCAGGTGTTGGCGACAGATACTTGAAAATGGTACCTAGTCAGGTACTGAACCTGTCGAGCTGTAGCTGCATCCGTCAACTGCCTTATAATACAAACGGCATATGCAGTAGAACTAAGTCTCCCGGAGAGATCCTTTATATGCGGACCCCACTGTAGATTTGTATCTATTTTAATTCCCAAGAATATTGTTGCTCTATCAATTGCAAGTTTTACCTGATCAAGTTCAGTATTGGGCTTTACATAACTAATATTGGGTAAAGAAAACTTAAACATTTTCGTCTTTTTCGAATTTAAGTAGTAAATTATTATTTAGAGATAGCAGATAACCCTTTGATTACTTAAATAAATTCACTGTCGTTCATTATCTACTGTAAAATCAGAGAGGTATCGTCAGCAAATAACGTTGATATACGCTAGAAACTGAAATGGTCCCAATATTGATCCTTGTGGTACTCCCATCTTTATTAAACGCACCCGGCAGATAGCACTCCATTTAAAATGAAAATACATATCCTAAGACAACTACCGGGACCGACGGGTTAGTGTGTCCATCGAAGCACATGGTGCACTCAATAGTAATGCCATGCCACAAACGGTCACCTATGCAAGTCATGCCCGCTATTGCATAAAAAAGTTGATTGGTTAAGAATTACTAATAATTGCGTTTATAGTTGGTAGTTAGCACCAACTTAGATGACGACTGATGTGCATAAAAATGCCCGCAATTGAATAGCAAAACATTGATTTTAGTATTTTCATTGTTAAGTGTACATACCAATTTGGTTTTTAGTGTATACAGAGTGAGATCTTTAATATTTAATTTAATTTGTGATCTATTACAGAACAGCATATTTTGAAGCAATGCTAGACGAGCGATAACAGCTATAGACGTATGCCGTGCCGCAGGTCCATGGTTCGATCCCCACCACCGGCTTGAGCTTTATCGCATGGTGGAAGGGCATTTTGTCGAATGCTTGTCTAGCTATCACCCTCAAGTAGAAAATCTGTCGCAAAGCATCTAATGTTGTGATGCGGCAGCAGTCCTCGAGAGCCAGTAGTATAACAAGCACTTAAGATTTAACAACTGTAATGTCGTAGTGTAACGGGCACTGTTATATGCAGAGATACCGCTTAACATCAGGTGGGCCTTGTGCTTGCTCCGGCACAATCAAAATATTAAATAAAACTTATTCTAAATCATTCCATTAACCCGTGACACACACGTGGACAGACATCCACGGAGTGTCATTAATAGGGCTTTGGTTTACCCTTTGACCGCGGAACCATAGAAACTAGCGTTCGTTTAATTAGTTTCTAATAATTCTTCACTAATAACATGGTAACTTCGTCATTAATAACGGCGTACGACATTGGTTATTATTATATACCCGTTTATCGCCCGTGTTACTACTAAGGTCTACCTACCCGTAGTAACATGCGTAATAATTATTTTACGTACCTGTAACTATCGGCAGCCCAGAAGTAAGGCGGGAAGTTTGTATAACTCTTTGTACTACTAGACTACTAGTAGCAACACGGGAATAAGTAACACCTTCTCTTACCTACTTCTGACAGTAGATGTTTACCCATTCGTGGACAACCTAAAGGAAACGGTTTTTGGAATTCAATTACTGAGGGAGGGAGGGAGTGGATGGAGTTTTAAGTCATGCTATTATTATATTATTACCCCATTAAGCGCATAAGATTTTAAAAACATACTTTTTAGGCCCCGTTCTACTGAAATTATTAATACAAATAAGTTTATGACGGAGCCTACTGTAGCTGCCTCGTCGGACGAGTAGCGTTAAGCGTTTCTTGTAATCTCGACGTTCGATTCCTGGCTTGGATAGATTTAGTTATTTTAGATAAAGATATTTCCAATTTCAGTCAAGAGCTTAGATTTTGTTATTGATTTTATACAATAAATAAAATAAATGTAAATTACGTTACGTTACTTTAGTTATAAATATTGTGCCTTAATGGAAAATTAAATTGGTTTATTTTTAGTTACTAAAAACTTGTCATCACGCCTGGATATGTTATGTCTGTATGGGAGGGTAAGCAGAGCTGTATAAACTCCTACAATTAGCCACATATATTTTGTGATAGGTGGGTAATCTACAATCCACGGTTGCAAACTCATTCATCAAAGCTCAGATCTGGATTTAGATCCCAAGACTCGGGATTCAAATGCAGGAAAAATGTTCATAAGAGAACTTGAAAATTGTCATTTTGTGACGATAGTATGTTAGCCAATTTGGTTATCATGATTATATTATAATGAAAAGTCATTAATGTTATATGCAAAAACTATTTAATGTTTAAATTCAGACCTAATAGTTAGTTAAGTTAGTTAATTAATACTCAATTCTTTATTGCAACATATGTAAGATTTACAAAACATGTTTTATTATATATAAGGTATGGCAACAGTGGAAACATGATGATCTATTTGCATGTCGTCCAATTTATCTTTGAAAAAATAGTCTAATATGTATAGTTAAGATTTATATATTTTTTAAATAAAACTTTCATTTTTTATGTTTTATTGCGATCTGATTTAGTTTAAATTTAATATAGGCATATATATAAGTTCTATCATATAGGTAGAATATGTCGGCCAATTTTTTTTTAAATGTGGTAATTCTTTTATACGTACATATATCTAGTTTATTTATTTCAAGGCAAACGGTGTAAGATAGTGTGCAGCGCGAGGTTTCATGACGTTGACTAGTTATTGTTATTTGTGCACAGGACCTGGTAGACTCGTCCTCGTGTATGGAAGCAGGTGGCGGCGAGCAGAGAGAAGAGCATCGGAGCGCCAGGTCGGCCTCGCAGGGGAGGGACTCCTCGCCACCACTCGGTCAGTTCCCACAAATACTTATGTTTTTAATGTAAACGATAATCGTACCTCGATCAGTTAGCGCTGATGTGTGGCACCTTGGTAATGTGTTTTTTCCTGTTTGTTTTATGGGATAGAAGGGCAAATAGGCATTGTTCCTAATTCGTATCGGCTTGGAAATACTGCAACTGACAGCTCGTTCCACATAGAGATAATGCGAGGCAGAAAATGCCAAAATGCGCAGTTGTGGATAGATTCTAGATTCAATTATAGGCGTTGCGGCTATAAGGCGGTAGCAGGATTGATCTGAGCGGTTTTTGGGTATCGGATGCACCAAATCCGGACAGGATAGCCGTAAAAGACTTGTTGTCAACTCTGAAGCACAAGTCCGGAGCACTATCGGTGGGATGCCTTCAGGATTACTTGGCTTTTAAATGTCCAAGGAGAACAGTGCTTTACTTGCTACAAATAGTTCGGAAGTATCACACCGCGGTAAAGTCGGCTAAGTTGTGGTGTGGAGCATTGTGTTAGAGTACGGACAAAAATACCCTGGCGAGAGATCAGAACGCACCTGCTCCTGAAGGATTGTGGGCTAATCTCTCGCCGGTTCTGTCGTTGTGCTCCGACTTTGTTTCTGCGATAACTCTTGAAAGACATTATTTTATACTTTAGACATTACAGTTATACTTTTTTGAGTTCGCTGGTTTTTACATCCTTAGTTCATCAAACAAGGTAACTAACGCACGGAATCTGTAGCCTGCATGTGCTCCACAAAGATCTTTTTCAACACACTCGCTCGTAATGGGCCTTTAAATGCACCGATTTTAGTGTCATAATATAGTCTATTACGCACTCGTGCTTTTTGTTTACATTATCGCACTAGTGTTTTAAATAGAAAAACAACAACGTTTCCACACTTCTCACCAAGGAGATTATAGTTTGTTTCGTTCGTTTTCCATATAAAAACAAACCAAAGAATTTTTACCCACTGAAGTAGAACTTTAGAAGATTTAATTATAAACCTTCTTAATCAGATTATTATTGCTATTAAAAAAATCACTAAAATATTTTCGTATTCTTTCCTCGCAAGTGTGTTGAAAAACGTCGTATGAAACTCGTGCGCGTTGTTTATTACAATCTCTACTCCATCTAGGCCTAGATCCTCGATCTCAGGCATAAAACCCGTCTCGATTGTAATAAACAACTTCGCGCACTTGTTGCATAATGTGTAAGTATATCGGTACTATCGTTATAATGGGACCCATAAAGACACGAGTAGAGCCGCGGATGGTGATCGCAGACCACGCGCAGCCAGATGCTAGACAGGCTTCCTTCTTCAAAGCCGCTGAGGTGACAAGCACAGATATACTGTCTGACGTAAACGTACACCCGTCCATGGCAGAAACCCTCAGGACATTCTCCTCCCTCCTGGAGTAATGTCTCTTGAAACTGTGCTGCCACATTCATTGGAATGGAGGGTTGAAGGGGATTGGACCTCTGCATTAATTACGAGAAGCGTTTTTATTTTTATTCTTTTGAATCCGTCCCACCCGTTTTAATTGATTTGAGATTGGGTAGTGGTAGAACCTCATCGGAGATTGATGCAGCTTTTTTAAAATTATTACATATGTTTGATATTAGAGGCGCCCCGCCGTTTCACCTGCGCGGACAATGATGAAAACTGATCATGATATAAAAAATATCGTACGTTTTGATCCATGATCTTAACCTGTATATATTCCAAGTTTCATCCAAATCGGTTCTGTTTTAGTGTGATGGAGTTACATACATACACACTCATATCCTCAATCACTCACAAACTTTCGCTCTTATAGGAAATATTAATATGATATTTGTGTCATTTGCATGTTTTTTGTTCGATTAATTGACTACGCAGCGGTTCTAACCCGCAAATGGAGTCTTAAGAATGACTAGTACTCTTTAGCTCAATTCAGGGATTGTCTATGCCCGGTATTTATTTAATGTGTACAAAATGTCTGTATTAATAATAACCTGAGACTTTTGAGTTCACGTAATTAATATACAACCTCTTATGTGATGTACTTGCGTACATCGTGCCATCCTGTCGACGGACTTTTTATTTAAAAGGAAACTCAACATCTGTGGCAGGAAATTCAAAAGTTAAACAGTTTTGCGCTCATCACCCTGAGACATACATCTAGACTTGGTCATCATTCTACACGATCATAATATTCTCGTGATTAAAATAATATTGCTCGTACTATCTTGAAAAGTTTTTGAAATCCAATACACACGATAACATATATAAAACCGTCAAAAATATAAAAAATACGTTAATCCGTAATAAGTGTGATAAGTACAATAATGATGTACTAATCAGTATAACACATTATAAATTTACGAGAGGAAAAATTTTTTTTAAACGGCGGTATGCCTTTATTTAACACAATACTATGAACTATATACAACACTACAGCTACTACATTAAAGGCACTTAGACAACCTACAAGTCATAGCAGACTCATAGGCAGTCTAAATGCTCCAGCCCACTCCCAGTTGGCAGCGTGCCCAGCATGCTGGCAGCATTGCCCCGTTGAATTGCAATGCTTATTCGTTGAGCCAAATATGTGCCAGCATTATGATCACGCGTCGCATCGACCAAGCGCTCAGATAGGTTTTGGAAAATACGATGAGCTCCCGGTCCCCACGGAAAAATTAAAGTCATGTGCGTGATAAGAACCCCCGTCATTCTCTCCTAAATTTGTAATGTAACCGCAGAGCATACGTTATTACAAAAATAAAAATATTAAAAGTATAATATATAAGTACATGTTTAAATAAATATTTCTGAAACTTGCTCATTACGTACACTAAGAAAATATTTAAATTTTTAATTTCCCGCCAGTGTTCATCTTGAAGTGGGATTGCCACAGGGATAAGCTTTTAAAAAAACAATAGTAACTGGTGAAATATAGTAATTCGATATAGGTAACACTTGAAAATTCCGTATCAGCTCCAGATAAATATGGCAGCCCTGTGCAAATATGGCAGCAACACGTTCCGAAGAATCACCGACTATGCTGGGATGAACGAAGTCTAAAAGGGAAGTCCCCTAGTTGTTGGTTCCTTTTATTTTGATAATAATACAATGGAGGTGTAGAGGTAGCTCGTACAAACACAACCGTACATTTTGTTATCACACTGTTTCGCCAAGTTACAACTTTAACTAGTTAATTAGAGGCTACATTTCACAGCTGAAAATAACAATGTATTACTTTCCCAAAGATTTAGTAGTGAACATTGTAAAAGACTATTTATAGCCCTTTCATATCATTAATACAGGAAGTAGACACGACCAAATTTCTCGGCTTAACCATCGATAATGAGCTTAAGTGGAGACCCCACATACAAATTCTGTCTAAACGAATGAATTCAACGGCATATGCGTTATTCAAGCTGTCAACAGCTATTAACACAGAGGCTCTACTAACAGCATATTATGGTATGGCCATGTCAGTACTGCGGTACGGCATAATTTTCTGGGGAAACTCAATTGATAAAGATGTTGCTTTCAAGGCTCAAAAAAGATGTATCCGGGCAATGTTTCACCTTCATAAAACTGATAGTTGTAAGCCGTATTTCCTAAAATATAATATATTGACTTTACCGTCTTATTATTGTTTTTTTTTAATATGTTTTCACTAGAAATACACAGGACAACACAATTACATAATTGTTTAAAGTATGGCTTCGGTTTTATGGCCTGCCTGGCGCCAACCTTCCTTGGGAATGCTTTAGTTGGTAATACCCATCCATACCTGTCTGTACTCGCTGCCTTTCGGGGAATCAGAGAGGAAAGATGGTAAGAAGCCATAATATGCTGCGTGACCAATATTCAGCAACACCACGCTCACGCATCAACGTGAGTATTGGAATGCTGCTCATTACTCGCCTGTACGACATTGCTCAGGAAGATATGGAACAGTCCATATATTGTTAAGAAGGAACTTTATGGCTAACGAACCCTAATAGCTAACTAAACAATGGGTGTAGTGTATAGAGTTATCTCAAACTTATTCTTTGTACAAGTTCTTAGTCCACTTTATCGTTAGTTATCATACAAACGCTGACCGGTGCAGTGCAATACTAAATTGTGTTCTTGCATTTTTAAATTGTACGCTATTTTATTTAATATAACTGTTTTGAAACAAAGTGAAGTACTCAACCGATAAAGTTGGTTAAGCATTGCTTTTCGCGGCACGTATTCGGATGGGTGGACATAGATGTTCTAACTAAAATGATCGTGGTCGTAGTGAAGCGCGCAGGGCGTTTGTGAAAGAAGCCGTTTAACTAATATTTTTAAAAAAGTAACCAACATAAAGTAAGGGTGTATAAACTTGTATATTCTCGAGCTAAGCGATTGGTCCTTTCACCAGTCAGCTTGATAATATTTGTCTCGTTCTATAAGATAATAGACTGCCTAATAGGTAGAGTGGCGATAAACGTCGCTTTAGTATCTCGAAGTCCTGGGTTCGACCGGGGGTCCGGGTGGTAATATTCTCTTTTCTTATAAAGTCCCTCTGTAGCAACTTGGAGTCGGGCACTGAACTCGCTTGATGGTTAAAGGCTCGCCCCTATTACATATACAATCAAACAAACTTGTAAACAAAGGTCGCTAGATATGAGTTGTTTTATTCTCGTTGTAATATATGTTTTTTTTATATCTTATAGGCTAACTTTGACCACTATCTCACCTGATGGTAAGTGATGATGTCGAATGAGAAGTCGAAGATGTTGTTCAGGCTAGCCTTGAATTACTGGCTCTCAAGGACAGCTGCCGGAATACACCGTGAGGTTTTAATTTTATGTCTACACTCGACAGACTCCAGGGTCCATGACTTTTTTTAACTATGACATAATTTATTAGTAAACAAGAAATATGAAATAGGAAACATGCAACATTCCAAGGGGGAACAGTGTTAAAAGTTTTTTTTTTTTCTTTTTTTTTCCGTTAATGTCATTAGCACCAGCATCCAAAGCAGACCAGTATTCTCTCACCGTGAGGTGCTTGCTTATCTCATCTTCTGACACATCTATACTGCCGTCCGATAGAATTTTCGTCTTTTTCTTTAGATATCTAAGCAAGTCAAAACTTTCTTTGGCGTGTGTGTGTTCTGATATGGAAGGATAGGTTCCAATATCTTTATATAAAACAACTCATATAATATCTATCGAACATTACTTACAAGTTCGTTTGATTGTAGGTAATTTATATGTCGTTACAAAATTTACCAGACGACATAGGACATAGGTACTGGTTAATACAACCCTGCGTACTTGTTCGGGATATACATTTGTGAATGCTTTTTTCATATAAAGATACTGTTAAATAGTATTCAAAACACATGATACATACTCGTATCTACTTATAAAATATTGTAATAAAGAGTTCAGTTTAGTGCTTGAAATGTGGTTTGGAATAATAGTTGCGGCTTTAAGCACAGATCTCGGACAGAAACTTCAAAAGTCTATCATAAAAGTTACCAGGAAGATATATAAGGACTTCAAAGGTATAGGATCGGCAACACCTTGCGACACAGTGGAAGGATGCGAGATCGCTCAAGCAGCTGGTAATACTTTGCTATCGGAAGAGGCGGATATCGACTTCCATTACCTTCAGATGCTCGAGGAGTTTGATATAATACAGTTGGCAACGCCGTGCTGCGTTGGGAAGGGATGTGAAATAGCCCAGCCAGCTATATCTGGTAACAGTTTTTCGGATACTATATAACAAACTCAGTTTTAGGGTTTTGTACCAAAGGGCAAAACGGATCTCTATTAATTAGACTCTGCTGTGTGCCATCGTGATATACCCGTTAATATATCACGAGTGTCTAGCTCGACATCTAATTGCGTTAATACCTTCAATTTTCATATTTTGTGCAGAACGAAGGTGCATAAAATTAAAAGTGATAACTCCACGATGAATATTGGATTATACATCGTGGAGGTTGTGATCAGCAGTAGACAATCCGGCTGATACAGTGCAGTACAGGGTTTGGGTAATACACGGATAACTTTATACTACTATCCGGAATACTATAGTACTATATATTCCGGATATAATACCATAAGATAGACCATCAACATGTGATAGGCAGGCGTTAGCTACTATAATGTCGCACATAGTGTCAGTTTTGGAATTTGTTTGCTTTCTGTCTTGGAGAAAAGAAAACTCTTTGGTGTTGACTTTTACAGCGGTGTGGACGTAGTACGAGTACGTACTATCAGCTGTATAGAGCTATACCGTCAAATTGGACAGTAGATTTGGTTGGTTTGTTATTCTTGGATAAGATCTTTGCCTGATGATTTCATAAAATTCAATACCGTGGCTAATTTAAAATACTGCAATATCTTATGGTAACAATAGTCTATCATATTTTGGTGTTTATAGAGACTAAAGTTATTCTCGTATAGTTTTATCACAGTTTAGAAAAAATGACCCTTATAATATAAATAAAGAACGTCCTTCAAAGTTGTCAATGTTAGTTTATTTTTGTTAGGGGCAGTATCTCAAGAACTAAACAACTTTGAAATGTTGGTACGTTTGGTACCATATCCACAATAATACAAACAAATATTATAAAATTAAGTTTTGAAGTTGTGATTAAAACCAACAAACGTCTTGTACGGGCTTTTGTAATGCGGTAGCATAATAGAGCGAGGCCGCAAAAACCTAGTTTATTTATTCTTAAAAAAATAACCTCTTTTTGTGCAGTTGGATAAAATCTATCCTATGTCCTTACCCCGGTCTCAAACTATTTCTATACCAAATTTCATCTAAATCGATCCAATCGGTGAAAGAGAGACAGACATAGTTACTTTCACATTTATTAGTATGGATTTGTGAGATAAATAGTGGCTTTATTTTCTCTAGATTAAGTACGTACACTATCATAATAAAAGATATTATTTCACTGCCTATGTTTACATTGTGCGCGACATGTAGAAGTGCGAATAGTTAAATAAATGTAATAGTTTGTATATTGACAGTGAGTAACGGTGATGGTGCATACAGAGAGGAGGCGGGCGACACGTTACCGACCGACATGTCCGACACCAGCGACAGCGAGCCCGACAACAAGCACGAGTGAGTACCTACTGCCTCTGCTCTGTGCACTGTGCACTCTCCACTGTGCTCTGTGCACTGTGCACGTTATTACATATTTAACTCTACGACTAAGAGAATACTGTAGTGCGCGCGGAACTAGTTGGCCGCGCCTTAGGTATATGAGCGGTGGGGCGGAAGGCGGGGGTGCTCCTCAGTGTACGTATATTACTTCGGTGTGTGTGTGTGTGTGTGTACTCAGCGTTGCGAGCAGTAGGCAAGTCGCCACCTAAGCCGCGGCCAACTAGTTCCGCGCGCACTATAGTCTAAAGGTCGGTTACGTTTACTTAAAAAAAAATTCAATTACATAATAAATTCGATTGCGGACTCATACGATGGTTAAGAACGAGAGAACAAATTAGAGTCATTAGTCATGTTGTTTTAGCGGCCTGAGCATGCCCCGGCTATAGGGGTGGATGGCGCGGGTTCGAATCCCGCTCATGACTATAATTTTATCTCTCGTAATTTTGTGATTTTTAATGTAATTCGCGGAATTAGAGTAAATTGTATTAGTGGACACTCATCCAATTAGTGACAACGGAACATAGTTTAAAATAAGGCGACTAATTAAAGACTAGGCAAGCTTCGCTTCGAGCGCTTCAATGTTTTGTATGTCCCCCAGCGGTGGGGAGGCGGTGAAATGCACGAACCTGCACGATGGTAAGCTGATATTGAAGCAGCAGTTCGCCATCAACATCGACCAGATGTTCACGATGATCTTCACCAACTCCAAGTTCAACCTGGAGCTGCTGGCGGCGAGGGCCACCACGGACTATGTGCAGGTACCACTAATATTGCTTTTCTTTACTTATGAATAGTAACTCCGAGTGAGATAAGAACTTTGTGCTCTAATAATTTTGCTAATGTTTTTCTTTAGTTTGTCTTATTGCTTTACTACACATCATTTTATCTCTATTATGAACACACACACACAGATGTATTTTTGCAAAATTATCGGATTCTATTCGGATATAGTATTATTTATTTCTTTAATTATTACATAATTATTTATTTATACCTGATAATGCAGGCCTCTAACCTGTATATTTCAGTTTCATTGCATAAGTACACTACAACCTCCCCCAACCAACATCACAAAAATTTGGCTGATTTCAATCCCCACCAATGTCAAGATAGATCATAATTGCTTTGCAGATGCCATAAAATATTTACATTTTATATAATAATTCTCCACGTATTATTATTTATCACCATCAAGTAGAAAATCTGTCGCCAAGCACCTAACCTTCCGGCAGCTGTCCTTGAGAGCCAGTAATTCTAGGTTAGCCTGAACAACATCTTCGACCATATCATAACTTACCATCAGGTGAGATAGTGGTCAAAGGCTAACCTATGAGGCACAAAAAAAATTCAATATTTGGCATGTGAGGCACGAGCCTCTGACTTAGACGATACCCGGATTCTTTGCATTTTCATGGATCTCAAGGTTGAGAGATTAATCTGAAGATGCAGTTTTGACATTTAATTTATTGAACTTAAGTATAATCGAGTTGCATCGTCAATTGACGGTAGCGTTGTCTTTATGAATGGTTGTGTAATTTCCAGTCGCCGTGGCAAGCACAGAACGGGCTCAAGTGTCGGCAGATCAACTACACGCTGGGGCTCACGTCCGGGCCCATCGGCCCGAAGGAAGTACAAGTCACTGAAACACAGGTATATTATTAGTACAGGGGGACATTCTCCTGCATTACTCTAAATGCCATACATGGCCTACTAAAGTAATTATACAAAATATTAATTTCTTGTTCGACATATAGGTACTGTTATTTTAATAGTTGAAGCCCTATCTGCTGCTTTACTATTAACACTGTGTTGCAGAAGGCAGTGTCTTCCCCAAATAATGAATACAAATTAAATACCTAATATATATATTATTTAAATTACGTCGTGCGATGTAATGGGGTCGAGCCTATAGCTATTTACACTCGGGCACAGGTGCAGACTCTGGGCTGCTTCTAAAATTTCAGAGGAGAAGGTTATGCATTAACAACACCCGTGGCATTTTTTGCATGGCTCATACTTTGTGCACTTTTTCTAATAAATTTGATGATATTGATAATAGAGCTTTGGATTAGGATATTTTTTTTTTACATAAACGTATACCCGATAATAGTTGGGAGTGTCGGTAAATTATTTAGAATAAAGAAGCTTTATACCACAGAAAGTGCAAATTAGATAGAAAAATATTTTCTATTACACCATATTATCATATAACGCCCTTATTATCCGAATGGGAGCGGGTGTACTTCCAACGAAAACATTTCCTAGGAAAAATAAAGTAAACTTGACCTCTTAGCATCCGGAGTGGACGATATCGACCATTCTATTGTTATAATTATCTACAATGCGCATGGGAACTACATATAGAAATCTGTTCTAATCCGTTCAATTAGCTAGATAAGTTGAAAAGACAATGTGGTCTTTTCTTTTTCTCCGTTCTATTTACCTCTCTAGCGAAACAAGGGCGGGTTTGGTGTTTCAAAATGAATTATTGTTGTGAGCGTAAGGAACATATCTCTCGAACAATACTATTACTTGTAACCAGCTGGGCTGCATCAGCTTTTTAGGATTACTTATAAAAATAATAGGCGAATTTTCCTCTCTTCAATTAAAACATTCAAAGAAAATATGTTAAATATTCAATTATTAAAAATATTTAATATATCAAGTTGTGTAGTGAATTACAAATTATTTCAGATTTATTTTTTACCGACGAATTTAACTGAATGATTACTTACTTATTGCTTATTTTTTTTAAAAGGGCTTTGCACAGTTGTTGAACAAGTAACTGATGTGGAATAAGTGAGTTGAAAGTTGAAGTTTGGTCCGAGTGCCCTCTTGAAATCCCGAATAAGCGGAATAGTCTAGTATCAACTGTAATTATTAAATACCGGAACGTAGGCAGCAGCGCCTCTGAGAAACTGTCATCTTATACTGTGATCCCCAAGCCGCCTGCCACGCGTGGGAAATATGGTGCACCCCCCTTAATGGGGGAGGCTGTGTTCAACAGTGGACAATTCGGCTGATTCCGTAATATACATTTAGAGAAGTATTGTGAGTAGTTGGTCTCTTTGCCTGCAGGTAATGAACAAATGTTCGTCCCCGGGCGCGCTCTACAGCATCGACTGCACGAGCGACAACGCGGGCATCCCCTACGCAGACTACTTCAGCGTCTGTGCGCACTACTGCTTACAGCGCCTCGCCGACAGGAGCACGGAGCTATCGCTCTACGGACACGTCAAGTACAAGAAGAGCATGTGGCCCATGGTCAAAAGTAAGTCTACTTACTACTTACTCTACAGGCATATCATATATACTTACTTCAACATTTTAGCTTGCCTAGTCATTAACAAAAAAAATCTTTTAATACCTAAAAAAAAACACAAATTTATCCTTCTTATTAACAGATCAGATCTTGAGAAAAGATAAACTGTATAAGCCGGATTGTCAACTGCTGGACACAGCCTCCCCCAGTATGGGGGGTTTGCTATCCCCATGCTTGGCAGGCGTCTTGGGGATCGCAGTATGAGAATCAGTTCCTCAGAAAGCATTATGTTAAATAATAAAATTCTTCCATTAACTGTCAACTCTCAGTGGACAAGAAATAATCACTTAAGATCTATGGTGTCAGGCATGGGTCAACAACAGTATTTCGCGTGGTCAATTGCAGCCGTGTTCAAAGCAATACGAAAGCGTTCATTCAACATGCTATATTTTAACCGACTTCAAAAAAGGAGGAGGTTTTCATTTCGTCTATTTTTTTAAATGTTTTTTACCTCAGAACTTTTGACTCTTTATTTGAAAGCTGATGTTTGTCTTTTGGTCCCATTCAAATTTAATCAAAATTGGTCAAGCCGTTTTTTAGTTACACTCCAATAACCTAAAAAATATTTTCCTATATTGATGATATAGTCGTTGACAATAAATGACAATCGATCCCGTAAGTAGCAAGGTTAATAAAAAAGAGTGAAATATTAAAATATTACCAAATATGGAATCGAAGTCCGTACCATGCGCACTATATTGTGATAATAGGTACTTTTGAAGTATGGTCAGTACCATGATACTTCAACAAGTTATTTCACACTCGAGTGTTGAATTCGGTTCCATTTTTTGGTTAATTTTGTTTTGCCTTCAACGTTCGTCCATTGCTATTACTGTTAGCATTTGTGGTTCTTGGTAACACATAAGCTATCGGAACGGCGTATCAGTGAGAGGCAGTGAGCATGAGCACGGCGTGTTGTTTGTCGGCAGCGTTCCTGGAGAAGAACGCGGTGAACGGTCTGGAGGAGTTCAGCCGCATGCTGGAGGCGCGGCTGCACGCCGAGGCCGAGACCGCGGTGCCCCAAGCCAGGAAGTCCAGGAGGCATCGCCGGCTCAACGGTACCTCATACATATACCTACCCTACCATACATACATATACCTACCCTCACATACATACATATACCTACCCTCACATACATACATATACCTACCCTACCATACATACATATACCTACCCTCACATACATACATATACCTACCCTCACATACATACATATACCTACCCTACCATACATACATATACCTACCCTACCATACATACATATACCTACCCTCACATACATACATATACCTACCCTACCATACATACATATACCTACCCTCACATACATACATATACCTACCCTACCATACATACATATACCTACCCTCACTTACATACATATACCTACCCTCACATACATACATTACACTACTTCCTCAAATATATCTTCAATACTTTTACATGCGATCCCCACTGCTGACTTAAGCTTCACCGCATGGTGGAAAGACATTTTGCGAATGCCCGCCTGGCTAGCAACCACCCTCAAGTACAAAATCTGTCGCCAAGCACTTAACGGTGTGTTCTGGCAGCTGTCCTTGAGAGCCAGTAATTCTAGGTTAAGCCTGTTAACATCATCACTTACCATCAGGTGAGATTGTCGTCAAAGGCTTAACTATCAACAATAAAAAGAACTATGGTATTCATCATACATTTTACTATTTACTGGAATATATTTTCAATACTATGGTATTTATTTCTATTTTAAAGCTAAAAGGCTAGTCCACCAGTTAGGCCACCAGGCTAGTTGACCACTATCTCACTTGTTGGTATGTGATTATGGTAAACAGACTAGTACTGGAATTACTGGCTCTAAAGAGCTACTGCCGGAGCACGTGTTGGTTAGGTGCTTGGCGACAGATTTTCTACTTGAAGGTAATATGTATCCAGGCGGGCATTTGCAAAATACCCTACCACCGTGCGGTGAAACTCATAAAAGCTTCAGCAGAGATCTGTATTAAATTTCCCAAAAATGTAGTTAAAAAAGTTATTTTGTGCACTATTAACCTTAAGAAGGCCGAAAAACGGATTCTTCCTTCGTAATGTCTCTGTGTGAAGATCGATATGTGTATGCAATGTGTGGGTAATGATATGACCAGTAATAGAAATGATAAAAATGATCAATACATGTTGTGCCAACCTCACTTGGCGTGGAATAAAAACAGGAACAAGAAGACTGTAAGAAGATAGGGTATAGGATTCGCTGGAAACATCTGCGGATAGTATATTGGTTTTAATATTTGCTAATATACCAATAATAAGTTTAATGTAATAATGTACACACCTTTTTACTCACGAGGGCTCGCCCCTCCATATCTAAAGTTGCAACTACTACAAGCCTACCCATGCAATCATATTTATTGTTATACTGCCTGTACCATAGTACGTACACCCACACTAAGATGTAGTGTACAAATGAGACCTACACGTACAAACGCATGAGTATGAATGTACGCGCACCTCCGCAAGTGAACAGGTCTAATAATAACAAATACTTTTAAAAGTATCCTAAAAAAATAGTAAATAATATTTAAGTAAAACACTTAAAAAAGCATAAAATTATATATCTTGTGACAATTCCGCCTAATTTTGACTTAAGTCAAAGTCAAAAAGTTGGTAAGTCAAGACCTCCTGAAGATGCTTCGTTTAGAAGCGAAACTAGTCGGGTATTCTTCCGGTTAGGCTGCGTGATCTTTGTTACGTCACGTAGATAACAGGAAAATTAGGCGGAATTGTCACTAGATATATAATTTTATGCTTTTTTAAGTGTTTTATTTAAATATTATTTAATCTTTTTTAGGATACTTTTAAAAGTATTTGTTATTATTAAATATGGATTTCCGCAAAGTAACGTCTGAATCTATCCATGAACAGATCTTTATTTGTTACTGGCATCATACTGGTATTTTTACTATATTTATATATATTTTACTAGCTTTCCAGGCGCGGCTCCGCCCGCGCGTATGTCGGTTATCGCGCGAAAACATTAACCTCTTTTTGCGCAGTCGGATAAAAACTATCCTATGTTTTTTCCCGGGTCTCAAACTATCTCCATACCAAATTTCATTCAAATCAGTACAGTAGTTTTGGCGTGAAAGCGTAACAGACAGACAGAGTTACTTTCGCATTTATAATATTAGTACTGATTACATATTCGATATATTTTTGGTATATACATAAATTAGTAAAATATAAATATTATATATAATCTTTAAAAGTCCTAAGATACGACGAGTTAAATAAAAATATTTGTTTTATGCTATTCTATATCTTGTTACATTTTTAAGCCGTATATCTTAACTTACATTGTTTTCTTTTGCTATCAAGTGACTAGATGGCCAGGACTCTCTCCTGATGGTGAGCTCTTTCACATTTTCTTGATAAAAGGATAGACATTTTGCGGAAAATATTAGTCATACAAACTTAATGGGAATATGCAAATAGACATGTTTACATATTTCTGTTACATATAATCATTATTAGTCATGTAGATCGATAATTGTACATACGTCACTTCTTCATTAAGTAGGTTATCATTAGAAGGTAGCTATTTTAGTAGTTTGTGTTGGAAGTTTTCATGTTGTAACATAATTTTTGGCAACCCTAGTAGGTTCGTGTGACGAGAAATTTTCTTTAACATCAACACAAAAATATCTCGAGTGGCTTTGTTTAACGTCTGTATTAATAAACTGATCCTAATCGTTGTTTCAAGACTGATCTTTTTTTTTTTTTTTATGCTTGATAGTTTAGCCTTTGACCACTATCTCACCTGATGGTAAGTGATGATGTGGCCGAAGATGTTATTCAGGCTAACCTAGAATTACTGGCTCTCAAGGACAGCTGCCGGAACACACCGTTAGGTGCTTGGCGACAGATTTTCAACTTGAGGGTGGTAGCTAGCCAGGCGGGCATTCGCAAAGTGCCCTACCACCATGCTGTAACGACTGCCATCCTAAGACAACAACCGGGACCGACGGCTTAACGTGCCCTCCGAAGCACGGAAGCGCTCAGTAGTAATGTCACCAGCGGTCACCCATCCAACTCATGGCCGCAGCGGACGTTGCTTAACTTTGCTGATCGATTCAGAATGGTTAAGCAAACTTCGCTACGAGCGCTTCTAATCTTGATCTCAGTTAATTCAGCTTGTGAAGACGACTCTTGAGAGCATGCCCAAAGCTGAGATAATTATATTTATTTAACTTGTTTTATCATAGGGTTGCTTGAGCACAATCTTATTTGATGTTAAGTGGCTAAGTGATGCAGTCACCAACGGTACAAGCTCTCTAAGAAAATGTCTATTCACTTGTGCCATACAGACCACCCACAGTATATGCGTCGGGAAACAGATTTAGACAACGAATACCACTTTGGGCCATCCGACTGATAAATGAAGCATCGCGTTATACCAGTGCAGTTGTACATTATGTTGTAATCTCAACTTTGTATCGATGTTTATGAATATGGTAAAATGCTAAGTAAAACGTAAATATTTGTGTGCAGCATCGTTGCAAGAAGCGAGCGTCCCCCCCAGCGCGAAGCCGGCAGCCCCGTACCTGGCCCCCCGGGGGCCGGGCCGGGCTGGCGCCCCCGCGCGGTGGGCGCTCGCGTTGGTTATAGCGCTGCTGGCGCTGAACGCGCTGCTTTACTGGCGGCTGTACCGCCCCGACCGGGGGGGACTCGACATGGACGAACTGCAGGAAAGGTAAATACTACAGCATTCCACTTGCCACTGCGACATAGGTTTTACAACTATAGACAGTCTAGGAGAGCATTTCAAATGGAGACACACCAACATTACACCCTACATATTTTTTCGTGCTCCTTAATAATTACACCAGAATGATCTATTTGTGATAAGTATTATCATAGAGAAAGTACTAATAAGAGTAGCAATCACAACGTACACCGGAAAAAGCTCAAAATCTTGTATTATATCCAGATGGGGCTGGCTCATAGCCAGGAAATTTCTGCTTCGACATTTAAAGCCGATAAAATTTAATTTCATCGATCGTAAACCGGCCCAAAAGATGTCTTGTTTTTTTTTTTAATACGAAATATTGTGTTAAAATGCTGCGCTAATAAATTAGTTTTATATGGAAAATTTACCACGATTCATAAGTTTAGTGATAGGTGGCACTGCACCGCATGGAAGGTAACATTCAAAATATCGGAAATGTGTCAACCTAGTTGGCGCTTATTTTAAAAGTGCATGAGTTTAGTTTTCACACAGGTCACAAAGTTAGGTGTAATCATAGCATATAGAGCGACGAACGAAACAAAACAACAACAATCAAGTTCAACCATGGAGGAAAGACAATATGGAAAATAACGCCATCTACCCGTTTTTTTGCGTTCCAACACGAGAGCGAGAAGCCTAAATGAAATTTAGGACGGTCATTAAAAATGTAATTTCGTTATTTTATGTGATTTGATATACTTAGCGACATTATACGACATTAATTACTATACTTAGCGACATCTTTCGCCGAATCTGGTATTTACTTATCGGCGTACGCTGTCATGTTTGGTGTTTGTCACTCTTATTAGTCCTTTCTCTATGGTATTATATTATAACTCTACTTGGCACTCAAATTCCAATTAGACATTGTGGTCCTTCGAGCCGGATGATCTATATTCTATAATGTAGCGTTATTAATGCGTTAGATTGTATCCAGTCTTAACAGTAATCTTAGTCGATAGACATTTTTACTGAATGTTCCGCAACATCCTTTGAGCGGATGATAGCGGATGAAACTGATGCCGGTGTTATTGATTCATGTTATGACTTGTCATCTACTTACCATTATATAAATGATCTCGCCTGCTGGACAGCGAACTAGACCTAAGTGAACACTGAATAAAGGAAAAAATTCATTGCTGCTGTAAAGACACAACAATTAAAATATTGTTCCAGCCACATACATAAATTCTATCAATCTTTTTTCTCGTAGTTATTGATTATAGCAAAAATATTATTGTAATTTGACAGAAACGATTAAATAAAAACTATTATCTGGGATTACATTACTTTTTGAGGAACTAAAATCAAAACCTCCTTCTAAAGCGCAATATTTTTCGGCGGTGCATTCATTATTTCGGATGTTGGAAAGAAATCTTTGTACATTTGTAGCCCTGTAAGTCGAATTTCAAATGATACTATTTCTCCAAACTGGTATCTCGCAGTGTTCACAAAGTATTTCGTTAGATTGTTAGGTTGAGAAGTATGCAGGCAGTTACTGGACAGTCGTCTTTATCTACATATTGTATATTCTTTCGGTGACTATCGGTAGTTAGTCACTGAACGACATACAAAAATAGCACCCCTGGCAACAAAGCCAAAGATGTTTGAGTTTGAGATTTTTGAATGTCCCGAAATGGACGTCAGGTTCCGCCTTAAACCCCATTACCGATACAGTATGTATGGGTATTCTGAAGCAGGGAGTAAGATGTATCCCGTTGTGTGTGGGGCAGGTTGAGCAGCCTGCAGGCCGCGCAGTCCGCGCAGTGGTCGTCGCTGGTGGAGCGGCACGGCGCGGCGCAGCGCGACCAGCTCGCGCACTGGCGGAGAGCCGTGGGGGACACGGTGCGGCTACTCGCGCAGGTAGGTACATACCAGCTGCCGTCTAGTGAACACGCCCGAGGAGGCGCTCCAATCATGTGGGAGTTGGCTCTCAAGTACAACTCTCGAAACGCGATGTTATGTGCTTGGCGCCACATGTTTTACTTGTGGTGGTAATTAGCTACGCGAGCAGTCGCAGTGACAACCGTTATCCTTAGGCAACGACCGAGACCACGGCTGTGCATTTAGTACTGTGCTTCGGAGGGCACGTTAAGCCGTCGGTCCCGGTTGTTGTCTTAGGATGGCAGTCGTTATTGCATCGTTTTAGAGCATATTACGTAAGTGCGTCTGGCTAGCTACCACCTTCAAGTAAAAAATCTATTGCCCAGCACGTAACAGTGCGTTTCAGCGTTTTACTTTAGGTTAAGTATCTTCACCGCCTTCGATCACGTCATCATTTAATGTCAAGTGAAATTGTTATATTAAAGACTACCCCATAAAAAAATTAAAATAGTTTACAAGCTAGAATGACATGGACGTACTAATGAATGCTTAGTGTAAGCTCCGTTTTGGCCTTTAAGAACGAAAAGCTAAAACTGTTTTTGGCTACAACTCAATCTCTTCAATATTGCAGCGGCGCAACTTAACATACAAACTAATTATCAAAACTCCCGCAAAATGTTTTCATATACAAGTACCAGTTCAGTAAGCAAAGCTTTGTATCCACCAGGAACGTGCGAGAGATAAAATAGACCCGCGGGACCGTTGTGATCTAAGAGGCTAGGAAAATGAAGCGGTCCTATTGGAGGATTTTTTCCTCTTACACAGTTCAGTTTCCTTAGACATCTCTGGTGGATTGAAAGAGCAGACTAAACTGTTCCATATATTACTATTTTATAATGATACAAGATGACTACTGAAACAAATGCACTTCGGAGAAAGAGTGGGGGAAGACTACAGTAGTTCTGCTTTTGGAATATTGTTAAACAAATAAATATTTGTGTTTTACAGACAGAGCAAGCGCTAACGAAACTTCTAGAGACAGTGAAGCCCTCGTTAGAGAAGGCGCAGCGCGAGGCGGAAGCGGCGCGGACCGACCTCTGACCTGGTACGTGCTTCTCTAGCGTTACCTTGCACTTGAATATTTTATTGTTATCCACTCGTTTATACAATTATTTACCTACTAAAGATTGAGAGGTATGTCCAAATTTGGGAATGGTTAACTGAGAATGCCGGCGCGAACCTCAATTAATAATTTGATGCTTGTACATGCAGCACTTTAATGTCAGAAATGTAAGTACAAGCCGCGATGATATTTTTTGTCTCATGAAGCGAATTTAACATGTGTCTCTTTCACTCTGCTGGGTCGTGGCACGGAAGTGTTTCCTATACCAAAAAGCGGAGGAGCAGAGTTCTTCTCGGCAGGTTAGTGACGCGGGCGTCACGTGCCGATCATGTTTCGGCACTACTTCGTGTATCTGAAACTTTTCCTAGCCACAGCTTTCATGTACTGGCTGATATGAATCATCCTATATTATCCTACAGACACGAGTCACGAAATTTTGAGCAAAATTTGACATTGGTCGAAATGCACTGTGTGTATTATGGATAGGATATATAAGTACTAGCTTTTTAATATCTGAATGAATGATCATGACTTGAGCGTCGAGCATTTTAAAAAATATATTTCTATTTCGCGTTGCAGATTATAAAGATCTCGTTTTTAATTGTATATCCACTCGTGGCACTAACAATTAATTAGATATACAAATACAACAAATTTATTCATTTGATTTTAAGACGGTTAAATATTCAAGTGCAAATAATAAATATTGATATTAAAGGTATGTATATCATAACTTATCTGATACGAGGTTTTCAAATGAGAATATTTAACTAATGTTATTTAATAATTATTATATGTACAAATATGTCTTCTAATGCCGATGAGATGGGCAAAGTTGAACGTTGAAAACAAACAATACAAATAAATTTATCTGAAAAACGTATGTACCTTCCATATTGTATAAAGTATTTAGACCCAATTTATTTGCATAATTGTTTATTTTTGGTGACAATATAGGTAATTAAAGTTGGTCGACTTATCAAAATTTATTCAACTTAGCAATTTTTAAATGTACTGTTTTTTTTTAAATGTCTGTATATGAAAACCTCACAGATCCCCCACTGTGATAAAAATAACAAAATAATTTTATTATTCCTATAGTGAATGTAATATAATGACGTAATCGCTTGGCGTTTATGTTCGCGTTTCCAGTTACTTTTAGTTGTTACTGTCGTTACTTACAATGTCTGATCATTTCGTTTTTATTCCACGTAACATAACAAATTACTACTACCCCCAGACCGACGTTTTTAATTTCACTGTATTGATATAGCGCCATCTAGTGATCTAGGATCGCGAAACTAGCAGGTAATAAGTGAAATTATCAGACAGTTATGCTTTATCTGTCACACTAATTTTATTCCTCATGTCTCTTTTCTTGTCTCTCGGTTCCTTGAGTCTTTATCTTCTTCTTCACCTGGCTATGGTCTTGTATATTTTTTTAATAAAAATAAAATGATCAGACTTCGAGTACATTAAGTGTTCTACATCACTGAATGCTTTATATTACGTTGAAAACGTATTAAGACGCCGGTTTCCGTATAAAGTTTAGTATGGGAGCGGTGTTTTAACTGTATTTATGTATTTCGAAGATGTGACTGTTTTGTACATACATGTTGTCTTCAATGATATGTTTTTATGAATATTATGTTGGCATAAAGTATTATATTAAATTTCAATACTATCAGAAGATAATAATTAATGTTTTAAACCATGTTATTTTATTTTGTGATAATGCATAATAAGTACCGCTTATGAAAGAACATCTTACAGGTAATGTGGTACGAGTAAAATAATAATAAAATAAAAAAAAATTAAGTCACTTTGAAACTAGTAGCATGAGGCTAATATATTTTTTTGTATTCCGTACTTAAGTTACGAAATAGAAAACCAAGTCACACAATATTTGATATCAACAAAATTTAAGTCATTTGTATTTTTTCTAAAAGTAGCACTTTTTTGACAATTAAACTATGGTTAAATCAAATATTTTACAAATTAATATATTATTATTACTATTCTACAATAGATTTGTACGGTTCAGTACTAATATGAAATCATGGACTTTTATAATGTGTAAAATTAAACATTTTAGGTTTTTAATGTACTTATTTCCTTAGCCGAGCATGCGTGTGCGCACGCATAAGTGTGGCACTAGTGTGCGTGCAGAGCACATCACGCTCGTAATTTAAAGTTGGTACTATAAATGATATCATGTTCTGTCTAAATTAGCAGCATATTACCAAATAATACAATCATTTTAGTATATTTTTTTGAATTTTCGCTAATTTTAGATGTTTTACATACGTAGACGACCGCCAAATGTTGTATTTTTTTAAATAAGAAATTAATATAATAATAGTGCCGTCCAGAATTATGGCACGCCCGGAATTATCAACTTGTATTACTATATTTTATCATGGTAAGAAATTATGACCAAAATAATATAAGATCCGAAGTAATATTAAGTCATATGCGACTATATTTCATTCAGGAAAAAAACAATTGGTGTGAAAAACATGCGAATGTACTTATAAAATGAGCCCCAGATAGGTAGTTATGATGTTACTGTTATGTTCGTGGCGTGCCAAATTTTTGACAGGCACTGTAGGTGTCTATGGGCAATCATTAGGTGTAATAGAATAATTCTAATTTTAGCTATTTGTGCTTAGAATATTAAGATTTTATATTGTAATGAATTAAAAAAAATAAGTTATTATTATTATTATTGTGGTGTTTTTGATAAACATTAAAAGAGTATTATATAAGATAAATGAATTTAAATGAAATGTAATTCGGATAATTGAGAAAATAGTTAATATAGGGCAGTGGTAGCAGTGTGATCTCTTTGCGTAAACATTCAGTTTGTGGTGCTTTAGTTATTTAGATATTTGTGTTTTTTATTTGTTTTATGTAATTTAATTCGATGTGTCAATTACTTAAAATAATGTCAAATGTATTCAATGATTTTTAGGGAACAGTTTAAATTAATCAGACAAATGATACATGGTAAATTCTGACCAAACATTTTAATTTATGAATCTATCTGTATAACTAAAAGATTAATATAAAAATAAAATCTGCAGTGTTTGTATACAATGCATATACGAAGAGCGAATTTTTATTTTTGTCAGAATAGGGAAACATATTCTATAAATTACAATGGACAACAATGCTGTTCAAAATTCAATACCGATGACAAAATACCTACTAATAAATGTGATCCGTTAAACCTATGATATGAAAGATATATGAATTCACTTGTTAGTCTTAAATAATCAACTAGCTAAAGTGATAAAATTGTACGGACTTTTATATAATATTTAATTTATATTGTCAGGCTAATATTATATTTTTTCTGGTTAAAGTATGAAAACGTAAGAATGCAAGGTAAAATGCACACTACATTTCACCGGACTCGCCGCGCTGCGAGAATATTGGGAGAGATTAGTGTAGCAATGGCACGTGCAGTTGGCAGGCGTTAGCCAAAGCTCAGGGTTTTCTAAGTACCTGCCTATCGTAGGCATTAAACAGTATATAAAGAATTATTATTTGTTACGTTATTTTATTCTGTTATTACAAAATATCTTTGTAGGTTTCACCACTGACATTCAAAGTTACTTCCTGTAATTTGGAATAGAAAGTTTGTATTGCGCAATAATTTGGTCAGAATTTACCAATATTGTCTAATCTACGTATGTACCTAAATCAAAAATATCCAATAGCAATTAATCCATTCCAAAATGTTATCTACTATGATCTGATGATATTCTAAAAATATATATATATATATAGATAGGTATAGAGAGATGTTGCGCGACAAAATATCCTAGATTCCTATAAGGTGATAACAACGCGCGATGGGTATCCTTGTATTCATTCTGGATAATCTGTAAGTAATAAAGTGGCAACGCACATCTTAACGCCACGTTACTCTTCAGCACAAGACTATGCGGTATTTCTTTCTGCAATACGTCGAGTTGATTTACCACAGTAACGACTGAATTCATTAGGTCTGCAAGGATACCCAACCCACGTGCGCGATCCTAGAAAGTGCATTTCATAATAATAGGTTGATACCTTGCCAGAAATATGTTCAAGGACAATGCACAAATAGGTAACATAAATTAATTGATGCAATACGATAAGCTAGACAATTCTATTCTCAGTATTGAATAAAATATTTTAATGAATATATTGGGTTTTATTTTTCTTCCTTTGATCAGAAACAGAACACCTCGACGTACTCGTTTATAATGTGTGGTTACTGAGTATATCCGTGAGCTCAGTCAGAATCGATTTGTATGATGACGGTCGACATAGTTGGGTCTCGGATCGGTAAACAGGCTTAATCTCAATATAACAAGCGTTCGTAGAGATATTACTTAGTCATTCTTTACCGATCAGCTAAGTTCAACGTCCGCTGTGGTCATGAGTTGGATGGATGACCTCTAGTGACATTTTTACTGAATCCTTCCGTGCTTCGGAGGGCACGTGGGTCCCGGTTGTTGTCTTACGATGCTAGTCTGTATAAGAACTGAGGTTTCCGGGCATGTTGCAAATAGCAACCGGGCTAGCTACCTCCCTCAAGTAGTAAATCTGTTGCTAAGCTCCTAATGGCATGTTCCGGCAGCTGTCCTTGAGAGCCAGTAATTCTAGGTTAACTTTAACAACAATTTGGATCACATCATCACTTGTCAGGGGAAAAAGTGGTCAAAGGTTATAAAAGACTAACAGCTATAAATTATAATATAAGTAAGAATCTATCTGTTGATGCTTGGCGTCAGCCGGTACTCACTTAGGAGCACTAGGCCCGAAGGCCTCTCAATGATATATGGAATTGTTTGAACTTACACATTACCCCAACATGCGACAGCGTCAAATCAAGCCTCCACTGTGTGCGTCGGTTTCGGTGTGTTGTGAAGGTGCACACAGATAACAATAGTAGTCTGTCCACAGAGCGGCGCGGCGGCGCGAAGAGCACACCACAACTTTCAAGTGCTTAGAATAAACCTTATTAAATTAAGGCTTCAGAGTAGTGCACGGAACGCTTTCCATATAAACGTAGATTCGTCATATTTTAAATACCTACCAAGAGTTCAAACTCTGTGAAATTATGTATACATATTGTTGAGCCTAATTATTATGCTTCTGGTTTGCTATGTGTTTTTTTTAACAAACGAGTACTGAGTAGGTCTCTCGCACATTTCCGATATTGATAGTGCGATGGATCATTGGTCAATGCCTTTGTTCTTGTTTTGAAAATCTTATGAGTTCATATTGAAGTTTACTGTAGAAAATTACGTTATTATTTTATGCATTAAATTTGCATACTTAGTATATTCGTAGAAAAAATCTGTTCACGTTTATAATATAAAACAATATTATAATAGTATATATATTAAGCACTAGAACATTCAAATAAGACTACTACAATTCTTGTAATCTTGAAAAATTATCGCTCCGTACATATCGACCACATTATATCCCATACCCAATCAAAGAATAAAGAAAATATTTCTAAATTTTCGGGAATACTCGCGACCGACTCTCAAAACTCGATTCGACCAGTCGCAGTGATCCACTGTTTGAGCACCACTACGTGATGGGTTACTCGTTGCACTTTCACCACTCCATAACATACGGAATCCTAACGATCCTCCAGGCGGGATACTGGTGGTCCGAAATTCCTAACTGACCACCGAGGTAGATGTTTCGGGTGGTCAGTTAGTAATAAACGAATATCCCTGTGCCTAATCTAACCCATAATCATAAGCCGTTATCTAAGTTCGATCTTGTTTATTGCAATACAGAAGTTCTCATTACAAAAGAAAAGAAAAAACAAAACATTGTAAGTAAAATTTTATTACTATTAAAGCATGCGTCAAGCGATTCGATTGAGCAAAGATTTTTAGGAAGATACTTACCAAGACTGTAGATGAATCTCGTTCTATGATTCAGATCTTGCAACATGTCACACAACAACAAATTACTGGAGAACATCACAAAGCTGCCTTTTAGGGGGAATCAAAATAAGAAAGCTAAGGAAAAGCAACCAATATCCTACATTACATACTACCTGTCACCACCTAGCATCACCGAATTTATTACAGTCCAGTTGTCCTGGAGAACCGGAAACTTTTCTAAAACCTTCTTATACAATAGAAACTATGTATTGCCTTCATTCAGGCTCTATGAGACTCAGATGCCTAATATATTATAAAAATATTATGACGCTTATATTAGTTCAATTGGTTGGACTTCACATTGAACGTTTTGGAATAGGCGTCCCCCAGAGGTACCTGAACCACATTATGGTAGATATATTTTGGTCCCATGTAATAATGATTGTCATTTACTGGACCTGTGCCCGAATTCCAGCTGCTACAAAAAATTTATTGTTAGAAAGACACACATGTGATCTGTAGCTTGTTCTGCACACGCTGTTTTGTATGAACATAGTCAAAGTACATACAAGATTATACATATTTCCATTTATCCATCACTTATACTATAATTGCTACTTCTTTGGTAGTCTCACTGCCCATCCAAATTAATTTCATAAAGATCCATATTTCACACATACATTTTGCACTAATTTGATCTTTTCTTATTACACAGAAGTTTATAACAATGATAGCCGAGCGGTTATAGGTATGGACTGTGGTGCCACAGGTCCATGGTTCGATCCCCACTATGACTCAACAACTGTATATCATAGGGTGACAGGCGCAGAGCAGTTCGCCGCTTGACGAAATGCATCTATTATAGAGGTTAGTCCACTTAACATCAGGTAGGCATCGGGCTTGTTCCATCAAAATTACACAAATAGACTGCCGTGCCGCCGCAGCCCGACCGCCGCCGGCTTGAGCTTCACCGCATTGTCGAAGTGTAGGTATTTGCGAATGCTCGCCTGGCTAGCTACCACCCTCAAGAATATCTTCAAGACAAGCAACTTATAGTGTGTTGCTGCAGCAGGCCTCATCCTAATCTGTTTAACACATTGAACTCCATCACTTACCAACAGATGAGTTAGCAGCCAAGAGCCTAGCCCATCAACTGTAAACAAATACATAGCAGAAGCATCACACTTAGCATGTGTTCTGACATCTAATGAAGAGTTAAGGGAATTTAGTAATATGCAAGGACATTATAGGTGAAGTCCAATCACACACAGCCACAAACTAACAACTAACAACTCCTGCAAACCAGGAATCAAATGAAAATAAAACTATGGAATACTCTGACACTGTGTCAAGATTTATTCAATCCGTCATACACAGCAGTCGGAGCGCGTTAGGGCTTAGAGCTAGGATGTATTAAGCTATTTGTCGTCGTCCTTGAAGACCATGGTGCTGTGGCACTTGCCGCAGTAATGGCGGTCCTCCATCACGGCCATGAACACGCCCGCGCCGCACTGCTCGCCGGTGCACTCGCGCCGCAGTCGGTGGATCTTACCGTTCTCGTCCACCTGCCCGACAACAGAAGGTGCGCTCACTAATCATAGCTTTACATGAAGTGGATTCACAGTATATAAAAATGGTGCAAGACTTTTCTTATTCACAGAAGCAAGGGTACACCATTGGGCAATGGGCAAACTACTTGTTCAATAAACAGACATTAATACGAAATAAAATTAAAAATTGAACACCATCAATGAATCACTTGATATTAAACTACACTGTATTGTGCAATATTTTGTTCCCACAATAACAACAAAAACATTATGTAAGCATCTGTTTGTGAGTCAGAAACACAAGGAACAAGCACAAACTTGCTTCTACTTTGCATTCAAGTTGACTCACAATCCAAACAAGCAAAACTGTTGAAAATTTACAAGTTCTTAGTAAGGCTTTTTTACGTGTGTGAGAATTATGTTAATCTTTTCCTCAAACGCAAAGCTTGTATCAACATGTTCAGGACTGGTCAAGAATGCAGGAGGAATGCAGGTGAATGTGCTTGTTATGTCATGCTACGATAAGGAATATAATTGTATACTGAAAACAGGTTTGATCCTGGCTAAACTTAGAACACTTTCAATTTCAATATAAGGATATGTTAGGTATTTTTCATTTTTGATAAACAACAACTGATTGTTTTTTTTATTGCTCATAGGCTGTCCTTTGATCATTATCTAATACCTGATAGTGAGTGATGATGTGGTTTAAGATGTTTTTCAGGCTAATCTAAGATACTGGCACCATAGGACAACTGCAGAACATACCATTAGATGGTTGGCGAGAGCTTTTCGCAAAATGCCCTACCACCATGCAAAACAGTATGGTAATGAATGTAATAGATTAGTTTACATTTATTATTCCATGCTTAGCAGATGATATCTAAGGATCTCTTTAACTTAATATAAAACACCCAGAATATAAGTTATTCTACTCTATTAGGTATCTTATGTGTCAGATAGATGAGCGAAATGCAGTTCATCACTTCTGACAAACTGCATCTGTTATAAGCAGAGGTAACCGCTTAACACCTCATACTTGTTCCATCACCATAACATAAAAAATATATATCAAATCAACTGCTGAGGTCTTGGCGGTGACTAAAATCACATGCTAATATATATTTCTATTGTTATGTATTAGATACCACTATGTACAACGGATAAAGGCAATAGATATTAGAGGTATAGGTCTGACTCCCATGGTAAGTTATGGGGTAAAACTCTATCCTACCATGGCAAGTTGTAGTGAATTTACCTTGTAGAACCTGAGCACAGCGAGTTTGACCTTCTTCTTCTTGTGCTTGATCTTTTTGGGAGTGGAGTAATTCTTCTTCTTGCGTTTCTTAGCGCCACCCCTGAGCCTTAGCACCAAGTGGAGGGTGGACTCCTTTTGGATGTTGTAGTCAGAAAGTGTGCGCCCATCTTCCAACTGCTTGCCTGCGAAAATCAACCTGGGAAAAGAGATAATAAAGTGGTTTGGTAGAATAGTTTACATCTTCAATATTAGGTATATATCTAGGATATTAGGAAGGGGTTGTTCAAAGCATTATATATGCTGGTATGCAAGCAGTTTTTCGTTCTTACCTCTGTTGATCAGGAGGGATACCCTCTTTGTCTTGGATCTTGGCTTTCACATTCTCGATGGTATCGGAGGGCTCGACCTCAAGAGTGATGGTCTTACCCGTTAGGGTTTTGACAAAAATCTGCATCTTGGCTTACCTGCAAATAAACAAAAATAATAAGCATTTTATACATACATTAAAATGAAAGGTTTGGAGGTTAAAATTGCTCACAAATTTATGCCTGGTGGAAAAAAAATTACAATGTCATGTAATGAGTTTAAGAAATATTTTGGTGCATGACGTCTAAAAAATGGTTTAACATTTGTGTGTTCAGCCATTTTTAATATTAGCAACTCAAATCCAATGGCAAAAATGTGTGACATAGGCATGTTTTTTTTAACGTAACTTGTAGTATACACCTACTACTTGAGACTTGGCAAGACACTGTATGCAATTATAGTGAACATATCAAGATCAGAACTAAGTCTATTTGAAGAACTGGAACCTAAAAACCTGATTTTACATTGAATTTATGAAATGAAATTAAGTTTATTCCAGCATTACCCAACACTACAATTAAATAAATATAGTTAATTATACTACAATTAGAGCAATTGCAATGTTGCATGATGCTAGGAACGAGTCCCGTCTCAGCATGTGCCAGGTTCAAAAAATGACCCTAAGCGCTGGTTTTCAGACAGCACTCCCGACCATCATCATGAACATGTATGACATTTAATAACAATACAATAAATAACAGAAACAAAACCATAAATAAATATATATATATATATATATATATATATTTTTTATATTTTTTGTATTACGACCACATAAATTAATATTAGAATATACAGGATACAAAATGTACGATATAATCTATGCGTGGCGGACATGGCATTTATTTTGTTGTTTAATTTTTTCATCTTTTAACTGCATTGTTTTTTAGAATCTGTTTTCATAAACATACATAGATAACCACATGTGTAAAAAACTTCATAACTGCATATTATCATTTACAATATCAAGCCAACAGCCAAACATTCTCCTAGCGTCATCTTGAATATCTAGTCTTTTCAATACAAAATTTAATCAAGCACACATTAACCTGTTATGTTCAAATTATTAGTTAAATTTTTTTCATACTTCTTTTTATAAAAATGTTTTACCCTTATAGATTTCAAAATTTGCTGGAAACACAAATTTAAAACTACCATACACAATGTCATGCACTAAAATGTCTACTTACTCAAATCCTGACATTTGACATTTTTACACTGAAGTACCAACCCAATTCTATGAAAACCAAATGTTTAGTTTATGTATTATTTGTAATAGAAAAATGCGTTGTTATGACAGTTGCAAGTAAGATGCATTTATTTAAGACTAAGCTATCTAGCTTCTGTAGTAAATATTATTATGATCAATAGCTTAGTAGTACTGAAGTGTCACTATAATCTAGAAGTGCCGTAATCCTCACATATCCATAGATGAGAATAGAATTTACTTCATAAAATGGATTAATGCACAGAACATACTAAATGGGTGAGTAAATAATAGATAACAGTATAAATTTAAATCATTTATTTATTCAGAAGTCCATGATTAAACTAATAGTACAGCATTGATGCATCCATCATTCTCAGGGTTGTTGGTGACCTGAGCATACTTCCCCCACACAACTTTGCCAGCCTGTGTAACTAAACCAAGTTCAGATATGTTTACTTCTATCACAGTACCCTTTGTGATAACTCCCAAACTAGTGTACATTTGTGAACTAGGGTTTTTCTTTACACCAATAATCGGTAAACAGAATGTAGCTTTAAGTTCAGGGTGAGTTACATGTGCCTTCTTGAAACGTAGTGCCATGGGCCTGATAAAACGTTCAAACTTCGGAGGTTTACGAGTGAAATTTTCTCCTACAAAGGTAACTTTGGTCACCATGCGTTTCCATGCTTTTCTTTTAGTTTTTCCCGACTTTAAAACTTTAAATACTTCTGCGTCAGCTTGTGCTCGTACTTTAGGTATTGGTACATCCCATTTACCAGCCTTTTCTTTTCGCTTTTGTTTGATCATGTTGGAAAGTACTTTAGCTCGGGACTGAACATCTCTGTCAAGCAGATACACTGGCAGAGCACCTTCAGCAACTTTCTCAGTATTCTGTTTAACATTTCGCTCCTCGTGAGCTTTGATCTTCTTTTTCATTTGAATCTTTTCATTGCGGCGCTCTTTATTGTAGATCTTGGCCTTGATGCCGCGCAGCTTGCGCGCCTTCTCGGCCCGTTTATGAGGTTCGCGGGCCTCGCGCTTGCGTTTGCGTTCCTCATAATCGAGTCTTCTACCGTAAAGCTTACGATGACGTTCAATATATTCGTTCTGCGGCATTGTGGTTGCTTAATCGGCAACTACAACAAAATAGTCACTATAAAATTGCTATTTGACATAACCTCTCACCGCTACCGAAATGTTCACAAATTGAATTGTATGTAACAAGTACGAGGATTTCAGACTTGATTGATTCAGATTAAGATTTTCCAGTTTCTTCAGATTCTTTATTAACTCCTTCAGTATCGTGACAACCTCCACGTGCCTTGTTTAATCACTAAATATTCACAGTACCGAGTTTAAGCCGTCGTAATAATTGACATAACGCACGTACCGTATCAATTTAACTACGATATTCTAAAATAATGTGCAAAATTACAAAATTAATGAAAACTGATAATAAACTCACCTTACACCGACACCATGCCACATGGAAAAGGAAGTAGCAAAGACTATACACGTTTCTTTTCTTTCTATCGAGAGGGAAGTAGCATTAGCATAGACAAAAATGCGTAAGCTTAAATTCTCTATAGTTAACTACGGCTGTATTGAACTCTGAGAAGACCCTTTCGACTCCCTTTTGTATATTGATCGTGTACACATCCAACAGAAATCTATAACGGCGAGTAATCTTAGAAATTTACAACAAAAGGAAAACAATTAACCATGAACGATTCAAACCTGAGACTAAGACATGTTCTGCCGATAGGAGCTACCGTGGTGATGATGATCCATAATTCGAACGTTCTAACAACTCTAAATCTTAGAACATGCAGACAAGACAAACATTACGAGTGTAGTATTTCGAGAAAAGCACTCGCTGGAAAGTGGCCTTGACTGAAACGTGTAGAATTCACTTAAGATGTCTGTGGTAAAAATCAAAAGTAGTCTGTGGATGTCGTCTCTGGCATCATTTTATTTTTCATCTTGTCTCGTTTGCAATGTTGCCAAAACGTTACTCAGATAACGTTTCTCGTAACTTTCTCTTAGTTGATGTAAAAAAGTTATCGATACGATACGATAACTCTTTATTGACACCAAAAACAGGACATTCCAAGGAAACAATAACAATATATAGGCACAAAGGGCGGTCTTATCGCTAAAAGCGTTATAGTCATCCGAAAATATTAAACAAATATATTTTTAGTTTGTGTATTGGAGAACTTATAAATTAATTTTGCCATATACAAGTGAGCTTACGGAATGAGCGGCCCCACTTTTGCAGAGTAGGAAGATGAAGATTCGCTCACCTCGCCGTTGAAGCAGGAAAGCTAATTCAATCACCAGGGATGTGAAAATGGAGACTAAAGCAGTACGTTGTCCACTTGGAAGGTGACCAACAGAGAATTTGTCCAAGAAGACCGAGGGAAGCTGAGACAGGTCTCGCAGGGGCTATGAGCTCATGCTCGATGTTTCAACCAACCACAAGAGACTGATTACAACGAGGATGATGATGCCGAGGCTATTTTTGACGTATACATTTCTAGCAACTTGACAACTTTGTTAAGAGACAATGCGGTGCCCAGGGCAATAAATGAGAATATGCTCACCGAGCCGGCGGTGCTGTGCTTAGTCATATAAAAAATCACATAGCTATAATGTCAAATCATACATTTTGTTATTTGATAAAACGTCCGATGCGCGTTTTTTCACTTCGTCCAAGGGTACAAGTATCAAAACACTTCATACAAAAATAACATTCGTACACGTTCCATTGGGAATATTGCATAGTGGTAGGGCATTTTGCCAATGCCCGACTAGTTAGCTACCACCCACAAGTAGAAATTCTGTCGCCAATCATTTAACAGTGTGTTCCAGCAGCTGTCCTTGAAGCAACTAATTCTAGGTTAGTCTGAACAACATCATCGCTTACCGTCAAGTGAGATAATGGTCAAAGGCTACACTACAATGTATAAAAAAAAATATTACGCTACTGTTAATTTTTCTGCAAAGCGGTACTTCTATCCACCCAAAACCACTGACAAGCGCCAAATAACGACTTGATGCGAGCGCGCGCCAGTTTATTGTATGGAGAATCAACGAAATACGAAAATTATTCGTCATTTCTATAAAACTTGCAATTAGTTTAACTTGTTTAGATTTTCAGCCGCAATATTAAGGCTGAATATAATTACTAAAAGGTAAGACTGACTGGACTGCCCGGACCTGACTTTATTGATGCCCAAAAGTCATAGTTTTATTAGTCATAGTAGATGTATAAAAAATATTTAGGCTGTTGTCTATTTATATAATGTCTTTGGAGAATGTCACAAAATTGTAAAAACAAAATTGATAGTGTTATAAACAACACCAACTGTTAAGCACACCCCACATGATTGACGAATTATGACATTAACATGTAAGGACATTGGCAGAAAAATGGTTTTATTAAATATTATTGAGTCTATGGAGTATTCCCCGATGTTATCATAGTCTTTAAACAAAGGCATTGGCCTAGTAAAACGCGATCACGCGCCTTTCACAATTTTGCGCAAAAAAATTCAAGCATTTTGGTATTAAAACACTTTGGCAGGATATATAATAAGTAATTTACTGTGCAGTGATACTGAACTCTCGGTTCATAAGTCCGACTTGCACTTGAGTGTTTTTTCTTGAATTCTTTACCTATGGTCGAATGGAGAAAACGTAAAATTTTTACTCCGTAAATTCTGTATGTTACTTTTGATAAATGTGCTCTGGCAACACAGCTCGTTTGTCAGACACAAAATCCGAAATTTCGGAAAAACAAGCTGACTGCAAACGAGTTTTAACGAGTTAAATTTTAATAAAAACAAAAGTTGGCATAGGCCAGACATTGGTATCGGTTGGAATTTGGAGATGAACACAACGGCAATCCCAATAAACTCGTCAGGTAGGATACAAAATGAAAATCCTTGTTGTGTTGTGTAAAAAGAGTGAACTGAAAAAAAAGATCTTTGGCCAAGTGTCCTTCACCATAGAAATAACATTGTACGCACCATTCAAATGTACTAGGTACCGCGTAAGTAGTAAGGGTGTAAAACGCAGCATAGAAGGAAACTGGAAAGTTGAAGGTTAACAACATTCAATTGATTGAATGGGCGATAAAATATCATTCATATAATTGTTCAGAGGTTAAGTATTTACACATCATAAATATACATTAATTATGGGTTAACGTACAGAAAATATTTTAAAAATGTGTAATAATATATTAATATACGAATTCAATGATCAAGTACATATGTAAGCTTCAGTTGCATAGCAGCTGGGACCACTGAAATCATATTATTGATTGCTACTACTTTGGCGGGAATTTTGATTTCGGTGTTTGTTATTGGTGACAGACAGATATGTAAATAACAGACAGTGGGATATATTTATAGTTCCAGAAGTTAAACACATAAACCACATATTTACCGTTCAACACCTGAGTATGAGTGAAGATTTTGACCTTGCCTAACTAGATGTAATAATAGGTTGGAGTGTATCCTTGGGGGCTACTGATTTCACTGGTATACCCATCACTCTTACTTCAGTAGCATATAAAGCCATAATAATGGTATAAAAGTGAAAGTAACTCTTCTCTCTATGGTTTACTAGGCTTTTTATGGCTATATGTTTGAATGCCTCTTATTACCTAATATGTGGGGAAATAACATCTTTTGGTCATGTAACAAAAAACCTTTGATATAACAAAACATTATAGCACAATATATAGTAGTAGTAGAAATTCAGAAAGTTCCATGCGCCACGATGGCAACAGCGCATAGAATGTGATTGGTTGCATCCCAGTGATGTTACGTATGTGCTATTCGTATGACGTATCCTACAATAGAGCAGTTGCAAATGGCTGCTCATAGTTAACTATACTTACCTGAATTAGTCGATATGCAAAGGCAGGCATTGCTGTTGGTTGTATGCAACTTCTACTCTAGTTAACAACTAAAATTAAAATGCAGAATAAATACATGATTTGTTTTTAAATCTTAACAATTATGCCAAGGAAATGTAATTACTTGTATTTCAGTGTTTTAAGCAGTTTTATTGTTTGTATTTTGTATGTTCTTATTATGTCATGAGGTGATAAGATGGACAAGTTGCCCACAAGACGGCTAGCACCATGCCTGTCCCTTACAGAATCAGTGTCACCAGCCTCAAACAATCAATTTTATTAGCAAGAATTAATACTTTCATAGGTCTTATATTAAAAATATTACTTGGTCAGAGTATTCAGCCTGCAAGCAGACATTAGATAAAGTTTGCTCTACAATGATTTACTTAAAACTGAAATAATTCTTAATATCATGTCATTTGATAATATGTTGTTCAAAATGTTCAAGATATGGTATTGTGAAAAGGCACATTTATTTAATGTAAGGGACTATTTATTAGGAAGGATATTAGAAGGTAAAAATAGTGGCTTGCAGCAAGAACCAGGCTTTGTTAATAACTCTCACCCTGAAAACTCTTTTCATGTCCACAGAGTTACCCCATAGTATTAGACCATAGCAAAGCAAACACGACATGGCCTTGGTTTGCTGCTAATGCTACTTCCTTGGACACATACAGTTTGAGTTTTTTTTAGTGCAAAATTATAGTGGTCTAGTTTGACACAAATGATTAACATGCATTTTAAACTTTTTGGCTGCAAATCTTGAATTGATTTTGTATAAAGTTTTTGATACCTAATATGAACCTACTACAAATAATACATATTTTTTAAATCAATTTATAGATTATAATTAAGTAAGTGCTAAGTATGTGTTCCAGTTTTCTTGAATACAGAAATATATCTGCCTCTACACCAACATCTTCAAGTCAGGAATGTTATAGTACTTTACCTGGGCCGCTACTACAATTCACAGAAGTTTAGTTTTTCGTGTTTCGAGTGACACTTTAGCAACAAAAATTGAATTTGCAGTATGAAGTTTGTTGTTTGATATAGTCTATGGTCAGACCGCATTGTTCATCAGTCATAAAGATTGTAAATGTAGCCGACAACAATGAGTGTAAATGTAGCTGGCAACAACATAATAATAATAATAATAGCCTTTTATTCCTAAACATAGGGTTACAAGAGGTCCCTAAGTTCGGTGTGCCTTTTGGCATAGGCCTCCTCCAATTCCTTCCAATGGGTCCTGTCCCTTGCTACTCTCAACCAGAATGGTCCTGCTGTCTGTTTCAAGTCATCTTCCCACCTCCTGACTTGTCCTTGACGACCCCTACCCCTTTTACCATCTCTTGGTTGCCAGAGGGTGACTTGCTTGCTCCATTTGTTGATAGGGTGGCGTAGCATATGTCCGGCCCATCTCCATTTTTGGACGTCTATCCGGGTAAGAATGTCTGTGAGTTTTGTTCTTATTCTTATATTTACGTTCCTGACTCTGTCTTTGATTTATATCCCTAGCATGCTTCTCTCCATGGCATGTTGGCATTTTGTTAGCTTTTCCCTGTGGTGAAGTGTTATTGACCAAGTTTCACATCCATAGGTAAGAACTGGTAGAATACATGTCTTGAATGTTTTCTTTTTTATGTGAGTGCCTAGATCCTTGCTTTTCACTATTTCCTTTAGGGACCAGTATTTTCTCCATCCTTGAGCTATTCGCCTGTATATTTCCTTTGTCATTTCATCTGAAGGGGATATTATCTGTCCTAAGTAAATATATTCTTTGGCATATTCTATCTTTTTGCCATCTACCATGATGTCTACTTCCCTTGAGTTTGTCATCAATTTTGTTTTACTGTCATTGATTTCCAGACCAACTTCTCTACTTAGGTTCTGTATCATTTGTTCTAATCTTGCTGGATTCTCTTCAAGAAGCTCAGAAGAAGCTGAAGCGGGCTCCATTAATGTTCAGACCTAACAACATAAAATACATTGTAATTATTTTTTCTCCATATCAATACGTGCACAGTGTTGTGTTTAGGCAATCATAGTATTATTAATGTTATAAGTACTTTTCATCGTCCAAGAAAGCATATTTTTTCACCATGCTCTTCATTTTCTCGCCTAAACTCCCTATCAAGATTTAGTAATATAGCCATATCCAATATATCAATAATGACATTGTTACTTCTTGAAAACTTACCTAGCTAAGGAGATTGCTCCAGAACAGGCCAGTTTTGTAAAGGGGAAAGGCACTCGGGAACAAATTCTCGTCGTACGTCAGATCATTGAGAAGGCAAGAGAATTCAACAAGCCCACATTCATTTGCTTTGTTGATTTTTCGAAAGCGTTCGACTCAGTGAAATGGTATGGTACACTGGTAGTATTGTGGAAAACCTTGTTAGATATGGGCACTCCAAAACATCTTGTACACCTTTTAAGACGTCTCTATGAAGAAGGCACAGCCTCAGTGCGCACAGATGAGGTCTTATCTAGCGACTTCCATCCTAGTGCTGGTGTACGCCAGGGTTGCATTATATCACCGCTCCTATTCAATGCATACACTGAACTTATAATGCGTATTACTTTGGAGGACTCGACAGATGGTGTAACAATTGGTGGATACAAAATTGCAAAATTGCGATACGCGGATGACACCACCTTATTGCGACCAGTTCACAACACTTGGAAGAGCTGCTGTCTAAGATGGAACGAGTGAGCCATGAGTTTGGACTTAAGATTAACCGCAGCAAGACCAAAGTGATGATTGTCGACCGTGCCAGAAACAATTTTCCGGAAGTGACTCAGATTGCGAACTGTAGCGTGGTCCAATCATATATATATCTTGGGGCTTTAATCTCAAACAACGGTGGGTGCATAGATGAGATCAAAAGACGTATGGGTATCACAAGAACGGCGATGGACAAGATGAGAAAAATATGAAGGTCCAGAAAAGTAACCAAGGCTACGAAAACCAGGCTCGTGAGGACACTTATATTTTTATACGCAGCTGAAACGTGGACTCTGCGAGTTGTGGAAAAACAGAAAATAGACGCTCTGGAAATGTGGTGCTGGAGAAGAATGCTCGGGGTTTCGTGGACTGAGTTTCGAACGAACGTCTCTATACGAGAACTCGGTATAAAGCAGCGTCTATTTTCAATAGTACAATGTCGCATCCTTACATTCTTCGGTCATGTTTCCCGGCGCGACAATCAGTCCTTAGAAAGCCTTGTCGTCCAAGGAAAAGTAGAGGGCATTAGACCGCGCGGAAGGTCACCCACGCGTTGGACTCACCAGGTCAAGTCTGCCATCGGAAGTTCCCTGAACCAGTGCAGCAGAATGACCTCCAGCAGGCAAAGGTAGCGAAACATCGTGAGGCGCATCACATCTGCCCCTGCCAGTACTACTGCATAACGATCACGACCGCTCTGTCAAGAGCGTAACGGATAAGAAGAAGAGAAGAATTGTTACTTCTGCAACTTGACTTTGATGTTTGAGTACCTACATAAAAGCAAACGATTATATTATTATTTCATATTTTAAAATCTGATAAATAAATATGTTATTCAGAATCTACACAAGTAAATGCTTGCTAGCCTCTGCTACGAACGAAGTTAAACAAAAGTAAGCCAAAACGTGTTTTGCGGATACCTTTCATTCATACCCGAAATTCGAAACTTCAACGAAATAGAGTATGGAATGGAAAGGCTTTCTTGTAGATTTAATAGCTGACCTTTCTTTTAGAAAATCATTTGTCTTGTTTATTGTCAAACCATTTTTTGTCCTAGCTACTGAGAAACCAACTCTTGCTGCCTTTTATATAATTTCTAGAACTATTATGGCATTGTGAATAATGGCTCATATATCAAGGGCAACCTTGATCAAAACTTAATGTAGTAGAGTTTGATGTGAAGTGGAACTTAGCTGTAATGTACTCTTGTCTTAAAATATTTATCTATTCTCATTGTTATTTTTTGATTCTAGATCATTCATGGAGCCGTCGGTGTTCTACAGAAACACATCTAAGCATTCAGGATCGAGAAACAGGTATGAATTTCAAATGTTGTAATTTTTCAGTTACATCTGCAAAGTGACTAAGTTTACATAAATGAAATTTTCTTGTGCACCAATATTATATAATAATAAAGTGGAATCAAAGATTGCAATATTACTAATTAGATTTACCTAAAAGATATAAATTATGCAAAACCTATACCACCCCATTCAAATGTATTAAAATGTTGAAATTGTAATGAGTAATTGATCAGTATGGATATCAAGCCAAGGGCCCCCTGAACAATTACAAATTATTCTATTTTCAAGTTACTACAATTGCTGCTTATAGTATGAGATTATAAAATATGTTTATACAGTACAGATGCATATAGTATATCCTCAAATTAGAATTTGACTTGACTTCAAAAATAATCTACATTCATATAAGGTATTCTCAACAAAGTACAAAATAGTACATTATTGCAAATGCATCGAAGTAGGCAATTGCAGGTTGGGTATGATTTGAAGGCCGAGATGCAGACGAGGACTTCAATGTTACGAGACAGGCAATTGCCATTTCTGGCATACCTACTCTATATAGTGCTTTAGTCAAAAAATACAAATGTTTGCTGCTTTTTTCCAAATTCAAAAAACGCACTCGCAATGTATTTGTTTTTTTGTTACATATTTACGATAAGTCAATTGAAAAGTTACATGGGCTTTGCATTTTTTATAGGACGCAATTTTATTTTTGGGACATGTGTGGGAGTTCAATAGCAGCTTAACCTCAAGTTTGTGGGGTCGCCACCCTTGTCCCCCGGCCGCCATCTTGGAAAAAGGGGCGAAAACACGCATTTCGCGATATCTCAGAAACTATACGTTTTACGACATAATCTGTAGTAAATTGTTTTGCCTATAAATATGTTTATATAACTTTTTGCCCTAAATTATTTTATAGATTTAGGGCAAAAAGTTATAAAAACATATTTGTAGGCAAAATAATTTGCTACAAATTATGTGCTGTAGATTTTTTTGTAAGACGCATAGTTCCCGAGATATCGCGAAATAAGTGTTTTCACCCCTTTTTCCGAGATGGTGGCCGGGGGCCCAGCCCAAACTTGAGGTTAAGCTTCTATAGACCACCCACACATGTCTCAAAAATAAAATTGCGCCCTCTAAGAAATGCAATATTCGGACCTTACATTGTAACATTTCAATCTTCGCGTGCTCTTTATTCCAAAGTTATGACAATATTTCCAACATCACATCATATTCAAGGCAAAGCTTATTCTAAAACACGTTTCTTTAAAATTTTCTCTATAGAATAAAATTACAAAGTTAAGCTGCTAACGAAAATATCTTTGTTTGTAAATAAAGCATTCTTTAGTTTTTCACCCAAACTGATCTCGGTTTCACTATCGCTGCCACTTTCTGCAATTGTCAGTTTAGAAAGAAAGTTAGTACACATTTCCTAACCAGGGCCTAACGTGCCCACGTTAAGCCCTTGGTCCTGGTTGTTGTCGTGTAATGGCAGTCGTTATTTTACAAATACAAGTATAGTGGTAGGGCATTTTACAAATGCCCGCCTGGTAGCAACCACACTCAAGTGTAAAATCGGTCGCTAAGCAGTTAACTATGGGTTCCGGCAGCTAACCTTGGCAGCTAGTTATTCTAGCTTAGCCTGAACAACATGTTCGACCATATCATCACTTACCATCAGGTGCGGTATTGGTCAAAGGCTAGCTTATCAGATGTAAATAAAATAATTAAAAAAAACTGTTTAGTTTATTCAATTAAATATAAATACAAGCAAATTTACGCGCATTGTAAATAACAAATTCCATTGTTTTCTAAGTAATTAGCTTGGGATTGATAGGTAATGAATTGTATAACATACTAACTAAATGATGGTTTCAACTACCTTCTGCATGGTGTATCGGCAGGTTGCTATTGTGGATGTTTTTATTCCAGTGTGAGTGCATTTTTGGAAATATTATTTACTTCATGTACATATATATTTTACATCAAATCGAGTTAGGGTATTTTAGTCACATGCAAAATTTAATCGAATTAAATATTACCATTATTGTGCAAATTGGTCACAATTAATTTAAATATAAATGCACCTGTTCCTGCTTTTTTTTTTTCTTTTTTTTTATTAACACATTCTATACACTACAGACTCGTGGTCCGTACACTTGTTTGATTTTGTTTCACTTAAATACATTTCTTAATGTTACATCATTCTCCAGCTTATCAATATTCCTCCTGAAGGGAAGTTAGCCTAATGTTAATTATAAAATATATTTATATATATATATCATAAAGCTAAAGTGAGTCCATGCTTATATGTATATTTTCTCCTTATATCTAGTTTGTATTGTAGTATATTACGTTATTCAGTACGTCGTTGAGGGTCCGGCAACAGATTCCGGCGATGCCCTTGATGTTTTGATAAGAGCCTCCACGATCTCTTCGTTTCTGTTTCGTATAGCCATTTTTAGGTTGTGATCGACTATGTTTTTATAGTTTGCCTCCGTTGCCTGTTTCTGCTTGTGACCAAATTTCACTGTGACCAAATACCCTTACCCATCAAATGTATGAATGAATAAAATCCTCTTTTTTTAAGACTAATTGCTCTACTAAATATTCTGTTTAGTAGAGCAACTATTTGCTCTGTATTTATGTACTATGTAGATTCTTATGTACCTTATTTTATTATTATTATCATATTTTAATTTAATATTGCATATATAAATATTGTTTATAATTTATCTAATTTATTTTTTCTATTTAGACGTACCTACCCTTCCTCTGGGGCTGAAATTGTAGATATCACTTGCGAAAACGTATGGAGTGTATTAAACATTGCAAGCCGCAGGAAAGACTAGACCAGTCGACGTCATAAACTTTTGATAACCTCTCATTAAGCATATATAGGTCCAGTGGCAATGCCTATAGACTGCCGCGATGGGTCGAACGGTCTGAATTCCGCCTCGAGCTTGAGCTACTGCAACCTGGAGGTACGGTAATCTTATACAATAGATAACATTACCGTGCTGGAGGGTATTTTTCGTACGCTCGCCGGAATAGGTAAAATATGTCGCTAAGCATCTAAAAGTGTGTTCGGCAACTCACCGGTTGTCCCATTTTGGACTTAGCTTGAACATTATCTTCGACTGTATGATCAGTAATTATCACTTACCAACAGTTAAAATAGTGGGCAAAGTTTAGTCAGTCTAAATTAAAAACTTATTGTGTGTCGTTCATTTTTCAGTTTTTACATTCATACCTTGTGACGTCGACTGCCCCTATATGGTCTGCCGATCTTTCCAACGCCATTCAATGTCTTTTATCTCGTTAAAAAAACTTCTATTTGCCAGTTATTTCCTTCACTGAAAACCCCATAAATTTGTGTTGTTATTTTCTATTATTTTATTCTACTTGTACTTTTATGAATTCAGTATGTAAGTAAATATATTCAACTAATTTATTTCATGATGCAGAAGTTTTTATTTTATTCTGAAATCGTAAGTTAAATTATGAAGCGCTTGTATCGTAGCTTGCTTAGTCGTTCGTAACCGATCGACTACTTACGTTAGGCATAGTTCGTTGCGGTGACTGCTAGAGACATTACTACTTCCTGCTTCGGAGTACGTCTTAGGATGACAGTCGTTTTAGCATGGCGGTAGGGCATTTTGCAAATGTCCGCCTGGCTAGCTACCATTCTCAAGGAGAAATTCTGCCGCCAAGCACCTAAGCATGTGTTACGGCAGCTGTTCTTGAGAGTCAGTGGTTCTTGGTTGCCTGAACAACATCTTCGACGACATCATCACTTACCACCGCGTGAGAGTGAGAGACAAAGGCTAGCCTATCAGGTCCTATAAAAGTGACTTCTTTTTTAATATAAAATGTGATAAATTAAACAATAATTAATTTTAAAATGCTTGACTTGTCTATGGCTAAATAAATTATGATATGAAACCAGTCATGCTCTGTGACTTTTGAATATTCTTAAAAAAAACTGAGAATTCAACAAAACGGAAACGAAATGTGCAAAACGTTTAAAATAGCATCTATTTTCACGTACAGTCAGACAGTATGGTAGGTATGACCAATGCAGTTATGCTAACTGCTGTGTCATTCACTTCGAGTTAGGTGAAACCTGTACAGACATGTCTGGCAAATGTCTCGGCACGACACAAGCACTTCTGACTTCACAGTTCACATTCATGTAGGTATTAGGTATAACGATACCTATCTATATCACATTCATGCATTTATCTTTGTAAGTACTAAATATTTATTTAATAATTATTGTTTGTATAACATTATCAGTAACTTGGTTTCTTATCTACTTCTACTTTATTTTGATGCCATATAATGTAAGTAAGTATGTACCTACATGTATTTTATATATCTTACTCATTACTTTTATTTGTATAACATCAGCGACATTGAGAGGGTAATGCAGAAAGTTAGGAACTTGTTGTAAATAAAATTAAATGAATGGAAAAAAGTTCAATCTGAAATCATAGTGAAAGTTAGATGTGAGAATTCTTTATCGTTTAGGAGTAAAAAGAATATACCTAATATATTGAAACAAATGCATTTGAGATATTTTTTACCTTTACAAGCAGTTATGAAAACCTTCGGCACGGCATTTGTTACCTTAGCATCTTTTTTTTAACCAACTTTCTAAAAAGAAGGAAGTTCTCAATTTGACTAGGTATTTTATTATATGTATAATTGTGCCTCATAAATGTACCGATTTTGATGATTTTTAACCGACTTCTAAAAAAGGAGGAGGTTCTCAATTCGTCTGTGTTTTTTTTTTGTTTTTTTTTTTATGTTTGTTACCTCAGATCTCTTGACTGGGTGAACCGATTTTGAAAATTCTTTTTTTGTTTGAAAGCTGATGCTTGTCGTTTGGTCCTATTTTAAATTTCATCAAAATCGGTCAAGCCGTTTTTGAGTTACACTCCAATAACTGAAAAATATGTACCTATCTTGATGATATAGTCGTTGAGAATGAATGACAATCGATCCCGTAAGCAGCAAGGGTCACTAAAAGATTGTTTTTTTTTAAACAAATATGGAACCGACTTCAACACCCAAAAGTGTTAAATAACTTGTCGGTTCCATTTAAAAAAAAAAAAAAAACATTTTTTTTTTGTTGTTAAAACTAAGTATTCCTATTCATAATAATATATTGTTTCTGAATGCTAATAATGATCGTCTGAAGAGGAGTTTACTTTCAAAGTGACCTGAAAGCAGGGAACCGCCCCCTTAATAACCATTATAATTGTGCTTATCTTTACTCTTCCATTTGTTATTTATTACCTACATTTTATGTTAGGAGGTATTTCTTTATGGCTGTTAGGCTTACCTTTGTCCACCTGACGATGTTGTTAAGACTAAAACAATAATTAAATTAGAACTACAGGCTTCCAAGGACAGCTTTCGGAAAACATCGTTAGGTGACATAGTGTAGAACTTGATTGATGGGTCTATGCTATTCGTTTTGCCGATCAGCCGATTAATTACGATTAGGAAATTGTCGCTAAACTGCCGACTAGTCGCCAGTTTGACTGTGTTTTTAGGCAGCAACGAAATATGTGTCCGATTCTTTCGTCCAATTGACCAGTTGTGAACCAGCTTTGATAGATGATAAAAACCGAGCGGACGTGTTGTGGTTCGGGCATAGCTTATTAATCCTTCTGCTTATTAAATTTTAATAGTTTATAATAAATAATGTAATATGAACAGTTGTTAAGCAGAATGCAATAACTGTTGTTTTTCTTTCACGTCAATCACTGGCCTTTTGCGTCTATTACAGACGATTGTGTTCAGTGTCTGAGAAAGGACTTTAAGAGTTTTTAAGAGTGATTAGTTTTTTTTTTACTTTTTTTTCACGTCAATACAATAATGCAATTAATAGTATGGAGTAGGGTGCATGGTCCATCTTTTCTATTTGCTCACTTAGACCAGTATGGTAGGACTTCATCTGTACAGAAACGGAATGTTCCTACATCGAGCAAATACGATACGACAGTTTGATCAGACAAACGATAAACATTTCTGACGTATATTTCCGACTTTGTTTAAATTTGGGAATCTCGGGCTAACTGCGATAGTCGTATTTATATTTGTAGCTGAATTTCCCGTCTTTCGCAATTGGATATTGAAATATATGTTATATCGTTTGGCATCCGAGATGACGAGAATAATATAATTTCATACATACAAAGACGATATCGTCCACGCGGATGTCAATGGGTAAATAGGACAAAATCAGGAAAGTCTGTTTAGTGAAATAAAATGGCTCGAAGACCTATCATAACGAAAATAATTAAAACCTATATCGTTTTAATTAAAAATGTTTTATTAAAACGATATAGATATATGATATTCATCGTACATATAAAAGAGAAACCTTATAATTTGCCACGAACTATTTCGATACGAAAGGGAACAAGGGCTTTTTGCGGTACCGAGATTTTACTAGAAATAAACAAACATAGTTCTGAAATGTACAGACCCTTTAAGAGTATATGAAAAATTCTCCAATATTTTTACCATTTTCTACTAATTTTAATTTAATAATTATGCGTACTCTTGAAGGACCTCCACATGCGTTTCTATTTCCCGTCAGATATAATCTGCGAGTCTTTCTGCGGGCGATTGTGTGATATCAGTCACGTTGAAGGTGAACTACTTGTCAGATAATCATTAATTGATTCGTAAAAACTATATATTTTGGCAACAAATTCATTATGAAGGTTTTTTGTAACTGCTTGATGAACAGGTAAAAAAATCTGAAGTGAGAAAGTTTTGCTTAATTGTGACCAATTTTACTATACAGAATTCTTTAACAATCCCTTGTGGATTTTTTTAAAATAGTACAATCATTTTTATATTTGTGTTAAATATATTTTTTTCTTTTAATATCGCGCTTTTCGGACAAACAAAAGGTCGTAGCTACTACGTGCAGCAAGCATTCAAATTGCACTTTAAGTAACTAATGCTTTTTTTTTTATCGCTACAAGCTCCTCATTAATCTGAATGTTAAACGCCGTGAATTCTCGTAGCTTTAAAAAAATGCGGGCGCATCTAGTAAACTATAAAAAAGAACATAATAAAGTTTTTGTACTTACAATCCAGCCTAGGCCATTATTGTTTCCGGGAATTCCCCAGATTCCCACCATACAAGAAGGATATATAAACATGCGCTGTGCCTGAATGAGTTCTAATTACAATAATAAGACTAAAACTGACTTGTTAGAACAAGCAAAGCTATTCTTTGTTGGATAATATTATTATTAGTCATAATCATTATTGAGTAATGACATAAAGGTGACGTGTTTTTCGAAACTTTCAACAAAAACTTATGGTTTATACCTACCTGGGGCCCAACTCCCACCTTTTAAAAACTATTATAGAAAACCAACGTCATTATTTTAAGCTTAAAATATTGATATTGACATTCGTACCGTGGCCATCACGAAACAATAATATTCATATAGCGCCATCTCTATCGCCCAGATGACTTGATTCAATGCATGCAGCTCGCTCTCACGTTGAAGTTCTAATGTAAGTTTACTATAGTGATATGTGGTAGTGCGAATTAAAATTGTAAATATAAGGTTAAAATAAGACTGAATTAAGAGATGGGAGTCGGCCCCCTGATAGCTTATGCAAAACACTGACCGTGGGGTCATGTTCGGACTTCCACAAGTTATTTCGTACTTTTCAGTGTTGAAGTCGATTCCGTTTTGTTGAAAGATATTTTATCTCCCACTTTAGTGATCCATAATGCTTACAAGATGTTATCACTCGCCTAAAATACTTACGTACCGATACTATCCACAAAAATTGCAATTACCATTAATTTGACTGTAATTTAAAACTACTTAACCGATGTTGACAAAATTTAAACGAGAACAACTTTGAGGTACATTATTATTAATTGGCGGAGTAGTAACAAGCGTAAAAAAAAATAAACATTTGAATTGAGAACCTACTCTTTGTTAAGAATTCGGTTAAAAACTGTTCAGTAAGACTCGCGTCGTCCACAGCTCAATTTATGCTTTGACCATAGACAAAGTGTGTTCTCGGAATCCAGGTTTTGTTTCGCACAATTCGGCAGAAAGGTCTTTACACGATTAAGGTCGAAGAGCACGCACGGCCATGGCGGGTAATTTAAAGATTTTAGTACTTAGCTAAAGGTTTTTTTTTTTTTTTTAATTTTAAATCTACACTCCACAGGCTCTAGGGTCCGTGACTTTTTTTTAACTATGACATAATTTATTAGTAAACAAGAAATATGAAATAGGAAATATAACATGCAACATTCCAAGGGGGAACAGTGTTAAAAGTTTTTTTTTCTTTTTTTTCCGTTAATGTCATTAGCACCAGCATCCAGAGCAGACCAGTATCCTAGCTAAAGGTTTGGTAACTTGTATCGAAAGCAAGTTACCCGGTATAAACATGTTTATATTTAGATGTTCCCGCCAAAGACCTGAACTTACACCATAACCTTTCTTATACGATTTCTTTTACATCAAAATGTTAATTCAATTCATTTTTGGTACACCTTACAGGTACTCGTATTTTGGTGCTTATCAACTACCGAGCTGATTTCGAAATAGTATTTAGATAAACTTCGTATATTATGGAAATTATTATCAATTTGACAACAAATATATCAAGTTTTTCAATTCACCGATAAAGTATGTACATACCAGTACATCGATGAACACAAAAAAAAAATATTTTTGGAAATTGGCACCTTAGAATTAAATTTTTAGAAGATCTTTGCAATGTTTTGGTTTTCCAATAGTTTAGACGTGCACACTGACGTTGTATCTTATCTATAAATATAATTTTAGTATTTTTATATTTGCAATAACACATGCTCTGCGGATTACATTGTCACGTTAGCTCTTTCGGTCAGAGCATACACCAACTATAGGGGTGGATGACTCGGGCTCGAATCCCGCACATTACTATAATTTTCCTCTCGTAAATTTGTAATTTTGTAATAAACATGTAATGTCGTGACGCTCGTAGGTATATACCCGAAGGGGTGTGCAGAGTAGACAATTTCATAATTTCATCGAACTCCAACGTCCTCTACAACTTTACCTGTAAATGCTAATGACCTATCAGACCACCAATATATTGGAAATCAAAAACATGTCATGGTCAAATTCTTTCTGGAAGTTAAATTCTATAGTACTGGCTTGAAAATATTAATATTTTCTTGATGGTGTTGTCAGATATGTGATACCATGCCCTGATGGTCCACTCGAGGCTCTGCCAGGGGCTTCCCTCAGGGGACTTGAGGACCCGAAGACTTGACATTCTCACCACATCATTAGAATTAAATATTCCTATGAATATTATCTGATTTATCTTGTGAGGCTGATAACTTAGATTTCATATCATATAGATATTAAAGTGAGCTAAGTAGGTGCTGTTTTACAGAATCTATATAAAGTGAGATACATTATACCTGCTTAATTAAATAAACTCCCATTTATGTTCTATTTTGGTTCGTTTAAGTTCCAACTGGTTTCCGAATATGTTATATAACGAAAAGTGAATATTATGTTAGTGATCGTCGGATTTTTGTTATTCACCTATGTACCTATATTATATGTTCTATGCTCATATATTTGCCACATCCCTAATTCCGAAGCGATAAAGTTCAGAAAGTGCTGGTCTACTCGCAGGCCTATTCTATTTAAATCTTTTAAAACCTAGAGTTTCATCATTAAATAATAAATGAAAATATTACAAAACATCGAACAAACTTCGAAAACCAAAGAATCCAAAGCGGAACATACTTTGGAGGTAAAATTGATACGCGCATCATTGTCTCAATAAAACAATACTTGGTTATTGGCCTCAATGGATGTTTTGTTCTGTTACGTTATCATTCATTTATGTAATTTGATTTCTAGTGTATTTTATAAAGTTGTTTGTATTGATTGTAGTATGTACTTCTACATGTACTCGTAGCATACTTTGTGTGTAGTTTGTTATGTGTGTCGCAATCACAACATTATTGAATTAAGAGAGATAATAAAACTTAAGTATCTGAATGCATTTTATAATACTTACCGCTTACTTTAGTGTATTTTTTATTAATATCTTTCAGAAAAAACTAATTCAATAATGTTAGTGATCAGTGTTTTGTATTCAGTCTGTATTCCAAAACGATATGCTCGAAATGATTCCTAGATTGCTAGATGTTCTCGGCTGCAGCTATCATTAACAACACCAACGTTTAAAGGTTAAGATATTCCAACGCTCGATTGTTTTCGTGTTCCACTTATTAGACCGTTTTATGTGTCAAGCTGTAAAGTGTCAGGTAATGTTTGAGCATCATTCTGGAATTCTGACACTAACCTAACAATAGTGTTGTGATTTTATATAAAAGCATGCCAACTTGTGGCAAATTATTATTTTTATTTATTATGAGAGAAAACATTGAAGCAATAGACATTCACAAAAGTAAGCTTTCAAGATTGTAATTTGTGCATTCATTTGGCGTTTATCATATATGTGAAATTAATTCGCAGAACATTGATTGGATTCAAAATTAAACCTTTGTAACGAATAATTTGCCATAATGTTACATGAGATATGGATAATTTAATTGTATTGAATTGTTGTATGTTCTTTAACATAATATATTAACCTCCATTAACCTAGGTCGTTGGTTACATAACAATTATTAAAATTGTTTTATGTATATGGATGTTTTGTGTGTAAGTAACAATAATTTAAAAAAGAAAATATATAAAAAAGTTATCAAAGAAAAAGAAAATAACTGAAAAGAATAGTCAAGCTATGCCTGAGTGATATAGAAGAAGAATAAAAGAGTGAATACAAAAAAAGTAAAAAAATGATAAGAGTGAATCACATGAAAAATGAAAATGATAGACTTGAATAAAAAAAGTGCAAGAAAAAGTTGTGAACGTAAAAAATATTGTATACAAAAAAACTATTCAGTTAATAAAAAAACAATAAAAAATATCTTTAAAAAAACATTAGTAATTTAATAAGTATTTAGAAACAAAGACTATCACTTTCATGTCCCGAGCAGAGTGCAGCTTTCGACATGATAACAGCATTCCCGTATGAAGATTCGCATATTGCCCCAGGGTAGCGTTTTCGGGCTGGTGGTTTAGAGTGTGTGTGTTGTAGATTACGCGCGGGACACGAGCGACACGGACCCGGAACGAGGTTCAGACGAGGAGTACGAGCCGATCACGGAGCCCGAGGACGAGGCGCCCCTCGACGACGAAACGTCCGCGGAGAGCGATGTAAGTTAACGTGTTATTTACACACGTGTGTAAGTTCTGCTATTTTAAATTCGAGTTACCTACTTCATAAAAATATTTCGATGAAAAGAAAGAAAAGAGTATTTCGCAGCGAGGGAATTACTAAATTAATTACATTAAAGTCAGAAAGAAATAATTTTGTTTTAAAGTCGTAAATTTGCCATTATATATGATGTTGTACAATTCCAGAACGAGATAATAACGACGAAGGTGATCGAGGTGTCTGTAGCGGACGATGGAGAGCTCCTGTTCGCGGACTCGGAGCGAACAGACGACACGCAGAGCGACAGTGACATCGACCTAGACCACTACGAGCGCTGCGCCCGCTGCCGAGCACTCAACGACGACCCCAACTACCGATACTGTCACAAGTGCTTCCAGGTACGCTCTCTCTATAGTACACACTACTAGTATTCTTTTGTTTATGGTCGAAACAAAAACTTGGTTTCATGCTTTCCGTGGGGAATGGAAAGCATCTAAACATTTAACCTCAGTGCAATATCAAAAACTCAGAAGGATATTTAATAATGTTCCAGGTCCGCAAGAGTTTCTTCCCTCCCCGGCCGCGACGCAAGCACAAACGTGCGCGCACAGCCGAGCTGCCGTCGAAGCGCGCCGCCATAGAGCCTGACGCCACCCGGTTCGCTTCCGCTGAAGCGCTGCCCTCCGCGCTCTCCCAGGACTCGGGCGTCGAAACCTGTAGCCAAAGTACGTCGCACGACGAGAACGTAAGAAATGTGGCTCTTGCTAACGGACAGAAACGCCGCGCGGAATCATTAGACAGAGACACAAAACGCACTAAATATTCAGAGAGTAGCGGTTCTGACGATGAAGTAGCACCTCTTTCTAAAAGCCTCAGCGATCCCTCCGTCTCGATAGAAAAAGTTATCACCAAAAAGGTTATAGTAGACACGTTAAAGGAGATAGAGTCGAATGAGTTATGCGTCGTTTGCGTCTCGGAACCCAAGTCTGGGGTGTTCGTTCACGGTCGATTGGCGCATATCTGCTGTTGCTATAAATGCGCCCTCAGAGTCTGGGTCAAAACTAAGAGGTGTCCAATCTGCAAAAGGCAAATTAGTAACGTTTTGAAAGCAGTTGTTATGTAACTTTGGTTTTATTGGTGAGCTGATCACAGTTTCGTACGAAAATTGAAACTTTATTTCTAATAGTCTAGCTCTTGATTAACTACTTGGTAGGAGGATAAACTAAGCATGGGAACTGGCATCTCAAGGATAGTTTGCGGATTAAATCGTTAGGTGCTTGGCGACATATATTTTCCTGAGAGGTAGCTAGCCCGGTGGCCGTTCGCATGCCCGGGCTAGGATTCGCACCATGAACCACTCACGCAGCAGTCCATTGACATGGCAACAGAACCATCGTTAATTTATATATTAGTGAAAACTGCTATGAGTACCTTGACTAGAATTAATTTTAGAATCCATAGCTAATTAAAGATTATGGTATAATGTAAAAGTATGTGATATAGTTAGTAAAAAGTCAATATGATAGATACTTACATTTAATATCTTTTCAACTTGCATACAGACAGAATAAAAGTTCGAAAGTATTTTTAAATGCTTAAATTAAATAAATTACTAGTTCGCACCTGCGGTTCCTTCTGCGATACTGTTTAATTATATTGATCATACATAACAAATATTCACAATTGGGAGTTTATTCATAAACAATGAAAACTACACATGAAAAATGTGTATTATCTTTTAAAATAATGTCCCTGTTCAATATATTCACACTGTATTTATAATTTAAATTAACAGCTACAGTAACCTGTAGTCCAATTATGTGACTTGTTACTAACAAAGCCTAATTTAAACATACAAAAATGTATATTTCACATTATAACAGCTTTAGTTAGAAAATACTGATATAGTACATAGCATAGTGATGCGAAACCAACTTTTTTGTATGATGTCCATCATATTTTGTTAACAACAAATTACATAATTGGCCAACTGATTATAAACACCCAAAGTTGGCGAGATGACACTGCAAGTTATTAAAAGCGTCAAATTCATTATCTTGTTACGAACGAAAATTAGAACGCCAGGATCCCCGTCCAAAGTTATTTCCGGCTAATATAGTGCATACTTATGTCATTAAATAATATTTTTATTTTTAATGTTCTTTGTGCCTAAATTCACTGAAAGGTTTGTGAAGGCCCAATAAGCTTCACATACTTAATTTAGAGGAATCTACTTACATTAAAAAAATGTCTGTTTTATCTTATTTTATCATACAGTGTCAACTCGCCATCTAAACGTAAAGAAAAGAAATTGAACAGTATAGGATAACATGAGTGGAGCCGTAGGTTAAATATAATATTAGTGGCATATTATATTCAAACAATCGATATCTAGATAATTTTTGGCGTTACTGTGAATAGCAAAACCATATTTTTTACATAACTTATCAGATCCTAGAAATAAACTGCAACCGGTTTGTACTCTTGTAATTGGACACTAATATATAAGGTGGATATTAATTCATCAACAATACTGCGGGGGATGGTGTAGAATTGATAACGAATGTGTTCCACTCATGTTTAATTTTCACATACAAAAAATCAGTATAACTATTTTCTAAGCGCGGCGCGTTGCCTTATAGTATGATAGCGAGAGCCGCGGTTTACTCCATTCTCACACGTACGAACGCTACCCGATGTCAATTAGACGCTATCACTAGGGCAAAACAGCTGTTTTGACGAACGCGAAGGCCCTACCGGCCAATCTAGCTAGACTGCCGAATGCTTTGCATAATCGCCAATCGATTAAACTCTTCTAAATGATAAAAAAATGTTACTTACCTACATTCTTTTTAATTTCAAGTTTACGTAGGTACGTACTTGATTGTGTTGCGGCTACTTAGATATGCCGTATTGTGTTAAACCGCTACCGCGTCGCGCGTTCTTTTGTCGCAAGCCTTCAAAGACCGACTAGGCAGAATAGGTACTCAAAACAGCTGTCTATTGTGCCTAGTATAGCAGTTCATTGACTTCGCGTAGCAATAGTGCGTGTGTGTGAATAGAGTAGATACACCGTGTTCGTAGACCGCGGTTGTCCTTGCTATTATTCCCAAAGCCAACGTGCCACAGCTTAAGCAATAGTACAGACTTTTTGTGTATGTGAAAATTAATTAAACATGAGTGGAACACATTCCGTTATCGATTCTACACCATCTCCCGCAGTCTTGTTGATGAATTAATATCCACCTTATATATAAAAAGGGTAAAATGTTGCCAAAAAATAACAGCTTAAGGTAACAACATTTATTTAAAAATTAATCTAAGAAACGTTAAATTCAACATTGCAGTGGATTTTTTTCAATAATTTTGAAAATATCCGTTAAATAGGATGACAAACAGAAAAAAGACTATTGCATAAGAGTGATAATCCGTTAAATAGGAGGAATATAAAACGTTGCAACTTCATTATTCAAAGTATTTAAGTAATAGGCACGGAAATAATAGGTAATTATAATGAAACTTATTGAATATCAGTTAAGTAACTGTAATTTTTTGTTACCTTTTCACTATGCCTTTTAAAAGAGACAGATTTAAATATTATACTACTTTAAAATATGCGAAATAAAACTAACAGGTCACTAGGGCTTGATAATAATAGGTTAGTGTTAGCACATCCGTTAAATAGGATATGACAGTCTTAAATTTATTGACTGTGAAACAAAAGCCGGGGAATAAAATTATTGATTAGTTAGTAGATTAAAAATAAACAGAAACGGAACATTAGCATAGTTAGTTAAGGTTAAAATGGAGGAGTGCCTTTATATTTTTTCAAACTGTAAATAAAGTTGTAAATATAGACGTTTTCCACCGAAGAGAGTAAATTAATATATTTTCTTTAGGAATGTTTGTTAGGTTTGGAAAATAAAGATATATTAAGTTTGTCTAAAATATGTAAAAACTGTAAACTACTCTACCAAAATACAATTATATGGTAGCAATACATATTTGTAAGAATACAGTGTAAAGTTGGAGATTAGAAACGCACAAAATACACTTTTTGCGTACATATTTGGAAGTCTGCATTGACTTTTCATATTGCAATACGCTATAGTCCTATAATTTTACTTTCAATCAAATCTGATAGGACGTAGTGTTTCAAATACTGTAGGTTATTAATGCTATAATAAACGCTGAATATAGTTAATCATTGTGATCGAGTAGAGATATAAGCGCCCGAAAGTTAAAAACATATATCATAAGGGTATCCCTACTTCGGGTGACTAGGGATAAGGGTAAGTTATTATAAGAAGAGTTTTACTGCTCATACAATGCAATTTTTATCCATAACTAGTTCTTCTCTACGTCTCGGTCTATATTTTATGTTCTTATATAAATTGCTTATGCTTTCCTTGAAATTCTTAGTTGTGTATAGGATCAATGGATAACATAATGAAGAATGTTATACACATAAATAAGCTGAGCAATATTACTGTTAGAGTATAACAGACAATGATAGGGTTAATTCACACCAAAACAAACACAAGTATTACGGGATATACCAACGTTTTCTGTGTAAGGAAGGAGGAATGCCGGATTCATATTGTAAGCAAGTTAGATATAGCCTTTAATCGCTTCTCATAAAACATTATAATTTTAATGTACGGGCAGGAACATGTCACCATCTTAAACTTTACTGATATTTTGGCAATCTTTTCAATTTAATACAACAGTTATGTTTTAACTCTCCAAAATAAAATAGTGACATTATAAATAACTGCTGGAAGTTAAACTACTATCGATATACATTTTTGATATATTTATTCTATAACAGAGACTCTAGTACAATGCGGTTTGCGGTTTGATGTTCTCCCAGAATCGATGTGGTCCCTGGCAGGCAATTTTTATTGACGACATCAATATAAAAAACTCCATTTCTTTTAAAACACATACCACTACGGGGACCAAGTCGGTGAGTTCTGATCTACCAAGAGTAATGGAACTGGACGTGTAAATAAACTTTGATATTGTTTGAAATGTCAATGTATAGTCACTGCAATAACATCACAGTTATAAAGAGGAATTACTTACCATCGATAAATTCACCATGCGGATGCCGAATCCATCACAATATAGAGGAAAAGCTAGAGGGTCCTTAGAACTGTCCACCCAGTAGTAAGGTTGAAAGGGCCCTCTCTACGAACATCAATGCTCCCGATTCACAGCTAAATAAGTAATTCCACTCTAAATGGATATACATTCTAAGAAGAAAGTCATGGTTGATCGTGCTAGGCCATTTAGTAAATCACAGAGAAATATCATTGGTACAGAATACAAAAACTAAATAATCGTTTCTGGATAGTTAATTTGTTAAGGAGTAATGTGTTTGTTTTTATTTTGTGTCTTTAGGTGCTTTTTACTTCCCACAATACAGTTAGCTCCACAAGTGCTTTATGTTTTAGTTTTCAATAGCCTGCAACATAAACAAATATCATCCTATTTTGCTTTTGTAAGGATTAAGTATGTCTTGATATTTTTCAAGTTAAAGCTATTTCACTATTTATTTGTGGTATGCTTTAACTAATATTTATATAAATAATGTATCCCACCAGTCTGCCTACCGCTCAGAGGATCTATTTTTGTTTTCAAGTTATATAGAGTTTTATATTGTCGCTTTAGGTATTTTCAAATATATGCTATCATAATTATTATAGTTTGAGTCTAACTATGTAGCATCTTGTCCATGTTATTATCTATATAAATGTGTAATTATTGATGAAAAAAATAAAAAAAAAACCGAGAATCGAAAAAGAATGATCGATCATATATAAAAATGAAAAAAGATGATTAATAAATATTTTTTTTCTTTTCAGCATATTTGGTTTTTTATTTGAATAACACCTAGTATTACAGACCTCTCCACTCACGAAGGCGCGCCCCTCCATATTTTTTAAGTGTGCAACTACTACTGCTAACCGTACCAATCATATTTTGTTTTACAGTATATAACATTAAGGTCATGTTTCAGAATGTTCGAGAAGTTCCGGTTTTACTACCCAGAACATATTTAATAAATAAAACACTATCTTTGCGTTTCACAGTCATCGATTTAGCCTATCTATCGGTTAAAGCTTGAAACGCGCTGCTTGTTAACTGTCATTTTTATTATTCAGTTATTTTGATTTCGCAGACACTCGTCAAATCATTGTTTGGTCATATGCCATAAAAGTCAAAAGCTTAATTTGTCAATTTCGCAATTCGTCAAATCCGTTATTAATCATATACTTTGCAAGTCAAAACCTTAATTTGTCATTTTAACGATTCATCAATTCAATTATTCGTCAAGACTTCTACACGTCAAAAACGTGATTTATCTTGTCATTGTGAGATCGAACACTAAAGTGCTTCATCTTTAATAAACCCTTTAGTGAAGCTTAATCCAAGCTCTTTGTTTAGGTATACTATTCCAAATACGACCTATTTAAATTAATACTATTTCTATTTCAATAATGACAATAATGGTTCTTTATAATTGAATGACAAAATGGACGGCATAATAAGAGCAGGAAAATATTTAAGCAACCCAGATTTTTATTGAAACAAAATCGATAAACGCTTATATTACTGCAAGAAACGTGTGCAAAATGAGTTTAAGCCAATCGGTAAAATTTACGAGGAATGCATGAACATTTCAAACAGTTCAAATGGCGAACTTTATACAACAGGTACTAAGGCTAATTATTTATGATTGATGCTTAATTATTTAATAATTTACTTTTATTTTTTATTCCAATGAAATTATACATGTGTATGATTTTATTTTCATCTTGACTGTCCCAAAGCGTGGTTGACTAGGAGCTTTCTTGACGAATAAAGAATTAGTAAATTTAAGAACTTGACGAATCAAGTATTTGCCAAATTTATGTTGTTTACAGTTTCTGGTTTGACGAATTGAGTATTTGTCGTGTCTATAATTTGACAAATAAAGATTTGACGATTATATAATTTGACGAATCAATGATTTGACGAGTGTCTGCGAAATCGTTATTTTATGTGTTGCATAGCAACCCGAAACTTTATTAGGACATTCTGAAACGGGCCCTTAGTCAAAAGATACATTTTCAAAATGTTTTTAGAAACAGTGTACGCCTTGCAGATATGAATAAAATATATTTCTCGATAGAAAAAAAATATTGACACATATCTAACCGCTTAATCGGCTTTTATGTCTAAAAGTAAATTGTATTTTTGTAGTCGCAATACTCGCAATCATGTGAGTACAATACCTGACATTTTATATGAATTTATTTTAAAAAAATCGGTCACGTTATTTAAATATTCAGTAGATTTGTTTCGCTCACTCGCATGTGAATCAAGGTCTCCGTCCTACTTATGGTTAATCCATCTACTATTCATTTTCATATTTTTATGCTTGCAATAACGCATGCTCTGCAGACAAAGGTTAGATAATACCCCAGCTAAAAGGAGTGGATGGACGCGGGTTCGAATCCCGCACATTACTTAAATTTTTCCTCTCGTAAATATGTAAGAATATCTTTTATTCGCATCCAATTGTACCATCGCATGCACCTACAAGTGATACAATGATTTTGCTAAATGTGCCTGCTGGTACTTGTATTCAGATTCAGATTTATTTATTGTTAGACTGTGTTACATGTAGTTCTTAAATATTATAAATAGTACCAACAGCTAAGTCCATTCGGACATACAATAATAATGTGCTTATATCTAATTACCTTGTACCAAACTATGGCATGCAAACAATAATTAAAATGAATTACAATAATGATTATTAATTTTTTTTATACCTGTTAGGCTAGCCTTTGACCTCTGTCTCACTTCCTAGTAAGTGATGATGCGATAGATGTTGTTCAGGCTAACCTAGAATTTCACGCTTCCAAGGACAACTGTGGAACACAACGTTCTTGGCGACAGATTTTATACTTGAAGGTGGTATTTATCTAGGTGGGCATTTGCATAATGCCCTACCACCATGCTATCACTACTGCCATCCTAAGAGGACAACCGGGACTGACCGCTTTACGTGCCCTCAGGAGCGCGGAAGCGCTCAGTAGTAATGTCACTGGCAGTCCTGACGACACAATAACTCTCAGGGTGTGTAGTCAGCAGGTCTAGCAAGGAAGGCATGTGGTCTTCTCTGCCTGGTATGTGGGTATACCCAGTGACCTGTTGAGTGAAACCACAGCAAAGTTACGGGCAGTAGATCCGTGAGTGAACATCTGTTTGGAGAACGAAACCATTCAGTATGGTCGATGTTAAAGTCTCCGAGAATGATAATTTCCGAGGAGAGGTCAACAACTTTGCCGGTTGCGTCTTGGATATACTCACAGAAATGAGTCTTTTTAGTTCGGCTCGACTCTCTGCCTTGGGGCCGGTACAAACATGAATATAGACTCTAACATCAATACAGTGTGGATGTGTCCTGGTTTTCAAGGCCCGTGAAGATGACGACATTCACCCATGCATACATACATAGCCTGGCCTTTGGAAGAAACTTATGTTCAAGTTTGCACCAAGGGCAGTCTAGATATGAAGTGTCACCCGGGGCGCGTTCCAGTAAATATTGCTCGACCAATATTTGCTCCAAGGCACCTGGAACGACCTATACAGCTCCTTTCAAAATATGGAATTGACAGCGATGTTTTTAGGTGATAAAATACAGTCTACATTTTTAATAAATGGGGCATAATACGTAATTTAGCAATGTTAACACAGTATGTCACTAATCCTTGGCTTAGCTTGTACAAAATCTATTATTTATTGTAGAATCTGTCACATTTGACAGCTGGCCAAGATTTGGCCGATTCAAAAGGTAGTAAAAATTTGGCCAGGCAGAGCAAAATTTGCTCTGACAGGTCGCCCGGAACGGGTATGATCAAATCTTGACAGGATCAAATTAAGTTCGATTAGAGTGCAGGGGCGCGTTCCAGTAAATGTTGGTCGAGCAATATTTGCTCTAAGGCACCTGGAACGACCTATAAAGCTCCTTTCAAAATATGGAATTGACAGCGATGTTTTTGGGTGATAAAATACAGTCTACATTTTTAATAAATGGGGCATAATACGTAATTTAGCAATGTTAACAAAGTATGCCACTAATCCTTGGCTTAGCTTGTACAAAACCTATTATTTATTGTAGAATCTGTCACATTTGACAGCTGGCCAAGATTTGGCCTATTAAAAAGGTAGTAAAAATTTGGCCAGGCAGATCAAAATTTGCTCTGACAGGTCGCCCGGAACGGGTATGATCAAATCTTGACAGGATCAAATTAAGTTCGATTAGAGTGCTGGAACGGCGTATATCTGCGTTTAGACCATAATTTGTCTTGGCCGACGGGTAGGAGGAACGCACCCCTGGAACGGCGTATATCTGCGTTTAGACCAAAATATGTCTTGGCCGACGGGTAGGAGGAACGCACTCCCGGAGTGATTATTTACGTCTCCGTTAGAAACAATAAGGCCGGTTTTATTGCCTCCCAAGTGATGGTGGATAGCATTAAGTTTTGAGCCAAAAAACTGTCGCGAGTTTTGTCCATAATTATTATTTAGTAACCGGCTAGGACTCGCGTAATGTTTACTGGATATTGCTCCGACCAGTTTCGAACTTATTTGAAGTTGTTCGTCTGGGAGGCAAGTCATTGTGCACAGCGTCGAGCGCGGGCCTCAGCACGTAACGAGTTACGTGACTACCAGACGAAGAACTTCAAATAAGTTCGAAGTCGGAGCAATATCCGATAAACATTACGCGAGTCCTAGCCGGTTACTAAACAATAGGATTAAGGTTGGCATGAACTCCATTGATGTTACAATAGTCCACTTTGAATGTGGAAGAGGGGTTCGCTGAGAGACGCTTTTGTTTCGGCTCATTGATTACGAAATTTAAAACGGAAGTCTGGAAGTGCGACAGAGTCAACGAAAGGAAGTGAAAGCGGTAGTGCATTTGTCACACGTAATTGCAGGTTGTGTGATGTGATGACCAAACATTAGATAGATAAGCTAGTTCTGAAAATTGTTAAGCAATTGTATTCTTATATCTATATTTTTGGAATATATATATATTTACTATTCTTATTGATAGTGCAGGGCAAGGAAGGGCCCCAGGTCCTTCCCGGAGAGCACTGCCGGGTCCACATCCTGTCACCAACCGACATAACAATGCCTTCCGATATTATACACCTATTGGCAGGACAGCCTCCCATTGTTTGGTTAGCCCGGGTTCAAGTACTGACTGGCGGGCGGCCAGCGAACAGTCGTTCTCCCTGATTCCCGCTCTACCTCATCTCGCCTACTAGGATGCCACAGCATCGTAGTAGGCGAGATGAGGTAGAGATCCGGTATCAATGCTAAGCCTGTGGGCTTAGCATTGATCCAGATCTAATTTCGCTGGCACTGTCGCACTTCGGGAAGGGGGAGGTAGGAAACTGGTCACTAATGCCGCAACACAACTTGAGGTTGTCATGGCGACATACCCTAAACCAAGGCTGGTAGCTATTCAGACGGGCAAGCGCCCTACCATCAAGCTAAAGGTTCTTTCGTAGGCTCTTACTACCGCAGGAAATTATATCTCTTCTCCCTTGCCGCAAGTAAAGTTTATCAGTCATTAGATTACGTACATTACACTGAAGCAACTACGAGACAAGAACGCCCGCCGCGGTAAAACTGGACCGCGCCGCGCTCCCTTATTTTGAATATTTACATTGAGCAAAGTAATAAAAAAATATGAAATAATACATTACAGGCATCAGGTGGTCCTCGTGCTTATTTCGTTAAAAACACAAAAAAGAGGTTGTTAGCATTTTACCAATAACCCTGTATAACTGTAATGTCATTGACAATAGGTAAGTAACCCTGTAATAGTAAGGCCTACAATACAAAGAACAGCGTCAATGCGAACCCCCTTTAAAATATAGAATTTAAACCATCGTTTCCGTGACTATATATATATATCCGCTAAGTAGTAGACATATCTGGATAACCATATAATCCTACTATTTTCTAACATTTTATAATTTCATATAGTAATAGGGTAGGGAAAGAAATAATAATACAAAATGTTTTTCTATCTATATTTATAAAAAAGCACCGTCTGTAAACATACAAAATTCCGGTAAATGGTTTTTAGTTTAGGCATCAGGAGCGTATTCTTATAAAAATTTAAAAATGTTTGATTATACTATTGTAGTACATTACCTACAATAAACAATTTCTGTATTGCTTCTTTAAAAATCAGACCAAATTCTTAACCGTTTATGGTTGAGCAATAACGTTACTGTTAACAGCACTATTTTTCGATGATACATATATTTGTATAATTAATATTATAACATAATATAAGATACGCTATAAAAATACGTTAAAAGAATTTATCAGACTCTGCAACTACACTCCTAATTAAACTCATTGATCAGACTGGGCCTATTATTATACCAATAATATATTTACGTCTACATAGAGCATACAACTACTGACAAGCGTTCAAAAAAGCGAAAACATAGAAATGGAGTGCAGTTTAACTAAAATAAAAAAAAAGTACTGGACATTAATACTAATTACTCACATCAATATAAATTAAATTAATAAAATGCTCATAAAATACGCTTAAATATACATCATACAGTTAAAAAGTGACATAGAAAATTTCGTTCCTATAAAACTAATGATAAGGACCGTTCGCGTCCACCAGCGCATAGCCTTCCTAATTGGTTATTGATGAGAATGGTTCGAACGGCGGCCTCCTTAACTTACAGACGAGGTTAAAATACGACGATACGAGCGAGTTAGATATAGTTGCGTTGGTGACTTATGCGATCTTTTCCTGCTCGATGACGTCCTTTGTGGGCAGAGGGTTCTTCTCGCAGGTCTCGGTGTGCTTCAACTTGGTGGGGTCGAAGTTCTCAATGCCGTTTAAGAACTTGTTCTTCTCTTTCTCCGCTTCGATGGCTGTAGAGAAAAATATAAGTTATATTTTACGGTACAAATACAGTGACTAAACGAGCAGGATCCCTTGGCGTAAAGATTTTGAATGGAACAAATTTGTTATCTGCAAGGCGTTCGTGATCCGATACAATATACTTATTAATCTTAAAACTCATATCTGTGATTTCATACATTCTCTTAACTTCCCCGACGGGGACACGGAGAAAGATGGCAGACAGGGATATACCATCAGAAATGATGGTATATCCCTGTTGCAAATGCAAAATGGAAATGTTGAATTTTTTCGGTATTGGTATGCCAACCAGACTATGTCAAAATGGGTTAACAGTTTCTCCGAGACATACAGGTTGAAGTGCGGGGTGAGCCAGAGGGGGTTTGTCATTTCCGAAGCTCTACATTAGTAATGACCTCGTGGTCGAGGTCAGCATTATGCGTGTCGGATGCTGGGTAGGGCATGTTAGTATCAATAACAGAAGGTACGCGGACATGATGCTGCTAGGACCGACTACGCTTCAGGCTTGTGAAACTTACGCTGAGTCGCATGGGCTCATATACAATACAAGGAATATCAGTCCATGATATTTAAGACTGCCGGTGAGTGTCTGGAAACTATCCTACCTATACCCTGAATGGCATGAACTTGAATCGGCTTTACCAATTTAAATATCTAGGGCATCTTGCCGATGCCGATATTGAGAGTGAGCGTAGAGCTTTGGCTGTTCGCGGGTACATTTTGGTTCGTAGATTTGCTCGCTGTTTAGACCAGGTTAAAATTTACACTGTCAGGGTCTGGATCATCTGTTCGCAAAAATCGTTGAACTCATTACGCGTTCAATATAATATTATAGGATGTTGTTGAGACGTCCCCGTTTTTGCAGTGCCTCCACAATATTTGCTCTAATAACCCATACTGACGCCCATCATGCCGTCATTAGGAAAAAGTAACGTCCATTGTGAGGAGGGCACGAGGGAGTAACCACAGCATTCTCAACTTGTAGCCGAAGACACGAATGTGCCTTTACTGAGGCATTTCGTAGAACAATGAATCTTCAATAGATCACCGTAAGTACATGATTTTTTCGGCAATTGTTGTGGAAATATGTACTAACAATATGCTGTTTATTTATAAGTGTTTTTAACTCGGATGGATCTTGTTGTATAATTATGTGGATAATTTTAAACCTGGAAGTATGTTTGTATGTACTGTATGTATGAGTTAGGCATAGCTATATAAGCATACGAACCTTCTACGGGTGGCAAGGAATTCTTTTCTTCAGTAGTCGTGTGCTTCATCTGTGTTTTGTCAAAGTGCTCGACACCATCCAGCAAGTTTTGATGCGCCTTTTCTGCTGCTACAACTATTGCAAAGCAAAACCGTGCACGGCATAACATAACAATAAACGCTTTTTATAATAATAATTGCATAAACTTAAAAATAAGGCATTTACATGCTAAATGCAAATGTTAAAAAATATTACTTGTGCATAAAAAGAAAGCGTGTCAAGACCACACTAACGAAATAACACGATAAGTTAATCAAGGGGTCGTTAAAACTGAATACAAAAACAATTAGGTATGTATGTGTGTAGTTATCGCACGCAAGATGGGTAATGGCGTCTAGAAAGTAACACATGAATTTTCTGAGATACGGTTTATCAGTAGACAATTGTGTGCAACGTACATAACAGTAAAGCTATAGACACATACAAATACAACAATTCATGCATAAGTGTGCAAATGTGTCTGTGAGTACATACCATCCTTGTCAGGAAGAGGGTTCTTCTCCTGGGTTTCTGTGTGCTTCAGCCTGGTGGCATCAAATTGTTCAATGCCGTCGAAAAGTGATTTCTGCGTCTTTTCTGCGGCAACGTCTGAAATTAAAAATAGAATATAAATAACGTAGTTTATGAAGTTTAAAGATGACTGCACACAAAAACGGCTAACAAACATGCTCGTTATTATTTTAGTGCCACTAAATCACTAAAAGAATTAGGCTACAGCTTATGTCGACCGTGAAGCCTATTCGTTACAATTTTGTAATTCATTACCCGGAAGGAAATAATACAGTACTTATATATATGTTATAGTTATATTTTAAGGAAAATGAGAGCCAAAAGCGATCACGTCACAGGCTATTGAACGATATTGTTGCTCGTACATTAGTAATGTCGCGTTATGCTCCACCCACACAATACCTATTGCGTTCGGTAGTACATTTTTTTCTACGGTCTCCGTTTTCCTTAGAGAAGATGTCTGAAATTGTTCTACACCTTGTAGCAGAGCGTTGTGTTGTTTTTCTTGCGCTACATCTGATAAAATATCAAATTAAAATTACTAGTAAAACAATACCAAATCTAGCAGTTGACATGCTTGATGTTTAAACTCTTGTTATTGCCTACAAAAATGCAGCACAGTGTCGTTTACAACTCACAAGGTATATGCGGCCTTCTGCTGAGTTGGTCACCTACATAAAGTTCTTTACAATCATTAAAAATCTTAAATAAGTATATAGTAGCTTAAGCAAACTGAACTCCAACGTACCTTCTGCCGAAGGTAATACGATCTTTTCGTTGGTGTCGACGTCACGTAGGCAGCTGGTGTTGAATCCCTCGAGCTGGCTTTTGAGGTCGACCGCGACCTTTGGCAGGTCCTTCAGGGCGGGAGTGTCGCTGACTGAACAGGCCATTGTTTAGATATCTGGAAAGAAATACAATAGGTATATTACATAAGTGGACTGATGAAATCGTTAAAGTCGCGGGTAGCCAATGGTTACGAACGGCTAATAACGGTTCTTTGTGGCGTTATATGGGAGAGGCATTTGTTCAACAGTGGACGTCTTCCGGCTGGAAATGGTCATATCACATATACGAGTAAAATAGAGATAACTCAGATTTATATTTTTTAAGCTTATAGATAGCGCTAACCTACGGCTCATACACCATGTCGTTTGGTGTGAGAAGGGTACAATATATAATTAGTTAGGTACTGTTTTCTTTCTATTCATTCAAGAATTATTGTGTGTTTTCTTTCTATTCAATGTGGCAAGAATCACGGTAGTACCTACGTAATAGAGCTGGACTTGTAATTGCCACACCTATACAAATTTTCGATTTTCTTTATTATAATCTATCTTTATTATAATACCGTACACATAAGTTAAATAACGATAACCGACAAACTAAGCCTAGAAGACCACTAGAATGGTGTCATGTATTTGACTCAACTTTTCAGTTGATACGGAGAAACCGCATGCCACTTTCTTACCTACCTATTATATCTTTATTACCTATCATTATCTATCATCGTTGATTATCCCGTAACATTAGCCTACCTAAACGTCATAAAACTTAACACCATACAATACCGTATAGGTTAAAAAGTACGAAATGAACTTCAAAAGAGCACAAGAAGGGTGGCGTATTTGACTGACTCATCTTTTCAATTGACAGCGGCGTCCTTATTCCATGACTCCAACCCAACATACCAGAGATAGGTACGACGCATGGCACTTTCTTACTAATCTCTCCGTTGGTTGTCCCGTAATGGCATTAGGCTGCCGCCGAAGAGAACGCCAGACATTACACGAGCAAATGGACCGTAACACATTTACTGCCTAACCACTCCTTGAATTGAATCATTGTAACAAAGAGGTTTTACATACATTTAGGCTGATATTCAATAAGTGGGTATGCAGCTGCTACTAGTAATATGTGCTACGAAGATCATTTGATGGTAAAAAGATATTTTTGGTATTATACATGCGTCTAAATTTACGAAATGTTATAAATAAAGTAAAACTGCTTCTTGTGAATTTCATAGTATTTCAAACGTTATAACTTTCAACGCCCTACGGATACAGTATAACAATGGATTTAGAATGTTGTTGAAATTGTCTCGATTCTGTAGTGCATCAGCCATGTTCTCCCAGGCTCATACGGATTGTTTTAAAACAATAATACGCAAACGTACGGCCTCACTGATGCATCGTGTGAGGGACAGCATACACTGTCACACACAGCCCTAGTATACACTGTAGTCTTTGAGGGACAGTAGCAACAGCTTCTTAAATACAATACTGTGGAGATCCGACTGTCCAATCGTGCGCCATTGGAATGAGATACATGCGCCGATAGCTAAATCAGTACTAATATCTATCCATGCGCCGATAGCTAAATCAGTACTAATATAATACCAATATAAAAATGCGAAAGTAACTCTGTCTGTCTGTCTGTTACGCCAAAAGTACTGGACCGATTTGAATGAAATTTGGTATGAAAATAGTTTGAGACCCGGGAAAAAACATAGGATAGTTTTTATCCAACTGCGCAAAAAGAGGTTAATGTTTTTCCGCGATAACCGACATACGCGCGGGCGGAGCCGCGCCCGGAAAGCTAGTTTAATATAAAATAATTCTGATGTTTTCTTTTTTTTTTAATGAAATAGTAATTTAGAATCTATATTGTATATAATATATAAGGTATAAAACTAACATTATTCTGTTTGTATTACTAACATTGTTTGGATTGATTATCTGAAATAAATGTGAAAATAATAAAAAATAGATCATGGTTATATATCCTTATTTAAATACATTTTAGCACGTTTGTTGTCTCTACTCAAATGTACTGTTGTGTGGACATATTCAGTTGTCTCAAAAAAAAACAACTTATAGACACACACAAATTTATTTTATTTGAAAAAATAAAATTATTAATTTACACGTTACCGCAACTTACTTTTGCTACTTATTTGGGCAGAGGTTCCACCTGAAGGGTATACTGGTACTGAGTCTGGTGACTCCTGGAGTTATCACAATAATTTTGAACACTTAATTTTAGAAGCCACCGTTTATATAGAGAAAATTGCTAGTGACTACGCATAAATATGTTTGTGAGGAATTCGGGCCTAGATCAGCAATATATTAGGTGTTATGTAACAGTACGTACCTACCTGGCTTTCCGTCAGAATATTGGGGATACAAATTTCAAGGAAGTAGGTAGGTATTTACTAATTTCAATATGGTAGCAGGAAAGTTCCGTTTGTCATGTCTTTATGTAAATACAAGTTGCTAAATAAAAACATGGTCTGCCCAGAAACCCGATGAAGCGTCCAACTCACAGAGTACGTATAACTGTTGCTTCTAACAAGCAGTAGTTAAGTGCTTACATGGAACGATCTGTTGTGGGAGAGACGTAAATATAACTGTTCTTTATTATGCATCGGGCGCGTGTTTCTCATTCTCAACACATAGTTCTTTTGTCTGAGAGTATGTCAAACTGTTTGACCTAATCTAGTAATGAGTAGTTTTTGAAGTAGCATTATTTTTATAACACATAACATGGGAATTCAAAGGTAGGAATTAAGTATTTATTAAGTTGTCGTTTCACTCAAGTAGTTTTATTATGTTATTGTGAAGGAACAGGCACGAAGCTCACCCGCTGTTAAGCGGACTAACCTTTTTTTTTTTTTTTTTTATGTTATTGTGACGGAACAAGCTCGAGGTCCACCTGATGTTAAGCGGTTACCTCTGCCTATAACAGATGCAGTTCATCGTTCAAGTGACGAATTGCACTGCGCCCGTCACCTTGAGACATAGTTGTTAAGTCTCATGTGCCTGTAATTTCACTGGCTCTCAAGGACTGCTGCCGGAACACACCGTTAGGTGCTTGGCGACAGATTTTCAACTTGAGGGTGGTCGCTAGCCAGGCGGGCATTCGCAAAAAGCCCTTCCACCATGCGGTGAAGCTCAAGCCCGCGGCGGGATTCGAACCATGGACCTGCTGCGCGGCAGTCCATAGCCAATGCCACTGAGCCATCACTGCTTCAAAACCTCTGCCTATAACAGATGCATTGCACTGTGTCCGTCACCCTCAAACATACAGTTGTTAAGTCTCATGTGCCTGGTAATTATACTGGTCTCAAGGACAGTTGCCGGAACACAGTGTGTGGTGCTTGGCGACAGATTTTCTACCTGAGGGTGGTTGCGGTGGCTAGCTAGACGAGCATTCGCAAAATGCCCTTCAACCACGGGGTGAAGCTCAAACCGGTACGGCCGGTGAGGATCGAACCTGCGGCACGGCAGTCCACAGCTATAGTACCGCTCCGTCATCATAGCTTCAAAATCTCATAATAAAAACAAATATGCGATATTGTATCTATTGGGCAAGTACATATATGAATAAATAAATAATATTTTATTTAGTTTGTTAAAAACCATTTCATTTATTTTAAAATAAAACTTTAGACCATAGACAATCCTCCCCCGTGAGCCAGTACGTTAGATACGCTATCTGAATACTAATTCACGCGCCATTGTTGTCGACTACTCCATGTGTGTACTAAATAATCGATAATAAAGATACATCCTGCCAGTCCAAGGGGAAACAACCTTTTGTTTCACGAAGCATGTTGGTGTTTTAGTATTGTAGCAAGTAATAAAGAAGACATGGCGAAAATAGAACCAAATTTATTATAAGTTATGACTTATGAGGTAAACTTATCTAGACAATAGGTAAACTTTGGTTACATTGTAAATATGTCGCACTTATCTTTGTAAATATATTTTTTTGATATATGTAAGATTTAAAATGAATGTAGGTATCCGATAATTCGTTACTTCCCGTGATCCTTCTCTCCTCCTTCCTTTTAGATTTCCTATGGTTTCGTCGATAGTAAAGTCGATATCCGAATCGGTGCATTATAATTACGGTACACTGGGATCAATTAAAACAGTGATACTTAGTTTAATTTCAACAACAACGTCGTCCACCCAGCCTAAAACCGCTTGTAGGTGTTACAAGCATAATTTTGTATATAAATAACTAATACATAATAAATATGTTTATACTGTGGGTAACAGTCTAAACATAACATATTCTTTCACGACTTCATCTCATATTGTTTAGCTGCAGTAATACAGCGTTCGTGAGCCGTAACCTCTCCAAACACATAATTGACATTACGACTTACGAGCAGTTTCTGCTGCGTTAGTCCCTCGTCGGAAATCGTATTCGAATATTACTGTGATTTTCTGCGCTGTATCCATCTTCACACTGAATTTAAAAACAATTGAAAGTCAATTGTCATTTTTAAATTAAGAATGTTATACATAATTGTCTTGGAAAAATGTTCCCTGTGAAATCTGCTATGTAGGTTAAATTTTTATTCAATGTGGGCAGTGCGTCAAAACGGCAACTTCGTATTAACCTCTATTATTTATTGTTTGACACAACAAACAATGATAAAAAATAAGTACCTACCTACATAATTACCAACTGGATGTTTACAAATTGTTCGACGGGTAACTTGTGCCTGATAACGGAAAATAACGAATACATCATGTTCCTACGGTGTAGGGTACATATATAATATAGCGATCCTTACTTTGCCTCGGTTGCATCTCTACATATCGCCAAAGATTTATTTTTGTAATGTCAATGTCTTGAGTCTCGGCCTGCTTCGTTAGGCCTCACTTTAGAATGTTGAAACCGTGGGTACGATCAATCTGTTTTTTTTCGGAAACTGGGCTCGGTAGATAGTATGTAATATCGATGTTAGTTAGGTATTTTTAATCATAAGTATATAATATTGAAATAAAATTCCAAATTTTTATTCCAAGCTCTCTAGGGCACTTTACGGCAATCAACTAACAAATGTTTAAAACTATAAATATTTATTACTAGGTACTTCAATATATTAATAGTAATAATAAAGCAGATGAAAACGAAGAAAATCGCGAGTTTTAGATAAATAAAAAATACTAAGTACTCGCAAGTACACGCTTGTTTGTCTCAAATTTGGCAATAACTCGATTATTTCGGTACATATGAATGCCAAGATGCTATAGTTATCAATGGGTACATAAGCTTATTCAATAACAATTCAAACTCCATGGCCACACCACTCACAAAACTCAGGTAGGTACTTAACATTAATTTCAATTCATTCCTATTGAAAATATTAGCATTACACCATTAGCAAATCATACAAATTATTGTAACTGTTACTGAACTAGCCAGTCAACTACATGAACATAATATTTACATTTATAATATCGTCACGATGTGAGGAATGTCTTTGTTTGTGAACATTGCAGGTGAGGACGGTAATGCGAATGGGCACAGGGCGGACACAAATTTTATTGCAATCCATTATTCTAGGTTTCACTCATGAAAATGCTACTAAAAACAAATCTACTTAGTGACATATAATTTTGTCACTAAGTAGATTTGTTGTTAGTAGCATTTTCATGAGTGAAACCTAGAATAATGGATTGCAATAAACGAGAGTTCTCAATGTTGTAATCCGCGGGGATTGCGTCATTATAAAAATAAAAATATTACCTAAAATTTATTTGTGGCAAACCAGTTTAGGAATATTACCTATCTGTGTAAAAACAAAGTTGCCGTAAGAAATTCTTGTTAGTACCGAGCATTACGTGCGCAAATATTCAAATCGATACAAAAATATATAATTCAAAACTTAATGTCCCATAATTTACAATAATATTATTATGCCGTGTCAGTTTGTTTTTTTTTGTATACCTAGTATACTATATCATCATCATCATCAATGGCCATGACATCCACCGATGTACAAAGGCCACCCAAGTCCAACGCAACCCAAGTGGGTTAGCCATAATACCCATGTTTGGCAGATTTCTTCTGCCAAGTCTGCCACAGGAAGATATGGGGTACAAGTTTAGCCCAGTACCCCACGGGTATATAGTTTATAATGTATTCTACTAGTCAATTCCTAATAAAGTATGTTTCCCGAATTATAAATTTACTAGTAGATAGGCTACACATGAAATAATCTTCTACAAAATCTAGGAATTCATGAATCATTATTTTTAATTTGCCACACAGTACCTACCAGATATTTTGTAGAAAATAAAATAGCGCTGTTCCGAATGGAAGCATATTGCGAGATAAATAGGTGCACTAGAATAAAATTATGTGGAATGTATTAATTTCGCGGTTAGGTGTTGGCGTATCTAGTTACTGTTAGATACCACATACCTACCTGACGCGGCTTGCCAAACAGAGCATGTGCTCATAATGAAGTAAGTTCAGTACAACGAGAAGGGTTACTTTCTCGATGGTTCAGTAATATTTTAATTAAGTCTTTTGGTTATAGCATAATCCGATTATTAATTGCCTCGTAACACAGCTCACAGCATAATTTGAACATAGTACCTATTTATTATTTAGTTACATATTAGTATTTCAAGTAGGTATTAGCTCTTTAATATTGTTTTTTTTATATATGATAGGTTAGCCTTTGACCACCATTTCACATCATGGTAAGTGATGGTTTGGTCGAAGATGTTGTTCAGGCTTACCTAGAATTACTGGCTCTCAAGGACAGCTGCCGGAACACACCATTAGGTGCTTGGCGACAGATTTTCTACTTGAGGGTGGTAGCTAGCCAAGCAGGCATTCGTAAAATACCACCATGCAAAAATTTATGGGAAAGATCAGAAGAAGAATTAGGTATATGTACGTATGACTAGTCGATACTTCGTCAGCGTACGGCCTTATCCTGTACAATATAAAAGCGTGCTCTGAGGCATTATTAAAATTTACATGATGTCATTTCTAAAGAGCTTATAAACCATTTAAGCATGCGTCACATTTTGATTCATCATTCCAAAAAAGAAATGAAAATATACAAAACAAAGAAAGGGTGACCGAGGTAAAATGGCTAATCGTATTTGTGAAGAGGATATGAGTCACATGACTCAAGCATTTGTAGCATAAAAAAACAATTGCTGTAAGATATGTATCACAAGCCAAGACGTCATTCCCGGGTCTTTAACACTGATTGAATAGTCAATTGGTAATCAAAACCGATTCAGATCATTGGTCACATCACATACCTACTACCTTTATATGAATGTAATTATATATTATTTCGTGACAGTAGCTGTCATGTCGGACAGCTCTCACAACATATATTTAACCATCTGTTCAGTTAATACCAAATAAAACATAGTCCTATTGTAGATTAAAAGCAGAATTAACGGTGCCGGCATGACATGGCGCCTTTCCAAATCCTTATAAGGTAAACAACTGTGCAAGAACGAGTTTGTACGTAAACGTCTCGTATTTAACTTGGCGTTGTCGTCGATCGTAAAAAATGTGCCGCATGCGCACCATATGGTCGCGTTTACAAAATGTCAGCCCAAGTTATCCTTGCCACAGCAATTCAGATAAATCTACGATTTATTTTAATTTCAATATGTAAATCTCAACAAAGAAAAGGTCGTGTTTTAAATTTTACAATCATGCTTTTTGCCGTTACGAATGCTCATTTGAGGATGTAAAGATTGAAACTAACTTAATAATTATCGAGAACAAAAGACTGTAATTATAATGCAACATCACTGAGATATTTTTTAAGATATCAGCAGTTATGGCTATGCATAACAAAGCAATATTTGAGCAACATCCTAACAAAATTTTCGCGAACTAAAAAGACTACCGGATAATCAATACCACGAATGGTCTGTTGGGCCGTCCGCGTCGCGTCGTTTTGGAGGGGAGCAGCGTACACTGAACCGAGTGACTCATTCGATTCCCCGCGCGGCATACAGACTCCGTAGAAAGTTACCAGTTATTAAAATTTCACCGTAAGCAGATACTCCGGTGTAGGTGTACACACATACATATCGCAAATGTTTTAAAGCCCATATTAATTCTTTACACTAAAACTTAGTATATTATAAACATTTCAATCATACAATTTCAATCATAAAACTGTAATTAATTAGGTCGTGCATCTCATGTGGTATTGACGTGACGTGGTGTAACAAAATAACGGTAGCGAGGAAAGATTCAACATGAAGTTCATTGAACACGAAATACATAGTAGGTATTAGATCAGACAGGCTGGATCGATAGCGGGCCAGACGCGGGTAGGTGGCACAGGGTACTTAGTTGCGAAAATAATTTCCTGCAAGTACTTCACTTTTTATTTCGCTTTAAAGGGTCACAGTTAGCAGTTAATAGAATAATGAATACCTACAAATAAAACAATACAAAGAAAGGAATTTGAGACTTTCCATGCCACAAGCTTGAGCCTTACCGCTCGGTTGCAGGGCATTTCATAAATGATTCCTAGATAGGTAGCTATCACCCTTAAGGTGAAAAATCAGTCGCTAAGAACTGAACGTTATGTTACGGTAGCTGTACATGACAGCCTGTTTCCATTCCAGGCATAGCCTGAACAACATCTTCGACAACATCATTACTTAACAACAGGTGATATAAGAGGTCAACGGCCAGCATATCAGCGATAAAAAAGAGGAGTTGCTTACAATCACAACTTAAGGAAAAAATATTCCGAAGCGAGTTATTCTAATTGGTTCGTTCCCGGCAGACTCCAAACAAAGGCAGAGAGGGTAAGGCATTATGACTTGTCCGCCATTTTCCTTAAATGAACACGAATTTTCATAACAATGGGTGACTAATAAATTTATGACTAGTTTATAGCCTACTATTCAAGTTAATTTTTTTCTCATAAGGAGTACAGAAAAGATTGATAACAATATAGTTCTTATTGTTATCAAATCTTGATTTTGAGTGACTCCTAGCTCAATCTGCCATCGAAAATAATATCATCGAATTCCGTTCGAGACAGGAGTAAATGTCAAATAAGGATTATCGCGATATGTATAGATGTCGCAAAGCCACAAGAGGAGTGCGGCCGTGACCTTGCAGCTATTTATACGCAGCATTCCAGCCAGAGTAAGTAAGGAGCGGACATCTGTGTAATAATCTAACGCAGTCGTGAAGCCGCCGACCTTGGAGCTAGGACGACCATACAAGGTGCTGCATGTGCATCGGGCGTGACTTTCAGACAAGTATGGACAAAATAGGTCAAACATATACGATTCTCGTTGGATGATCGTACTCTTGTCTATGTTCGTTTTTATTTCCGGCAGTGTATCAGTTTTGTTTAGTTTATCATTGCAATTTGTAACGTATGTTTCATCCATATCTGCGATAAACTGGATTGTAATTTGTAAATAAACCAGAGCAAAGGTGCTAGTGTAATGTAACTTTTATATACTCTTTGCTAGAAGTCAAGACAGTCGAGTTTAACTGAATAACAAAATATTGTTTAGGTGTGGCTATCACTACTGTAGCGATAAGTACTTAGATACTGATTTCAGGATTTTAGATAAAGCACGTCTGCTAAGACGGCCTGCATTATAAGAAAGAATATACCTCACGTTATTATGTTGAACAATCTTTTTCTACTATACCTTCCGCGGTATTATCTATTAAAAGTAACAAACAATGATTCTTTTATCAATTTCTGATTAATGCACTGGGACATGTCCGATAATGCTAGAACAAAGAAGTTTATCGGTGAATAATCGTATTAATGACGACACGTCTTTCATAATTAATCACTTCAAAACAAACAGAACTCGTTATGCGCCTTGTTTGGATAGCAAATAGCTATCAAATTAATGCTTCTAGCGGTCAAGAACCTAACCATATCCATATTTGAATATATTAATGTTCTTATTTTGCTTGGGTACAAATAAAAATGCACATTCCAGATACGTCAAGAGAAATTGGATTCGGAGAGCAGAATGTTTCAGACACAATTTTCACCCGTCTGGAATGACTTTCCGGTTTATTCTCTTAATCAAATTTGCAAAAGGTCGCAAACGACGACAGAGGGTTTTGCGCCCGGATCTAAATTGGTAACCTGAAGAATACCAAGAAAAACGAGCTGGAAGACTGCATTACAATTCTATTTTCCACTATGCATCATCGTCTGTAACGCCAACGCGGACGTTTCGTTAGCGCGGAATATAACTAGAGTAGAATAGAACTATGGGTTAACATAATGAAGAAGTTCCCAATCAGATATCGCGAATTTGAACATATTGTGCAAGGATGTGCTGTGGAAATAATTAGATTGCTAATCTATAAACTATGATATAAATTAGCAATCTAATTATATTCACAGCGATGATCATGCAACAGTGCTCAGAGACACATAATAAAGAATATGTATCAAAATGTAAATAAATATTAGAATCTGATAAATAGACCAAAGATTAGCATAAAACAATTGATTGATTTGGCATGAAATTCAAAATGTTTTTGGCTTGTGTTTTGCAATAAACTATTTTAGTTTTATCCAAATTAGCTTGTCTAGGTGTCATAAATTTTGGAGCGTAACGCAAATAGAAAATAAACAGCTAGAATGCATAATTTTAAGATCCATTTATATTTCACGTGTTTCTTACTCAGCTCAGCCAGCTGCTATAGAAGAAAAATCGGTTTAGTTTCGAGGGAAGATATATCATGGTTCCAGAAGCTTCTTAAATGAAAATGACAGTCCTGAAATAATTTACAACGTGTGACAAATATTACAATTTCTTGTGACGAGCAAGACGAAGAAGGATATAATATTTGTTTAGGACCAACCAATGATTTCCGCAACACCTTCTTTTGTTTGTATTAACTTATCGCACATTTTTGTCAGCTATTTCTGACCATACTTGTTTTTAAACGATGCTATCTTTCGTTCGTTGCATCTGCTACCGAGTATTTAGCTTAGGTATTATTGTTTATATGTACTTACATGTTTAGACCATACATTATGTTATGGTCTAAACATGTAAGTTGCCGTAACCAGGTAGTGTACTCAAATTTTTCGGCAATAATGTCTTCGTCGAGGCATTTTATGGAGACAAGCGCTACCAACAAAGGGTTTGCATGCTTCTGTATCAAAGTGGATGAAATCATTATAGATAGAGAGACTTTTAAAATGACTTTGTTTATCAAACGTGATGTTAATAGTTTTCATACATGTGACCTTTAGAACGATGGTAAATGTATTAATACGAGTAGCATTGTATGTTCGTATACTATTTGGTTGGTTTTGCGAATGTTTGTATACACCTATATTGATACAAGTCCGTTTTCATGCGTCAGTAGGTATATTAATTACTGTAAAGTGACCGAGAAAAATTGCTTCTTGAGAAAATTCCACTCATTCGTTCGAGCTGGAAATATAGTACATTTCCACTTTCACAAACATCAGACTTATTTTTGGCAACAAATGTCTGTATACATTTTATAAGTTTGCGTTCTCTCAACTGTATCGTTCCTACTTTCCAAAGGAAACGGTATTTAATACATGGGGCAGTATACAAGTGCAATAAAAGCCAGAATAGCTGTCATAATGTCTAGTTTTTACTCCCCTAATCAACGGAGAGCGCAATGAGTTTCTAGATATTTCAACATTTCACTCGAAGCTTTCTAAAATTTATTGAGTTCCTATAACTTATAAAAGTTAGTTATTGGTTGTGTAACTCTAAGTTCAGATTCGCAAAAACACAAACGTCACCTACAAAATGATTTAAGGGGTAGTGCCTAGTTGAACGAGTTTTTAATCCACTGATTATTTGATAAGATAAATAAAGCTGAATCAGTATGTCCTCAGAACAATGCAAATAATATCAATTCATAATCACGAAGTATTAATTGGCATCAGTAGGATTTGTCGCTCTATAAAGTCACGTTTTCGTTCATCAAAAGGCGAACGGGAATATAGAAATGAATGGTATTCATTATTTATCCCTTTACGTCGACTTCCCCACACCCTTCTACCCTCGTTGAGGGTGCTCTGGGCTCCAGGGCGGAACCACCCCTCCGAGTTTACGCAGGGAGCACTTAAGTTCATTTATGAAACTGGGTATGAGTTGATGATTTATATCGACTTACAGGTCGGCATTATTTAGGCAGCAGGGACAAATTCTTACTCAACAGTAATTGTGAAAATGTATTTCAGTGAATATATAAAGGTATGGCTGATACTGTTAAACATGGAAATGTGATGAAAATATTTATTTACACAGGTGTCCCATCAACATTAAAATTCATCACATATATTCTTCATCTTCTGTCCTTATCCCTTTATAAATGGGGTCGAAACTTCATGTATCATGAACTATGCTTCCGCTCTTTCAGCTGTTGTCTCAGCACACACACTTTTTGTTAACAAAACGTTTATCTCACTCTTCTTATGCTCCTCATTATGTTTTTATTTTTACCCTTCACAATGCCTAAAATCACGACATGTTACGAGTATACTATTTTGAAATATTGTGTAAGAAATTAATATGTATATACGTCTCAAAATAAAATTTTGTGCGGTACCTATACCTAATTTAAAGGTAAAAAAATAAAAAACTATGACCTACTTTAAAGGATATAAAAAGTCATTTTTCTAAATTAATAGATGTCAAAGAAAGAGACTCGCAACAGTGAAACAAACATCACCTTAAATGCATTATTATTGGTAATCTTATTATTATTGGTATTTAGATGATCATGTTCAATTTTTGTTATTTTTTGTAACTGCTTCAAATTGTGCGAGGTCTTCTGTATTCTAAAGTTATATTATATTTAGAATTTATAATTTTTAAAGCACTCAAAACAAACAGTAGTCGCGAGCGTCACGGTGTCAATGACCTCGTCTAACGAATAACGATATAACTTAACATCAGAAAGATACGTCTCAAATTTTATGGAGCGTCAAGTTGGCCGCTCAGGCAATTAAGACATTTTCAAGTGTGGATCATCGCACGGATGGACACAAACACCGCAGCAGCGGCGGGCATTCTATGCTAATCTACTAGTTTTTATCTCCACATATGGATCTATATAAAGATAATTAAACATTTCATCCTCTGATAATTATGTCTAGCAGATGTAATAAACCTAATGCTCATTATTTTGATTTAAACGTCTATTCTTTCCCATTATGGTAATACTATCCAATAAAATGTTCTAAAACAATTAAAAAACATTAGAATACTACATTATTCCACCCTTCACGTCTCGGCTTCGGGTGCCTACAGTAGGAACTTATATTCCTGCTGTCCCCAAATGTTCGGTTTCTCCTCCCCTCGCCGCGTATTATTGATCTATAAACCGGCTGTGTCCTAGGACACAGAATAAAATAATAGTATTAAGGATTTCGCTATATCAACTCATTATATTGTCCTTGCAATGATTGTGAGTATAGCCTATCGAGTTTTTGACAAACATTTATTGTCCTTAAAGTTTAAAAACTACGCATCATCTTTATGCGTTAAAATCCACATCATGCCAACATTTATATTTCCAAGTTTACTGTGGCAACGTTATTTATCATTCACTAAAACTAAGATGACAGGTTTGGACAAAAAACATGCTATTGAGCATATTGTCTTATTGGGTTTTGATTTTATCGACTCCCTAGCCTTAACAGTTAGATATTTCGCATTCTGGGGTACGGAGCGCCAGTTTGGTCTCCAGGCAATCGATGCAGGGATTCGGGAAGTTGTATTCTCCCTTTCTCGCAGCGGGCTAAGTACCTATGTCCTTCTTGCTCTGATACACAAACACTGGCCTGTCTGGCAGATTACATTACATACCTCGCTAGTGTTCAACAATATGTAGATACCTACATGGTACGTGCACATTTCAACATTTGCGACACCATTCGTGTCTCTGTCAACACATGGTGCGAAAACCAAGCACCGTGTCGAGAGACTGAAACAAACCTACTTAATTGTATGTATAATGAAAAAATTCAGTTTAAACAGCTCGTAATACGTTGAACTCCACAGATATGAACTCAAACTTAATTAAGGATAAATAATTGCTACAACGAACTTTATAATGACTCATTACCAACCATTCTGTGCAAAGAAGTCAACAGGAAATAAAACACAGAAATGAAATCCATTGATTTACATACGTAGCATAGCAAGGGAATGACATTAATTTTACTATACCTTGTACTTTTAGAATTTAATCATTTGTAATTTCGATAAAATAATGAGTTTAAGGAAGATATGGATGGAATGGATAAGAGATTTCCAGAAGACACGTAACATAACATTATTTACATCGTTAATAATTGATGAGTGCGGTGCTAATTATAGATTTCGTGAGTGATTGAATTCACTGTACGAGGCGCTATGATGCGTGAAAGTGGCGAAAGTTAGCATGACAATAACCGAACCGGTTTAGTTTTAACTCTTTTAGTGCACCGTGATTATGTGCTTTATGAGAAACTTTTACAGCCCGATTGTACTCGTTTTTTTTTCAATGTAATATTGGAAATGATATAGTTTAGTTACCTAATGTTTGCTGTTTCTCAGCGTAGATAATATGTAAGATTTAATACCTATTAGGTATATAAGAGTATTCAGATAATAAATAAGCTATCTCTTAAATGACTGTAAAACTATAATCAAAGGTCCTTCAAGTCGACTACAAAATGAATCCTTCAAGTCAAGCTTTAAAAAGATGTTAAACGTTTATTATTCAAAACAAGGAGCGCTTATGGCTGCGTCAACCATGTGTTGTGTTAGTCAGGCTGCTATTTATAGTGTCCTGGGTGATACAAAACTTAGGGTTCGTTAGCACCACATCGATGCTTCTCGTCAAGTTGCCTCTGAAGAAATTAATGACCGGCTTAACCAAGAACTATTTTAACAAAAATCATTTCGGTAGTTTGTTATGTAACTCAAGTGTTTAATCCGTTATATGAACTATTGAATAAAAGTAGGACAAATTTAATAATTGAAAATTCAACATCATGCCGTTACGAACGAGATTTATGTAATGAAATGATAAAGCTCTACTAATTTTTTAACCAGTGTCATCACCCCACAATATTTTTTTGTGACAATGCGAGCTCAATCCTTTGTGTTGTTCCTACTTCATTGTAAGTTTATTAAAAATTATTTTAATATTTACGTAAATGTTTTATTAGTCTGACAATATTTATATACTTAGGTACTTTTGTATATTAAACATAAAAAAAATATTATCATTTATTCTCATTCTAAAACATATAATAAACGTATTAATCCATTACACCATCGCCATTAATACAAAATATAGTGTTATCAACCTAGACAAAAGTATACCTATCTGGTCTTTTCATATTTTAATTAAATTACACGTTTTTTGTAGCAAGTTACGGATGCAAGCACAGTTACGGAAATTATTCAGAATTTCGGCTAGTTGTAGCACTCGGGTGTAAGTTGAACGACTCGGCATCGCATCGGAGGCGCAACGAAGTAATTGTATTTATTAACATAATAATATCGCACTGCAATTAACGAACCATGCCAAAACGGTTGTTCGTTTTTTACCTATTTTTTCTATAGTTAGAAATTAAAGTTACCGAAAACTTCCGCCAGTTAGAAATTCAATAGACACCAATTATGATTACATAGAAGTAACAATATTTAAAGTAATTTCATCAACACGCATAAAATTATCATAAAAAATTAGATGTATTGAGTTAATCTCTCTAATTATCTCTATAATATCGAATGTCTTTAACCAGGCGTCGAATATTTTGTTCAGATCACCTACGCAAGAGATTACTATAGTTGATATATTATGATGTCTCCTATGGGTACCAATATAGTGCAGGTAGTTGTAGTTTACGAGTTTCAACTTTACTTCACAATGTAAATAATTATTAAATATCCCAGTGTTCCATAAAATATAAACCTATTTCGTATAACAAAACAAATTTTTACAAATGCTTTGAGAAAACATTAAATTTAACACTAGATAAATAATTCAATATTAAAATATATTTGAATAAATGAAATAAAAAGTTAAGTTTTCATGTCTAAGTGTTTTTTTTCATAACTTTCGAAGGGTTCCAAGTTCGTTACGAAAATTATTAGGAAAGCAGCTTGTTTATTTTTTATGTTAGTAAGTTATTAATTTATAAATAACTAGCGGCCCGCCCCGGCTTCGCACGGGTAATTACGACTATAAATTGAGATGTAAGCTATCCTACCTTTTTATTTGGATCAAATTGCACACAGTGTGGAAATCAAATTTAAAATTGGTTCCGTAGTTTAAAAACAACGTAACTCGTAATTTTTATATAGAATGATTAATAGGGAGTTGTTGGGACATAATATCTTGAATTGAAGAGTGGCAGAATGCGGATGGTCTTTTTAAAATAAATATTTCAATACTTTTTTTTTCTGTAGTTGTTGCCTGAAACGTGTAATAATCTTTACAGCGCAAGGATACAGATTTATATACTAAAAATGAATTGTGTTAAATTTTTATAGTACGGCAAGTGAAATGGTTTAGGTATATACCCGAAATATTGTTGCCGAAATTTAGTATGTGTAGAATAAATTATATGTTATAAGTAAAAGCCAATTATATGTAGAAGCTGTAGATGTTATGGAATAAATAACAAATGTCTTTCGTATTTTAGTTGGCCTTTTGCACACCCGCGCTGTGTGGCAGCTGGTATGATGATGGCCTAGCGAGTAGGCGGGTAGATAGCACATGTTTTGTCGAATCCGTGCGTTACGGTCTTTCTTCGCGCGAAGGCACATATTTTTTTAAGCAGATTCCTAAAATAGTACGTAAATGACGTACCTTTATTTCTAGGTATGTAGGAGTAAAAATATACCTTTATGTTTGGAGGTGTACCTAACGCATTAAATTCACCAAAAAAGCAAGTGTTAAAAAAATTTATTAAAACCTGTGTGGGTAGAGGAAAATTTAGTTAATAGGTAATTTACTCATACTTTATTCCGTTTCACGACATACTATGGCATAAAGCGAAGACAAAAATCACGAAATATGCCTTCAGAATACCTACCGATGTTACATTTGCAGGCATCAAATTAGCGGATGTCCAGTGCATACAACGTACAGACTGGCCGACAGAAACGAATAACAAAACTGCGCACTGCATTACAAACAAAGTGTAAGTGCCCAACTGTACAAAAGTAAAAAGAAACTAGTCATGACCGCACCCTCATTTTGCCAACACTGCGAATAAAAACTGCACTGCACGATTATGTAGCTTCACTTTGCATTGAATCTCTTTCGAAAAGCATCTCCGATCAATAACTAATTCCCTAAATGCATTTTACACTGTTCGTATCAAATGCCGGCTCCCGAGGGAGATCCAAAAGGCTTGAATTGACATGCGATCCCATCTTATATTTGGAGCAACTGGTAAATATGTTGTGTATCTTTTGACACACACTTTATTTGTAACTATTTGCACGTTAGATAGTAAAATGATTAACTTACCAAGTGTATATGACGTTGTCGTAAAAAGGTGAGTTCTTGTCGTAGGTACACTGCACACCAACGTTCGTTAGCGACTGAGCGAGCGGAGGCGGAGGCGGCTGGCGAAGTGCGATGCGGACACTATCGGGGGTGGCGTGGCACGGCTCGCAGTACGGTACAGCAGCGGCTGCGGCTGAGTTATGTTACTTTACTACGTACTGGTGATTCATATCACATTATATATAATACCTACGTTACTGGTGATTCATACGGGACAGGCGTTATCTTTTGAATTAAACTTAAATTGATAATGTAAAGTCATAGACTAGGGGAAAAGTCTTAGTGTGGAGTTGCACCAGTTGACACGGTCGCAACTGATTTTGTGCTGTACTATCCACAAATGTCTAAAATATAAAATAGCGCTATTCATTTGAGTAGGTACCTATCTAGATATTTTCAAGGCTTACCTATGTAGGTACAAACAAAATAGTTTTTTATTACAAAACTACAAACTGTTTATTCTTTTTATGTGAATCATGATGGGTTATGCTCAGGCCTACTGCAACTAGATAGGTATGTATTTCTTTTTCAGTCTGAAACAAGGGATGTTGATTTTTGTGTGGTAAAAGTTAAGCTATATACTACCCATACTACCTAGGTGTATGCTGTGCTACATAAACGGCTCGACCCTTTGTCACAGCGTAGAGATGTTGGATGCATCTTTTATCGTATATATCACGGGGAGTGTTCTGAAGAACTGTTCGATTCATTACCTGCAGTTCAATTTCGCCACCGGACTTCCGGACAAAGCATGATGTTTCATGAATTTCATGTCGACGTCTAGAAGTCCAACTTTGCGATTTTCACAGCATTTTCTACCTCTCATTGCCACATTATGGAACCAGCTGCCAGGTAAAGTATTTCCGAACAGTTACGACTTAGGAACCTTCAAGAAGAGAGCATATTCCCTCCTTAAAGGCCGGCAACGCATCCTCGAGGCCTCTGGTGTTGCGGATGTTTGTGGGCGACGTTGATCACTTACCATCAGGTGAGCTGCCTGCTCGTTTGCCCTCCTATCCCATAAAAAAAACTGCAATCAGCACACTACAAAATGTAATGCATGCATAATTTGGAAACGAAAATCAAATCGAAAAATATTTATTTCAGAGCTTATTTTTCACAAAATGAGTTGACACCATGTTGACGTTATTTATTAAATTATTTTTGATAAACTAGTCAATAATGTTTTGATCTAAAGTTGCCGATATGTAGCAATTTTTTTATAAACTATATAATATTAATTAAAGCTATATTTAATTGATCCGGGAACGTTCCTTCTGATTCTCTATATTTCTCAAATTAAAATAAATAGGGCCATGAATTTTTGCAGAAATGGTTGGTCGACTGGAGTAAACGGCAGTCACGCTGCCTGCCCTTACGTCTTTCCTACCGAAACAAAATAATCATTGAATGTTTTAGTTACATATTAAGTGCGATATTATATTTTTTTTCTAATTATATTATTATTTATTTTAAGTTTTATATAATTTTTAGGCTATTTTATATTTTGTTTGTACGATCTCTAATTATTTTCCAAATAAATTTAGATTTGTTTTGAGGATTTTTAATTTTTCTTATACATTGATTTTTCTTTGCCCTGTAAACGGTTTTGTTTTTAATTTAACGGATGTTCTATAAAGTCTTACGAAAGCGGGATGCTTAAAATATGTGCCAATTAGTCTTAATAGCCGTTTATTTCTGCAGGAGATTTTTATTCCACACGTCGTTCGTCTCGCGTCATGAATGTTTACTAAATTTTTTTTTTATGCGTTGTCAAAATATTTAACCATGCAGTATGAAAGGTGAGACGGTACTTTACACCGGAACAGATGCTTACTTTGTACAAAGCTCAAGTAAGGTCTTATGTTGAGCTCTCACCTTTGGGACGGTTCTGCCAAATACCAGCTTGAGGCACTAGAGTCGATTGAGAGGCGCGCGTAGAGGTTAATAGGCAGCGACTTACTGGGTGAGTCGCGGCTGCAAAGCTTCGAGCACCGCCGTAAAGTCGCTTCCCTATCGGTCTTTTACTGGATACATTTCGGTGAATGTGCACAAGAACTACACGACCTAGTTCCACCCTCCATCGGACATCCAGACAGACGGAGAGGCGCCATCCGTACATGGTTGATATTCCCAGAACTCGTACGAAGCGCTTCGCTTCCACTTTTATGGTGCGTACTGGGAAAGAGTGGAACTCCTTACCGTTGTCAGTTTTTCCCGATGAAAACAACATGGGTGTCTTCAAATCGAGAGTAAATAGGTTTCTTCTAGGTAAGCGTGCTCCATCTTAGACCACACCAATGCTTAACATCAGGTAGGGTGTGGTCAAACGCGACCTATAATAAAAAAAAAGATCATAAAATCCGAATCCTGCACTAATAAGTTTATTTTATTTATAACTTTCTGGTCTGGTTCCATTTATATTTCATCAAAATTGGTTACGTAATTATTTTTAAGTTATATTTGATTAATCATTTTAGGCTGCGATGTAGAAACTTATTATACCCTTGTATGTTTATCAAAAATCCTCCTTATAGAATTAACTTACCGTACTCAAAAAAAAACGATTTTATTCGCGGATGATACCTCTCTGATTTTTAAAGTAGATAGGAAAGATAGTGAACTCATTCATGTAAATAATGTGTTATCAATGATCTCTGGATGGTTCGCCGCTAATAATCTTCTGTTAAATTCAAAAAAGACCAAATGTTTAAAGTTTTCATTACCAAATGTTCCTTATGTTGAACCAAACATTAAGCTTGGCCTAGATAAACTCTCTATTGACAAAGCGACAGTCTTTCTGGGAATCAAAATGGATTCAACTTTACAGTGGGATCCACATATACATGATCTAGCCGGAAGACTTAGTTCTGCTGCATATGCAGTTTGTAAGATAAGACAGTTAACAGATGTAGCTACTGCACGGCTAGTTTATTTCGCATACTTCCACAGTATTATGTCGTATGGTGTATTGCTGTGGGGAGCTGCTGCTGAGATAGAGACAATCTTTATCTTACAAAAGCGTGCAATTCGAGCCATATATGAAATGGATCCTAGGGAATCTCTAAGGGATCTTTTTAAAGAAATTGATATATTAACTTTACCGAGTCTGTATATATATTTGAAAATATTATGTATGTTCGGAAAAATTTGAGTAAATTTAAATTAAACAGTGACAACCATCATTACAACACTAGGAACAAATATAAATTAACGGTACCATGTTTTAGATTAGCAAAGACAAATAAAAGGTCCTTTTTAGGTAATTGTGTGCGGTTTTATAATAAAATTCCCGAACATATTACAATGCTCACAGAAGGAAAATTCAAATTGCACGTGAAAAATATTTTGATGAAGAAATCCTACTACACAGTTTGTGATTACTTGAACGACAAAAATGCTTGGAAAATTCCACCTCTGCCAAGCCATCACATGTCTCCTACGTAATTTAAACAAATATTGTAATAATTGTATTATATTGTTTATAACACATTGTAAAAAGACGTTTAAAAGAATGGCCCCGAGTTTCTTGCCCGTTCTTCTCGCAGTGGCTCTATAAACTTTTTTTGCTGAACGTGGCAGTACAATGTAGAATATTTCAATATTAAAATTTGTAATTGACCTTCATAAGAGCGTCGTAGACGCCTAAATTGAATAAATGATTTTGAATTTGAATTTGAATTTGAACGATCCGCGGGAGATAGTCATAACTGTCCTCTTTGTCTCGTTCTATCAGTGTACTGGAGTATGTGGTTTTGTGTGTGTATTCATAACTACACACACAAAACCACAAGAAATATAGAAAGGTAGCGACATCATACTGAGAATAAAGTTTTTGAAAAAACACTTCTTTCGATCATATGAAGTCTAGTAGTCTGGTCGATACTCGATGGCCGCGCGCCGTCACCTATGACGGTTAAAGTAATACAATTGAAGCACAAAATTTCGGCAGAAATGTCAAGTCACAGGAGGCCGAGGAGGTTTAGGCATCCGACGCGATATCGGAGGATGCGGGTTCGACTCCCGCCTTGGGCATAAAATTGTGTACTCCAATCATTTGTACAATATGATTTTCGCTTAGCACGCGAAAGTGAAAACGACTGGGCCCCCCCCTACTTCTAATTCATCGAAGTTTCGAGCTTCGGGTCCGAAAGAAAGGTATCCGCAAAACACGTATTGGCTCACTTTTTTCACGGTAACATTACCGTGCTTTTGTTTAACTCATGGAAGTTATAAGTACTGCGTTGTACGCTAAGATTTTTTTTACCTGTAGATCAGTTGTTTGCCCTCCATATTTACTAGACGAATTCAGGGTAATCGCCTGAGTCACTACCAGTCTAGCACTTCCGAGCGTCCGGTGAATACATCGCCGCTAATCGTGTTTTTTCGGAATAATCTGTGGACAATACACCTTCCTTGTGTCCTTAGACTCTGCACCAATTATACAGGCACTGTGAGAGATAAGAAAACTGTTTCGTTTCACGCGTAATTATTGCTTTTATTGTTGAAATAGAAAATATCGTTATTTTGTTTTATCTTTGGAACGAATTTCAATGAAATGGATGAGCGAGATATGTGTATCGTTTGGTGTGAGAGAGTGAAAGAGATGCAGCATAATGGTGATCGGAACGTCTCGTGGCGGTTCGGTGGTAACACGAATTGCTTATTTATCTCTTTCTAACAACAGATATGACGCATAATATTTGAACGTTCTTTCCTTGTCATTACAAACTGCTTATAGATGTGCGTAGGTATGTACATAGGTAAATTCTAGTAAGCTTTTAGAGCAGTGGTGTTCGGATATAACAACTACGAAGTATATATTCTATTTGATCTATGCCATACTGGTTGTACGTAGTACTTATTACTCCATGGTTTAACTTCATTCGTAGCATAGACTAGCAAGCGTTTGCCAGTTTAGAGGAGGAAGTATCTATAATGGAGTAGCTATGCCCGTGTACCCGATAGTGACAGAGTATAAATACCTAATATTGCGAAATTGCCAGTGTCCCATAACATTACCCAAATTACAATGAAGCTTTTAGAAAAAAATATTGCCGCGCCTACTGAAAAAAATAGAATTTGCATGGTACTTGCTTAAGGTGGACTGGACTGTTAAATTTGTTAATTCAGGGAATTTAAAATTTAATGTATGATGCTAGATCGGATAACTTTAGTACGTGCATTGTTTTTAAATTGCGCAAATCGGAAATTATACCCTGTATTTTGGCATCGTAACTCACATATATATAATTGTTTCTTAACTGTTTTTGCAAATTAGTAGAGAAATATATGAAATCAGATACATATATACTATGTAAGATACAATAATAAAATACTCTAAAAAGGATCTCCGATTTGACTAAATTGAAGAATCATATACCTACAAATGTTATTCGATCTCGCAACAAATAGAAAGACTGTTAAATTTTGAATTACTCGCTACAGATTGAACGGTCCACCTTAATGGCAGAGAAACCAGGTCCGCTTGTTTTAGAAAATTAGCATGATTCTAAAACTAACTGACAAAGTACAGTATATTTTTGGTAGAGTTTAAAAGGGAGTAGAGTTTCTTACTTATTAGATTAAGAGGTCCAAATAACTGTTTATCTAGGTAACTTAACCCATATTGGTACTATTGGACAACTAGCTTGCGCCTGTGGACTCAACCACGTGGAATAGTTATATCGTAGTCCCCCGATAGTACTCAATATCTCGGAATGTATTAATAGTATTATTAATTATATTAGTAGCCAATGTACTAATCCGGGTCCTAAGGAATCTATGATAGCTCAGTGAAGTTCAGTGAAGTTTTGAAGCAGTGATAGCTCAGTGGCTTTGGCTATGGACTGCCGCGCAGCAGGTCCATGGTTCGAATCCCGCCGCTGGCTTGAGCTTCACCGCATGGTGGAAGGGCATTTTTGCGGATGCCCGCCTGGCTAGCGACCACCCTCAAGTGGAAAATCTGTCGCCAAGCACCTAACGGTGTGTTCCGGCAGCTGTCCTTGAGAGCCAGTAACTCTAGGTTAGTCTGAACAACATCCTCGACCACATCATCACTTACCATCAGGTGAGACAGTGGTCAAAGGCTAACCTATCAAGCAAAAAAAAAAAAAAAAAAAAACATTCGAAAAAGTGTAATTTTTAATCTATGTTCACGCTCTCTTTTCCTCCCTAAACAAATTTCATCATAGGAGAGCGAGACATATAGACAAAAGAACACTACTTAATTTTTATGGATTATATCTCAAATCAAGAAATAATTTTGTAGTAAAACTGAAGATTATCATATAATTTAACACGCAGGCATTCATGTTATGATCAGAAATTCATATTTGATTCGTATATACTGTATAAGAATGGTGAAGACAAATGAAAAATAGCACATACATGTGATACGTAATGTGTTCCATATTTCGTTCAGTTCTGTTTTTACCATGGAAGTAATAAGTACTACGTACAACAGGAATGAGCTGTTGTCGCAAAATTGAAGCCGAACGAGAGCGTAGTAACTGTACCTCTTAACCCTCTCTGCCAATGGAGACAATATTAAAATATGATTTAAGGACAGTAATTTTATTATAAAAAAATATTTGTGATCTGACGTCAGCAGATCATTGCTTCAGATGGATTTTAATCAAAGATGCTAATGATGAACTTGCCCTTTGCGGCACTGTACATTTCCTGTTTTTGCTTGCTTTTCATACTCGCGTCATATAGGTAGGTACTTACTGGCACGTTAATGTTATCCATACGGTATTTTAACTTGGCTCTCTCGTTGAAATAACTACCTACAACCGCGCTGTACGTAAACATGCGATAGGGCTACCCGCCTCCATTATTTTAATTACATTTGCCTACTTTGTGTTTCCATTTAGTTTTTGATTGTAAATATACTTTTTTTTATATGAACAAATAAAATTCTTTGTGAAATGAACAGGAAGTGTTTACTAAAAATGCGTGTTGTTTTTTGACTAGTAGGTAGATTTAATTAAAAAACCTATATTTGAATAAAAAATCTGAAATCTGTCATTTTTTTTTAGGCTCAGATGCTCCTCTCATTCTTCATACTGCATTTGGAGTATTATACCGTACATTTTCGACTGTATGTGGGGTTTTTGTGGGATTTTCGACTGAATTTGGAGTTAAGGTCCTACATCAGTGTATAGCGAGCCCGAAGGGCGAGCTTCTGGTGAGGCCGAAGGCCGAACTTCTGGTGAGGCCGAAGGCCGAACTCTAGCCCGCGAGGCCGAAGGCCGAGCGTATGGTGCACGAGTCCGTAGGGCGAGCGCATGGCGAGGCCGCAGGCCGAGCCGTATTAGTGTCTTGCGAGGCCGAAGGCCGAGCTCTGAATTTACATGCTCCTCTCATTCTTCATACTGTATCTGGAGTATTTTACCTTACATTTTCGACTGTATTTGGAGTTTTAGTGGGATTTTCGACTGAATTTGGAGTTTTTGTCCTAAAACAGTGAAATTTATTTTTTATCATGCTTTGATGCTCCTCTCATTCTTCATACTGCATTTGGAGTTTTTTACCTTACATTTTCGACTGTATTTGAAGTTTTAGAGGGATTTTCGACTGCCTTTGGAGTTTTGGTCCTATATCAGTGTAATTCTTGATTTCTGTCATTTTTTTATCACACTTCGATGCTCCTCTCATTCTTCATACTGCATTTGGAGTATTTTACCATACAATTCCGACTGTATTTGGAGTTTTAGAGGGATTTTCGAGTGCCTTTGGGGTTTTTGGTCCTATAACAGTGTAATTCTTGATTTCTGTCATTTTTTTATCACACTTCGATGCTCCTCTCATTCTTCATACACTGCATTTGGAGTATTTTACCTTACATTTTCGACTGTATTTGAAGTTTTAGAGGGATTTTCGACTGCCTTTGGAGTTTTGGTCCTATAACAGTGTAATTCTTGATTTCTGTCATTTTTTTATTACACTTCGATGCTCCTCTCATTCTTCATACTGCATTTGGAGTATTTTACCTTACATTTTCGACTGTATTTGAAGTTTTAGATGGATTTTCGACTGCCTTTGGAGTTTTGGTCCTATAACAGTGTAATTCTTGATTTCTGTCATTTTTTTATCACACTTCGATGCTCCTCTCATTCTTCGTACTGCATTTGGAGTAGTTTACCTTACATTTTCGACTGTATTTGGAGTTTTTGTGGGATTTTCGACTGAATTTGGAGTTACGGACCTACATCAGTGTATAGCGAGCCCGAAGGGCGAGCTTCTGGTGAGGCCGAAGGCCGAACTTTCGGCACGTGAGGCCGAAGGCCGAGCGTATGGTGCGCGAGCCCGAAGGGCGAGCGCTTGGCGAGGCCGTAGGCCGAGCCCAGTTAGTGTCTTGCGAGGCCGAAGGCCGAGCTACGTATTGACATGCTCCTCTCATTCTTCATACTGTATTTGGAGTATTTACCTTACATTACGGACTGTATTAGGAGTATGAGTACGTTCTTATGCCAATTTCGATGACGTCTGCCAAATAAAAAAAGTTTTTCCGATTTGGCTGAAAATCGATATCTAGGTCGTTCTGGACGTTCTTATTCCAAATTTGAAATTTTTTTTTCGATGACGTCTGCCAAAAAAAAAAGTTTTTCCGATTTGGCTGAAAATCGATATCTAGGTTGTTCTGGACGTTCTTATTCCAAATTTGAAATTTTTTTTTCGATGACGTCTGCCAACTAAAAAAAGTTTTTCCGATTTGGCTGAAAATCGATATCTAGAATGTTCTGGACGTTCTTATTCCAAATCAGAAATTTTTTTTTCGATGACGTCTGCCAAGTAAAAAAAGTTTTTCCGATTTGGCTGAAAATCGATATCTAGGTCGTTCTGGACGTTCTTATTCCAAATTTGAAATTTTTTTTCGATGAGGTGCCCCTCTTATTCTTCATACTGCATTTGGAGTATTTCATTTTATGTTTGGACTGTATTAAGAGTTTTTGTGGGAGTTTTGACTTTATTTGGAGTAACTGTCCAAGGCCGAAGGCTGAGGTCCAACTTGAGGGTATTTTTCCACATCCCCGACTGGTCTCCATGGTAACTGCCCGCGATAACCAAATCACCTACGAGTGGGGTTCCTTTACCGAAGTGACTCAGAACCTTGGTCTGATTCTGACCTCCTTTCATTGTTTTTGATCTTTTGGAATGTTGCTATTTGATGATTGTGTTGATGACAATAAATTATTTCCGCCGATACTTAACGTTGAAGTCGAAGGAATATTGTTTGATTGTGAAATGATTTATTAAAGTTGTCGTATTTCCACTATATTTGGAATTCACTGAGCACAATTTACAGCTAACACGGGATTTGTTTTTATGGTAAAATTCCCATACATTCTTAAAGTTTATTTTATAATGATAATTACCTTTTATATTCACTAACAAATACGAAAATTTAAATTTACGCAGGCTTTTTGAAATAAATGCACATAAATAAAGAATAATAGCCCGGCACAACTTCCATCCAATCATATTCATGTTACGATCTGACCCGTTGTCTATGCAGCGAGAATGAAAAAATAGTCATTATTACTAGATCCATAAGTAAACAATCGCGAAATAAAGATAAAGCATTTGTCTCGTGCCGGTGCCGAGTTGGACCGACCCAGGCTGCCCGCCGACAATGTCTCTCACCCCGTACCGTAACCGAGTCAGCCCGAGTTACGAAAGATTGAACTCGGGCTGACGGGTTGGAAGTAGAGATCCGCGCCACGCCGGCGTGCCGCCGCCGAGTTACCTCGGCGCGCCGCCACCGCCGCCGGGTCATGAAAAAATTCGCGCCAAAGGTGCAGTACCCTGGATAGCTGAGGTGTGGGGGAGTGCTCCGACCGGAATCCGAACTGCTCCGGTCGGGACTTCATGTGAGGGGCTATCCGTCTTAAGAAGAGGCGTTCAAAGACTTTCGAAATGCTTGTCAGTAGAGTGATAGGCCTGTAATTCTTGGGTCTCCAAACGTCTTTGCTGGGTTTCGGGAACATAACCACGTGGCTCATTTTTCATTGAGAGGGGAAGTGCTCCGTGCGCAGGATCCCGTTAAACAGTCGCGTGATGGCTGCCGTGGTTTTAGAGGGCAGGTGACGGATCGCTGCCCAAGATCTTCTTGTGTTTAATGGGACACTGAAGTATTCATCGAGGAACTGTTCCACAGAGTCTGAGTGTTCTCTGTTCACTGTGGGATTGGGCTTGAATTAGTTCTCAAGGGATTGGGCAAATATTTCTGCCTTGTCCTCTGCTCTGTATCTCAAGTTGCCATTTTCGTGGAAAAGACAACGAATCTGTTCAGGGTGTTTCCTAAGTTGCCTGCAGAGTTTGTGGAGTGAGACCCAGTTCTGTGGATGGGGTCTCGTGAATGTTGTACTGAGCAGGCGTTTTTCTTTTATGAGCTCTCTTATATAGCGGGGATGGCTCGGCAATGTCGATTCTCCTTAGGGGTTTTCTTTAATTGTGGAGGTATGAAGTGCCTTCTTTATGCATTAAGTGATCTTTACTGCAAGATTGTCCATTGTCCTGTTGGGGTAGTGACATGCCTTGAAGTTAAGGTATCTCATGCGGTTTTCATAAACTTAGGCCAGTCGATTTTGGGCCTTTGTGGAAGTTTGTGTATCGGTTGGTGGCAAGATCCTGTTTCTTCAATATTTTGAGTAATTAATTTGAGTAGCTACTTAGTAGCTACTTTGTATGCAAGATAATAAACATTTAGGTACCCTTTTAGTACATATACAGCAGATTTAATTTTTCTATTCCACCATATAGGTAAAAAAAATAATATCACGCGGGCTACGCCGCGCCGCGCCGGGTACGTTTACCAGCGCGCCGCCGCCGACTTTCATGACCGCGGCGCGGACCTCTAGTTGGAAGACTGACCCGAGTTGCACGGGTTAATTAACTCGGGTCGCCCATCGCTAGCTAGCGGCCCTGTATTGCTTTCTACACCTTTACAGGAACTAACAGACGACGACATCCTACATCTCGTACATAGGTGTAGGACAAAATATCTTACCAACGACGTCACTTTTAAGTTTTACCGTGCAAGTAAAATACACGTTCTATAGGCCTGAAGTTGGCAAAATTAATGTCCCTATAACCTGCGGACACGGTACCTGAAATGACAGTATAACTAGACTGTATACCTTGGCAGTCTACCTCTTGCCAGAACAGAGACAAGGGGTCAGTTGAGATTCTCTCACTCGGCACACTTTTCTGACAATAAGCTCAATCCAGTTGTATAGTACTTAGAAATACGCAATATTTTCAGTGATTTGATTACATACTCATTGATGCGGATCACGATATTTATTGAACGTATAGCAATCGCTTGACCGACTCGTTCTGCTTACACCTAACATTAATAGCATTATTGGGATCGGAAAGAGATAAATGATCGAAAGCTTTGTTGTTAGAGTAGTGTAGCTGAATGTTGGTCATACAAGTTATGTTTCAAAAGAATTATATTTCCTATTGCCATCTTTGATCATTGTAAAAAAATTTAATTCCCGCCGGCTTTGACGGTTTTGCTTTTGGCACGTGCAATTTTCACTATTTTCTTGAAATACAAATTCGCTTATCTGCAAAAAGCTCATCACTGATGCTAACTGTTGGGAAACACCTTTTTGGTAAGTGTTTCAATTTATTATCCAGCTTATCACATCTCCAGCAGATGCACGTGTTGTGATTTACTAATCGTAGACACCAAAACAACCATTTGCATTCGCCAAACGTTATAGCTACGATATGGTTTTGTATTAAGTGATTGCGATGTGAATAAAGAAGTGATATTGTGTGCGAATGATTTGTTAATAGGTGTCAATATTCACATAGGAGGTAAGGTGCGTCATTTGTTTTTGTTTACCTGCAGATTGTTAGCTGCAATATGTCATCTCCGATCCGCTGTCGCGGTCCATGGAAAATTCACAAGCGTACTTCTGAACCCGATAGGTGGCTTGATGAAATGGGATATTTTCGAAAGCACACTGCTAGGGACGCAAGCTGCTTATTTCGCGCAGTGTCTGAGAATGTTTACAACACACAAAGATACTATTTCGAGGTGCGCTTGGAGTGTGTTCACTTCATGGCTACAAAGAGACACCTTTTCGAAGGGGTAGGTCTCTATTATCAATCAGTTTGTTTGGTATTTTGTATACCGTCCTTTCCAACACAATTTCTAATCCTATATTTTATGTCCATTTTATAGTCCTTGACATGCCCATTTGAAAATTACCTGAAAGAGATGTCCAACCCATCTGAGTGGGGTGGGTTAGTTGAGATATCAGCTATGAGCCACTTGTATAGGTAAGCTTATCAATTTCTCAGTGATCACAGTTAACCCACTTTGTATGTGTTGTTATTGTAAATTAATATTACCATTCCCAGTCAAAAACAACTTTGATATATTATTGCAGACGTGATTTTGTCATATTTGAAGCCAATAAGGGTCCACAAACCAAAATATGTAATGGTTATGGCAATACCATTTACTTGTTCTATTCCTCTGACACCAAGCATTTTGATGCAGTTTACACAAAAGACCTCATAAACACATCCTCTTTTTGTCAGTGTAAGTTATTTATTTTTTCTGTACTTCTGGAATTTGTATTCATATATGAATTCTTACATTTAGTTTTTATGCGAATTTATAGCTCTGCAATGTAAAAATCAGCCCTCAACTATACTGTTCATAAGCTGGATTGCCTAATATTTGACCATGGTTCAATCTGTAAAGAAGATTCCATTATTAAACATTACTCCTACAGAATAAGTAAATTTGTAAAAAAAATTGTTATCCAGATACGGTGCAACTAAGGCTTGAGCTTATAGTAAGGGAGCCTCTGAACAAAATTAATGACAATCCATAGAACTTTGAAAATATGTAAAATCAATAAAATATTTAAATAAGTTGACAATAAATCAATAGTAAGCTGACTAGGCTCAGGTTGAGATGGCTATGAGAGCTGGAAGCATATCATACCAGGGTCCTTATGCTCTAGAACATAAGAGATTCCTTGCAAATTATGTGTGATATCATAACATGCAGTAAAACTATAATGCGTAAGATATTGAGCTAAATAGACAAGGAATCTCCAAACGGTTTGTCACAAGTTACATTCAGGAGTTATGCTTGAAAACCTTTTTCCCTCAAAAATCTTTTTAATATTTCATTGTGAAAGTAAACACTTGAAGGTTTAGTGCGAGTATTTGAACATGTAATGTTTACCCTTACTTTGCCCCAGAGGAACTTTCTATCTTACCTCTGACATTTTCTCCACAAAAGCCATTTTTAAGAACTTTTTTTTATTGAGCTGCATAATTATGACAATTTGAAACATGCTGATAACATGCTTGCAACATGACATCAAAGTTGAAGGTGACATACAGGATAGCATGTCACAATCTTTCCAAGGAGATTTTTTAATGGTCATGGGGAATAAGGGCCCAGATGGTATGTCTCTTCAACATGATCTTGGTTGGTACAACTGCAGTGTTACACATTTTGTATCAAAGAAGAAGTGTGCGAACATGTTTAGGCATGAAGGCCACTGTAGCAAGTAAAATTACTATGAGGCAAATCAGGCAACAAGACATAAGAACTACTACTGGGTCCATCATGTTGTTCATGAAGATGCTCAAAGCATTACCTGGGATTTGCAACTTAGAGATTATGTTTGTATTCCGCTTTCAATGTATATATTTGTAGTTGTAAAAAGGAACTGACAATACTCATAATCGTTAGCAAATTAGAGCACCCCTTTACAATGTCATCAATTCAATTCATTTATTTCAGACATATTCCATAGTTTCACATTTAATAAAGCATATAAAAATAGTAATGTCAATGTACTCTACTCTGTTTTTGTAAAAGACGGAGCAAACTTTTTTTACCAAAATTTTTCTACCATTTTTATATTAGGATTAAGGTGATTTTTTAGTAATCGAAACTATCCGGTTAAGATTTGCAAACAATAAGTTTAAATTTGGAAAAAAGTGTTCTGGCCTTGAACTTTCGATTGAAGATAATCAAAAGTTTCAATAGTTGAATAGTCATTTACTTATGCCTCATGTTTCATGAAACTCTGTTGAGTTTGCTCCGTCGTTTGAGTTTACCAAATTCAATAAGACGAAAATCGTCTATATCTACTTGCAAGTCATTGAATACAGTGTTTGCATAGCCTCCTAAGATTTTTTTTATTATTATTATTTATCGCTTTGCTGTATTATTGCCAAACAAAAGAGTATAATAGTATAATTCCAGAATTTTATCTTTGACTTCAGTCGTAACTATGGTAGTTTCTACATATTATTAATGTTTCCTGGATTGTCACTGATTTTGTTATTATGGGTACTCACCATGTATTCTTTTAATTCATATACTTTTCTAATTTTGATTTACTATAATAGCACTGGTGTATGAAGTACTGTATGATGGTGTTTACCAATTAAAAGAGCTGTCCTATGCTGTTGATAAAATGCTTCACGATAAGTCTCCATCAAATCACATAGAATATTTCATGGCAGAGAATGTGGAAAGACGCAAGAAGCAAAAGGAAAGAGCCAAGATCTTCATAGAGACTAATGAAGATGGCAAAGATAACAACAACAATGCTGTAGCTTTAAAATGCAAGCACCACACTGAGGACTTTGACCGAGCTAGCATGTTGAAAGAATCTCTGAGCATTTTTGTATTCAATCGTAGCCTCATTCAGCTGGAAAATGTCTGCATGAACTGTTTGAATGTGAACAGCGCAAAAGACTTGCTCGACAATGGGATCACACCATTCCCATACAAAGTAGCTAAAGCTTTGGACCCTGATATTTACAGGAACATTGAGTTTGATGTTTGGAGTGAAATACGGCGAGGTAAAATATAATTTCTCTTTAAATGTGAAGCCTAATTACTGGTGCTATAATGGTTATGTGGTGTTACAGAGCTTAGATATGGAGCTAGATATTCTGATGGAATGACTTTGCAAGTTGGGGTGAAGTGCTTGTGCAAGCTACAGGAGGACCAGTCTGTTCCTTACCACTGCCACATCCAAGAAATGCGACCAGATGGTGGACCGTGTTTAGTGTTCATTGAGGAGTTGGGAGAGAAGCGAGTGGTCAATTACAACCAGCTTGAGCCTCTTCCTGTTAATGAGGCAAGACCCTGGGCTCCACCATATAGATATTCCCGTACACACTCACAGATCCTGACCCTTAGCCAAATGTTGCAGCAAATAGGTTCAAATTATTATTATTTTTGAGTTGACTGTAAGAGTTTCTCTTAATGCCTGCTTGTGTATGTTACCGTTATCCAAAAGTCTAATTAATTGCAAGGTGCATAATTTTCCATGTAATTAATTTGTTCTAATACAATAAAACAGCAATTCCTAAACCTTTCACTCATGCACTCAACTCTTACATTATTTAATTGCAAATTGGCAATTATATGTTTTGGTTCATACTATACAGGCAGCATCACCAGAAAACAAGGCTTGGGTAAAGCACGAAAGACTAAAATTGATGAGAAGGTTCAAGAACAAATCTCTGCAAACACAACACCAAAGATATCTTGGAATGAGATGAATGAGGAAGATACCGATTTGAAGAATGTTGTTCTCACTCCATATCAGCACTTGGACTTTCTAAACTTTGAATCAATGCCAGTTAGTTGTGTAGTTTGGCGTAGTGACAAATTGGTTTTGGGATTTAGTTATATTATAAGCATTTCAACTGTGGTTTTTATTTACTAATAAAGGTATGCTTTGTAGACATTTTTTTTTACTAAAATCCTTTGCAATCCCATCCCAGATATATTTTTAATCTTATTTATTTAGATTTTAACTCATAATACGAATTATCTACATATTTTTGTGCAAGCTTTTAAGTTGAACAACGAAAAAGCTTTGAACACTTACTAAGTCTTTTTTACAAAATTAAGAATCGAGCCCATTCAGTGGCATGGCTTGTGGGTCCCTTTGTTCTCTGACCTATATTTAAACCACAATTGATAATGCTTATTTACGTTTTTACACTATGAAGTACCATATCGTAGCTATAGACAGAGGTAACATTCATCTATTTTAGTTCTCGTAGTACTTGCGTATTTTGTTTGGAATTAGTGTATTGTGAGTTTTAGTGGACTAAGGTTCTATATATAGTGCTTGGATTTGTAGGGAGGTAAGAAATGTTGAAAACGTTAATTACACAAAAAAAAAGAACATTCTGGTAGGGCATTTTTCGGATGCCCGCCTAGCTATTTGCTAAGTTTAAAATTTGGCTAGTTACTAAGTACCACCCTCAAGTATAACATTTGTTGGTAAGCACCTAACGGTGTATTCTGGCAGCTGTCCTTGGGAACCCGTTTTTCTAGTTTTAGGTTCAGGTTAGCCAGTAGTACAGGCTAACATAGAATAACGGTTCCCCAAGGCAGCATCACTTACCAACGTGTGAGTGATGGTGGTCGAAGGCAACCCCTGCAAATGTAGTACAGTTGTGCTTATTATAATTTTAAATTTTGGAAACGATGGCGCTGATTCATTTACATGTGTTAAAATCTGATAATACATTTTAGATTTTTATATTTGCAATAACGCATGCTCTGCGGATTAAGAATACATTTGTAATACATTTCAAAAAGCGACGTGTATATTATAAACTATATGTAATCAGTAGAAGTGGCTCTTTAAATAGGACAGCGATGTCTTGATATATGTAGACGTATACGGCTGCAGCTGATCACGATTCGGAACTGCAAAATTCTAGGTTGGCCTGAACAACACCTTCGACCACATCATCACTCACCATCAGGTGAGAGTGGTCGAAGGATAACCTGTCAGGCATAAAAAAAACTTAAATGTTCACGAGCGGTGGCGTGGCGCAGCGTCTCCCCACTTTCAATCCAATTGCGTCCCCACCGCAAATGAGAGAGAGCAACCACAGTAGTTCACGGCAAGAATGTTTTGTATTTGTGGCAGCGTATACCAACAATATGTTAAATAACCTGATTAGATTCAGTTTATATGAATCTACAATTTAAGAGTGTTCACGCAGTGAATTCTGTAACAGCGTATGTGAGTATCTGTCAGTCATCTGCCGGTAGATATAAAACTAGAGTTTATGCTGTATCAGCAACGCCACGTCTTGGCCACTCTTCAATATGGTTCATATGAAGAGTAGGTACTTTTATAGACAATGTCAACGATTTCATATCATGTAAACTCACGTTCGTTACGCTATTAGGTACATCTCATACAGAAGAACCTTCAATCTCAACCCCTAACCATGATATTCAAACAATAGATGCAAAGTCGTAGCCAATATAGTAACCATTAGTGCTGTCGTTTCCTAAATTATACGTAAGATATAGGCCGCGTAAATACACTGGCTTAAGCAACACAGACAACCTTCTATCCGAACCCTGCAAAACAGCGGTCAGTAGTGTAACGTCTGAATTAAACGTAGAAACCTAACATGTAAAAATTCCTTTATTCTGTTCATCGCGACCTTTGCCGTAGTACAAAGCGTAGAAAAGTAAAAACGTTTTTATCACCAGTAACCTAACGCTCCTACTATCTTCGCTTGCGTTCACATATATATTCTGCCTTAGACTGTCATTACAACTTGTAATACTTAATTGTATTGTAGTATTAGTAGTACACGCTGTGTTGCAGTAGTTTGCCTTAAAACAATGTCTTGCAAGCAGATTAAATTGATAACAGTTTTCAAATGTCTGTGGAGTGTGATGTAATAATGTTTGTATTATATTTATACGGACACCACGGCGTTACAGAGCAGTCTGTGTTGCATCTGCGTTTGTATTTTCGCTACCGGGTTGTCTCTCGCCACGTCGTCGTTGCGCACTTATGTATAGTAGCGGCACAAACAGTGCAAGGCCCCAGACTCACGCGATGGTCTGACGCTTGCAGGTTGAAGTACAAGCGCTGCCCCTAATGGTGGACTGTCGGCCGGCAACGGGCGCTCCGCCCCATGAGATCGCGCACTCCGCGCCCAATGGAAGCGGCCCATCTCCGCCGCAACCTAATGAAAACAATCATCATAACCAGGTATGACTGTTCATTATTTTACTTTATATACACCGTTTTCGTGTATGTGCGATTGATCTTAACCACATCTTATTCCTCTCCTATCGTGTCTCCTATCAGACTACTATGCAAAATTCCTTTCGATATTCGCTTTCGATTCCATATTCAAGGCAAAGATGTAAAATACTTTATAATTCATATTTACGCCTCAATCATCTCATCTGGTCACCAATTCTCCTACGTATTTAGCGTCTTTCTATGCTTTCCCCAAATCTCCAACATCTTATCTTCAATAATAATTCATTCCTGTGCGAGACCGTTTCTCGTGGCGACAGCCATTGGATGGGACGAGGTGCTGTAGATAATATTAGTAAGGACGGGATATGCAGCGGTGAAGAAACATTTGACGCGATATACGCCTCTGGTAACATTCAAAATATGAGAGCCATTTCAGCTACACGTCACACGTCGTCAGACCGTCGCTGACCCAAGTCAGCGACTTCGCAAATTTTATGACTTTCTTAGGGATTTTTTTATTAATTGCGTAGCTTATTTACTCCAGATCTTTATAGCAGCTGACGTGTTAGAGACCTATTGACTTGACAAAAACAAGTTAGAGTACCTAATCTGTCGGCCATGAGACCATGGACTTGCCCAAGTAATTGTAAACTGTTGTCATTCATTTTGGTATAGTATTTTGGGTGGCACGGTGTAATGTCGCGTTGTTTCAGAGCGGTGGCGGCGGCGGGGCAGCAGGGCCGGCGGCAGGCGGCGGTGCGGGGGGCGGGGGAGGCGGGGGCGACAGCGTGTCGTCCCCCGGCGCGCGAGCCTCTACGCCCGCGGGGCCCGTGCACCCCTACGCAGGTCAGTACTGCAGATAGCTATCACGTGGCGTTACGGTATACTTTGGTGAGTAGAACTTAGAGACAAGATATTTCTCGTCCAATCACCGAGATGCATCTTCATCTGGTAGTTTGGAAGACATTGCTTCTCATCGATAACACGGCCCATGATTTTCTTGTCCTTCAGAGTACCTAGTAGTGTTCTGTACATAATAATCATCTTATGCATGTGTGTAGAAGTTGCATAAAGCATTCTTCTTTAATCAATAACATTAATACATTAGATTACATATTATGGAAGTAAAGATGTCTTCTGATTCTATCTAGGTAGGAACGTAACCAGTGATATGTTATTTGCATATTTGCAAGTCTCTTTGGAGCCAATGGTTTGGTCACGTGCAAATAATGAAAGAAGATCGTGCAGTAAAGAGGGCGTATCTGGTTGGGCACACTGAGCTAAGATCACTGCAGTAGACCGAGTACTGCAGTAGAAGTACAGTAGAACAGATGCTGCTTGAGGTTAACCATAAGCAGCACCAGTTCTACTGTATTTCTACTGCATACAGTAGAACTGATGCATTCATTATTTGCACGTGACCAAACCATTGGCTTGTATCCCATAATATGACAAGAGGATGTACTGGACAGAGAGGGGTGGCGTTTTCTCCTCCTTTTTATCCAGCTGGATAAAAAGGAGTCTCTCTTTCAGAGTCTTTTTGTTATACTTTTTAAACCAACTTCCAAAAAAGGACTAGGTTCTCTATTAGTCTATTTTTTTATGTTTATTTCCTCAGAACTTTTGGCTCAAAATCTGTTCACCCGGATTTTGAAAATTATTTTTTGTTTGAAAGCTGATGCTTGTCGTTTGGTCCAATTTAATTTTCATGAAAATCGGTCAAGCCGTTTTTGAGTTACACCACAACTGAAAAATATTTACCTATCTTGATGATGATAGTCGTTGACAATGAATGACAATCGATCCCGTAAGTAGCAAGGGTCACTTAAGTGTTAAATAACTTACACTTTTGGGTGTTTAAGTCGGTTTCATTTTTTGTTTTTTTTTTAAATATTTTAAAGTAAAATGGTTGATTCCAGGCAACGGTCCAGTCCCAATGAACCCCGTAATGGGCATGGCCAACAGCTACGGGCCGTACTACGGCGGTAAGGCGGTGGGCGTGGGGCCGGGCGGGGGCGCGGTGTGGATGGGCGGGGGCCCCGTGGTGGGCACCCTGCCGCCGCCCACGCATCACGTGCACCCGCACGTCTTCAAGAGTGTGCAGACCAACGGGGCCGACTTGCCCATGAACGGTAACTATGCAACCTCATTCAAATTGACTAAACTCAACGTTTTAATAAAGTGTATCGAAACTTGTATGTTGTACTTGTAGTTTTTACTAAGTTTGCGACTAAGTTTAATATTTTATTCCGAGCTCCCTTGGTTATTTACAAGTAGAGTGTTGTGAGTAGTTTGACTAGAAGTGTTCAAACATTACTGTGTTCAGTTGTGAAGGGCTTTGTAGCAACAGCTTCGATAAACCGATCCACAAAAAAGACGCTAAAACTAACCCAAACAATTATCGCCCGATAGCGTTATTGCCTTCTGCATCAAACATATTTGAAAAAGCAACGAGCAACCGAGTCTATTCATTTTGCGAAAAGTACAATATTTTCGATGAATCAGAACGGATTTCGTACTAAAAGGTCTACTACTTTGGCAGTCTTTAAGTATATGCAGGAAGTGTACAAAGTTTTAGACAAGAAGCAGTATGCAGTCGGCATATTATTAGATATGACCAAAGCATATGATAAGGTCCTTTTTGAAATATTGTTAAATAAATTATATGGAGTAGGTATATGTGGTATGGTTTAAGTCCTAACTAAATAATCGTAAACAACTTGTAGAAATTGTATATAACAACCATAAAAGCGGGACTATACAAAATATTCTCTCGGATACCATTACAATGAACAACTATATCCCGCAGGGAAGTGTTATAAGCTGCTTAATTTTTCTTATTTATATAAATGACCTTCCATCAATGAGCCTTGTGTTTGTTCTGCCGATGACATTTTGTTTCTAACTTCAACAATAAACAACCTCAATCTACACGAAAAACTTTTCACAATTTTTGATAGAGTTACCACTTGGATGCAACAACATAACCTTGAGCTCAACTTATCCAAAACTAAAATTATTACATTTCGTCCCTTTCAAAAATCGGCGTTACAATTTAATTTCTCATTCCACGGTACAAAATTAGATTTTGTCAAAGATGTCACTTTAGGAATAAACATTTATAGGAATATAAAGTGGCAGTCGCATGTATTGAAAATTAAATCTTAACTATCGTCTCTCATTTATGCCCTTAGAGAAATAAAAAAGACTCCAGATTTTAAAAATAGCAATTGCTGCTTATCACGCAAACGTCCAATCTAGATTAACCTACGGAATTATACTATGGGTCTACAGCCCTGCCGCGAGAGATCTCTCTACCGAAAAAATCATACGAATCCTAGCCAACACAGAACAAACCGACAGTTGTAAACTGTATTTTATTCAATTTAAAATATTGATTATGCCAAGCATTTATATTCTGGAAATTTACAAGTTTGTTCGGTCAAATTTTTATTTATATAAAACTCGTGAACTTAAAATAAACCTCCGCCACGGAGATCGGCTAATGATTCATAAATGCTGTTTGAAAACGCACTCTTCCAGCACTCTACCTATGTCAATAGTAGTCTCCCATAATTTACCAACAGAACTAAAGTGTGAAAGTGACGACATAAAATTCAATAAAAAATTAAAACAACATCTTATATCTAAGGCATATTACTCAGTAGATGAATATCATAATGAAAAAAGTAGATTTAATTTAAAATGATTTGGTAAATTATTATTTAATACTAGATTTTCGGGCGCGGCTCCGCCCGCGCGTATTTCGGTTATCGCGCAAATACATTAACCTCTTTTTGCGCAGTTGGATAAAAACTATCCTATGTTTTTTCCCGGGTCTCAAACCATTTCCATACCAAATTTCATTCAAATCGGTCCAGTAGTTTTGGCGTGAAAGCGTAACAGACAGACAGAGTTACTTTCGCATTTATAATATTAAGTACTGAAGTACTGATTGTGTCCTCCTCCCTTCTAATGTTGGTGTGCCTGACAGGGTCCATTGAACTATGTACCTATACATTATATTAACATCTTGTACTGTATGGAAGCAATAAAGAATCTTGAATCTTGAAGTGAAATTACTAGCCAATCAAGACACAATAACTAACGCCTCTGAGTGATGAGCGCAGTGCAGTGTCAAGCAGAACGAGGATAGTGACACTGCATTTTTTATGGGTAGGCGTGACCTCTTACCATCAGGCGGGCTACTCGTCCCACTCTGCACAATCTCCGAAAGGCTTTCTTTGTCAATCGAAATTTGCATTGAAAAGTGGTTTTAAAGTGGTTTTTGTCTGCTAGCATGGCTATGGTTATAGTGTCTCTCCGAGCTGTAGACCTCGCGAGTCTGTACTTGCATAGCTTACTATTGAATAAAGGTACACTACCCGTGCTAATGGGAGAATGGGTCACGAAATCCAAAAATCTAGATATGTAATAAAGGATTTTAATAAACTTATGTCAGGAGAAATCAATGACACGCGGGCCCAGCGAAAGCTGGCTGTATCAGAAATAGGTAAGTAGTAAATATACGATAACTTTACATACTTGGTAATTTATTTATCTCGAATTAATATACTGGCTACAGAAACATCGACAATAAATTATACGAGAGAGAGAAACTATCACTTATAGGCAACTGACGTGCGAATCAGGATATTTCCATCAAATTAAGCGCAGGCGTACATAATACTTTCAATACCTTATAATGTATATCTCCGTCATTTTGAAAAATATCCAAAAACAGAATCGACAAATAAAAATTATGACTTATCAAACCTGCTCACAAACTTTCGTGAGAATCGGTTGAGAAATGCTACCTGTAGAGGAGAACAAACGGACATACGAAAGCATTTTTGTATAAGTTAAAGCAGAGACTATCTAACTTAGTTCTCGCTTGGACAGCAATGGAATATAGTAGAGTAAAATAGTTCGAGTAAAATTATACTTTCAATATTAGTAATTTTAAGTTTTATTTTTTTATATAAGTTAACATAAATATACTCTATAGTGTCAGCTGTTTTTGTTGCACCTAGTATGTTGCCCGGAGGAGTGAGGTCCAAAAATCGTGAAATTAGGACAAAATTGACCTGATTAGTGACAGTATAACTGGCTCTAAAACCATGGTGGCACTCGGCTGGCTGCGGACCTGCGTGAATGTGAGAATTAGTCTTGTTTGTACTTCAGGTCACATTGATTACAGATGTCGCTCAGTCTCCTTAATCGATTAAACAAGAAGATTGAAAGGATACATTTGAGCTATTTCTCACCTTCACCACGTTAGCTCAAATTGGCTGAGTACGTCCCGGCCCGAGGGAGGGATGGTCGCTGGTTCGAATCCCGGTCGTGGTTCAAATTTTTCTTTTTGTTGTAATATTGTAAGATGTGATTGTGTGTTGTGTCAGACATCCCGACCCTGCGGTATTTCTACAACCTCGGCGTGGACTGTATGTGGGCGGGGTACGCAGCCCCTCCCCCCGCGCTTGCCCCCGCCCCCGCCCCCGTCCCGCCCAGACATTACTCGCCCAGGGACATCACGCAGGTACATTACATACTTATATATTACATACGTACATAGGAAAACATAAGGGGCTCATCGACATAAAAAGCAAACGAATATTTGATATATTTTGTATAGGTCTTATATTCAAAACAACTCAATTAATAGCTAAATTGGAAAATAACCATACATAGCTAAAACAAGCACATTGGATAGCATACTTTTAGCGAAGGAGTGCATTGCATTCAATACTGGCTAAGAAGGGGTAAATTATAAATAAACATGTTTGTTGCCTCAACATATTGAAGTAAAAGTTTTTTTGTAAGTTAATAATTTTAACTTTAAAATTAACGCAATATTTTCTTTACTTAAGGTAGTGTGCAATGCCCTTTGAAAAATGTTTGCAAGTTATATGTAACAATCAGCACCTTTTTGTCGTGTTCATTTATAACTTAGATTATCAGATTTGAATAGGTAATTAATAATGGATTTTTATTTTTACCAATACAAACATTGATACCGGATTGAAAACTGTAATGAGTTTTTTTAGTAATTACCGTGACCGTCGATGAACCCCTTCCTTTTTTATACTCTTCATTACATGTGTCTCTAGAGCAGCTCTATCAGGTACTACTACGTTTTTAGTGTTTAGTACGATCTATTGTATTGTATTGTCACCAGTACGGCTAGTCATTTTCGCGATAAACCGCGAGCGCGTCATCGCGATTTTTATGGCTTGTTAAAATGTTTAATTGATTCTCTAAGTCACCACCCGGGGCGCTGTCTTCGCCATACTCATAGTTAGCTCGCTCGCAGAGTATCGTGAGGAAAACTCGCACTTGGCCTGATATTATACACACTACTAATTGCTAGTCATGTGGTTAAATTCTACTCAATATGCGCTATAATATATGTGCCTATATTAAAGCACTTATAGAGTAATATTTGACCACGATGGTAAATGATGCAGCGGTTGGAGATGACAGCAGCCTTCACCGAGAATTACTAACTCATAAAGATAGATGCTGGAATACACCGTTGGGTGCTTGGTGACACAATGTAATTCCATGGTTAGTAAATATGTACATATGAACACAAGATGCTTGAGTTTAGAAGCAATACGTCTGTAAATTTAAACGTCGCAATTCAAAGTAGCAAAACGTTTTAGTTTGTTGATATGGATAGATCTGTATCAACATATGTATTTCTTTGTTAACGGCTTTTGCGGCTTATCGTCGTAAGACAATATAGTAAGAGGACATGAAAACAGCTCTAAATCGAACGACAATCTTGACAATAGCTGGTAATATCAAATTACCTATAAGGCGCTCGCGTATTTTTATTTGACGTAAAGAATCATTATAATGCAGTCTTCAGTGAAAATAAAGCTAATATGATTTCCATGTGACATATGATTTCAATACATTTAACCGCGTATAACGTGAGTGAAATTCTTGTAAGTTTGTAAACTTCAACTATTATAACTCTTTTCAGAAAACGATCATAAAGAGCTCTTATGGGTGAAAAATAACATATCGCGATGTCTTTTGTAGCTGTTTTTAGAGCACTTTTTGTAACAAAGTTTACCTCACATGATAAATTTATCTATATTATTTATCTCAATAGGAGCATGAAGTATAGTAATATAGGAGTATGTTTCGTGCTCCTTTCGGTAGAAGAATGTGGGTGTCATTTTCTAACAATATTATTGTTAGTGAACAGGTACAGTTTGGTTAGGCCTTTACAATTGCTTGACGTTTTGTTTATAATAAGTGAACGCTAAATTAGAAACGCCGCAAGAACCGCACGTAGTCATCGAAATGTATTATTCTTTACCTTGGCCTATCTGCGCCGAACGGGCCCACGTTTCAGTAAATGCCCAAGGGTCCAAGACCGGTTCGTATCTTACGGCGCGGATTCCGTCAGGCCGTCCGACTGCGGCGCGTGCGGCTCCTGCGATGTGTCTAATTGCGTGTTCAGTCTCATTCTTTGTTTATGGCATCCAAATAATTTGATGTTTGCCGTAATGGATATTCAAGTCATGGGGTAATTTTTTATATCAAACGTTTTGCTACTTGCTCATTCTGTTTTTATGGCGTCTCCTTCCAGATTAACCAACTGACTGCTGTCTGGGTATTCTGCTTTTATGTCATCTAGCTGAATTGTGTTTTGGCTGTCTATATACCTCAATCATGTTATCCAACTGAATTGTATCTTAACGAAAATATAATTCTTATAGAGACTATACTAATAACGAGTATATCCAAAGAGTGGTGAGACAGGCAGGCATCTTGTCGTGAAACCGAAGCCAAAACCTATACAATTATTTGCTTTGTCAACTACCCTATTAAAGTCCAATCGACTGGTTGGCAAAGTGTATAATTAAACGGAGAAAAGCTTATTGTGCTAATATTGTTAGCCTCCATTCATCTTCCAATGCAGTACTTCTAAATTGTACTAATAATGTTAAATAAACAGGACATGCAGCAGATGTCCCTCGGAGGTGGGGCCGGAGTAGGGGGTAACAACGAGGTTCACAAACACAAAGGGCAGGACAAACAACAGCAGCATCAAAACAAGGGGAACGGGCAACGCTCACTGCTTGGGCCTAGGTAAGCTGTTACTTAATGGCTGTAATTCTCACGTCTCTTTACTTGGAATGAATATACATATTCCGTCAGGAAGTTTATTTTTTGCTGATATTCCCTAGTTTGACCACCGTCTCACCTGTTGGATGTTGTCACAGATGTTAGGAGGCCAAACCTAGAATGGTAACAGGCTTGCAAGGACAGCTGCTACTACTCACCAATCCAAATAATGATTTGTAAAATCCCTACTGCCAGATCGTGAAGCCAAAGCAACACAGTGAACATGGTTGATGTTCACTGTGTTGCTTTGGCAGAATTATATAATATAAGAAGATGATGGTGATCTATCCCTGTGTAAATTTCTTTTGTCAGTACTTTTTCCTTATTGTCAGTACTCATAGAAGCTTTTTTAAAGTAATCAGTGACCCTCTTCTTACAGTAAATTAATTCTATTCTAACAATCTTTTATTTAAAATGCTAGTAGTTGGCAGCAAACTGAAACCTACATACCTAGAACTCATAGAAGCTCTTTTAAAACAATCAGCTACCCTGGAAAAAAAACAATTCAAACACATTAAAACTTCACAATTGTTACAAAAAAGAAACAGTTAGGCAACTTATATGTTGTAGAAGATGAAGCTAGGGGTATACCAGCGTCTAAAATACTAAAATATCTCAGCCTGGTAATGACCATATCTTCCATCGTAGAACATATCCAAATCGGTATTAGTTAGATCTTATTTAAATTGGCTGTGCAAGGGAGGAACTCAAAGAGATGCTGATGATCAATGTTCATAGACAAGAGGGCTCCTAAACTTTAGGCTATGTATTGCAGGTCCTAGACATAACTCCAGATTTATATTTAACTTACACTATGGGTCTATTTGTGCTTTATTTAAAATCAATATGTAAATTTAACATTTTGATTGAGTTACTTTAATCATGGGGATGAGGGGACTGACAGCAAGTTTCAAAATACTCAATGACTCTAGATTCTTCTCCTACAACACGATGGATCCAGCATCCACATAGTGAATCCATAAAATCCCTTACATTAATTTCTAATTTGTACTAGATTCAACAAGCGTAACAATCAGGATGGTAACCAGAACCCGAACCACAACCAAAACAAGGGCCACAACAACAACATGGCTAACAAGGGGCCCAACAATCGGTAAGTTTGCATATCTATATTTATAATCTACCTGCACTTACATAAGTCTGGGTTCTGTAAGGTATGTAACTATTAAAAAATCGGTTAAGTATCCTATAAAATTAGTGTGGTCCAACTGTCGATTTGTATTGGTTAGGTTGAATCATACTGCCAATGGAGCTTCAAAATGTTACATGTCCTTGATTGTGGTAAAACCTAACGATGAGTCCCGTCAGATGTAAGAGTAACCATGCTAGGCTAGGTCGAACATGACAGTACGACTTACCAGGGCCTATCGGATTAGTAAAAAACTGGCCTTGTGCGAGTTGGAGAACCACACTGAGGGTTCACAATTGGGTCCAGTTCTCTTGTACTCTTTAAACAATATTTAATATTTTTATATCTCATGGCGAACGCAACGCATTTTTTTAGTTATGTTGCTAGGCTGTCTAACTATTGTCCTTCCTTGATCAGGTAATACGCGAGATTCGGATATCACTTATGATTAATATATTTTTATATTAGTATTTAGTCATATATTGTGTTAATACTTATTGAATAGTACAATTGTTAAGACTTAACGTAATTTTACAAACGCGCTGAACTGTTTACATTTGGAACGCATGAATTTCCACCATAAATGATACCGTGAATCACAATACTATTGCATTGACAACAATTTGAATTAAAGAGTTAAGCTTATTTTCTCTGTTAATTCTTACATACATTATTATTACCGACTTCAAAAAAGGAGGGGTTCTCAATTAGACTGCAGTTTTTGTGTGTTACCTCATAACTCTTTACAGTATGTACCGATTTTGATGTTTTCTTTTATATTCGAAAGCTAGTGCTTGTAAAGTGGTCCCATCTAAATTTGAGTGAGATCTGATGAGTAGTATTTGAGTTATCCCTAATAATGCGTATTTTATGTTAGAAGTCGGTTGTTTTTTGAAAAATTGGTAATCTGGTGATCAACTAAAAACTTTAAAATGTCTAATATTGGGCGTATCAAAATCTTGAAAAGGTTTATGAATACCTTGTAAAAAAAACCTTGACTTGAAACTTGTGTTGCCTTGTGGTATCGATACAGAAATGAAGGAATATTGGATCGAATTGTCACATGTGTTGAAAAGTGGATTCTTTACGATAATTATTGTAAGCGAAAAATTAAATGGCTGACCCCAGCTCAAACGCCGCAAGTGTCCTAAAGCAAAGCTTACCAATAAAAAGGTAATGGTAATTGTTTGGTGGTCTCAGCATTGTATTGTTCACTATAGCTTTTTCCGATCTGGTCACGCAATAACGACAGATGTCTTGCCGAACTCCGAACAATAAAAGCAAAACTAGCATTGAAACAGCCCCGACTCCTGAATCGATTTTCATTGTTATTGATCCATGATAGCGCGAGATCTCACAGCACGAGAAGAAACCGTTTTAATTCTATAGGAACGGCAATTAGAAACCATTCGTCACCTTCCGTATTAGCCAGACCTTGCTCCAACGGACTACCATTTTTTCGTGATTTGGACAATTTTCTACGTGATAAAGTTTTCTTCCCAGGCGGCAGTACAAAATGCTTTCACGCTGTCGAATCTAGATCACCAGAGTTCTATCGCAAAGGTGTAAATGACCTTCCTATTAGATGGCAGCAATGTATAGATATAATAGTGGTAATTATTTTGATTAAATAAATATGTTAAATGAAAGAAAAAATCTAATTTTAAGTTTTCAGTATAAATCGACAATCTTATACTTTAACCCCTCATATTATATTGTGGAAAACAAACTTACTGCTCTGTCACATATAGGGTTGACCATAAAATGTGTATACCTGTGATCGTTGTTCCAGTCGCAACTCCCACGAGTCCCGTCCAACGGGCGGGTACCCCGGCGAGGGCCCTGCGGGGGTGGGCCCGGGGGGAGGGGGCGAGTGCGTGGTGGAGGGCCCACTGATGAGCGTGCCCTACTTACCGTACCCACCGCCTGTCTACCCCATACAGTACTACCCCATCGACTCGGCCGATCCAGGTAACCTAAACTTATACTCTATTTTTGTGGAGAGAAAATGCCCTCGCACTGCTTTTTTAGTGCCAAGGAAATTGGGAATGTTTTATATATAGTTTTATTTTTAAAAATTATTTTATTGACTTTCCAAACGAGGCCTTATGGTACTTCTGTCCACTGGCAACCCGAAACGGCATACTCGACACTAAACAACTGATGTAACCTTGTTATATTACAAAAGGAATGTTCAATAAAAAACTATTAATCTAGGAACTACTCCTTTGTGGAAAAAAAAAACATTATCACACATGTATAGTATTAGTACATTACTGCAGCGGCCAGCAAAGGAGGCATTGATGGACGAACGTGTAAATGTGGGCCGAGGCGAAGCTAAGGCACACATACGAAAGTCCATCAATGCCTAGTTGTGGACAAGGCTTGTATAGTGCTTTTCTCTAATAATGCGCGGAAATTAAAACAAAGTAGTACCTAGGCAGAATTTTTTATTTGAAGATATAGTTGTTAAATGTAAAAATTATGAATTTTAAAGTGGAGTTTCCGGGGATTATGTTGGTTTGGGATAATTCTAAAGAGGTGAAAAAAGAGGTGAAGAATTTCAGGTGGCGTTGAATTAAGTTCATCACACTCATTGTCTTCACTTGAACTCATTTTGTCGAAACAATTACTTTTCAATATCAATGACTATCAACAAACAACAATAAAATTGCCCGCGTTAAAGTGTTAATTTGTTTTTTGTTTCAATAAACAGCGTTATATTTGCAAGCCAGATCCAAATTCAAATAAAACCTTTGATAAGTTACCTCCTTGGTTGCCATGCTTCGAAGTAAAAGATCGTTCCATTATTAAATTACACGACAGCTATGAGTTTACTATGCAATTTATTTGGCCGCTAGACACGACAGATATAGATCGCAATGATCGCACTAGGCACTTCTGGGCAGCAGCGCCTTCTGAAGATTTTCCTTCCAGTATTTTACCCTTAGTCGCCTCTTACGACACCAACTGGGCACCCTACGGGGCATGACTCTTATGTAATGAATAATAATTATGTACGTTGTTCCAGGCATGATGGGTATGATGGGTGGAATGGGATACGTGAACTACGAAGAAGGTGGCGAATACATGCAGCCGTACTATCCCCACCCTCTGTACGCGGCGCCCCCCCACCCCCACGCGCCGCCCCCGCCCGCCATGCACCACCCCCACGCCCACCCCCACCCGCACCACATCCCCGCGCATCAGGACCACAAGTAACTCCAACCGGTAACATACACCAAACCAACAATTCTTGCAATCGATGAGCCGCATTACTTGTGCTAGGGTTGGACCTTACCTATCAGCAACTATCTCTTTCTGATAATCAGACTGAATACATAAACCACTTATCTCTGCCTTATATTACTGAAGAATTAAACTGATCATTTGCTTGTAGTTCTCATTAATTGTAATCCATAATGCTAAGCATTTTTATTATTGTTATGTTGGTATTCTAACCTAATGTCACATTTCTGCAATTTTACAAGTCATCCGGAATTTGTATTTCAAATATGGTTCATATTTCTAATGTATTTCATTACCATTATGATTTATCTTTAAATAAAAAAGCAGCACAATTATCTTTTTCTATGTGTATGTACACCCTCTTGCAAATAATAGTTTTATAATTTTATCGAGCATTGTCTAGTACTGCTTTGGTAAAGTTATCTAACAATTGTGAAGGGGTTCACTTCTATGCTTTCTTCTTGGCTAAGATAAGGCAGATATACTTGTTAACAGTTATAGATCTAAGTCTCAGAAACACGATGAATTAGAGCGAGAAAGGTACTTTGAGAGTGTCCACATTTTTTGGAATCAGTGAGTTGAATCTATCACAAGAAGGGTTCATGCGTGCTTTTGAATTGTAAGGACTTTCCATTAGATTATAGTTCTTGTAAGTCCTTAGTAAGTGCCACTTGGTGTTGCGTAATAAGTTATCGACTCTGCCACTCCGGTAGATACCAGGAAAGCAACGAAACGCGGATAGTAACATAATCACTGTTGGTGCTTCCACCAAACCAATGGATTTCTAAATTCAACTACAAAAATAGCCTCAAGGAAATTGTCTTTATGCTTTTAGCGTCTAAAAGGAAGGTAAGAAGTCATTGTGTTGCTAGTACAGCTTTAAGATGCTAAAAGTATATGACGCTGTCGCTTATGTCCGTGCACCTGTGTTATTTTACTAAAATTTTAAAATTTAGTACAATAACCCTTTACCAAAAATCAAAACAGATAATTTTTATAGTATTTGGTTTTGTATATATACATCTTCCGTCTTCTACATTTTTATAGTAATGGGTCAGAGTCGAAAACAAATTGTAAAATTATGCAACACAAATAGGCATTTACTTAAACGGTAGTATCTTGTAGTTACAGATGCGTGAATATATGTATATTGTGTTTGTGTGCGTGTTTACTCAAGCTGCACACATAAACACAATACGTAGGTACATTGCTCACCATTAATACAGTTTACATAAGCAAATGTGAAGTTCCCGATTCAATTCTATGACAGTGCATGTAACCATTTTGTGATGTACCCCCAATGGCACTTGCATGAGGTATACAAACACTGCATAATTTTTGATTGCTTGTGTACTAATTGCTATGACGAAGCTTCACTTATGTTGAATATGTAAAATCATTTGTGCCACATTTAACGTTCATGCACTGTGATAACTTTCAAGAACCGTTAACTTACGCAAAGTCTCTTAACAAGCTCTTAAGTTCACTTTTGGACATTTAGAGTATTTCCTAATTAATCAAATTTGTAGGACAACTTTTATTTTATGTATGTGTATGCAACTGAATGATAAGGTTTATTAGGAAGGACTCTAAATGTTAGTTGGATGTTAAGAGCTGTTGGATAGTTAGGACCAATGCCTTAAGTATCCAATTTGGGAACATTGGTAGGTCATTCTAAATTTTCAGTAATATCCATTTTCATTTATCTTCCAATTTTCAAGACTTTAATTGTCAGTTGTAAAGCGCTGGTAACAGAAGCTTTGAGCAGGATGCATGAAATTTCCTATATTTTTTTTAATTTGTTATTTGAGAATACAAATACTGAATACTTTTCACATTTAACTTTGTCCAGTAATTACTGTTACTGCAAATGAAGGCCAACAAATATCAGCAAAGTTACTATCAGAATGTCAAACTTAGTGTATACATATTGAAGTAGTCAGAAAACAATTTGTAAATGATCACTGAACTCGTCATAAAATAAATCCAATTAAAAATTTCGTTGTAGCATCTCACCTGTAGCACGTAAGGCAGGGTTTCCCACCTTTTTCAGCCGACTCTCCAAGGTCTGTGCACAACAGTTTTATTTTTCCCTTTCATTATTTTTCTATATCAAAGACAAAAATATTTTTAGTAACACATAATCTTAAACTAGACCTGCATGTTTTGTAACAGCTTCTCAGTTCCTGGAACTGTCTTATTCAAACCTATTTTTGATGGGAATCGTCTTTTAATTCTAGTTATCGACCTTTAAAAGTCTAAAATTTGTCCATTCACGGTATGTGTTCTACTTAGGGCTGCGTAATTTTCTTTGACCTTTTGGGGTAACGCTGATTGTGAACCTATAATAGCAGGGGTCATCTGTGCAAAGCCCCTAACATCCCTCTATGCCCTCCTAGGGAGCCTTGCCCCTCCTAGGGAGCATTGCCCCTCCGTTTGGGAAGTACTGTCTTAAGATATAGGCAAAGGGGTCTGAACAACAACATAAATATATGTATTTAATCTTCATTGGCTTTCAGATGTGGATATTATGAGTAATATGACGTTAACAGGAGAGTGAGTGATCGATTTCAAAGATAAAAAGTTACTTGCATAGTGAGTGTATGTTTTTTATTGAATTATTTTATATCGAGTTAGTGATCTGCTTTATGCATTCTGTACAAAGGCAGGGAAAATTGTAGCAATTTATTTGCAATATTGCAAAAGCAAACAATGTAATTTACTATGTAATAAATCCTAATATTTCTTCTGACAAGCAAGAAATACTACTCCATATAATTACATTGTTTCAAAAAAGACATTTCCTCCATTGTGCTTCTATCTTTTTAAACATTCCTACATGTAAACCTACTCAATGATTTTTATTTTATGACTAGCAATCACTTGTGAAAGTGTAAATCAATTAATGTTATTGCCGTTGATATAGCTGCTATCTATGTATACATATTACTTGAGACAAGATATCAAATTGATACCAGCCACTTTGGCTGTGAATATTAGATGTGGGAATACCATGTAGTGAGTTGTTTTATATTGCCATACTAGAAATAACATGATAAGCTCAATTATAACAGAAAGCATTCAAATTAGGACAACTATTTTGAAACTATTATACAGTGTCAATTTTACTAAAAATGTATTTTGTCTCCAAGCTCTAACTTGTAGAGAAAGTAAACATTTTACAATGTGAATCTATGATTCATTTTGTAAAAATATGTTTTCGCATGAACAAAGGCAGGTTTACCATTACTATACTGCATATGAATAAAACATGCCTTCGCAAGGTTGAGAAAGTACAATCTGCTTTAATTTGATGCGAAAACAAAACTATAAAACTTCATCTCAAATTTCTTAAAACTAATATAATAATTGCCTGTGCAGTATAATGACCAAAATGGGAAATTTGAGATGATGGTGTCACCTGTTGCCTGCCGAGTGGCTGCTTTATAGGTAACGTTACCTATCAACAACGAAGGTATACGATGTATTTGGATTCGGTTCTGACTTAACTACAGATTGCATTTGGCAGCATTTGACTTGTTTTACAAAGAAACATGACACTGATTTCCTTGAAAAAGTTTCAAAGATTGATTCCACAGTCAACATGCGGTCGGTGGTTATGTCTGAACACATGTTTAAAGCCATGCTGTGCGTAGTCACACAAACATACTAAAAACAAACGTCAATTATATAACTATACATTTTATTTATACAATAGATAATTTACCGTAGCATTAGTGGCAGTCGGTTCGGGACCACAGGGCAGGGCGGACAGTTTGATTTGTGCATTAAATGCGCCGGCGACAGCGCGCCGCATGGCTCCTTGTTATTTATTTACAAGTATATGTAAGTGACAATAGTATTGTCTAAAATGTAAATTTTATGTTGTAATTTGTACTTAATTATATGTATCATATAAGAATGTTGGAACGCAAAGAACAGATGGAAGGATCAGCCAGATTTACACAATATTATACATAAAAAATAATTGTTAATCCGACATTTTGTATTGCGCACCGTCTGTGATGATACCGACTGATTTTTCAAATTGATAAATATTAATAATTACACTTGATTTTCGAAATTTTTACCCCTTAAGTGTTCATTGGTGCTGCAAAATTGTATAAGGTAGGACAGGGTTTCAATATATATGTACAGTTTGGCATTTCGTGTACGCGCTGAATGAAAATCATTCCCTATGATGTAAGATAACCTGTAAATTGTAAGATTTTAATTATATAGTTTTACTTCGCAAGCATAAGTTTCTTTTAGATAGTGGTCGAGGGTCACGGCCTCGCTTCACCGGCAGCCTCCAACAGTAACTAGTGTGTCGTAAGTCGCCGCCGCATCGTTGTGATCACTCGACGCTCAACTTAATGTTAGTTAGATAATTAAGTATCCGTTCCGGTCGCTAGACTCGCGTTAAGTTTTATAATTAGTCGCGAATCTCACGCTGTCAAAGCCGCAACTATTTTGAATCTTATTTTGTTTAATATAAAACGAGTTGCCAAGTATTACCAACGTATATTACGTATACATGAAATGTTTACTGTAAAGTATCATGATTTGATCTCACTGTAAAACTGACGTTTAGATGTAACCTGGGTGCTTGGGTAGTCTTATATTTTTGTATGTTTTTTTTTTTTGCCAGATAGTAACGTGAGCGCAGTTGTTTCGGTTAGTTTGTGCACGAGTCGTTACTTATATAGAGGAACAAATGTAGTCGTCACGTGACTAGTCCTCTGCATTTAATATCATAAGACGAGCATTTACTGGGGGCTAGACACTCATAAATACTAAGAATTTCGCATTTTTACTTTATAATTCATTAAAAACCGCATCGTCACATTGTGTGATAAAACATTGTCAATCGTTCCACTGGAAGTGAGGATATTTTTGGAATGTTTACATAAATCGTTGGCTGTGATTCGGATGTAATGAAAAGGTTTGTGGAGAGAAATGGAAGTCGTTGAGGCATATGGGCGGAACCTCGGAGAGAATCCGCCACAACACGCGTGCTAAGTCTTATAGACAAGTTTCTTAAGTTACATACTTTCTTATCTACGAGTAATTCGTGCCGCCCATGAGTTTTTGATCCACTCTTTACATTTCCTGCGTTATACTTATAATACTATATATATTATGTATTGTATGTAGGTATATTTAATCGTAAAAACTTCATACGATTTCTTGATTGTTTGTACAGAAAATTGTTATGACAAAAAAATGATGAAAAATTAAAAAAAAAAACAAGTTACTGTAAGTGTACTCTTTGGTGTGTATCGTATGTAAAGTCGTTCTCTCAGTATTAGTTTTAAATCATTAGGAGTTAGAATTTTACGTTTAATATTTTATGTAGCGATAGTTAGGGGTTCATTTTTGTTTAAGTAAACCGTCAGTTACTTGTATCTCGTCAGATAAACGCATAGGGCGTGATATTATATATATTTTTTGTTTCATAGTAGTGTGTAATGTGTTGTGCCAACTTATATGTATACGTGTCGTGTTGTGTGTGAAGGCAGTCAAATCATTGATTATAATAAATATGGTAAATGTTAGAAGTAACTGCCAAAGAACAAAATTGTCTCTCATATCAGTTAAAAATAATACCTAACAATAAATGTGTTGTGTTTATGGTTGTACAGAGCTCAAAGTTAGGATTAGCCATTTTGCGATATTATATGTGTATTTTTTTCTAAATTCAACGAATAAATTCAACTGATTTTCCGAAGTGCGTTTTATTTCATTCATAAAAAAGAAAAGATCCGTTTAGCTGTCGCGCGCACTCCAAGCGCAGCTGTGGGAGACCGGACACAGATTCGTAAAGAGTATACAAAAATACCAGTAGCTGAAGCCACCCGGTACAACACGGTTTGTACTGTGCCAAGGACGAAAGAGTTCACTGACAGGTACCTACAAGATAATTAATGCATAACCTTTCTTTTATATTACTATTAAATCCAATTCAGATTGTTGTTTGTACTTTATGATTAATATTACATCGTAAGATGCTAGACGTAGAAATCAAGTACTCTTCATAAACTACTTTAACGTGTAAAATTTAACGATATCTTAATGCATCTCTTGTCGGAATATCTTCTCTGTGATCCTATATCATCATCATACTGCCTTAAGTAGTATGTAAAGCATGTTACTGTGTAGTAAAATATTATCTAAGCTTATAACAACGAGTCTCTTGTACTCGTGGGTTTCCCATTCATTACAGAAGCATTATTGTGAATGAGGTTAGGACTATTCATTTAAGTTTAGTGACCCTGACGTGATCCGGTCGCTTATCGGCCCGTATCAATACTCCACTGTGTTTGAATGATCGTTCAGAAACAAATAAAAATATCTCGGATAGGCTGCTTTGTAAACAAGCGTTAATAAATAATGGAGAATAGGGGGGGATCTGCTCAATTGCCGGCCGGCGTTCGTGGGCGAAGGTGAGTACGTGTACCTACGCTAAATGTTTTTTAATTCTTTATCTTAATCTTAATAATCAGTTTGATTTATACAGGATTGATTATGTTGGTAAGTAATAAACTAAGTACTTACTCGACGTGTTTTTTTAACTTATGAGTGCAAATAAATTATTATTATAGGTCTATGGGTCGGTACTCTATAAAAAGACTCAATAAACTGCCTAATAATAAAAGCAATACATGTAAAAAACATTGTGCCTGCTATATTTTATGACACTAAAGTATATAGTTAGTAGGTAGATAGTTTGGAAGGTACTCCTGGCCTACATCTATTGTACTAGAGATAGCAAGATTTATAAAAGAGCAAACAAGTATTCATGGTTACTTCAATTAGGATTAAAACAGGTCATGCGTTGGTGTTTTGAGAGGAAGATAGAATTGTAATGGAGTCTCGTTAGATTTATAAGCACAGAATAACGAATAGTATTTTATGGTGTTTCTTTGCGCGACAAAATGTAACGTATATTATATAATTTATATAGTTATTATATTTGCCTACCTACTCGTTTATAGATGTCTTACAAGGTGGTGAAGATTACGGACCCTTTGGTGCTGGGCGAGGGCCCGCACTGGGACGAGAAGCAGCAGGCGCTGTTCTTCGTGAGCATCCTCGAGAAGACTATCCACAAGTATGTGCCCGCCACCGGAGACCATACCAAAACTACTTTGGGTAAGGCGTAAATTTGAAAATTAGGCCTGGCCTATCCGAGTATGTTTAGGAATCCAGTAAGTAAGAAATAAAAAAAACAGTTATAGAGGTAAACCTAGTTCGTCTACTTCGTTATAATCTATATTAGGTGCCTATACCTACGTGCTGTGTTCATTTGGAAAATCTGTCAATGGAATGTCGGACTTTTCCTAATGAACTCAGAAAAAAACATGGAAACCTATGACCACACTAGGTATCTATAGATTGTCTTTAATATTTGAAAAGCCGATTTATATTTGGTGTAATCTGGTGTAGCTATATAATTTAAAGAGAGTGTAAATATAGCAATTTTACAACTGTACATGTATTTATGATATAACCCGTGGGATGCTGGGTTAGAATGTGGACCACCCATTTATGTCCGTGGGTGTCGTAAGAGGCGACGAAGGGAAAAATACCAGCAGGTGGCAGCAGCGCTTCTCAAGAACTGACAATTTCTACTAAGACGCCTGCCAAGCGTGGGGATTAAGGCAAATTCTCCCCAATTGGGGAGACTTTCTTCAACGATGAACATCCCGGTAGATGTGGATGTAAATAACAGTAATTAAAAAACAAAACAAAACGACTTCCACAATTGAAAACTCTGAAACGCAATTTGGTTTTATTTTTGAACTGAAATTCTCGTGAGTTTCACACATATTTAAATATTTTAAATAAAACCGGCAAAAACACTCACGTTGGGGATCGATAATAAATTTGGTTTTATTTACTTGGAGTATACCTAAGTACTATTTCCAGTTCTTTTGATTTAAAAACCAAACTACTAGATCGATTTTGATGAATTTGCGTTTCGATTCCACACGAAGCTTCGTATAGTGTTGTTGCCTCAGAGCACACGGTTGAGATAGAGATAGGTATATGTACCTAAAAAAAACTTTTGGGGATGAATTTAACTACAAGGAAGCAGGTGTTATTGACTTTTTGGACGAAGATATAGCAGGTTTAATCTCAATTATATTTTCCACTATTAGATGGCCGCGTGGGCTTCATAGTCCCGGTAGAAGGCATCAGCGACCAGTTCGTGGTAGGCGTGGAGCGGAAGTTCCTCATTATCCAGTGGGACGGCCAGGAAGGGAGCCAAGTGAAGGTGGTCCGAGAGCTGGGTGAAGTAGACCAACATGAGCCTAAGACCAGAATTAATGATGCTAAGGCGGATCCCAGGGGAAGGCTTTTTGGAGGTAAGTGGAATTGTACAATCACGTCAAGTCAAAAAATTAAAAAGGCTGTGGCTTTTTATGTCCACTTTGCCATCCTTTCAAGATCAAGAATGCTGTCTAAAAGACAGTTATTTGTTATGTAAGTTTGCAAAGTTGTTATTTGGCGTGAGTAGAGTACTTACTTGTATTGAAACCTGATGAGGAAGCGCAGTTAAGTTGGTAGGATAATTTAAAAACAGAATCCGGGCGTAGCGAACTTTCATATAGACGAGACTCATTTTTTTTCATTTCACTACAGCTCTATTCGCTCAAAAGGTTTAGTCCTCTTTGTCTTAGCACTAATTTTATGTTGTCGAGCTGGATAGCCTCAATATTGACGACGTGATGTAGTCTTCGCTCAATACTCCTATCTACTTCTGCATATTAATTAATAGTATCGGTGATGGCGTCTATTTTGAGGTCCCGATTTTAAGTCATCATTTCTAATATTCAACGGTGCCAACCCGTTCAGCCTCAGAAAAAACGCACAAGAGCCGACAGGGGCAGGTCAGTCCGCCCAGCTACATTCCAACGACAAACCCCATAGACTACGCTATCAATGCATTCTTTGAATTCTTGGCGATTGAAAAGGCCACACGTGATGTAAATCTGGCCACTTGCAAAGACATCATGCAAGCATGTCGCTGGGAAAACGAGGGATTGTTGAACGTTAGACTTGCAGAGGCGGAGGCGGCCATATATGACAACGACACTTCTCAAATTATAAAGGGAACAATGTCAGGTCGATATATGGCTGCGTTCAGCTGCACAGGCGGCTTTGTTAAATTAAATGAAAGCGAAACACAAAGGACTGGCCGAAACATCTTCAACACTCCACCCAACGATCCCCTTGTCGTAACTGCCCGGTGCACGAAGATAATGCTGCAGGAGAAAATCCCCGAAATGGCCAAAACCATTTCGGGGTCTCTTGATCCATCAGCAACACGCGAGCTTTGGACTAGCCAAACATAACATGGATTAATGGAGTTCCAGGATGCGGCAAAACAACTTGGATAGTTGAGAACTTCGATACTGATGAAGGACATCATAGTCACCACGACAACCGAAGCAGCCAAAGATCTACGAGACAGGGTGGCGCAACGCATAGGCGATGGAGTCAAATCCAAAGTGCGAACCCTGGCCTCCGTATTAGCCAATGGGTTCATGGGACGCAGTGAACAACGTCTTCTCATAGACGAGGCTCACATGAACCACTTCAGGGCCATCATAATGGCAGCGCGGTTGCTGGAGGCTGAGGGTGTCGTCATCATCGGAGATGTTAACCAACTGCTCTTTATCGATAGAGAAAACCTCTTTGATATAGGATACGGTAATCCAAATATTTTGGCTTCCATCAACCAACAGTTGTTCTGCACGCACAGAAATCCCATGGATGTGGCATACGCTCTTAGCGAAAGGTACCCGGGCATATACTCATCGCGATCCCAAATTCATTCCTTGACGCTACGACACAGGTGCAAACATTCCAACAGACCTCCAGAATACCCTATTTCAAGTGCTGACACAGGAGGAAAAAGCTTCAGTTGTCGGCGTCGGCAGGGGATATGGGTCTGGTACAGGGTCCTGCACCTTGACAGTACACGAAGCACAGGGTTTGACTTACGAGACGGTGATCATAGTACAGATGAGAGAAACAGTCACCAAGCTCCGAGACAGTGTATCACACGCAGTAGTAGCAGTGTCACGACACTCAAAGCACTGCACTTATTACACGGACGACAGCTCGGACGCCATTGGCAGATTCATGAGGCGGGCAACGGAGGCAAATGGAAAAGCAATAAGCGAGTACAACCTAAAAATGGCCATAAAAAACCGGGACGAAGGGGTTGTAGAGGCTCACATACAAACATCAAGGGCAACGCCGGAACCACTGTAGATGTACTGTAAATATAAATTTAATGTAAATGTGCTAACTAACTAGTCTGCTAACAAACTAGATATAACAAAAATATATACAACAAAACATGTACAATATAAAAAAAAAAAAAAGGACTCACCCTAGTGTTAAGATTGTTACATACTAACACCCTTCCCTTCAGGAAGACGATGTATTGGAGGCGACAAATAACTTATAAATTGTAATAAATTGATAACAAAAAGGAAAATCTAAAAAGAGTACGGACCCAGAGTCTGTAGTGCAAAATATTGAATAAATAAAAAAAAAAATTCAACGGTGCACAACGACCCGACGAATTTTTTTACATGAATTACCAACGCATATTTGCATCAATTGTCATACCAAGATCTGCCTGTATCTTCATACGACACCAAATTACCATTTAAGTAAACCCTGTGATATTGTTCGTAAAATTAATGTGGATAGATTTTGTTTCGATGATTTGATTTTGCTGTTTTCTTGTCCATTTTAAGAATGTCGACGGTCAGTTGAACTATTGCCACTCACAGCTTCCTCACGCGTAACATCTGTACCTACTATGGATGTATTATCTGCAAAAGTCGCAATGTTATTGTCTCTTAGCTGTGGAATGTGACAGGTGTACAATAAGTACAGGACCGGACCCAGGGTTGAACCAACAAATTAAACCCGGTGGTACTCCAGGTTTAATTTGTTTGAGGTCAGAGCAAGCGTCATCTTACTCTAAACATGCTCTGCGTTAGATAAGACTCAAGATAAACTGTTTTGGTAACATAGTTCTTAATAGAGCATTAAAATCTTGTATCTTTATTATTATGCGCCACAGTTAAATCACAACAATATTTATTATTTCCTTTCGATCATTATTCAAGTTTAAAAACTTTCGACGTGGTTTTGTACATTTAGTGCAGGTAGGTATAAGTAAGTAGTTTGATTATCGCACTAATCATATATTTAAAGTGCCCTTTTTTGCCTGGTGGTATAAAGCGTCGCTAGATGCTCTAGATTGTTCTAACCCCAGTTTTGTGTAACTCAGGCAGTGGGTCTTATAGACTGTATTGTTTGAGATAAGGTTGATTTTAGGGGTAAGAAAACAACTTTGTACGTATGCGCTCGATGATGGCTTATTGCAACTGAACTCGCCTAGCATTGTTGCCGGCCGGTTGTGCGCCGGCGCTTATATTAGAATAACATAACAAGGTGTACCAATACGATTTATTGGAAATTTTGAAAAACATAGACATATATATTGTTAGCAGAAGTTTTAAAATCTGGAACAGACTTCAGTAGTAGGCAACAGATTAGAGGCCTCTATTGCTTGGGGTATTAAAACATCTGGCAAAGTGTGGGTGTACTGTTTGGATTATCAGGTGTGACGTATTAGTGCAGTGTGGTGTGCGTACGAGTAAGTTTCTGCGAGACTCGAAAATTGGCGGTATGAACGGCTGTATCTTTTGATTGCGTTGGCTTAGAATTTTGATTTTTTCACAGCTCCTAGGGACAATAGACCTGAGTATTTGATATGAATTTAAGGTTGAAACCTCCAACCGTTCCAGAGAAAAAGGGTCCTGACATATAGACGGACAAACAAAGTGATCCTATAAGTGTTTCTGTTTTTTTTTCCTTTTGAGGTACGGAACCCTAAAGAGGATGGCCAAGTAGAAGTCGGGCCGCGCTCTTTAAGATTTTAAATGTTAGGTTTGTAATTTATTCCGTTTACGAGCTAGAAGCCCGTGACATACGAACGCAACGAGAGACAAACATACGGCGGAGTTCGCAGTCGCTTTAATAGGACTTCGGTACGGAACTCTTACAACCGTTGGATATTATTTATCTATAATTTATTTACTATAAGTCAATTATCCCCCAGGTACCATGGGCCACGAAGAACCTCCGGGCACATTTGAAGAAGAGAAAGGCTCTCTCTACCGCATTGACGCTGCTAAGGGCTTGAAGATCGAGCGCGTCGCAGACAAGATCGGTATTTCCAATGGGCTGGCATGGGACTTGAAGGAGAAGGCCTTCTACTATACTGACTCGCCCGAGGGGAAGGTTAGAAGATATGACTACGATGTGGAGACCGGGGACATTTGTGAGTATATTTCTATTTGGGAAACTAGTACCAATTTTATTTGAACAATAATTGTATTTGGATTGGAACGTTGACGTGATCTCCAAGAGTACTGCATCTACTCCTTTATGATCTCTTCCCGACAATAACCAAGCCATTTGTACAGTTCACAAAAAAAAAATCTATGTAAGTGAAACTCGAGACTAAACAAGCATACATTTATTAAAAATGTAAATGACTGCAAATTATTTAATGTCATTAAGCGATTTGAAATTAAAACTGTAAGTTATATATTTATGAAATCGTTTTTATAGCCCTTCATTTTGAAAACCCAATCGATGTGTTTGGACGAAAAAAAAATGATGTACCTATCTAGTGTTATCAATCAGTGATAGAGCAATGATGACCTTGGGGCAGTAGCTATGGTGTGGGCTGTGGAGTGCCCCGCAGGTTATCAGATAATTCATGATACGAATCCCGCCACGAGATATAGCTTAACCGCCTGGTAATTCGAATTTTGGTTAATGTTGGCATGGCATGGCTGCTACCACCCTCAAGTATAAACTCTGTCGCAATGAGGTGCTAGGAGCACAGACTGTTCTAAAACAAAATTAATACATTAATCTTAGGCTAAATCAAAAACAATCGGTCGCATTTTTCTCAACCTTGCAGGCGGTGGTCAGTGACAAGGGCGTGGCACAAGGGTTGTTGTTGTCCAATATCCGATTTTTCCGGTTGCTGATGATATTTTTTTATATTTGATAGGATAGCGTTTGGCAACAATCTAACCTGATGGAAACTGACGATGCGGTCTACGATGTAAACAAGAATAACCTAGTCATCAAATGTAGAATCAAAAACAAAAACACATTATTGACTGTTACTTGTTATATTGTAGTAAGTTTTGAGTCTGACTTGACCTGGTAAAAGATTACACTGGCTCTCAGAGACATCCCCGACGAACTCAATCCCCGAAGAGTTCCACTACGACTACCTCATCGGTTATGTTATCTTTAATTTGTGTTCCAGCCAACAAGACTTATATATTCGACCTCCGCAAGAACAACATCCAAGGCGCCCCAGATGGCACCACCGTGGACACCAATGGCAACCTCTGGATCGCAGTATTCGACGGCTCCTGCGTCCTCAAAGTGGACCCAAGAACTGGGAAGCTTCTAGAAAAAATACCCATTCCTGCAAAGCAAGTGACGTCGGTGACCTTCGGTGGGCCCAACTATGATATACTCTTTGTTACCACTGCTAGTATAAATATTTCAGGTGAACAGCATCCCCCTTGCGGAGCCACTTTCATGGTTACCGGATTGGGGGTGAAGGGATATCCCAATGTTAACTTTAAGTTATAATTTACTAATATAACTTGTAAATGATTTGTGCTATGAGACTTTATATAATCACCCATTTGCCAAGAGTTTAGACTGAAAACATTTTGTAATGAATATTTATCAAAATTATGTTTAGGATTTTCGTACGTTATGTATATTATACGTATTCATTGTTATTTTAACAAATTTAACGGATTGAATTGCGTATGTTTTTACCCATATGTCCAAAAAGCTTCTCAGGTGTATGACTGTTCGTGTCAATGGCTGGACCGATATTGAAATTAGAGGTGTCGTTAGATTCGTCTCAACATTCGCACAGAGTGGGACTTAGTAACTTGTCATTACTTAATAAACTATAAAATATCACCGCTTGGGTAGTACTTGCTAATACACAAAAAAAAAGAGGGGCGCGCCTTCTTGAATGGAGTCTGTACTGTAAGATTTTTGGTTTTTGAAATAGCCATACAATTCTGATATTCTGCTACATTCACAGCTATACAGACATATTACGTTGATGACATTGTGCTAATTTGCTTATTTACTTCTGTCGTTTTGTTGAGCAGTTGTTCCGATATTAATTTGTAGATTAATATTTGCAATTCAACAGGGCAAAGTTACCAGCATGCTGGGAAGCCCCCAACTGGTAGTGGACTGCCTGTAAGTCTGAAATGACTTGAAGGTTGTCTAAATGCTTTTATTATAGCATGGTATTTAGTATAGCATGGCAGTATTTTATTAATATAGGCATACCGCCGATAAAAAAACTATTGTCTGACAAAATTTAAAATTCGTTCAGCATTTATTGAGGTGACACAAATAACATTTCTTGGATGGCAATATAAAAAAGCTTTCGTAATAAATAAGATATTTATTCCTAATCGAGCCTAACATTAACATTCTGGTGACCTCTGACCCCGAGGCCCGTGACCTCGAAGGTGGCGCCGCAGGGGGGCCTCTGCTCCTCCCCCCGGTCCATGGCGGCCGACGTCACGTACAGGATGTCCAGATTAGGGCCTCCGAAAGTACAAGATGTGGTCTGTAGGGCGGGGATGGGGACCTTCGCCAGTAGTTTGCTGGACCGAGGATCGATTTTCAATACCTGATTGATAAAAGAAAATACTTATAATATGGAAGTTTTTTTTGGTATGAAGTCAATTCAAAATCATTTATACAATTTAGGCGAAAGTGACGAGGTCGGAATGTCGCTCGACTGTGTATGTGTCGCACTGGGCCCTTACAGCCGCAGTGTCACTGTTAACGTTCAGCTCGTTATTGAAAATATCTTTGTCGACAAAACCCACCAACTAGCCCGACACGGGATCGAACTTAGTTCGATTCCAAAGCGACGATTTTATACCAACAAATAGGCAGTCTAAGAAACTTTGGGCAAATGAGATCTGAGAGAGAACTATGAACTCATGTCTAGTATGGGAAATTTAAACATCATGTAAAACAATTGCGTGTTTTGCAGTGCCAATAAAAAAAATTGTTAGCTATGCGCATTAAAATTTCTATTAAATTTAGATTTAGAGACTTCTGGGCTGCGTTTGAGAATACGATACACTTTGTAGAAACAACGTATTGAAGAATGGTTACCCATATCTATCATACCGCTATTAAAAACTTCCGCGTTCCAACAGATTAACAATCATCGAGCCCAACGAGTTTTCCATTCTTTATACTTTGTACCGCTTTTCTTAATCATACCTCATCCACCATCATGAGGTTTGAGATATTTTTTTTATTTCTCATAAGAAAATATTTCACTTACATGAGAATAATGTTAACATAAGCATAACTAATAATTCATCATCTTTAACACAACAATAATATTTGATGCTATTTACATCTTTACAGCCGTCCGCCTGTCTGACAGTATTACTGAATTAGCCAGTTTTCCCCCTGTTAAACACAGCCTCCCCCATTAAGGGCGGGGGTTTGCCATAATCCCCACGCTTGGCAGGTGTCTTGGTGATCGTAGTTTTACATATCAGTTCCTCAGAAGGCGTTAATCCTCACCTTCCTGTTTTTTACCTTTAGTCGCCTCTTACGACACTGCTAGCTGGTGGTATAACCACGTGTCGTAGTGTACGCGCGTATGGGGCATCATGAGCCCCCTGCGTGCACATGTGCTGTCCCTATATATGGAATATAGATATGGATATGGAACAGCCCGTATTGTAGCCTCGCTTGGACGGATGTTCTGAACCAATGATGGCCGAGCGGTAATAGCTATGGAGTGCCGCGCCGCAGGACCCTGGTTCGATCGACACCGCCGCCGGCTTGAGCTTCAACGCGTGGAGGAACATTTTGCGATTACCCGCCTGGCTAGCTACCACTCTCAAGTAGAAAATCTGTTGCCAACACCACCTAAGAGCCAATGAAATGACAGGCACATGAGACTTAACGACTATGTCTCGAGATGACGGGCGCAGTGCAATTCGAGACTTGTGATGAAATGCATCTGTTATAGGCAGAGGTTAGTCCGCTTCTTATCAGGTAGACCTCGAGCTTGTTACGTCACAATAACATAAAAAAATGTGATATTAATCGACTGTGAGCTCAGCTGACCGTTGTATCTGTAGAGCGTGTGCGCCGCATTACATAATATAATATGAATCAAAACAACAGTTCACCTGACTGCCGTCAAAGTTGGCGATCCACAGGTTGCCGTCGGTGTCGATGGTCATGCCGTCCACTATCCCGGACAGCCCGTGGTCGGCGTACGCGAATACTGTGCGCGGGTTCGCTGACAACAAACAGTTACCAATTATTTACTGAAATAGAATAATAAAAAAATAGAGAGCCAGTAATTCTAGGTTAGCCTGAACAACATCTTCGACCAAATCATCACCTACTATCAGGTGAGATAGTGGTCAAAGGCTAACCTATCAGGCATAAAAAAAAAAATTACAGACACAGACGATGAAGTCTTCCATTGGCGATATGGTACTAGAACACAAAGAAAATGTTTTGACTTGACTCTATATAATCTCTACGCCTAATATAATGATATTTTTAAATAAAAAATAGTATTAATTATACAATTTTTACTTATAAATATCATTATATTAAGGCGTTAATCTGAGTAATTTCTTCTGCGATTTTCATTATCATATGTAATTAGTTTATTCAAGCTAGCATGCTTAATTCCTTTTATTGTGTGTTTAATGAGCTAGCTAACCCGAACTCATGTACACTTTTTAATAAAAATAGGTTTTCATAAGTTATACGTAATTGCTCAAGTGTATGTGCGTAATCGATGCTACTCACCTCCGAAACGACCGAAAGATTTTTTATGAAAATCAATACATACATAGATTCATTCAGTCCTAAATTAGTATATACGATACTTAAATCGCTATGTAGTTCGTTATTCCTGAGGGAGTGCAATAAGCCGAGGGCGGATGGTACTGTAAAATGATAATTCTGAAACTGTCCCGGGTGGGTCTCGTGGCGTCTGTTGACGAAGCGACGATCAAGTTCTCTCCGGTCGGTCTCCCTTTAGCGCTGCGTAGAGATGTTGGATCGCATCTTTTACCGTATCTCAATTTCGCCATCGGACTTCCCGACAAAGCATGTATTTTCATCAATTTAATGTCGACGTCTGGAAGTCCACAACCATGCGATTTTCACGGTATTTCCTACCTCACACTGCCACATTATTGAAACAGATGCCAGGTAAAGTATTTCCGAACAGTTACGACTTAGGATCCATCAAGAAGAGAGCATATTTCCTCCTTAAAGGCCTGCAACGCATCCTCGAAACCTCTGGTATTGTGGATATTTGTGGGCGACGGCGACCACTTACCATCAGGTAAACTGCCTGCTCGTTTGCCTTCCTATCACATAAAAAAAACTATTTCAACCGATACTATGCTTTTCAGTAATAGAGGTAAAGTCGAAAATGGTTTGACAATAAACTGCCAACCGCTGCGCTGTCAACCGCTGCCTATTCGGTGTGAATCGAGCGTGAAATAAGTGTACTCACATATGTCCCCAGTGTCGACGTCGTAGTCGTATCTCCTGACGGTATACTCGAACGAGTCTGCGTAGTAGAAGGCCTTCTCGTCGACGTCCCAGCACAGCCCGTTGGAGATGTCGACGTCGGCCGCCACCCTGTGGGCGGTGCCGTCGCTGTCGATGCGGTACAACGAGCCCTTCTTCAGGTGGAACTTGCCCGGCTCGTACTCGTGACCCATTGTACCTGGAATACATCATTATTTAGATGCATCTTTTGAACCTTAATATAGCTAGTTTAATATTACGTTGACCTGTACAGTGGGAGAGCTTCGGACAGTTCGCCCCGGCTGCGACCCGCAACGCACGATAAACGCTCTCCTTATTTTAGTGTTGAGGGTAGGACAGGACATTGTGTGTAACGTATCTACTTTCCTGCTGAAGGCCCTGTTGTGTGCGAATGTAAATACAACTGGGTAGAAACCGAGTCAGTGTTTTACCCATCACTACATAGTCACAAGGCGTCCGGATATAACCTGCATCTCACAATGATGTGATTCCTAATCTCATCCATAACTACGTATCCATCCAAGACTGTGTAAGAAGAAAACCCACCAATAGGAGCGAGATTAGTAAAATGAAGCAATGTTATATGATAATTGTTTCCTTTTACACCGCTCATCTTCCTTGCACATATCTGGTGGATACGCAGCCTTACAACGAAGTGGTTATCGAAAAATTTCAGAGTGAAGGTGTAGGACAGAGAGACACCAAATCGCATGCGAGTGAACGAAACAGAACCTCGCAATATTTAAATAGAGTAAGTTGTTTTTAATAAACTCTAACAGTCCGCTTTATAAAAACCGAAATAATCTACTTTTCTGTTAATTTAATCACATGGGTGCGACAAATAAATTAGAAATAAAATATGTATTGAACATATTTAGGTACTATTAATGCACATTACTAGAATCGCTTAAGATCGGCTGTGCGCCTTCGCACATCTGTTGCACATACATTTAGTACAGCATCTAACTCGCAAGCTTAAAAGCGAAATTTAAGAGCTGAATTCACGATTTTTTATATCGAGAGAAATAAAACAAATCTTATTTTCGGATCAGGAATAGTACTTTATTTCATATCTGTACGATAGATACTCTTTCTAAAAACATGTTCAAAATTTATTTTTTGTAGCTGTGAAGTGAGCTCCGCAAGACCTGCAAGTCCGCATACATCCAGCATAACATTTGCATCTCTGCTACATGCACTCTACTGTCATCCAGCTCTTTCATTGCCTAACATTCAGATACATTAAAACAGGCTTTACGACAATCTCCTCCAACACCCTCGTGCGATGGGAACATAATTGCACCCTTTGTCTTTCTGTGGGAGTCGAAAGGGGCGAAGAAGGAAATAATACCAGCAGAGCCTTCTGAACAACTGGGATTAAGTCAAATCCCTCTGAATGGGAGAACATTGAAGCAGTGATGGCTCAGTGGCATTGGCAATGGACTGCCACGCAGCAGGTCCATGGTTCGAATCCCGCCACAGCTTTTAGCCTCACCGCAAGGTGGAAGGGTATTATGCTAATGCCAGCCTGGTTAGCGACCACCCTCAAATAGAAAATCTGTCGCCAAGCACCTAACTGTATGAAAGCCAGTGGAATTACAGGCACATGAGACTTATATGTCTCAAGGTGACGGGCGCAGTGCAATTCGTGACTTGTTACGAAATGCATACAAGCTATACGGAACAAGCTCGAGGCCCACCTGATGTTAAGCGGACTAACCTCTGCCTATACTGTTATAGGCAGAGGTTAGTCCGCTTAACATCAGGTGGGCCTCGAGCTTGTTCCGTCACAATAACCGGTGGACGGTGAACGTCGTGGCTGTAATAGTAAGTGGTAATAGTAGTACTTCGTTTATATAACCAGAAAGCCTTATACTTATTGGTTTGAGCAGTAAACAATATGTATATTATTTGATAAATAACAAACAATCACTGATAAAGACAAGTTCCAATCCTGATATTATCTAACGCAGTACCGTAACGTACAGGGTAGGTAGGTATATGCGATAGCGGTGACATAACTGATTGACTATCAACATGACAAGTGGATTTCTCATCTATGTTTTGTATTTTAGCCTAACACAGTACATATATACAATACCATACATAATAATACAATACCATAAAAATTAAAACAAAGTAGTACCTAGGCAGAATTTTTTATTTGAAGATACAGTTGTTAAATGTACTATTTATGAATTTTAAACTGGACTTTCCGGGGATTATGTTGGTTTGGTCGAAATTTAAATAAAACCTTTGATAAGTTACCTCCTTGGTTGCCATGCTTCGAAGTAAAAGATCGTTCCATTTTTAAATTACACGACAGATATGAGTTTACTATGCAATTTATTTGGCCGCTAGACACGACAGATATAGATTTTCATACATTTTTTGCCGACCGCTGCGCGCATGTTTTTGGCCAGTACAGCAATTTTGATTTATCTCCAAGAAGGTTGTCAAAATAATGCTCACATCTCCAAGCATCTTTGAAAAAATGAAATTTTCTTAATTTTTGACGGTTTTAATTTTTAACTTATGGGAGGAGTGCGCATTTAACTTCAATTACTGTTCAAGATTATTATCTAGAACACTCATTGAACTTAGATGCGACCAAAATTAACTCTCGAATATCATGAACAAGTAGAATAGTTTCCGAGCCCAATTACAAGCGCGGGAAACCTGATTAAAGTTTGATATTCCCGCAACTGACGTAAGTTTCCATTTTAAATTATTCATAACACGAGAACTAACGACTTAGTGAGAGACGATATTACGATCGATAATTATTTCATGAACGTGATTGTCAATGATAAAAATCCTCCTTGTCAAAGTCAACCAAATGATGACTAGTACGAGATGACTAGCGATCCAAACTATACTGTATCAGTCGGATTGTCCACTGCTGAACACTACCTCTAGGACCATTTAGGGCGGGTTTGCCATAATCCCCAAGCTTGACAGGCGTCTTGGAGATCGCAGTTTAAGACAGGTAGAAATGGAGGGGGAGGGCATTCTAACCCGGTACCCCACGGGTCTCTAATCCGGTACCCCATGGGACTCTAACCCCGTACCCCACGGGGCTGGATCTAAACTGTAGTATTGTTCAAACTAAGGTAATGTCTCACCAGCGAACAGTCTCCCGCGGGGGTCCGCCTTGGCGTCGTTGAACCTGTTGTTAGGGTTGTCGCTGTCGACCTCTGCCACGAGCCGCCCCACCGCCGCGGAGCCCTGCGCGCCGTCCCACGTCACCTCGCGCACCTCGCGGTTCAGCCCTACCACGAACTGATCCGGCTTGCCCTCGATCGGGATTATGAACGTGGGCATACCATCTGAAAAGTATATTTTTAGAGGAATATAAAAAAACTGTGACAACGGTCTTTGCCGAATGTATTCGTTACTATACGATAAAGAAATTAATCTACGACGAAGGACGCCATCTGTTGAGCAATACGTCGAGTTGTCTCGGCCAGTATAGTAGCCAGAATAAGTAAGTACTTTAACTATAATAACTGTGACAGCGAAGTTTCTCTAATTACTCTATGGATTATTGTTGTAGTATTTTCATTTGTTTATTATAAAATTTACTTTCTACCCTATTTAAAGAGTATATATCCCAATATGTACTTATCTGGGTGACCATAAATTAAATACATATCTTCAAGCCAGCAGACTCAATATTCGATCGTGTCATAATTTAACATCACATAATATGGGTAGCGCTTAAACGCAAGTTTTCCGAGCTTAAAGCTCGTCTGTTCCTCGGTCTTTCTACACAAACCTACTCTTGGCGAAGATAGATACTAAGTTGAGCGCCATCTATTGGAAGAAACTGGGTGAACTTACCGAGTTTAGCGCTAGTGTGTTTCCCGGTCTTCGGCACGTACTTGTGTATGCTCTTGTCGAAGATGGATACGAAGTAAAGAGCCTGTTCGCGGCTGTCCCAGTGAGGGCCCTCGCCGAGCCACACCGGTGACGTCACCGCCTTTACTTTTGGCGCCATCTAGCAAACAAAATTACAAAACTTTGAATAAATCTATCTTTCTGTCATCTTCGTCCTACATACACATTTGTCTTCGAACAGCGCAGGAAAAAGCCATAAATAATCCCCTTGATTTCAAGGCCGGTCACCTGGTAGTATACCCGCTATTAAGGGGACGATTCCCTTATTTTGATAACTTTGAAGATGTACTCCTCTTCAGAAGATCATTGTTTGGATTCAGAACAAAAATGTGTTTTGGCAACACATCCGTATGATCATCAATTGGGACAATATGTAACAGTCCTGTTTTTAAGCTGGGAACTTTATGGCATATCTTTATTACAAGTATGTATTAAATTATATGGCAAAATTGTACGTAACTGTTGAAGTAGTGTCGTAAATGCATCCAGATGCTACTCTCTCTACCGTCCACGTCAGTCCGGGCAACAATAACAAAACTTTATATTCAAACATAACTTGAGATAACGATGATATGTTCAGATATCAGTAGACGTACTGCCTCCACAATAAATAATCTTTGGCATCTGTTGCAAACAGCACAAACGATTTTAGTTCCTTTTTTGTGGAAGAACTTCTTAAAATAATAGTAAAACTTTGTTAATTAACATTAATGATTAATAATGAATAGATTCAGGCGTTACTTTGGGGAAATCACAAATATTTCAAAACATTAAATTAATATTTTGATAAAACACTTAAAAAATATCTAGTGACAATTCCGCCTAACTAAAAGTTCTACGAGCTTGACTCATTCTCGATCGTGCGCTCGTAGTGTCGAGATTTCCTGAGGATGTTTCGTGTAGAAGCGAAAGCGTCTAAAATTCTTCCGGTTTGGCTGCGTGGTTGTTTGTGACGTTACGTCCGCGTCGGCTTAATTAGTCAAAATTACCACTAGACAGATTTTTATATTTTTTAAGTGTTTTATTAAAATATTAATGTATTATTTTCTTAAAATATTTGTTATTATTATTGATGATGAATGGTTGAAGCACATTGAAAAACCTAACACGATATCGATATCCCCAACCACAGATCAGGTATGTAATGTCCCATGTAATACAGAGCGAACAGATTGCCACAGTAATTATATACTGACTGTTTATATATCTGAAACGTTAATAATCATTTCAGTCTCATTGTGTTTGTTAATTTATTACCTATTGTTGAATAGCGGTATTTTGTATTCAACTGTCTGCGTATCTTATTATTTTGAAGTTTATGCTCCGAACAACCAATCTTCTAGACAACATTTTATTTTATTCTATTTCCTGGGGGCCAACTCTCACCTCTTATAGTAATAATAACTTGATCTTACTGCGAAATTTTATACCTCCACGTCAATTAAGCAGGCTTACAAGCGGTAAAGGAATCGCTCGGCGCTTTGATGACGTCACGACAAATAGTTCACTCATTTCGCGAACACTGACGTGACATTTAATACTGTTTCAACGACCAATCCGTCATGTTTATGCATCTTAAGAAGGTTACTTTCTAGTAGCGGATTTTAACTTGATTTTGATTAATTTTCGATAAAAATGGGTTTAATTAATGTGTAAAGTACGTACAATGTTTTTATTTCTATTATACTTTAAATTAAATGCAGCAAAATTATTTGATAATTGAAAGTATAAAAGTTACAGATAGTTTTTATGAAGCTTACAAAAAAATGTCGTAAAACTATGTTAAAACCGTTCCATGACATCGTAGTTCGGAACAGTGTGAGCGGAATAACGCTATATTATAATCATCATGTATCTCGCTTGCACGACCGTGATACATATTTAATTCGTTCTTTAAGTAGGATCAAACCAATATTGCTTGACGCCATTGTGGGTCGGTGATAGTTTGTGTCTGCGAATGATTATTTTAAGCATGAAACAAAACGCTACTTTATTATGATGGTTTCGTAAAAGGTGGGAGTTGGCCCCCTGTACTAATTCTTTAAAGGCATGTCACCAGGTTTATGATTTCTTTGGCAGCAGTAGTGTGGAGATACTGCTGTGTTTTAGCACTTTTAGCTCGAAGGGCAATATAGTAGAACGAAACATTTATTTTATTGCTGATTGGTAAGCCGTTAACCACAGTCTCATCTGATGCTAAGTGATGATGTGGTCGAAGGTGTTAAACAGGCTTAACCTAGAATCACTGGCTCTCAAGGACAGCTGCCGAAACACACCGTTAGGTGCTTGGCGACAGATTTTCTACTTGAGGATGAAAGTAGAAAATCAATTCAATGATGAAAGGGCATTCGCAAAATGTCCTTTCATCATGCGGTGAAGCTCAAGCGGTGGGAATCGAACCATGTATTTGCTGCGCGGCAGTCCATAGCCAAAGCCACTACTATCACTGCTTCAAAGTAACGGCTCGGAGTGACAAGAGCAGTGCAATGATAATGAGAACGAGAACAGTGTCACTGCAACTGTACAGTACAGGCGTGACGCTTACCATCAATTCGGGAAACTTGTAGGTAAGTCTCATCACTTTATAACATAAAAAGGAACACCAAACATATTAAAAAAAAATATTTATATACGTTTCCTATGTATCATTTGCACCGTTGTTTACGTCAAATAAAAAAAATCAAAAGAATCAACTTTAACACTCAAAAGTGAAAAAAAACTTGTTGAAGTCACCATATACAAAAAGGAAGGTGAAGGTTCCATGATATGATGATAGTTCTAAAGTACCTATTATCACAATATTGTGCGCATGGTACGGACTTCGACAAGATACCCAAGAAACAAAATGTTAAATTTGTCTGGCGTAACAATATTTAAGTTTGTAAAATTGTGACTTTTTCTTGAATAAATGCTTATTAATATTTCAAACTTTTGATATCCTGGTTTCCTGATTCGCAAACAAACAGTTGGTACAAATTATTTATATCTGTTTTCCTATATAAACCAGTGATCATTATAAAATCAAGTACTAATGTGTTTTCCGACTCAAAATATAACTGTAGGCGTAAACCGGACAAAACGTTTTAATTTGAATAAATAATTAACTCATTTAAATGTGGTACGCGCCGATGATATAATAGTGAATCATTCGCAATCAAGATGATTTATCAAATGAAGATGGATCCACAGTACAAACAGCTGTTGTATATAAAAACTGGCCAAGTGTGAGTCGGGACTTTAGCTTTAAGGGTTCCGCATTGTATCAGCTCCTTACTAACAGATATTTGTTTTCTTTTAAAAACATTTTACTGGTATGAGGCTCAATGTTTGGATCAATTTGTACTAGTATAGTTTGTCGATAAGCGAACTTAATACTTAAGTACCTATTGAGTTCTTTTTTTAATTATTGTGTTCTAAAATAAACAAATATATGTTTTCCTTCATAGGATGGAACAAATCTAGGTCTATCTCAAAAACAAGACTAGTTCTATAACTAGTCTTGTTTTTATTTCTTTAGTTAAAAAATAGAACTTAGTTGTTAATTGCAAAGTTGGTACTTTTATTGCAACATGAGGAAGCGAGTTCAACAATATTTGGAAGCCTGAGCTACCCAAAGTTTCAAAAGTAGGAGACGCAACATAACTTTGTTTCCGAACGCAACACTAAATTGTTCACCTCATTGCAGCGATAAAAAAGCTAGGTGCAAGAAAAACAACATAAATAATGTAGTCAATTTGTGTTAATAAATATTCAAAATTAAAAGTCACATTACTAATATTGCCAATATTTAAAGTAAATTATTTTTTCTGGAACAAGTTCGAATTTCAAAAACTTTTCCAAGTTAACGGTTAAAAAGTACGTTTCCAGATTTCGAACAATAATGAATACCTTTCCGATCCTGTGAGGTGAAAAGTATATTTGTACTCTACTCAGTGAGCATAATATATACTTTGACATATCAACCATATATCAATGTCAGGTTAATGACTCATTCAATTTAAGAGCTAATAACCCGCGAAAAAAAAACAGACATCGGAGTGTTGTTAACAGGGTTCCGTATTTCCGTTACGTTACTGATCACTAAAAACAAGATTAAAGTTTGAACGCTCGGAGAGTCAACACTTCCGGCTCTGACGATATTTCGTAAAGGACCAAAACACGTCATATTTTTTTGTTATTCGTTATAAGGTCTTCTTTTTCAATGAGATCTATTTAATTCACACTATTCCTTACTAACAGCGCTTACAGCTATTGCTTACGGATTTTCTTTCAACAAGCATAATAAATTACAAAAGTAAAAAAAAACCCACAGCAACAAATTAATATATTTATTTTTGTGAAACGTTTTATCAATCCATTGATATTAAAACTGAAACTTATATTTATGGAATCGTCATTTAAAGCCATTCATTTCGATACCACATTTTTACAAGAAAAAATAATTATCTGACAATATGGCGGCCAAAATCCGTCGTTTTGTTTTACTATGTACTTAATATTATCACTTGCGCTGTCAAGACGAATCTAACGATATATCATACATACATTAAAATCGGTTGAGCCGTTTAGAAGTTACAGTGCAAAGAAACTCACAAACATACAGACCCTGAAAACATAACACTCCTTTTTTTGGGCAGTCGTGTAGTAAAAAGCCTTCAAATATTGAGTTCATTTCTCGACATAATCTTATTGGTTACGACATATATACACTCGCACAACTTGGTCGGTAAATATTATAATAAACGAGGCCTCATACGAGTGAAATGTTTTAATGCGATAAAATCCGTTAAAATATATATAACTCTTACCCTTCTCCGCCGTAAATGTATTCTGAAATGTAAATATTCCCACAAGAAGCACATTTGCACACTAAATTGTACACTGTTCAAGGCGACAACGTTTATTAGATACGTGAATAAGCGGAAAACTGCGAAGAACCAAAAGTATTTAGGAATGTCTAGGCGTCAAGGCTGTAACGGCTTTTGTGGGGATATAATTGGCTCAATAACTATTTGGTGAGCTGTGATACGTCATCCTCCGACATATGAGTTAGAGATACACACGTAAGGCGTTCATTATAAAGCGAGAATGGGGAATAAACTCTTTGCAAACGAAAGAAGTTAATATACGGGCCGGAAATTGATTACGTACACAATAGGGAAATATATGAATATATTTTTTTTACTGTCTTTTCTTTGCAGTCTGTCGTAGCGTGACCCTGAAAGCGAAAAAAAAGAATTGCGCACAGCTATCATAAGGGCGATGCAGATAAGGAACTAATGACGGAAAATAAAACAAAATATGAATGAAACTTAATCCTAATGCGCACTGCGCGTGACGGCTGCTACCTTTTATTTGTTTAAATTTTACCACTATTTCATTAAGGATATTCTTGGTAATATTTTAGCGTTAGTTAGATGTGAAAGTTCACTATCTTTGAGGACGAGTTCCAAAAAATAATTTAAAACAGCTGCATTTAATTATAATTTTTTTACCTATTAATCAAGGATTTATGAATAACCTTCAGCAAGGATTTTTGGCCAAATGTCCGTACATAGTAGGTATATTTTTTTTCTCAATCTTCTTCACTTGAGGATGAATAAAATCTCCGCGCGCTGGGTCCCAGAATGCTCACCGATGCACAAAAACAAACCAGGGTGAACATTGCTCGAGCTTCTTTGGAACTGTTACAACTAACTCCTTATCGTATTTAGTCTAGATTTATAACCATGGATTAAAACGTGGATTTACCATTATGTTTCAGAAACAAATATTCAACGAAATAGTCTCTGACTTGGAAAAGACCTTTGTCTCCAATCCCTAAGAAATTTAAGGCGAGTCATTATACTGGAAAGATTATGAGCTCTCTTTTCTGAGATACTAAAAGGGTAACCATGATAGAATATCTTGACCATGGAGCTCCTGTTAGAGGCTCTTTGTATGTAAAACGAATAAATAAAAATGCATAACGAATTCCGCGAGAAACGGCGAGACGTTGACGAGAGAGTTGCTATAGCTACAATTTGCTAAAGCTACAAATGCTATATCTACAACCCGTGAATGAATAAATTAAAAGGGTTTTTGTTTTGATCACAGATTAAGAATTAAATTAGGTAAAAATCAGAGTTAAGAAATGGACAGGTTTTTGATCATCTTGCACCTCTTGCATTCAAGGAAACTTCGCAGTTTATAGGTTGCATCTATGATCTGTCCTCAAGTCATAACTCACTCTCAACGGTCCATTCGATAATTTTAATTCCAGCTTCTTTAAGGATCGTATGTTTTATTAAAAATATAGACTAGTTTTACCGTGTGCGTACTCCCAGCGGCAACATGTTGAAATACATGATTTGAGCTTAGCAGATATTTAGTGTATGAACTGGTGTAAATGTGTATGGTAGTTTTAAATTTGTGTGTCCAGCCATTCATAAGATACTTGCGAAAAACACTTTCCGCTGGGAGAACGTTCTCCCAGCGGCACTTTTTCGTCAAAACGGCCGCACGAAGAAAAGAAGTATACCAATAATTAGAGTATACCAAGAGGTAAATGTGTGTGTTTAAATGAAATTTGTGTGTCGTAAGACTCTGAAGATATGCAAGATGCCGCTGGGGGAACGTTGGGCTGTTTGCTGGATATCCTAAACGGTTAAGCGCACAATTATGATTATTTTTACACAGGTCTCTATGAATTTGTGTGTAATGTTTGTGAAAACAGAATCCGAAAAAACATTACAATTTAGACAAAAAAAAATTAAACAAAAAATAAGGTTTTTAGGTGCTAGTGCTTAAAATAGATGTCTTCGAGATTAAGGCGATCCTGGCCAAAAAACGCCATACAAGAATTAACTTTTCTCAAAGAAAAAACTCGGTTATTAAACTGAAAAAAATATATGTTATTTTTAAGCATATTCTTGAGTTAATTCATAAATCTGATCCACATAATAAATAACTTCACTCGATAGAAAAAAATCCTAAAGTTACCTCTATTTCGAATTTAAAAACGATTTTTGACTCCCTTTTTACCAATCTTTAATTTTAAATTATTTTTTTATACATTACTTATCATTAAAAGTAATTAAATCATAAATAAAAATGTAAAAAAGTTATCATGTTAATTTTCTATGATTTTTTAACATGAATTCATGGCATCAGAGCTCGCTCACTTGACCGCCAGTGCGCTCGCAGAGCTCGTCGACGTAGGACCTGTGTCAATTTTTTCGATCTACGCAGCGCCACACAGAACAGGATCAAAATGAATATCAAACAACAAAATAAAACATGCTCTGGGCTAACTTTCGACTCGTTACGCTTATCTTGATGACTTCCTGATTGACGGTGAATGACAATTGATTTCGTAAGTAGTGAAAGTTAGTATCGTGAAGGTTAATATGTGTGTTAATATTAAGAAAAGGGCTGTTTTTTTTACAAATAAATGGAACTTTGAAATAACTTGTCGAACTCGGTACTGTGATAGTTCCAAAGTACCTATTATCACAGTAGCGCAAAATATTCTTCGAAAGGTTATTTTGTACTTTTGGGTGTTGAAGTCGGTTCCATTTTTTAGTAAAAAAAAATATTTTTGAATCTTTTTAGTTACCCTTGCTACTTACGGGATCGATTGTCATTCATTGTCAACGACTATATCATCAAGATAGGTCAATATGTTTCAGTTATTGGAGTGTAACTCAAAAACGACTTGAACGATTTTGATAAAATTTAAATGAGACTAGACGACAAGCATCAGCTTTCAAACAAAAAAGAATTTTTGAAATCGGTTCACACAGTCAAGAGTTGCGTAGGTAACAAACATAAAAAAAAACAGACGAATTGAGAACCTCCTCCTTTTTTGGAAGTCAGTTAAAAAAGGGGGAGGTCCTCAATTTGTCCGTCTTTTTTTTACCGAACCGATTTTGATGATTTATTTGATTTGAATGTTGATGATTGTCGTGTGATTTTATTTAAATTTCATCAAAATCGATCTAGCCGTTTTTTGAGTTACACTCCAATAACTGAAAGGTTTTTTCCAAAAAGTTTTTTATGACAATCGGTCCCGCAAGTAGCAACGGACACTAAAACGGGTGAGTATTTTTATTTATCAAACCTACTTCAACACCCAAAAGTGTGAAATAACTCTTCGAAGTCGGGACCATGTGCACAATATTGTGATAATAGGTACTTTTGAACTATCACAGTACCGACTTCAACAAGTTGTTTCGCACTTTTGAGTGTTGAAGTCAAGCCCATTTTTCGGTAAAAAAAAAATATTGAATTTAGTATTGAATTTGTTAGTAAATTTGAGTCGTCTTTTTTATGATTATAGAAATAATAAGTGACATTAAGCGATTTTTAAAACTGGATGGATATAAACTAAATTATAAGTAAAAACATAAATCTGGCTGTATGGAAACTCATGTCACGTCACGACCATGATATGCGATGTCACACCCGTGACTTGAACTAGTTTTTTGATAACTTTCTAGGTTTAATAAGCTTGCTAAAATGCAATGAAATTATTGTTTTTATATCTATTTTTAGCCAAATGCCTAGTATTTCGTACCCAGGGTCTAAGATAATGAAATTAATAATCAAAGCCCAGTGTATGGGTATACAATGGGCTTTGAGTATTAACTTCATTACCATATATAATCAAATCTGTACTTTATAATTTTTAGTATAGATTTACTCCACCCTTTTTTAATTATTATATGATAATAATAATATATATATTATAAATTCAAAAGTTAGTATGTGTTTTAGCTTCTTAACCGACTTCAAAAAAGGAGGAGGTTTTCAATTCGTATATTTATTTTAAATGTTTGTTACCTCAGAACTTTTTACTGATAAACCGATTTATATGATTCTTTTTATATTTGAATGTTTGTCGTATGGTCCTATTTAAATTTCATCAAAATTGGTCAAGCCGTTTTTTAAGCCGTCGGCCCCGGTTGTTGTCTCACGATGGCAGTAGTATCATTTTGCTCTATTTCAGCGAACACGTTTTAGGTGCCCACCCCACCAACTTAAGCATAGTGAGGGGTAACCAACTCCAACTTCTTTAACAAATATTTGTAGTTCACGACCGTGTAGAATTAGTTTCACTCGTCTGTGGAAACCGCGGTGTAGTTGTACTCTTATCTGTTTTTTAGTTACACTCCAATAACTGAAAAGTTTTTTCCTATCTTGATGATATAGTTATTGCTAATTAATGACAATCGAATCCGCAAGTAGCAAGGGACACTAAAATGGGGGATTTTTTTTTACCCCAAAAATTGAACCGACTTTAACACTCAAGGGTGTGAAATAACTTGTTGAAGTCGGGACCATGCGCACAATATTGTAATAATATGTACTTTTGACCTATCATGGTACCGACTTCAACAAGTTATTTTGCACCTTTGAGTGCTGAATTCAAGCCCATTTTTCGCCAAAAATTTGCTTAACACCGCTGAATGGATTTAGATGATATATCATAAAACGTATTCTAATTTTTATCTCGATTTTCCGAACGGTTCCTGAAGGATCAGGAAAACCAATTTTGATGAATGGAATCTAGATATGTTGTAATTGATTGTTTGAAACTATATCTAACTCGTGTAGTTTTTAACGCAATTTGCGAACCATATACTATTAATATGTACACAATGGTTAAATTAAGGTTAGTAAATTGTTATCACTATTGTTAGGTCCAATGCCAAAAAATATGAGTTCAATTTATTCTGTTGTATCTCTTTATACTTGTTATCTGGGGAATCCTCAACTCAACTGTAATAAAATATATATTTAGATTTTTTTTATGTATATCACACATAAAAACTCTTTACATTTTCGCAAGCTCATTGAACCTAGAAAAATATTAAAATACTAGTACAATTTCTCGGGTGTGACATTGAGTACCATAGTCGTGACGTAACATGAGTTTCCATACAGCCAGATTTACGTTTTTACTTATAATTCAATTTATATCCATCTAGTATTAAAAATCACTTAATGTTACATATTACTTCTATAGTTATAAAAAAATACTACTTAAATTTACTAACAAATCCAATACTAATGCAATTTCTCAATATAAAAAAATGTTTACCGAAAAATGAAATCGACATCAACACTCCAAAGTGTGAAATAACTTGTTGAAGTCGGTGCCATAATAGTTCAAAAGTACCTAGTATAACAATATTTTGCGCATGAAACCGACTTCGACAAGTTATTTCACACTTGAGTGTTGAAGTTGGTTCCATTTTTTGTTAAAAAAAAATTAAACTCTTTTTAGTGATTCTTGCTACTTACTGAATCGATTGTCATTCACTGTCAAAGACTATAATATCATCAAGATAGGAAAATATTTTTCAGTTATTGGAGTGTCATTCATGATACTTGTCGTTCAATTTCATTTAAAAATCAAACGACAAGTATCAGCTTTAATAAAAAAAGAATTATCAAAATCGGTTCACCCAGTCAAAAGTTCTGTCACATAATAAAAAATATAGACTAATTGCGAACCTCCTACTTTTTGAAGTCGGTTCAAAAGCTAACACACATACTAACTAACTGAGTTTATTAGAAATATGTTAAAAACCTTATCTTACAATTTTCATAAACTACTTTTATATAGTAACTTAAAATTCATTTATTAATTTTTAATTCCAAATAACATTTTGATTTATAACAATGCGCGTATAGACACATTATATCTAAATATAGTATCTGTTGCCCTTTTTTTTGACTTAATTTTTTTTAGTTTTACGGGATATGGTTCTACTGTATCTTCAATAATGGACACTATCTGGCAAATTTTATTTTTATTTCTGGCCAATTTTGCTAGAAGGCAAATATCTGCCTGAAGATGGTTGCCTTAATGAGCGATGATTATGAAGTAAGATTTGTACTCATTGACTTTGAATTGAGCACTCTGTACAGGACAGCTTTATGAAATTTATTACAATGGGGCTCCTGTCACAACCAAGACAATTGATACATATTTTTAGTTTCAAAAATGCTCTCTATAAGCGCTCAACTTAACAAGTATCGTTTTGGATAATATCTTTTTTATTAAACTTGCAAAACAGTTCATTGGAATGAGCTTAAATTATATCACAAATATTGTGAAATTTGGTTTTATTTTAAACGCGAGATATAATTCTTTGAGATTTGTTATTATGTTGAATACATGGTCTGAAAATAATAATTTAAAAAAACTTAACTAAAACTAAACGATTCTGTCTCGACCATGGGCCACTCGCCACAACCGTGGTTCTATGAAAACCACGGTTGTGACGTCCATGGATGTGAAATGTTCGCACCGTGCTTTAACTACAAAGATTAAACAAAAGTAGCCATCTTAAAACAATCACTAGATTAATTGTTATTAAACACACCAAATTAATAAAAATCTGCGAAGACATATTCATAAATACATATTTTAAGAGCCACGGTCTTGACAGCATAAGGGTACTCGTTTTACAAAATAACTAATATCAAACTTATTTTTACGCAGCTATATCACTCGACGCCATTAATTAATAGGACAACTGTGACAGACAGACTTGTTACTGAATTCTGGGAATCTCACATGACATGGTTGTGACATTTAATGTGTTCTTTTAATGAAGTTTATGTATATATATATTTATTTATAATATAATAATATTACCAAATTACCATTTATGAATAGGTGCATTAAACGGCTTTCTCTATAATCAGTACTAATATTATAAATGCGAATGTAACTCTGTCTGCCTGTTAGGTTTTCACGCCAAAACTACTGGACTGATTTGAATGAAATTTGGTATGGAAATAGTTTGAGACCCGGGAAAAACATGGGATAGTTTGTATCCAACTGCGCAAAAAGAGGTTAATGTTTTTGCGCGATAACCGACAAACGCGCGGGCGGAGCCGCGCCTGGAAAGCTAGTAAAAATATAATAGAACCTTAATATATTAATTTAATGTAGTTCTCACAAATAAAAATGTTTTTCTTAAGAATGATAATTTACCCATCTAAAATAACCGTAGGTACACAATAAACTGTATAGATATATAAACACTACTGTACTGATCGAACCCCTACAAGACCCGATTATTTTTCCGGCGTATGTACCAATACACGACAAATGTTAATTCCATTCTAAAATGTCATACTGACGTGATCTCCGCTACGTAGGTAGGACTGTACTGTACCTTACCTGGAGAGCTAAAAGCGTGCACGCGGCGCATCGCACACAACTCTGTGTCGCGTAAATGAATACGTCGCGCTCGCATAAAATACCTAAAGTCCGTGGAAAGCCTCGCCTTAAATTTTCATGTCAATATGTGCCCTTTAGTAGCTTACAATATCTTGCCAAGTCTCATTTGTATAATATGAGTAGTTAATGAGTTTTGTTGAAAAAACCATGCCTAAATCACGCCCGTTTTCGCCATTGGGTTTGACGAGTTTTACAAAGGTTCGCAAATCAAAAGGTATCACAACAATTAGTGCATTGATCCATTTATCTGCACACAAAAGTTTAGCTCAAAACACTTAATAAATAAAGAGATAAAGTTAAAAAACCCACAAGATACGAAACTAGTGATAAGCCGACCAAGTTTGAATGGTAACAAAAAAGCGGCCGCACAATATAAAGTGCTAGTCTACCAAAATAAATAGAATTATATTGTTATGCGGCTGGTACATTTGCGTACACAATTATTCAACTAGTTTTTACTTATATTCCCGCTCAATAAATAAAAGGGTAGGTATGTAATATATTCTATTTATAATATATGTTATTTTTATTTGCGTGGGAATTAGCGTGAGGTTCTAGTGCTTAAAATAGATGTCTTCGAGACTAAATTTTCACGTCAATATGTGCCCTTTAGTAGTTTACAATATCTTGCCAAGTCTCATTTGTATAATATGAGTAATGTTATCTATACAGTATTTTAACTCGGCTCTGTCGTTGAAATAACTACCTACAGCCGCGCTGTACTTAAACATGCGATAGGGCTACGCGCCTCCAGCACCTTAATTACATTTGCCTACTTTGTGTTTCCATTTAGTTTTGTGATTGTCAATATACTTTTTTTCGACCGAAAAATATAAATTTAAAGTATAAAAAATCCGCATTCTAATATATAGCTTATAACTACCTATTTCACTTATGTCAATCACTTTCCTTTACTCTATTAACTTTTTTTATTAATCGAGAGTTATTTTTTTCGGGGGATTAAAAGAAATACTTGTCCATTAAAATGACACACATTATGTACCGTCAACTATGTAGACTATAAAATAAGTTTACTTACTAGTAAGTAAAATTATTTTTATAGTATTACCTTTCAGTTTTCAGGTTATCTAAAAGTTATCTCTGGATGCGTTTTTGACGAATTCATGCAACCAAAAACAGCACAATATATCCTACTCGTCATATTAAATATGTAATATGTACGTTAACTTATTGTAATTGAAAGTATCACGTGGTTATTGTTAAAAAAGTAACACACCGTCCATTCGTCACTGCGGCACAGTCGCGACTGTCTGAGTCTGTCTGCGTACCGAGCGCAGACCGAGATCGAGGAGCGTAGGTATAGCTCGCGATTCGTCCGTTTATATGAAGTCGAAATACTGTATAGATAACATTACCGTGCCAATACACACATCTGTTTTTCAAATCATTACCAAAATTTGAATTATACCCTGCATTTCAGTTTATTTACCTAATGATTTAATAGTACTTAGGTAGTAGCAAACAGCGGTGAAACGAGAACGAGCGAGAGCGCCCACGCGGTTGTCCCGCGGAAATCGCCCGTAGTGTCTTTGGCCGTAATTTGATCTATTCAAATTAGGCATTTATTATTCTTTCACTTTCGCTCCCATGATTCTGCGATGAAAGAATAAAAGAGACCGCAAATAATCTTTTCCCGGAAACATAGAGAGCAGCACTGTGGTTGTTGTTTTGCACGGCCCTTGCATTTAGCTTTTGTTTTGGTGTATTAGTCATACCATACCTAAGTGGTCAGCCATTAACAACACTTCTGTGTGCATTTTACGTACTGGGTGTGCGCTTTTATGTCCCCTTTCGATCCCTATCGATTGATTAATTATAACAGGGATTATGTTCTTACTAACCTACTGTGCTACTAATATAGTGTGGTGAAGAATATGTATTTAACTTTTCCTACATATATAAATGATGAGCTAATTTCTAAACTTATGTGCGTACCTTCACATTTCTATAAAATAACTACGCTTCGTGTCGTTTGTCGTAGACTGCAATTAGTTGTTCAATGTTGATATTAGCGAATTTTCAAATACTTATACATAATTATGAACCTACGTACGTACATTAAGCTTAGAAATTTAATTAATTCTTTTGCAACAAAAACTTAACTTCGATAGGTTGTTTCATAATTATTATTGGCAATAAGTATTGTGTACGCAAGTGTACCAAAGTATCTGTACAATGCTATAAAATTTGGAAGATCAGTAGTTAATATTGTGCGGCCGCTTTTTTGTTACCATTCAAACTTGGTCGGCTAATCACTAGTTTCGTATCTTGTGGGTTTTTTAACTTTATCTCTTTATTTATTAAGTGTTTTGAGCTAAACTTTTGTGTGCAGATAAATGGATCAATGCACTAATTGTTGTGATACCTTTTGATTTGCGAACCTTTGTAAAACTCGTCAAACCCAATGGCGAAAACGGGCGTGATTTAGGCATGGTTTTTTCAACAAAACTCATTAACTACTCATATTATACAAATGAGACTTGGCAAGATATTGTAAGCTACTAAAGGGCACATATTGACATGAAAATTTAATCTCGAAGACATCTATTTTAAGCACTAGCACCTAAAAACCTTATTTTTTGTTTAATTTTTTTTTGTCTAAATTGTAATGTTTTTTCGGATTCTGTTTTCACAAACATTACACACAAATTCATAGAGACCTGTGTAAAAATAATCATAATTATGCGCTTAACCGTTTAGGATATCCAGCAAACAGCCCAACGTTCCCCCAGCGGCATCTTGCATATCTTCAGAGTCTTACGACACACAAATTTTATTTAAATACACACATTTACCTCTCGGTATACTCTAATTATTGGTATACTTCTTTTCTTCGTGCGGCCGTTTTGACGAAAAAGTGCCGCTGGGAGAACGTTCTCCCAGCGGAAAGTGTTTTTCGCAAGTATCTTATGAATGGCTGGACACACAAATTTAAAACTACCATACACATTTACACCAGTTCATACACTAAATATCTGCTAAGCTCAAATCATGTATTTCAACATGTTGCCGCTGGGAGTACGCACACAGTTTTACCACGGTATAAAATAAATTTGGTAGGCTCCGCACTAGGTGGGCTGATGACATCGTTAAAGTCGGGGGTATAAGATTAGAAGCGGTTAATAGCCGTATTTTGTGGCGTTCTATGGAGGAGGCCTTTTTTTCAACAGTGGACGTCATCCGGCTGCTGATGATGATGCTAAAATAAATAGGTGCGTTTACAAATTATTGGAATACTTACTACAATTATTGTTGTTCCGACCGGTAATAAAATTTAAGGCGATCCTGGCCAAAAAACGCCATACAAGAATTAACTTTTCTCAAAGAAAAAACTCGGTTATTAAACTGAAAAAAATATATGTTATTTTTAAGCATATTCTTGAGTTAATTCATAAATCTGATCCACATAATAAATAACTTCACTTGATAGAAAAAAATCCTAAAGTTACCTCTATTTCGAATTTAAAAACGATTTTTGACTCCCTTTTTACCAATCTTTAATTTTAAATTATTTTTTTATACATTACTTATCAATAAAAGTAATTAAATCATAAATAAAAATGTAAAAAAGTTATCATGTTAATTTTATATGATTTTTTAACATGAATTCATGGCATCAGAGCTCGCTCACTTGACCGCCAGTGCGCTCGCAGAGCTCGTCGACGTAGGACCTGTGTCATTTTTTTCGATCTACGCAGCGCCACACAGAACAGGATCAAAATGAATATCAAACAACAAAATAAAACATGCTCTGGGCTAACTTTCGACTCGTTACGCTTATCTTGATGACTTCCTGATTGACGGTGAATGACAATTGATTTCGTAAGTAGTGAAAGTTAGTATCGTGAAGGTTAATATGTGTGTTAATATTAAGAAAAGGGCTTTTTTTTTTTACTAATAAATGGAACTTTAAAATAACTTGTCGAACTCGGTACTGTGATAGTTCCAAAGTACCTATTATCACAGCAGCGCAAAATATTCTTCGAAAGGTTATTTTGTACTTTTGGGTGTTGAAGTCGGTTCCATTTTTTGGTAAATAAAATTATATTTGAATCTTTTTAGTTACCCTTGCTACTTACGGGATCGATTGTCATTCATTGGCAACGACTATATCATCAAGATAGGTCAATATGTTTCAGTTATTGGAGTGTAACTCAAAAACGACTTGAACGATTTTGATAAAATTTAAATGAGACTAGACGACAAGCATCAGCTTTCAAACAAAAAAGAATTTTTGAAATCGGTTCACACAGTCAAGAGTTGCGGAGGTAACAAACGTAAAAAAACAGACGAATTGAGAACCTCCTCCTTTTTTGGAAGTCAGTTAAATAAGGGGGAGGTCCTCAATTTGTCCGTTTTTTTTACCGAACCGATTTTGATGATTTATTTGATTTGAATGTTGATGATTGTCGTGTGATTTTATTTAAATTTCATCAAAATCGATCTAGCCGTTTTTTGAGTTACACTCCAATAACTGAAAGGTTTTTTCTTATCTTGATGATATAGTCATTGCCAATGAATGACAATCGGTCCCGCAAGTAGCAATGGACACTAAAACGGGTGAGTATTTTTATTTATCAAACCTACTTCAACACCCAAAAGTGTGAAATAACTCTTCGAAGTCGGGACCATGTGCACAATATTGTGATAATAGGTACTTTTGAACTATCACAGTACCGACTTCAACAAGTTATTTCGCACTTTTGAGTGTTGAAGTCAAGCCCATTTTTCGGTAAAAAAAAATATTGAATTTGTTAGTAAATTTGAGGCGTCTTTTTTATGATTATAGAAATAATAAGTGACATTAAGCGATTTTTAAAACTGGATGGATATAAACTAAATTATAAGTAAAAACATAAATCTGGCTGTATGGAAACTCATGTCACGTCACGACCATGATATGCGATGTCACACCCGTGACTTGAACTAGTTTTTTGATAACTTTCTAGGTTTAATAAGCTTGCTAAAATGCAATGAAATTATTGTTTTTATATCTAGTTTTAGCCAAATGCCTAGTATTTCGTACCCAGGGTCTAAGATAATGAAGTTAATAATCAAAGCCCAGTGTATGGGTATACACTGGGCTTTGAGTATTAACTTCATTACCATATATAATCAAATCTGTACTTTATAATTTTTAGTATAGATTTACTCCACCCTTTTTTAATTATTACATGATAATAATAATATATATTATAAATTCAAAAGTTAGTATGTGTTTTAGCTTCTTAACCGACTTCAAAAAAGGAGGAGGTTTTCAATTCGTATATTTATTTTAAATGTTTGTTACCTCAGAACTTTTTACTGATAAACCGATTTATATGATTCTTTTTATATTTGAATGTTTGTCGTATGGTCCTATTTAAATTTCATCAAAATTGGTCAAGCCGTTTTTTAAGCCGTCGGCCCCGGTTGTTGTCTCACGATGGCAGTAGTATCAGCATGGTAGTAGGGCGTTTTGCATTTTGAATGCCCGCCTGGCTAGCTACCACCCTTAAGAAGAAAACCTGTCGCCAAGCACCTAACGGTGTGTTCCGGCAGCTGTCCTTGAGTGTTCTAGGAGTAATTCTAGGGTAACCTGAACAACATCCTAGACCACATCTTTAATAACCATCAAGTGAGATAGTAGTCCAAGGCTAGCCTATCAATAATTATAAAAAAAACATGCATTTATTAATACTCGTAGTAGAATGATACACAAAGTTGTCAGTGACTATGATTAAATGAAATCATCAACATTCATTTTAGCACCTTTGTGGCAAGCCCGCAGTAGCCACTTAATCGATCATTAATTATGTATTACTGATAATTAATTAACCTCAGTCACAAACGAGATGCCCTTAGTCTGCCATAATGAACACTGCATCTATTAGGATACTACTAGTCATAACAAGCGCTCTAGGCGCACGCCTATTAGTAAGGTACATATCGGACGAACTCAAAAATTTTGCTCTATTTCAGCGAACACGTTTTAGGTGCCCACCCCACCAACTTAAGCATAGTGAGGGGTAACCAACTCCAACTTCTTTAACAAATATTTGTAGTTCACGACCGTGTAGAATTAGTTTCACTCGTCTGTGGAAACCGCGGTGTAGTTGTACTCTTATCTGTTTTTTAGTTACACTCCAATAACTGAAAAGTTTTTTCCTATCTTGATGATATAGTTATTGCTAATTAATGACAATCGAATCCGCAAGTAGCAAGGGACACTAAAATGGGGGATTTTTTTTTACCCCAAAAATTGAACCGACTTTAACACTCAAGGGTGTGAAATAACTTGTTGAAGTCGGGACCATGCGCACAATATTGTAATAATATGTACTTTTGACCTATCATGGTACCGACTTCAACAAGTTATTTTGCACCTTTGAGTGCTGAATTCAAGCCCATTTTTCGCCAAAAATTTGCTTAACACCGCTGAATGGATTTAGATGATATATCATAAAACGTATTCTAATTTTTATCTCGATTTTCCGAACGGTTCCTGAAGGATCAGGAAAACCAATTTTGATGAATGGAATCTAGATATGTTGTAATTGATTGTTTGAAACTATATCTAACTCGTGTAGTTTTTAACGCAATTTGCGAACCATATACTATTAATATGTACACAATGGTTAAATTAAGGTTAGTAAATTGTTATCACTATTGTTAGGTCCAATGCCAAAAAATATGAGTTCAATTTATTCTGTTGTATCTCTTTATACTTGTTATCTGGGGAATCCTCAACTCAACTGTAATAAAATATATATTTAGATTTCTTTTATGTATATCACACATAAAAACTCTTTACATTTTCGCAAGCTCATTGAACCTAGAAAAATATTAAAATACTAGTTCAAAGTCTCGGGTGTGACATTGAGTACCATAGTCGTGACGTAACATGAGTTTCCATACAGCCAGATTTACGTTTTTACTTATAATTCAATTTATATCCATCTAGTATTAAAAATCACTTAATGTTACATATTACTTCTATAGTTATAAAAAAATGCTACTTAAATTTACTAACAAATCCAATACTAATGCAATTTCTCAATATAAAAAAATGTTTACCGAAAAATGAAACCGACATCAACACTCCAAAGTGTGAAATAACTTGTTGAAGTCGGTGCCATAATAGTTCAAAAGTACCTAGTATAACAATATTTTGCGCATGAAACCGACTTCGACAAGTTATTTCACACTTGAGTGTTGAAGTTGGTTCCATTTTTTGTTAAAAAAAAATTAAACTCTTTTTAGTGATTCTTGCTACTTACTGGATCGATTGTCATTCACTGTCAAAGACTATAATATCATCAAGATAGGAAAATATTTTTCAGTTATTGGAGTGTCATTCATGATACTTGTCGTTCAATTTCATTTAAAAATCAAACGACAAGTATCAGCTTTAATAAAAAAAGAATTATCAAAATCGGTTCACCCAGTCAAAAGTTCTGAGGTAACACACATAATAAAAAATATAGACTAATTGCGAACCTCCTACTTTTTGAAGTCGGTTCAGAAGCTAACACACATACTAACTAACTGAGTTTATTAGAAATATGTTAAAAACCTTATCTTACAATTTTCATAAACTACTTTTATATAGTAACTTAAAATTCATTTATTAATTTTTAATTCCAAATAACATTTTGATTTATAACAGTGCGCGTATAGACACATTATATCTAAATATAGTATCTGTTGCCCTGTTTTATGACTTAATTTTTTTTAGTTTTACGGGATATGGTTCTACTGTATCTTCAATAATGGACACTATATGGCAAATTTTATTTTTATTTCTGGCCAATTTTGCTAGAAGGCAAATATCTGCCTGAAGATGGTTGCCTTAATGAGCGATGATTATGAAGTAAGATTTGCACTCATTGACTTTGAATTGAGCACTCTGTACAGGACAGCTTTATGAAATTTATTACAATGGGGCTCCTGTCACAACCAAGACAATTGATACATATTTTTAGTTTCAAAAATGCTCTCTATAAGCGCTCAACTTAACAAGTATCGTTTTGGATAATATCTTTTTTATTAAACTTGCAAAACAGTTCATTGGAATGAGCTTAAATTATATCAAAAATATTGTGAAATTTGGTTTTATTTTAAACGCGAGATATAATTCTTTGAGATTTGTTATTATGTTGAATACATGGTCTGAAAATAATAATTTAAAAAAACTTAACTAAAACTAAACGATTCTGTCTCGACCATGGGCCACTCGCCACAACCGTGGTTCTATGAAAACCACGGTTGTGACGTCCATGGATGTGAAATGTTCGCACCGTGCTTTAACTACAAAGATTAAACAAAAGTAGCCATCTTAAAACAATCACTAGATTAATTGTTATTAAACACACCAAATTAATAAAAATCTGCGAAGACATATTCATAAATACATATTTTAAGAGCCACGGTCTTGACAGCATAAGGGTACTCGTTTTACAAAATAACTAATATCAAACTTATTTTTACGCAGCTATATCACTCGACGCCATTAATTAATAGGACAACTGTGACAGACAGACTTGTTACTGAATTCTGGGAATCTCACATGACATGGTTGTGACATTTAATGTGTTCTTTTAATGAAGTTTATGTATATATATATATTTATTTAAAATATAATAATATTACCAAATTACCATTTATGAATAGGTGCATTAAACGGCTTTCTCTATAATCAGTACGAATATTATGCGAATGTACTATAAATGCGAAAGTAACTCTGTCTGTCTGTTAGGCTTTCACGCCAAAACTACTGGACTGATTTGAATGAAATTTGGTATGGAAATAGTTTGAGACCCGGGAAAAACATGGGATAGTTTGTATCCAACTGCGCAAAAAGAGGTTAATGTTTTTGCGCGATAACCGACAAACGCGCGGGCAGAGCCGCGCCTGGAAAGCTAGTAAAAATATAATAGAACCTTAATGTATTAATTTAATGTAGTTCTCACAAATAAAAATGTTTTTCTTAAGAATGATAATTTACCCATCTAAAATAACCGTAGGTACACAATAAACTGTATAGATATATAAACACTACTGTACTGATCGAACCCCTACAAGACCCGATTATTTTTCCGGCGTATGTACCAATACACGACAAATGTTAATTCCATTCTAAAATGTCATACTGACGTGATCTCCGCTACGTAGGTAGGACTGTACTGTACCTTACCTGGAGAGCTAAAAGCGTGCACGCGGCGCATCGCACACAACTCTGTGTCGCGTAAATGAATACGTCGCGCTCGCATAAAATACCTAAAGTCCGTGGAAAGCCTCGCCTTAAGCATAAAATTCAGTTTTGTCGAGCGTATGCATGTACCAATAGAGGGCACTCGGCACGAATCCACGGGTTTGATTCTCGCGCGGGACAAGAATTTCGTTCTCTAATCATTTATATACGTGATTTTCGATAAGTACGCGATATTGCTTGTAATCATAATATTCAGAAATATAGATGGGTAGTTATATCATTACGAGAGTGAAGTGTTTGAAAAAGCAATTATTTCCATCAGATAACGTATAGTAAGTAGTCTGGTTGATGGCCACATAGTCCCCTATGACGTTTGAGGTAATAAAATTGGATCACGAAATTCGGCGCAATCGAGCTTACTCCGATATAGGTCAGGACACCCAGCGGGAATCCGTGGGGCGCGGGTTCGATTTCCGCTTGGGAAAATAATTTTGTGCTGCAATAATTTGCAAATGTGATTTTAACTTAGCACGCGATGGTGTTTGTCATCATAATATTTAGGAATAAATAGGTTATGTTAACTTAATATATGTAACAATAAACACTGTACGAGTATATTTATTATGTAAGTTATCCTTATTAAAATATGTCATTGATTTGACCTTTCCATAAAACTACGAGGAAAAGAAAACATAACAGGCAAACAAACTTATTTCAGGAACTCCGGGAATCATCTGGAACTACTAATGTTTGTGGCTTTAATTATAGAGTATAATATAAAGTTATCAAATTGTAAACCAGATATTTTCATTATAGTTACATATAAGAGTGTGTAAAGTATAAAAAATCAGACACTATGTCCAAAGCGCGTTGTGTAAGTAGCATTGTCGATACCATATAGGTTTTGAATATGTAATTCCTTGCCTTTAGTAAATATGTACAGTATAATTTATGTACAGCACATACACTAACGATTTAAAGTCTACTTTATTTACTCTACAGTAAGGCATCTTAAACTATTAAAGTAACAACTAAAATTCTTAAAAGATGTGTCCAAAACAATACTTACAGTTAAACTATAGTGCGTTATGTAAAACCGCAAAACACGACAATAAAAGCACGTAAACGAGCGCAAATAGCATTGCTCTGAATGTTTTATACGCTGAGAGCTATCTAATCTAATCTGTGCTGGAGCGATCATGGATCGGCGGCTATCTAGATTGTGTGACAGGTACCAGCTTGAATTTGACGATAACTCGATAACTTTATTATGTCAAATACTCCCGTATTGACACTAGGGATGTTAACTATGTTATAATATAATTATAAATAATAATAATTTAATCCAGAATTGCTTCCATATACAATAAGTAAACTAACTAATATGAAGAAATTCAAAAGTAATACATTTTTAACTACTAACTATTAATAACCTGATGAAGTTCAATCCGTCGCTTTATATAAAAATATTAAATTGAATTAATTAAATATTATATAAAAAAGTATTTAAATCGTAAGGATCTTGTCGCAGAAAAATTAAATAAAAAGCCAGCAATAGCCATGACGACTGTAATATGAATTGACAGACAGTTTGTCTATTGCTACAAAGGTTGTTTAAGTACACACTGACGTACTGTTATTAATCCTGAAAACGCGTTTGTTTTTAAAAGTTACCAGGCAAATAAATGAAATACACGACTACTCCGCCAAAAAAATATAGCCTGTGTCACGTGGATGATGAAAGGATTCTTAACGATATCACATAAGAATAAAGAAACTAACACATAAATAACATGAACCCTTAAAAAACACATTAGATTGCTTTTGGGCAGTAGTGTAAAAATAAACACAGGTTAAAAGCGAGGCCTGATATTTTTGAGCTTTAAGATTTTAGTTTTTGAGCGTGGACGGGACCCTCACATGGCCCTCATGTTAAGCAGTAACCTCTGCCTATAACAGATGCAGTTAGTCACAAGTGATGAACTGCACTGCACTCGTCACCCTGAGACATACAGTTGTTAAGTCTCACGTGCCTGTAATTTTACTGGCTCTCAAGGAATTCTTCCTCCACACACTGTTAGATGTTTGGCGACAGATTTTCTACTTCCATGCGAATGCTTTTCCATCATGCGGAGAAGCTGAAGCCATCGGTAGAAATCGAACCAAGGCTATCACCAATCCATAGCTATTACCGTTCGGTTATCATTGTTTCAAAACAAACGTAACAAAAATGGTATAAAATTGAATACCTACATTACTAGAGCAGGATAATCTCTTGTATAATGAATAACGTGATACAAATAATTAGAGCGTTATTTACTGTTATCTGTAACAGCCTGATCGTCCACTGCTGAACACAGCCTCCGCTATTAAGGGGGTATTTGCCATAATCCCCACGCTTGGCAGGCGTCTTTGGGATCGCAGTGTAAGTTGGCAGTCCTTTAGAAGGCGCTGCTGCCCACCTTCCAGTATTTTCCCTTGGTCGCCTCTTACAACATCCACGGGATGATATGGGGAGGTGGATTTCTGACCCGGCACCCCCCGGGACAATTATATTTACTGTTAATGTGCACCAAATTAAATATTTGTGCATGTTGCCGTACTGTTAAAAAAAAAAGGAAAACCAATACTGCTGGAGTTTTTTTTTTATGTTATTGTGAAGGAACAAGCTCGAGGCCCACCTGATGTTAAGCGGTATCATCTGCCTATAACAGATGCATTTCGTAACAAGTCTCGAATTGCACTGCGCCCGTCACCTTGAGACATACTTAGTTGTTAACTCTCATGTGCCTGTAATTTTACTGGCTCTCAAGGACTGCTGCCGGAACACACCGTTAGGTGCTTGGCGACAGATTTCCTGCTTGAGGGTGGTCGCTAGCCAGGCGGGCAGTAGCAAAATGCCCTTCCACCATGCGGTGAAGCTCAAGCCCGTGGCGGGATTCTAACAATGGACCTGCTGCGCGGCAGTCCAAAGCCAATGCCACCGAGATCGGAAAGACAAATTAAGTATATGGGCAGATAGCTTACATTTGTGCGTAAATGTACGACAAAAATTAAATTTGTGCGAGGATGGACAGGACAAGTACCATAGATACTGCTTATTAAAGAAGGCCATCAATATGACGAAACCGTCACTTTTTTGTTATCATTCGAATTTGGAGTTTATCTTATATCAGATCCGGAGGGTTGGAGCAGTAAAGCGAAGTGTAGTCGCTTGCCATAGACTGTGGAAGCCTTGACCCTACCTGGCTGGGTTGCCATTCCCAACCACTCTGTACATGTTCCTCCTACAACACAATGGACGCGGCACCAGCACGTTGACGCCATAGAATGCTAAGGATATCGTCTCGCAAGATTCACAAGCCAGACATTACAATAAATGTCTGATCGTAAAGTGAAGTAACATAGCGATTGTTGTAACGTAATTTTATCGCCTAATAACGTCACGGTAATGGCACACCATAGAACAACACACCTTATCAATCTTATCATAGATATATTCGAGGTGTTTGTAAAAAATACGCATCAGAGATTTGAGAAGTAGCACTTTTATTAAAATAATACTCAGCTTGTCGGACAACACACAATTTACCACAAATGGTAATTTTTCATACTGCTCTGAATCTTTCACCAATTTTTATTATTTGCCGTTGCATTTCGCGAATATCCGCCTGGTTACCTACCCAAGTCAATTGCCCTCAAGTAGATAATCTGTAACTAAAAACATAACAGTGTGTTCCGGCAGCTATACTTGCGAGTAATTCTAGATTTAGACTGTTAACCCATTCGAATATATTATCGCATACCTTCAAAGGAGTTGTGTACTGGGTTCAAAGGCTAACCTATCAACAATAAAAAAAATGACGCTTGTATAACGGCTATTTATAATACTTAGGCAAGAATATAATACTTAGGGTCAATCAATTTCAACAAATTAGGATATAGCTATATGAGGACAACTTTAATCTCTGTATTCAACAAAATATGCCTGTGTCACAAGATATCTCCAATGATGATAGATATCTGCAGTATTTACAGTTTACTACAATATCGACTTTTATTAAATTTTACATCAGGCAGATAGTAAAGGGAAAAAAAATTAGCCAAGATTAAAACATTATACCGTTGATGTTGGCGGAGTACCTACGTATAAAAACAAAAATAAATGGCCACTTTGCTACAGCTGATAATAAACCATATTTCTGTGCCTACAGCCAGCGGCTGAAACATCACATGTAATAAAATTCAGAACAATGAGTTTTCCTTTTTCCATGACAGAAACAGAAATTCTAACAAATTCAAAAACTGTCACTAGATTTGACGTTCTATAATTTGGCGTAGGATAGAAATTACCAACTACCAAATGAGTTAAAATTTCTACAGGGCAATGTACATATTTAAAACTAAATTGACTTATTGGCTATTAGACAAATGATTTTATACTGTGTCTGAATATTTGAAAAGCTGACTGGACTTTATTAAATCTATTTATATTTTAACTTGTATTTTATATTCGTGTTAGTATGTATAAACTTACCTAATATTTGCACGTCTGCTAGGAGGCAGAATACAATTGTCGATACAAAAATAAGATATATTGTAAAATTATGAAAGTATTGTATTTTTGCAAATAAATGATTGATTGAATATTCACATCGCATTTTAATAGTCTATGGTATAAAGTTATCCTCGTATAGTTAAACCCTATATTGGTGAAATGAGCCCTTAGCAGGAATGTTATCATAACCTTGTATCTAGTATAGATATTGACCCCCTTGAGAAATATACGATTGGCGTGCACTCCTAATCCGTGCTGTACTGCAATATCAAGACAGATTGCATTGACAGCTTCCACCCGAGATAAGAAATCTCTCTTTTCTAGAAGCTAAGATAAAAATCACCGACACCTGCCTATCTCTGGCTGGTGTATAATATATTTGTCATGACTCATGACGCTAATATGATAACAAATATGATTTAAACATATAAGTCGTTTCAAAGGTTTTTTTTCTGTGTCAGTAGAGATTGAGATTAATTAACGTATTTTAACCGACTCCCATAAAAATTTTGATCAAAAGTTATCAACAGTTTCAACTAATAGAAATGATAAATGAATCAAAATGGATCAAGCGCGGTATTTTGTTGCTCGGTACACAAAAATGGTAATTTAGCACAGTTGTGCCTTTAAATCCCAAGTCCACTCTGTTTTTGAATAAATTCTAGTAATGTATAATTTCGGTATGATACAAGTATATTTTTATCTTTTATTTAAAAAACAATTACTGCAATAGCCTATGCATGATATAGTATAATGTGGTTTTTAAGCAGCTGTGATCAAAAAGTTGAACCTTTTTCTTTTATTGTTGGTAGCGATGCGGACATTAGATTGGTACCCTTACAGATCGAAGCATGACTTTGGGCGGCAGAGTGAGCTGGATTTCTCCAAAGGGAAAAACACGGCTCACTCTACCGGCTACTCGTGCCTTGAGACCAACTGCGCAAAAAGAGGTTAATCAGTACTAATAATATAAATGTGTAAGTAACTCTGTCTGTCTGTTACGCTTTCACGCCAAAACTACTGGACCGATTTTAATGAAATTTGGTATGGAAATAGTTGGAGACCCGGGAAAAAACATAGGATAGTTTTTACCCAACTGCGCAAAAAGAGGTTAATGTTTTTGCGCGATAACCGACATACGCGCGGGCGGAGCCGCGCCCGGAAAGCTAGTATTAATATATACCTGAAAGACTAACATACATATATATATTTATTTATTTTATTCATATAGAACAGTTCCTTTAGGGGTAGTTCTCTAAAAGTTAGGAAACAAAGACGTACCGCTCTCGGGCCAGATATCTTCATTCATATCCTAGTTTGCAGATAATTTCGGTGTGTCTATTCGCGTGATGCCGGTGTTGCGACGACCTCCATTCCTTTACCAAACACGCACACCGTTATTGAACACCTGTAACGGAAGTAACATTATTAAGCATGAAGCACCTTGGACGAGTTATTTAAACTGTCGCTACTCTGTATGTACATAGATAATGGTACAGAATTACAGTTGCAGTCTTACCGTTTTACGTAGCAGTGTACTGCGCCCGTAACTCCGAGACATTAATTCATATTTCTCGTTCACACAGTATTTTCACTTGTTACGGTGCCCCCAAGTCACCACCCCTCATCTCGTGTGTCGTAAGAGGCGAGTAAGGGTAAAGTGCCGGAAGGTTAATACCGAAAGACAGCAGCGCCTTCTGAGGAATAGCTATCTTACACTACAATCCTGCCAAGTTGGGATTATGGAAAACGCCTCCTTAATCGGGGAGCCTGTGTTCAGCAGTGAACAATTCGGCTGATTCAGTACAGTGTCCTTTACGCCTAAACACAGCAGTAGTGTTCGCATACTACTGCTTCCAAACAGAATATCTGACACTGTGGTGGTACCCACCAAAACTGACCCTAGCTGAAGAGGCCTACCACCTAGTTGAGGAATGAAAGGGGAACGTCAATTCCTGAAAATACGCGTTTGTCAGATGTCTAGTGCACTACAGACAGCCATCGAGAGATCTACAAAATTACCTAAACGTCTTTTGATGACATACATTTGTGAAATTTACAAAAAAAACAAAGACGAAACATCAGTGCAAGAATTAAAGCCCAAATAGTATAAGAAGATAATTGTAGGAAGGTGATGATAGCTGGAGTTTCAGAGTTAGGTTTACATGTTATTTTAAAATATAAAGTAAAAATGATTATCAATGTAATTTTTTTTTTTTTTTTTTTTTTTTTTTTACCGGCGGTATGCCTTTATTAAACAAAATACTATGAACTATATACAACACTACAGCTACTACAATAAAAGCATTTAGACACCTATAAGTCATAGCAGACTCATAGGCAGTCCAAATGCTCCAGCCCACTCCCAGTTGGCAGCGTGCCCAGAATGCTGGCAGCATTGCCCCGTTGAATTGCAATGCTTATTCGTTGAGCCAAATATGTGCCAGCATTTTGATCACGCGTCGCATCGACCAAGCGCTCAGATAGGTTTTGGAAAATACGATGAGCTCCCGGTCCCCACGGACCCAACGTCTCCACACCAAACGGCTCAAATATGTAACCCATACCGAGGTTAGCATATTTGCGCCGCTTGAGTTGCTCCGCCGAAGTAGCCGCAGCGCCAGCCCTCACGTTGGTTTCAGAAAGATGTGACGGCGCTAAAGTGTCCACGCACGTAGCGTCCCACACTAAGGGCCGTCCTAACTTCCACGGAACCAGAGTCATGCCGTCAGGTCTTTTACCATCGTCACGCATCAGACCATTCGGTTCGAGAATAGCTGGAACATTGGCGCTGGTAAAAGCCCGGCGAATGATATCGTTAAGGCTGGCGTGGCGGGAAATTCGACCAGCACTTCGAGAGCAGGAGAGGCCATGGTGACCGAGTTGATCAACTGCAGTACCACACTGGCAGTGATGTGCAACACAACACCTTGCACCCAAGCGTAAGCTAATAGCTAGACGAAAAGCGGATGGATCTATAAGGCTACCAGTTTTGTAAGAAGGAATGGCCTGTAACCAAAGACCGGATTCCCACACAGAAACAGCGAGAATACGAGCACGATCTGCGATGCTAGAACACGTATTTAAAAGATCTTTCCGTGTTAGCTCGCATAGGGGCCGATCCCACCGTTTCTGAGATGACAACATTTTTGGGAATTCAGTATTTGGACAAGCCAGTCTCCATGTGTTTTTGGCCTCAGCCAGATATGCTACATTGAAAGAGCCTAAAGATCGTGCAAGAATTTTTTCTACTAATTTGTGTGTACTGTGTACAGAAGACAAAAAAGCTGGTAATGCCACACTAGAAATTTTGCGTATCCCTATGCCCCCCAACCTCACAGGGAGGGAAGCTTGCACCCAAGCCCTATCATCCATCTCAACATTCAAAACCGACACTAACGTATCTTTTACTAAGTTGTCTAAGCTTAACAAAAGCTCACTGTGTTGCCACAGCTGACAACATCTTAAATAGTATGTAAATTTAGGAACGAAAAGGCAAAATCTTATAATTGTAAAAGCCATATGGGCGTTAATTTTGGATAATCTGCTAGAAGCATTTCTAAACTTTTGAATTTGTTCTTCGACAAATGGTGATAAAGATTCGTTAAGAATCGGTGAACCCAAAAGACGAAGCGAACTTTTTTCTACTAATTTTATATTAGGCGCAAGTAAGTTGAATTTTTCAATAATCGAAACTTTATCCGGACAAGTATCACAAACAAAAAGTTCACATTTAGAAAAATTTAGTTCAAGGCCAATAACACGAAAATCGTCTATAAGTACTCGCAAGTCATCCAAAACCGTGTTCGCATCGCCTCCTAAGGTTCCGTCATCCAAATACCAAACGTTAAGTTTTGATTGGAGACGTTGAATTATTGAGTGGATCGCAAGGCTAAAAATGGCTGGTCCCAGAGGATCACCCTGTTGACATCCTACGGAAGATAAAATAACGTTATTTTGGTATGTTAATTTTGACGGTTTGCCGTAGCATTGCCAAAGAAAAGGGTATAATTCCGGAATTTTATCTTTCACTTCAGTCAAAAGAGTGCCTCTATCTAAAGAGTTGAATGCATTTTTAACATCCACCTTCAAAAGCACATCTCCACAATTTTGATCAAGAAATGAGCGAAGTGAATGTACAGCAGCCTCACAGCCACCCTGTGAACCAAAACCGAGTTGCAGTGGTTGAAAAAGATTACTTAAAAAAGCAACCTTTTTCCTACAACCGCATTTGGCTGTGAGGCGACGATAAGTGGTGCCTACTGCTATAGGCCTAATACCACCATCTTTTTTATTTAGGGCACATAAATTCGCACCGTACAGAATTTCGGTAATTTCATTGTTGACCTGACCCGACAACATCAAATTAACCAAAGCCGTCACATCCCTTAAAAGTGTCTCGCCTACCTCACCAGAACTAAAAGATAAAATATCTTTTAAGTGCTGAGGCGTGAGGCCATCAAGGCCACCGGCTGAGCCACTTAAAAAAGATGCCACGGCTGCAGAAACATCCTGTGGGGTCACCTCAACAATGTCTTGTATAGGAGATTCGGGAAGGTGGAGACCTGCAGTTGCAGGCGGATGCTTTTCAATTAGGGAATTCAACGTATCAGATGTAAAAGGAGCGATTGTATCACTCGAAAACAAGATGCGTGCCGCGTTTTTAATATCACCATCAGTAATTTTGTTTTCTACTAATTTAATAGTAGCTGAATCGAAATTATTTGTTTTTGTATTCCGCCGCAGAGGTGGAATGATTATAGTTGTGCCAAAAGATTGCTCTTCCCGTGCCCTGTATTTCACGCAGTTTTCCTTTACTCTAGTAGTAAGTGATTTTTTGTTAGACGGATCAAAATTCACGTGAAATACGAAAAACGAACTTTTATTTTTTTTTCAATGTAATTGATTGAATCGTAATAGATAAGATAACAAATTTAATCAACTTACTCAGAACGCTTGACAAGTTCCATTCCTTGTATATCGGCAACATCGCTGTACGTTTGAGATAAAAATTTACAAACAATTTTATTATTTTCCTCTTTCCACTCAATTAGCGTTATTCTCTGATCGATTGACGTCGATAAGATATAATTATCAATTAAACACAGGCCAGTAATTTCTGAACTGTGATATTTGTCAAAAACTTTTGAGTCTAGTACTTTTATGGAGTTCAAATTGGGCTGGTCGGAAACTTGTAGCAGGACCAAATGTATAGCATTATCATCTCCGCCAGTTGCCATAAGTAATCTATCGTGACTCAAAGTTATTGAAGCGAAACTATTGATACCTGACTTGTTAGTTTTTGTCACGAAGAATGGTTCCATATTATCCTTTGGCAAATCTGTAACATCCCAAAAAGCTACTTCACTTCTTGTGCTACAAGTTACAAGAATATTTTTATTTCTAAGTTCTATACAAGTAGTTTTTAAAATACACGTCTTGTGGTATTTCAGTTCATGGGTTAACTCAAATGTATTCTCATTTGTATTATAACGAAGTTTGAAAATTCTTAAGGAAGCATCTGAACAACCGGCGAATATTCTGAATTTGCCATCTTCTTCTTTGATATAGTCTACATCCATGATTCTTGTTTCTGGGTCAAAATCCACAGAGCAGTTTCTCCAATTTTGATTACCTTTCCTCACCTTATCTGTGCCTTTTATCATGTAATCTATCAATTCTTGTGATTTAATTTTGATATCATTATTAATTTGTATGAATGTTATGAGTTTTATACGTATTTGAGCTCTGCCCCCAGCTGATATAACCAAGATTGTACTGTTATCTACATTACATACTTTCAATGTTCTTACACTGGATAGTTGTTTAAATATGACCTGATCTTCGAATACTAATTCTGAATTGAGAGACGATATTCTTAGTGTTGTATCTTCTCCACCGGAAATGTAAAACGTAGCAGTGTGTTCATTACTTTGGAATATTTTTAAGCAGTTGATTTCTTTTGAATGTGACCCATTCACAATACATTTCGAGACAATCTTATTCAGATTAAATTTGACGATATTTACGTCAGAGTTTTTCAAATAAATCAATGTGACGAATTCTTCATAATCATTGTTTACTTTTTCAAAATATCTCATGGCATCCCAAGATCTATGACCTCCACCACACTGGACTTCTAGTAATTTCGAGTTAGTTTTAATGTCGTAAGCTACAAATACTCGTTCTTGAAATCCACAAATAATACTTTCGTCTTTATCTAAAAACTTTTCGATCCATTTGAACTCGAGATCTTTGCTACTCATGAAATTTACTTTGTCTTTACTATCATTTATACAAAAATATTTAATGGTGCCATCTCTCCCTGTAGTAATTATATCAGTATTTTTTATTCTTATTGAAGTCGGTCCGTACCTGCCGTGGACTTTGTTAAAAGTATTAATTGGATCTTTTTGTCCTTTCACATAAACATGTATATTTCCACATCTATCTCCAAAAACGAATATATTTTTGGTATCGTCTACAGCAGATGCCGTCAACCATCTTTCTTTGCAAGGGGGCAGTATAAAATCGACGTAAGTTTCAGAGCTAGATTCTTTTGAAGCTAATACTTTAATAGCACCACGCTCTAGACACAGCACTAAATATCTATTACCAGCCCATTGCATTGAAAGAATTTTGCCCCATGACAGTTTTGTATCAATAATATTTATAAGGGTAGCTGAATCTTTACAGGTCTCAGCGAAAACATCTAGTTTCCCATTCATATCTCCAACAGCTACCATTTGCTTACAAGACGAAATACTTAGTAGTGTATAAGTTGACTCATGATTTAGTTTGTGAATTGTTTTAGATTTCTCTTCAAAATTATAAAAGGCGAGATCATCACTTTCATTCAGAATAACTATGTTTCTTCTTGCTGTTATTGCTACCTTTTTAGGTGACTCAATATCAAGATTAAATATTTCATTTTTACAATAGTCTGTAGCTAAAGTAACTGGATGTATCATAACTGCACAATCACCTCCTCCAGTGACCACACATTCTTCATCAGCATCCACAGACCATATACATCCATTCTGATGAGTTACTACTTTTTTAGCTAAACTGCCATTATGTTTCCAAAAGCAAATTGCTGAATCTTCACCGACAGATATAACATTATCATTAGTTATACAGCTTCTCATTACACGTGCTGAATGACCGTACAATTCATGCTTACAAACAATTTCAATTCTTCTCCAGTACATGATTGTGTTAGAAGGATGTTCTGAAATGATATTTGATTCCCATATTCTAACAGATCTATCATCTGAGGTGGTGACTATAATCCCTCTGTGTAAGTCACATGATATTGAGAAAATGACACCCTGAAACAAATTTAAAATCATACTTGTGAAGTGCTCGTAGCCAAGTTTGCTTAGCCATTCTGAATCGATCAGCAAAGTTAAGCAACGTCCGCCGCGGTCATGACTTGGATAGGTGACCGCTGGTGACATTACTACTGAGCGCTTCCGTGCTTCGGAGGGCACGTTAAGCCGTCGGTCCCGGTTGTTGTCTTAGGATAGCAGTCGTTACAGCATGGTGGTAGGGCACTTCGCGAATGCCCGCCTGGCTAGCTACCACCCTCAAGTTGAAAATCTGTCGCCAAGCACTTAACGGTGTGTTCCGGCAGCTGTCCTTGAGAGCCAGTAACTCTAGGTTAGCCTAAACAACATCCTCGACCACATCATCACTTACCATCAGGTGAGATAGTGGTCAAAGGCTAACCTATCAGGCATAAAAAAATTAAAAAATACTATTCTATGGTTTTAGACTTTATGGCTTGAGGGGTGTAGGCAATATTGTTCGTTGAACCATCATAAAGTCTAAATTATTTCATTAATGGATACATTCAGCTAATTAATAACTGACAGAACAAGCTACAAGATTCAACCACGTGATCAGTATCAACTTCCTACTCTAATCCCACTTCTGAAATGGAGTTGGTACAAAACAAACTGCCTTTAAATATTTGACAAGGTTTGGCAAGGTTATATTTGAATTTTAACTATGATGATATTGTCATGTCATGTACGTTTCACACGAGGACGCGGTGGGCGGTTCCGCAACAACAACTAGGTCGCCAATTTCCCACAGGGCAGATATATATCAATAAGTATGTTGCTTCAACGTCTGTGACATACTTGAGTAGATTACAATGCTTATTACCTGGAGAACTTTGTTCACATGGAGGTTATACAGGGCTTCTTCCAGAATATCTATGATTTTTGAAAAAATCTCATATGTTCTTATCTATGTAGACAATATGTACATTAAAATCCATTCATCTATTTTAGAAGCAAGTAAAACCAACTACATTCTCATTCATAATATTAGTGATGTGTGATAACGAACTATCTTTTAACTTTACAATTATCAGCCTATGATGAGCCTCCTCTGGTTAAGCTTCTCTCATTCTTATTAAATATTACAGTCATGGAAGGTTTTCCCATTCTTACTAATTATTAAAGTCTTTCTGTGATGCCTGAATACTGGTTTGATACTGTCATGAAATGACTGCAGTAGGAACATTTATTTCAAATAGCAAATATGTCATACCTTATGTCCTGCCAACCTATGCAAGGGGATGTCCTCTCCAGATACATGCACTATAACCTCAGAGAATACCGTACCAGCCATTACAAGTATTTGTTGGTCCAAAGACAGCAGCAGCCCACAGTATAGGATGGAGTTATCTTTGCTGCAATGCTGGGCTTTGAGAGTCTGACTTTTGGTGTACCAGACCTGAAAGCAAGTTAAAAGATCAGACCAAAGTAATAATCATTCCTTATTCTTAGACCATTCAAGAATATTAAGTTACTAGTAATTAATACTACTATGAACTACTTTAGTTTAATGCCAATCAATTTTAGGGGTTGTGTCTTATGCAGACCAATTCAGAGCATGCTATTGGTAGCGATTGACCAATTGACCGCACCATAAGTAATATTATTACATGACATTTTACTTTGAGTAACTGACATATACTGGTGAGAAATCTTTTGTTTCCAAAAACAGCTTTATTTGATGTAAATAAAATGCTTTTATGCTACAAACAGGCTAAATAAATAGTAATAGTTATAGAATATGACTACTAGTTACTCTTTAACTAGTAGTCATATTCTTTCCTATATTAATATTGCAATGACAAAAAAAAATCGCCAAAAATTAATAATTATATTTATAGCAATATCTCCAAGCAAACAGGTAACAAATTAAATGATCACATGAATACTAGAGGTGTGTACCAATTTCAGCCTCCGGAGATTTTATTGAATAATCGGTGTTTCTCCGGTTATTCTCCGGATAGTCAATATATTATTACTTATGCACAGAAAGTAGGTACCTATTCGACATCGAATGTAATATGACCAATGAAGTATTTTGAATGCAAAGCCAAGGAAAAATATGGTTTTGATTGTCATCAAAATACTTACCTACCGAGAACAAGTGTTTTTCTTGGGTAGCATAAATGGAGGAGAGCTCAATGGGGTTGTAGTAATAATGGTTGGCCATGTAGGTTAATAGAAGCAAAACGCATTTATATTATGAATGAGATGACATTAAATTGTTATTATGATTTTATGATATTCATATGAGTATCGAACAAAGATTGCGACTGAATAATTCATTCTGAAATGTTTACCCATCAAATAATCGACATAATCGAATCAAATATTTGAACCAATACTTAAGAGAAACACCTATTAGACTCCGGTGCCCATCCCAACTGTTGATTATCCAGTTTTTTGAGCACCAGTGCACACCACTAATGAATACTTACTTCATATTTGAATGGCTTCGAGTGAATGATAGTGCCTAATACACTTTATTGCTTTCACAACAATCATTTTTTCCCTACCAATATTTTGCGAAATATTGGTAGGGAAAAATGGAATGTTACAGTGATTAGAAATTGTAAATTAGAAGGTTAATTCCCATGTTAACTATTATTTTCTTGCAATTAATAAATATTCCCAACTTTAAACTTTGCATGAAGCCTCCATAAAATTAAAACTTGTGAAACTGTGAAAAAAAATTAAGTAGTCCTGAAATTAATTGGCATCAAACTATGTTTTAGCCTTATGTATGTAGAAATCAGAAGATGGATAGCATTATCTTTTGCAAAGCTGCGTACAAGTACCTATTTGTTGCATTACACTGCAATTTTATAAGGGAGAATGAAAATTACCTGTACAACATTGTGAGCTGTCAACACCGCTACAATATCTTCATCAATCCAAACACCCGAATGCAGCCAGTCATCACATACAACAGATTCGAATAATTTGCAGTATTTTTCAGGTCGATTGTTTTCGGAGCCTATATTTATCACGGTAAACTGCTTACCTCCAAAAACAAGTATTTTTTTACCTACTTTTGAGGGCACAATTCCATAGATTTTCTGGCCATTCAAGCAAGGTAATCTTTGCAATAACTTACTAGAACTCTTTTCGAAAATTTCAACTGAATTACCGATACCTGAAAATAATGATAGGCACTGCATTAACGCTGTTAATTTTTTTATCATTATGTTGTACATAACCTCAAAAGCGTACCTGCCATTATAAGTTTCTCATGTATTTTTACAGAAGTGATGTCAGTCCTTAGGGTTAGAGACATTTTTTACCTTTTTCTTTAATGTAAACAACAGGTAGGTATACTCAAGAACTTGTTAAAATTGCGAAATAATCGGTGGGTAGACTGGCTAGCTGAAACAACAATAACAACAAAACCATGATACACAGTGTGACCAGATTTAAATTGGACATTATGCCAGCTAAAGTCTGCTGACTTTATTTTTGATTAATACCAAAATATTGCTAATGAATGAAGACCCAATTAAATGAATGTTATGGACAAAAAATAACAATATTTGATCGATATCGTAAAAAAAAATTATGCCAAATTTAATTAAAGTACACACTACACGGTTCGAAACCACGGGTTCCGCCCATAGGCCTTGCCGAGAGTCTTGTTGCAAACCACCGCACCGTCTGAATTTGCTACTACACAGTACGAAACCACAGTGTGTTCGAACTACCGCGCCGATAACAAGCATCCAACGAAGGCGACACTACACATGATATCGCTTAATTTATACGTTTTAAAATTACTGAAATTTGGAAGAAAAATATGTCCTAAATAATGCATTATATTTGGTCGTGGCTTTTATACCTACGTATCTTTTTTTTTTTTTTTTTATGCCTGATAGGTTAGCCTTTGACCACTATCTCACCTGATGGTAAGTGATGATGTGGTCGAAGATGTTGTTCAGACTAACCTAGATTTACTGGCTCTCAAAGAGGGAAACGCGCTACGCGTGCGCTCCCGCCATGTGTGCGCTCTCGCCAGCGGCAGCGGTGCGGCAGCGGCAATCGGCATACTGCCCGCCCTGACCACCCTAGCGTGGTTTGCGCCCGGCGTCTACATAGTGGGAAATAGTGGTCCCGAACCACGGTTGACAACGCATGCTCGCAATCCAAGGGCGTTGGAAAGTCAAACGTAATTTGGTCGCAAACCATCATCTCCACAGTTCGAAACCATGGTTCGGGACCATGGTTGCGAACTTTCTGGCACGCTCTTAAAAATGCATCCACCCTGTTATTTTAATGCATCTACATGAAGAGTTGCAGCAACATGTTGATTTTTAAAATTTGTCCCGCAGGTCAGTTTTAGTGTTCATTTGTGTGAGGTAAGCAAAAATTCTCTCGATTCTTAATTTCTGTTAGCTACGAGCTGGTATAATAAAAACATAAAAAATATTTTTTTCTCTATTCGGAAATGTAAGAGTAGAACGAGACGAGGCAGTAAATTGCTTTTTTTTTCATTTCGTAGAAAATAGTCTATATTGTGGACCTCAAACAACTACCTACTAAATATGGTATAATGTATGTTTGGTTATATAACGTACCTACCTAATTGGTTTTTAATTCAGATATTTTTGACTTTTCATTGAAACTAAACTGAACAATAAAATACAGATAACTGCATTTTTTGGCATAGGAAACAATTACTTGATTTCAGTCTGAAAAATTTAGGCCTAGCAGCTTCGACGGTACCCATTATAAGAAAACTATTCGGTGTCAAACACTCTGTACGAATTTGATAACCATAATTCATTCAAGAATCACTAATCTGTGTAATCTAAATCAGTAATTTCACTTGATTTTCTTTATATTTTGAAGCACTCGTAGCGAAGTTTGCTTATTGCCATTCTGAAACGATCAGCAAAGTTAAGCAACGTCCACCGCGGTCAGGAGTTGGATGGGTGACCGCTGGTGACATTACTACTGAGCGCTTCCGTGCTTCGGAGGGCACGTTAAGCCGTCGGTCCCGGTTGTTGTCTTAGGATAGCAGTCGTTACAGCATGGTGGTAGGGCACTTTGCAAATGCCCGCCATGGCTAGCTACCACCCTCAAGTTGAAAATCTGTCGCCAAGCACCTAACGGTGTGTTCCGGCAGCTGTCCTTGAGAGCCAGTAACTCTAGGTCAGTCTGAACAACATCCTCGACCACATCATCACTTACCATCAGGTGAGATAGTGGTCAAAGGCTAACCTGTCATGCATAAAAGAAAAAAAAAAAAATGTAATCTATTAACTGTTGTTTTACTGCCCCCGAATTTCCTCAAATTAGCTATAAAGTTTGAGAGCCGTTGATAGAAGTGATGACGGTATGCTTGACAAGCGTGTGTCCCGGTTACTTGACATCCGGTCTCGGAGTGTAATACCTGGCGTAGTATATTATTGTACCATGTTGAATAAATAAGCTAATGAAACTAACTACAGAGGCCCAAACGAACCACACAAACAATACCTCGCAAAATTCCACTAGGAAGAATGCGGGTGATGGGCAGAAACTCCTATCTACTATCTGACAATAAAATTAATTATTTTTTGAAAATAAATCTGAAATTTACTGACCTGTCACGTTGATTGATCGTTTTATTTTATTTTAAGTTAAAATAAAAAAAATGAAATTCTTCAGAAATTGAGACCGTTTATGATATTTTTCACTACCATGACCATATTTTTTTTTATAGGCACCCTGAATAGCACTGTCTCTTTTTAACGTAAATATCTCTATCTATCTCTCTCTAACATCTATGGTATGTATGCCCCATTCAAATTCCTAGAAATTGTAACAAGAACCCATTTTGGGCATGTAGTAAAAGCATGGAAGTAATAAGTACGTACGTAGTACTTATTACTTCCATGAGTAAAAGTGATTACTGACAATTTCAATTTAAGGAATTTGGCCCCTGTTTAGAAATAATAGGCCCATATTTTTTCATAACTTGTTTTCCTAGAGTATTATATCATTTTGGAAAGTTGGTTAGTTGCGTCAATGTTTAAAAAAACTTGCCATACTAGTGTTCGTACTTCTTTTTACACCACGATACGTTAAAGTCTTCAAAAAATTTAGGGAATAAAATAAGTTTCATTAATTTTCGTGATAAAACAAAGGTTATTCTGGATTTTTTTTATAATTGTGGTAGATAGCAGTGCTATTCAAGGTGCCTATAAAAAAAAGGAAGAAATATTTAAAAAATTGTGGTCATGGTAGTGAAAAATATCATAAACGGTCTCAATTTCTGAAGAATTTCATTTTTTTGATTATAACTTAAAATATAATTGGGATATATATATTTTATTTTTTTCCCCGATTAGTCTGGGGCAGGTCTATCGTCCGGTGTTAGCTTATCGTTGAATTTTAGGACACGTTGTAGATAGAGCATGTTAGAAAAAACGAAAATTCTCCGACTTCTAAAAGGACTTCCTCGTAGATCAATCAGTATGCACAACCCAACTCTGAAAGAATGAAATAACTTGTGGATGTCGTTATCATGCTAACACAAAATACTGACCTCATATTATCATGGTCCGACTTCCACTATTTATTACATAATTATCAGTGTGCGTGAAATTAAAAAAAAATTACTGGAACCGACTTCATCACTCAAAACTGTGAAATAACTTGTTGATGTCGGTACCATGATAGTTTAAAATGCCTATTATCACAATGCTGTGCGCATGGTCGGTACCATTACCGACTTCGACAAGTTATTTCACGTCCATTTTTTGGTTAAAAAAATTGTTTCCCTTTTTTTAGTGACCCTTGCTACCTACGGGATTGATTGTCATTCACCGTGAACGACTATAATATCATGAAGATAGGAAAATATTTTCAGTTGTGATCGACCGAAAGCTCACCTACAAAGCACACGTCTCCGCGCAATGTAAAAAAGCAGCGGACATATACAAGCAGTTGGCGTGTGCAGCGAAGGTGACTTGGGGACTAAACGGCGAGATTACGAGAACGATTTATGTCGCAGTTGTGGAACCCATCATAACTTACGCCGCAAACGTGTGGGCACAGGCAGTGGACCTCGAACTGAACAGATCCCAGCTATTTGCCCTACAAAGAGGCTTTGCCCAAAAGATATGCAAGTCGTACCGTACTGTTTCTCTCACATCAGCACTCGCCCTCTCAGGTCTGCTCCCTATAGACCTAAGAATCCTAGAAGTAGCTAGCCTGTACCGAGTGAAGAAGAACCTCTCACTTGATTATCTTCCTCCGGAAAAGGAGCTTGAACAAAACGTACGGTTTATGGACCAACCCCATCCGTCCACAAGAACATCCGTGAAGTACTAGCTTCTTGAAACCGACACCAGCCACATCACCGGTCCCCAAATTTATACAGATGGCAGCAAAATTGAGGGGAAAGTAGGTGCTGCCCTTACCTGGTGGGAGGAAGGAAAAGAGATCAGTTCTTCTAAGTTCAGGCTCCATCCTGACTGTACAGTCTTCCAATCGGAACTATATGCTCTTTACAGGGCAACTCAACAGGTGAAAATGAGCAGAGATCCACTAGTCAACGTTTTTAGTGATTCAAGATCTTCACTAGATCTGCTCAAAAGTCCCAAAACGAGTCACCCTCTGGCAAAGAGCATAAAAGAGAACATTGATAAGATTAAAGCTGAAGGTAGAGATATTCGCATGTTTTGGTTGAAGGCTCATGTGGGAACCGCCGGTAATGAGAGAGCTGACGAGCTTGCAAAATCAGCGGCACTCACGGATGCTTCCCAAGACTATGACAAAATCCCCCTCTCCTATGTCCGAAGGAAAATCCGTGAGGAATCTATCCGAAAATGGCAAGATCGGTACGATACCTCAAGCACAGGTGCAGTCACGAAAAAGCTTCTACCGGATGTCACCAAGGCATACCAACTGACGCGGACAGTGAAACTGTCACCTCTTGTAGTACAAATGATGACAGGACACGGGGGAATATCCGAGTATCTCCACAGGTTTAAGCTGAAAGACAGCCCAGGATGCGAGTGCGATCCAAACATTCCCGAGACGGTATGGCACTTAATGTTAGAATGTCCCCGCTTTTCCGCTGCCAGACAGGACCTCGAAATCTTGCTCAACAAGAAACTGCTAGAATCTGATCTGCCCACCATCCTAGCAGACACAGATAGCAGAGCACATTTCCTGTCTTTCGTTGAGAGGTCCTTCAAAACAGCGGTGAAAAGCAACTCAAATTTACCCCCCCGTTCTAGTAGCCCGCCTACCCTTCCTGCCCCAATCATAGCCCCACCCATCCCCGATCCAAAAAACACAAATATTTCCCAACTGTTGGCATGTGGAGAGCAAGGAGAGCCTAGGATTCACATCCGAGGCGTTGCTCTCTATATGGAAGGCAGTAAAGAAAGACTCGGAATAAGCTTCTGCCACGCTGGAGCCAAGAGCCGCGTCCGATTATCACCTGGACTAGCTTGCCAGCTGAATGGGAGCAGCTTTAAAACAACCCTGAAGCGAAAAACGTACAACGCCATGCCAGTGAAGGTTGTCATGGGAACCCCATGTCGTTTGGTACGACTGAAAAACAGGACGGTCGTACTAATCGAGTGGACGGACAGGACACCTTTTGCTCAAGCATGTTCGTTGCTCTCAAGTATTTCTGAAAATGCCGACAGAGCCCGAGTGATAAGCGTAGACGCAATGGTAATAGAACACCGAAAGGGAAAAGTCGCGGACCATCTTGGTTGCATTAAAGCCTCAGAACACCATGAGGTAGTTGTGTATGAAGACAGAGGAGAAAATCTTAGTTATCTCAAAAAATCCATACACAACAATGCAACTGATTGTTGGGGACATCCGATCCCGAGTTCAGTTACCAAAAGTGGTTCAGAAAGGCTCCAAGAAAGAACAGAGGCAGAAAGAAGCCAGGAGTGTAGCCCAAAAAAGAGTAGTGGCCGTGTCATGCATTCCTGACAGCTTTCGGTACAGCAGTGGGAAGCTTATTCCGACACCCATCCCAACCCCGAAACCCAATGCCCACAAAAACACCACCCCGTGGCAAAGCACCATCAAAAGCTACCCGGACGAGAGCCGACATGGGACAGGTCAGTCCGCCCCGATATATCCCGGCACAGGAAACAACAAGCCATGCAGCTAATGCCTTAATAGAGTTTTTAGCCATTATAAGGGCGACCAGAGAGGTCAACCACAGAAACTGCGAAAACATCTTGCAGTCCTTCAGGCTTAAAACTGAAAACCTTTTAAAGGTGAGACTCGAAGAGGCAGAAGCCGCTATATACAACAACGACACATCCCAGGTCATCAAGGGGAAAATGTTAGGTCAGTATATGGCAGCATACAATGCAACAGGCGGATTTGTGTCCCTGGACGAGGGAGAAACGGAGCGACTAGGTAGGCCTAAATACGCGACACCACAAAATGACCCGATTGTAGTAACGGCCCAGTGCACCAAAATAATGTTAGATGACCGTATCCTCGAAATGGCGAAATCTATTTTGGGGGGATTGGAGATCGAAGCATTCTGGAAAGACTGGGAAGTACCGAAAATACAATGGGTAAATGGAGTTCCAGGATGTGGCAAAACAACTTGGGTGGTAAGGCAATTCGATGTGGACAAGGACATCATTATCACAACTACTACAGAAGCAGCGAAAGACCTGAGGGAGAAGCTTGCGCACCGAATTGGAGACTTAGTTAAAACCAAGGTGCGCACAATGGCTTCAGTCCTCGTAAATGGTTTTAAAAGAACTGAGAGCTACAGCCGCCTAACGGTGGATGAAGCTCTAATGAACCATTTCGGAGCCATAGTCATGGCTTCCAGGCTATCTGGAGTTGATGAACTTGTCCTCATCGGAGATGTCAATCAGCTGCCTTATATCGATAGAGAAAATCTCTTCGTATTAAGGTACAACCGCCCTAACCTGGTAACAAACATCACCCAGGAGTTGTTATGCACGCATCGGAACCCAATGGATGTCGCGTACGCACTGAGGGAAATATACTCTGGTATATATTCCTCAGCTCCCCGTATTAAGTCCCTTAAGCTTGAAAGGTACACAGGTGCAAAAATCCCCAATTCACTCCCCAACACTTTATTCCTGGTTCACACCCAGGAAGAAAAGGAGACCCTAATAAGCCAGGGCTACGAAGAGGGAAGTGGATCACGCACTCTTACCATCCACGAAGCGCAGGGACTGACATACGAGTCGGTCATCGCCATCAAGACCAAGAGCAGCATGAAGTTGCACGAGAGCGTCCCGCATGCCGTCGTTGCAATTTCACGGCACACTGGAACCTTCATATACTACGCAGATGACGAAAACGACGCCATAGGACGGTTCGTTAGGAAGGCGATGGTTGCGACACCAAAAGCCATACATGATTACAACCTCAAAATGGCGATCAAAGATCGAAATAGCGCGGTAATGGAGGCCCTGTTAAAATGTGACGTGGGAGAATAACAAAATATGTAAATTTCTGTAGGTATATTATTTTATTGTAGTCCCAAATTATTTTTGTAATTGTAATCGTTAGCACGGGTATCCGGAGTGGTCATGCTCACAGAAAGGTGTTGTCTAGCGGCGGTGTTGTGTGTCGGGTCGCCATCTTCCCTCAAAAATGGTTACATTCGTATTTTTGCGATTAGGTAAGTACCTACAATAAAATGTATTTAAGTTATTATAGCAACTGATTTAAAATAGGCAAACAACTTAAAATAAACGATTTATTGGGAAATTCATTGAGGTCTTAAAATATATTTAATAATTATTATCGCAAATAAATAGGTTACAAGTATATTTTCTAATCACTTTGGTGTTGATCGAGGGGGTAGTGTTCGGGGTATTTCTTAAGATGCTCCTCCATTTGTTGCATCTGTTTCCTAAAAAGAGAAAGTACAAAGGTTAAGTAAATACTAGAATTGCGTGTTACTTAGTACGTGGAAATCCATATGATCAATATAAAAAAATAAATGCTCTGAAATATCTACTAGCGATTCTGTCTCCAAGCACATAATCAGCTGTCAGCTGTCGCTAACACTGTGCCTGATAAATAAGATAAAACCTTTAGAATAATGGTTTTAATCAACAAAATACAAGTAAGATTGAATGAAGGTAAAAGTCGTTATAACAGCCTGTCTGTTTACAAACACCCATAGAGCTTGAAAGAGTTTCGTATCACTACATTCTTCCAGGCAGAAAAGTAATAAATTCAGTTCAGAATATAATCATCGTAGCGGCTGGGTGGCCTTCGTTGCCGCGTTGATCTTCGCTCGATAGTGGCTGGTTCTTCAGATGTAGAAGGAAAGTTATCTAAGTGTTCAGCAGATGGAATTGTTTCAACTGCCAAATTGCTTTCATCTATACCGTTCATACTCTGAGAATCATAAAAATCTTCATCACTTGCTACGAACGATTCTCTGGACTCGTTCAGTATCTCAGGTGCTTCTTGTATAATCTGACTTTCTTGTCCTAATGGTGCTAAGTGACGGTTTGAGACAGTGGATTCTCGACCGTCAGCAAGGCGAACATAGGAATAGTCCGGATTTACATGAAGCAATGTTACTTCCTCTACCACCGGTTGATACTTGTTCGCCCGGTTAAATTTTCGCATTAACACTTGTTCTGATTCTGTCAACCAAGTGGGTATAGAGACTCCATTGGTCGATCTTCTGGTGTGGTTAAACATTCTTTCATGCGGTGTACAATGAGTAGCTGTACATAATAGGCTCCGTATGGTATGTAAAGCTTGAGGAAGAACTTGTTCCCAATTTTCTACTGATTTGTTGCAGGATCGTAAAGCCAATTGTATCGTTTTCCACAGTGTCCCATTGAAACGTTCTACTTGTCCATTTCCTCTTGGATTGTAGGGAGTAGTCCTACTGGAAGCAATTCCACGTAAACTTAAGAAATTCTTGACTTCTGCAGACATGAATGAAGTACCTCGATCTGAATGAAGATATGACGGCAAACCAAACAGCATAAATATTTCATTTAAATGCTTTATTACCGTTGTAGAACTCATGTCAGCACATGGAAATGCAAATGGAAAGCGTGAGTATTCATCAATAACAGTAAGTATATACTTATTTCTCGTGTTGGAAGGTACAGGGCCTTTGAAATCAATGCTTAATCTTTCCATTGGTGAAGTAGCTTTTATCAAAGTAGGCTCTGGCAGGGTTGTTCTATAAAATTTAGGTTTAATTTCAGAGCATATTCTGCAGGAATTAGTCATATCTCTGATTTCATCGATTGTATAAGGCAAATTCTTTGATTTTATCCAATGGTTCATGCGTGCTATTCCAGGATGACACAGGGCTTCATGCAATGACTTCAGTTTTTCGGTTCGTGCTGGTATTGAAGCACATACTCGTGAAAGAGCATCTGCAACATCATTTTGTTTACCTGGACGGTACACAATATCATACTTAAATGGTGCCAAATCCAAGCGCCATCTCTGTATTTTCTCGTTCTTTATTTTACTCGTCACTTTATTGTCGAACATAAATGAAACAGATCGCTGATCAGTAATGAGGCGAAATGGTCTGCCAATGAGAAAATGGCGCCATTTCCTTAGTGATTCAACTATAGCGTAAGCTTCTTTTTCTATCGCTGAGTGGTTAAGTTCACTGTTGTTCAGCATTCTAGAGAAAAATGCAACTGGTCGACCAGATTGTGATAAAGTCGCTGCAATTGAATGATTGGACGCATCCGTTTCCACCGTGAACGGTGAGTTATGGCTAATAGCATGAATAGCAGATTTAGCAATGTCAGTTTTTAGTTTCTTAAAACTATGATTTAGTTCGTTATTTAATGGAAATACTTGTGTATGGGCGAGGTCGTGAATTCGTTCTGAGAAGTTTGGAATCCATTTGCTGTAATGAGCAAACATGCCTATTGTTCTTCTCAGTGCAGGTAAATCGCTTGGTGGTGGCAGACTTAATAGTGGTCGTAAGCGATCACTGTCAGGTTTTATTATATGGTCCTTAATATTATATCCCAAAATATCAATAGAGTTTTGAGAAAACTTACTTTTTTCCTTGTTAAGAGTGAGACCATATTTTTGAGCTGCCATCATAAATCTCCTCAGATTTTCATCATGCTCTTCTTGGTTTTTACCACAAATGGTTATATCATCGAGATACGCGTACGTTCCCTGTAGTTCTTCTTTACGAATTACCCAGTCGATAGTTCTCTGAAAACTGGAAACACCGTTGGTGACACCAAATGGAATACGCCGAAATTGGTAAAGATTTCCCAAAGCTTCAAAAGCGGTGAAGTGGCGTTCTTTTATCAGGATCGGGACCTGATGGTAAGCGCTTTGTAAATCTATAGCACTGAATACACTGTATTCTGAAATATGAGAGACCAATTCTTCTATGTTTGGTAATGGATATGCGTCAAGTTGCGTATATCTATTTATAGTCCTGGAATAGTCGATAACAAGACGTTTTTTATGATTTGAATTCTTGGTAATGAGAACTTGTGCCCTCCATGGTGACGTACTTTCTTCAATTACTCCTTGAGCCAGAAGTTTTTTTATTTCGTCTCCAATAAACTTTTTATCATCCTCACTATATCTTCGAGATTTTATAGCAATTGGCTTGCAATCAGGAGATAGATTTGAAAATAAAGGTACAGCAGGTACGCACGCTGCAGCAACACTGCACACTTTAATAGGATTCTTCGTTCCTCCAAAAGAGAATTCTAGTGAAGAATGTTTCTGTAATATGTCATGTCCAATAATCAGGTCAGAGCACAGGTTCTTGACAATCAGTAGGTTAAGGCCCTCGTAATCATAATCTCCAATTTTAGCTGATGTGTAGGTCTGTCCCTCTACTTGAGACGTAAGAGAAGTTGAAGCCATTAATATAGTTTGACTGCAATGTTTCTTCTTTAAACGACATAGCTTGAAGAAATCGTTGTCTATAAAGCTTACAGAACTGCCAGTATCGATCAATGCTTGATGGCGAATCCCTTTTATGTAAGCTGTTACAGTAGCTTTCTTCAAGGAATCTGGTGACGCTGCTGTGATACATGCTGAGCCAATATTTTTATTTTCATCAACTAAAACTGCAGCACTGTTAGGTTTTTTACTTCGACATACTTTAGCGTAGTGTCCCTTCTTGTCACAAATCTGGCAGATGGCATTGACAGCAGGACAATCTCTTCTATTATGTACAAGACCCCCACAGAAGTAACACTTTCTTTTAGATGACGCTATTGCTAATAGTTCCTGATTTTCTTCTAAACTTTTAACAGCACTCAAATTTGAAACATTGTAGCTCTGCAAACTCATCTCAGCCATTTCCAACGATAGAGCTTGATTGCAAGCTTCATCGAGAGTCAATGATAGATTTTCTAGTAATCTTTGTCTAATTTTGTTTGATTTTATACCAGAAATAAACGCATCTCTGATACTATCACATTTATTCTTTTCAGCATCTACTTTTTCAAATTCGCAGTCCTTTGCCATTAATTTTAAAACACGAATATAAGCGTTGATATCCTCTTCATTCTGCTGCTTCCTAGACGCAAGTATGTGTCTGGCATAAATTATATTCTTAGGCTTGACATATATGTTATTAAGTGTACTTAAAGCAGATTCGTACGTTGTACATTCGCTTATAAATGAGTAAATTCTAGAGGATAAATGATTAACCAGTAAATCAAGTTTGATTTTACCATCTTTTTCACTTTTTCCGCAGAATGACAAGAAATTTTCAAATGTCCTCTTCCAGTGCTCCCATTCCTTTGAAGCGGAGCCGTCTGATGGATCTATGTCCAATTTAGCAGGACGCAGAAATGATTCCATTTTATTAGAACATTTTGTTGATTAAATTGATAAATAAGATAAAACCTTTAGAATAATGGTTTTAATCAACAAAATACAAGTAAGATTGAATGAAGGTAAAAGTCGTTATAACAGCCTGTCTGTTTACAAACACCCATAGAGCTTGAAAGAGTTTCGTATCACTACAGTGCCCATGCTGTAATAGCTGCTAAACTAAAAAAACTTCGGTCTGCCGGCCGGCGGGGACTCCGGCGATGGGGCGTGAAATACCCACTCTCTTGGGACCTAAATCGGGGTAAATGGTATCCTTTGTCTTATTCGTATGCCAGAAGAATATAATTATAATGTACCAAATTTCATCAAAATATGTTAAGCTATTACTGGAGTGAGTGAAGATATAAAGAAATGTATTAGCCCTTTTGTAAAAAAAAATACAGGCAAGTCCAAGGTACATTTACTGTATCAGCCGGATTGTCCACTGCTGAACACAGCCTCACCTATGAAGGGGGTATTTGCCATAATCCCCACGCTTGGCTGGCGGCTTGGGGATCGCAGTACAAGATGGCAAAGACGCTGCTGCCCACCTTCTTGTATTTTTCCCTTAGTCGACTTTTACGACACGCATACGGGATGAAATGGGGAGATGCAATTCTAACCCGGCACGGGGTACATTTAATGCATATTTATGTGTTTAAATATTTTAAATTCTTATTATGGCTTTATAAATAATTGATCAAAATTGAATAACCATAATGTTTTTCTTTGTTATCGCGTTTGCATTAATCGTAAGAACAAAGATTCTACAAGCTGCATTGACAAAAGGGATTGTTTTCACTAGTAGTAGTAGTTTTGATCAACAATAATATACTCACTAGATTTACGATAAAAACGAGAAGTAGATACCGGATTCGCTTCAGTAGGAACATAGATAATCATTTATCAATTTAAGCTTAAAGCGTCAAAACTTCTATTTGGTATATCGAAATCTTCAATCAAGTTATGACAAAGAAATGTTCAGTAGCACCCCAGAGTCTGGAACTGCTGTGCCTAGCACGTTGCTTCGAAAACCCTCCCCTCGAAGATATAACGTTGTCACGTATGTTTTTGTACCGATCTGTTACCTACTTATAAATGATGTATCTTTATAATAATTAATTTACTTACTGTATCCTAGGTGGCATATCGTAATAGACGTCTTCAAGCATCTCCTTCCAGTGAGGTCGTTTCTTCTTCTCGGCTTCTTGCATCGTCCTCACCACGACGTCCCGCGACTCTTTCTGCCACGCTTTATCAACCTCGTCGTTCCACAAACCTGACAAAAAATATTGAATAGTGCACTGTTACATTGTTTTAGTACTGTATTTTTAACAAGGGTACGACTTCCATGCTCCACCTTGGCACAGAACATATAATAATACCACCTGGGTGGAGTGGAAGCACAATACAGAACTTCCTGAAATGTAAAAAGTTTGGACTCATTTAAGTATATATGATTTAAGTAATTCAAAGCCAAACTAAACCGTATCTTATCTCAGATCGTTTTTTACCTCCTGCAGTCAAATAATGAGTTACCTATGATATTTTACAAAAGTGGCCGAAGCGACCAGTGAAAATGTTCATACTTTTGAAATCCAATATTGCTATTTATATCAATAATTTTTTTATACACATAATTTCTCTATTGTATTGGTATCCCAACCCAAGGTTTTTGGTACACGGCATCTGAATGTTGTGGTGGTATTAATCTGCCATCAAGCACCTAACGGTGTGGGGAATTTGCCATAGGATTTGCCCTACGCTTGGTAGCGACGCTTGGGAGATCTGCGCTTGGCAGAGGCGCTGCTGCCTGTCTTCCAGTATTTTTCCCTTAGTCTCCTCTTACGATAACCACGGGAAGATATGGGGGGTGCAATTGTCTGATATGAATTATTTTGGCCTCTTTATATTACCTTAGGTCGTGTAATCTCGTATCCTGTGGCCATATTGTATATTTGGCTAATTTCTTGTGCAATTTTGCCGATACAATGTGTTTATCCGCTAAACCAGTAGGTACCTACCTACAATAAAAATAATTGGGTTTTTTAATCTATAAAGCTGCACTTATGTACATAAATTTATATATAAAACATATACAATAATGTAGTCGGAACTATGCCAATAGCTCACGACGATTTTAGTATTTAATACTACAATAGTATATGTATTTCTAACCTTTGTGTTCCAAATACAACTTGAATTTCTGTAAGGGGCTCTCATCTTTAGTCCATTTCTGTATTTCTTCCGGAGATCTGTAAGCAGTGCTGTCATCGGATGTCGAGTGGTGCCCAACCCTGCCGTTAAAATGAGACGTATATGCGTAAATAACCGACAAAACTTTCTATGGTTCTGTTGATATAGGTACAGTAGACTACGTTTTAAACTAAAGTTATTTTAAAACTGCGTTCCTAACAGATATTTTATTCATGTCAATTACGTAGATATCACGTAGATTAAATACGCACTCCTATGTAAAATAAATAATGTATGTATAACTAATACTAACTCAGATAAATCGAGCTTGCAACGTAAACTAACATTATACATAAATTGATTATAAGCTCATTCTCAATGCGCGCTACGAATTACTGTCCAGAATGCGAAATTAGACAAAATAATACATTTCACATAGAAACGATGGTTCGCTTTTACATTTTTAATACTGTAAGGATATAATTGATCATATTTCAGCGAAAGATAGTTGTGGAAATTCGTAATCATTGATGAGAGGTTAAAAAAAATATTAAATTAGTTGCACTTCAGGTTTACTTTTACCTATTAATCAAGTACTTACTTAGTAATAAAACAGATTTGTTGTTAAAACAATTGTCTGTACAGGAGTCCATCTTCAATGTGCCCTAAAATCATGATTCCCTGTCCGGAATAGTTGTCTCGTGCTGGTTCGACTTTATGTCGCTCTACTGTATGAAAAGAAGACGATTCCCCTGGTGAGTCCCAATAGTTTTTCGACACCAACAAGCACAAACTCAAATAATGTACCTAACTACCTACCTGAAAGTCAAGTGTTCTTACCAATGCGTGCCGTATTCTTACATTTCGGACTACGGTCTGCTGGTTCACTTGCACCAGCCTGTGTTACAGTAATTAAATATGCACACAAATGTTTCATTTGTTTGTGTTCATTATAATATTATGTGTGTTAGTCTTTAATGTATCTTTGCTATGGGCTTGTGTTATACCTACTTATTGTTACAAAATTACAAATTTACTAGAGAAAAAAATATAGTCATGTGCGGGATTCGAAACCGCGTCCATCAACCCCTATAGCTGGGGTATGCTCTGACCGACTGAGCTAACATGACATTATGACTCATAACTCTAATTTTGCTCTCATTCTTCAACCATTTTTGAGGGACCAAGGCTGCTCGCGTCCGTGGGATTTAGCCCTAGTTGTCCCACACGTGTCCCTCGGGTGGTGCTAAAGGAGTAGCCTAATAAGTGGTGGTAGGCCTTGGCCGCCGGTTTAAGTACCACCCCCCGGACAAAGTCATGGTGCCAAGCGTTTTTTCGTGTTCCATCATGTTGTCCGGGCTAGCCGTTCAGGAGGATGGGTCGGGTATCGAGGCGATGCTGAAGTCGACTGGTTAGTGGCACAGTATAGCGCTGCACGAGGTGATCAGACTCGAAGAGCAGCTGGATCCGAGGCACGGTTCTCCGCTGGCCGACCGCAGATAGTAACGGGGCCCAAGTAGTGAGTTAGCCACTCACAAAAGGCTGCCCCGCCATCTAGCGAAAAATCCCAAGAGTGCGCCATCGTGCCGGTTGGCGACCGGATGCGAGGACCCGATGGACACTCTTGGGGGGGCTCGGGCGTCCCAGCGGTCTTCGTGTCTGGTTCCCTCTGTATGTAGAGTTGTTCTGTATGTCACTGTGTCAGTAAGTAGCGTTTCATCCCACTTCCATCTTCTTACCTCAATTCACTCTCCAATATAAATAATAATGAAAAGAAACAGTAAGGCGTTTTCACAGCGGAAGCACGTCCTCGCTCTTCAAGTGCACCTCGCTAACATCCGAGGCCTGCACTCAAATCGCGATTCGGTCCATCACCACCTGGAGACTGCGAAACCCCATCTACTGTTCCTCACGGAGACGCAGATCAAATGTCCAACGGACACGTCGTACCTTGCCTACCCAGGATACACCCTTGAGCATAAGTTTAAACCACGCTCGGGTGTCTGCATGTACGCTCGTGATGACATTTGTTATCGGCGTCTCCGTAATCTTGAAGACCCAAACTTTTCTTGTATCTGGGTATTGGTGGATACAGGCTTAGAGAAAATTCTCTATGCCGGTGTCTACCGTTCGCACACTGGAGACATGGAGACAACCAGGCTCATGACACACCTCAGTGAGGCGGCCGATGTGGCTCAACAGAGGTATCCTACTGCCGAATTAGTGTTTCTGGGGGATTTTAACGCTCACCACCAGGAGTGGCTATTCCCATTCCAGAACACAGACCATGCTGGGAGAGAAACGCGCAAGTTAGCCTTGACACTCAATCTCACCCAACTGGTAGAAGAGGCAACAAGGATACCAGATGTTGAAAGTCACACAGCCAATTGCTTGGACCTTCTGCTGACAACAGACCCAGACCGTTACACAGTGTCGGTATCATCACCACTTGGTAGCTCCGACCATTGTCTGGTGAAGTCTGTATCTGTCCATTCCCCACTTGACCCCAGCCCAAAAGGCACACGGCGGATATGGCGATACAAGTCAGCAGATTGGGATGGCATGCGTTCTTTTTACGCATCTTATCCTTGGCGGCGAGTTTGCTTTTCTTCCAGCGATCCCTCTGCTTGCGCGGATGCTGTGGTAGATGTGCTGCGTCAAGGTATGGAATATTATATTCCATTCTCTGACGTGCCTCTATCTAGCAAAGCTCGCCCTTGGTTTGGGGCTGAATGTGTTAGCGCAGAAACGTTGAAACATGAGGCCTATACCGCTTGGGCTGAAGCACGAAACTGCAAGGCTAAGGATATTCGCGAAAAGAAGAAAGGCTTCAACAAAGCTGCCAGGTCCTACAAAAAGGTTCTAAAGAAGGCTCGCTTCGACCATATAAGCCGAATAGGGGCCAAACTTGCATCTTATCCCGCTGGGAGTAAAGCGTTCTGGTCCCTGGCTAAGTCGGTTGAAGCGAATTTCTGCCGCCCCTCACTGCCTCCACTGCTGAAACCTAATGGGTCATTAGCTCACACCGCCAAGGAGAAAGCAAACTTATTTGCTGCACTCTTTGCGGAATCTTCACGTCTAGATGCTGGTAGTGCTGTACCCCCGACTCTTCCTGTCTGCGAGTCGACCATGTCGGAAATCCGCATTCGGCAGATTGATGTTCGTAAAGCGCTACGCAATTTAGACGTGAACAAGGCTAGTGGCCCTGACGGCATACCAGCCATAGTTCTGTGGACATGTGCGCCTGAATTGACTCCGATCCTGACACGCCTATTCCGCCTTTCTATGGAGACTGGGCTAGTACCGAAGGCTTGGAAGTCTGCTAACGTGCAGCCCGTGCCTAAAAAAGGAAGTCGTGCTGACCCTGCCAACTATAGGCCCATCTCAGTCACGTCCATTCTTTGCAAGACAATGGAACGTGTACTGAACAAAAAGCTCCTTGGCTATCTTGAAGCGAATGACCTCTTAAGTGACCGGCAATATGGGTTTCGCCAGAACCGGTCAACTGGAGACCTTCTTGTATATGCCACCCATATATGGAGCGAGGCCTTGGAAAGATATGGTGAAGCGTTTGCAGTTTCACTGGATATTTCTAAGGCCTTTGACAGGGTTTGGCATGATAGCCTTATTGGCAAACTTTCAGCATATGGTTTACCTCCCAGACTGTGTGCTTGGATAAAAGACTTCTTGAGGGAACGTTCGCTACGAGTAGTCGTTGATGGCTGCTCATCTGAACTAATGGCAATAAATGCCGGGGTACCTCAAGGGTCAGTTCTTTCGGCAACACTATTTCTGCTCCACATTAACGACCTGCTTAAGCCCGGTATTCTTGGGTACGCGGACGATAGCACTGTTGTCGAAAGATACATATCCGATGCACGTGCTGGTGAGGTTCAAGTCCAGTTTGAAAGAGAGGCGATGATTGGACGATTAAACTCGAGCTTGTTGGCCGTGTCCGATTGGGGCGATGCCAATTTAGTGAAATTTAATGCGTCCAAAACACAGGCGTGTCTTTTCTCCGCTAAACGGAGAACATTACAACTATCTCCGACTTTCCGAAATGTAACAATACCGGTGGCAAATCGGTTAGAGCTTCTTGGCGTGTCCTTAACTTCGAATTTAAACTTTGGATCTTACATCGAATCCAGAGCAGAACTGGCCGCTAAGAAGCTAGGTATCCTCGCAAAGGTGAGGCAGTACTTCACACCGAGGCAGCTTCTAAATTTATATCAAGCTCAAGTCCGATCGTGTATGGAGTACTGCTGCCACCTCTGGGATGGATCCGCGAAATACCAACTGGAGGCTCTCGACTCCATTGACCGACGAGCCAAAAGACTTATAGGCGATGATAAGCTGGTTGAGTCTAAACTGCAGAGTCTCGGTCATCGTCGCAGGGTCGCTAGCCTATCGGTATTCTACCGTATACATTTCGGAGAGTGTGCGCAGGAATTACACGAGTTGATTCCTCCATGCCCCTTTTACCATCGGACAACAAGACGCTCGGATGGCCGTCATCCATTCATGGTTGACATTCCTCCAGTTCGCTCGAAGCGATTCGCTTCCACATTTATCAACCGTACAGCGAATGAATGGAACTCATTGCCCGCGTCTTTGTTTCCGGATCAGTATAATTTGGGTGTCTTTAAGTCTAGAGTGAATAGGTACCTTCTAGGCAAGCATGCTACATCTTCGGCCGCATCATCACTTTCCATCAGGTGAGATAGCGGTCAAATGCTTGACTATCTTGCATAAAAAAAAAAAAAAAAAAAAAAAACCATTGTATGGCACCTATAGTTCAACTTACGTTGTACCATAGTACATATAATAATACTACGGTTGTACTACAAACCGGACCAACTTTGCAATTGGTTTTAAACTTGTAAATGATGACGCAACCTTAGACCATCAGAGCATACCCCAGCTATGGGGGTGGGTGGACGCGGGTTCGAATCCATCACATGACTATAATTATTTCTATTGTAAATTTGTAATGTAGAACGCTGAGCATGCGTTATTGCAAACAACAATATTAAAACCTACTTATTGTTGCCTACATTAAATGCATTATTAATATTAATTATTATTACATTATTTGTACCTGTAAGACATAGCTTCAATGAGCACCGGCTTGTTGGTGCCGACGGCCACCCGCCGCCCCTCGGCCACCGCGTTGTAGACGGCGAGCGCGTCCATCCCGTCGACGCGCACCGTGCGCAGCCCCAGCGCCGGCCCGCGCGCCCCCACCCCGTCCCCGCGGTACTGCTCCCGAGTGGGCGTCGAGATCGCATACCCGTTGTTTCTACTGAAATGTATATATAGTCATTTCGGCTACACTTACTTTATATTACGACTAACAAAATAAAAAATGGGGTGTTTTTAAATAATTTCAAAGAAGATCGATTGTTAGCGAATTTACAGGATACCTTAGCCTGTTTAGTTAAGTACGTACTTATGGCTGGAACAATGGACTTTAAAACAGGTTAAAAAAAAACTCTTAAAAATTTGTACCAAACTAAAAGAGTTATAAATCATAGTGGTGTAGTCCGGTTAGAGATCCGCGCCACGCCGGCGTGCCGCCGCCGAGTTACCTCGGCGCGCCGCCGCCGCCGCCGGGTCATGAACAAATTCGCGCCGACGTCGAAAATCAATTTAGAGTTTTCTGCCGTGAGGTGCATTACCCTGGATAGCTGAGGTGTGGGGGAGTGCTCCGACCGGAATCCGAACTGCTCCGGTCGGGACTTCATGTGAGGGGCTATCCGACTTAAGAAGAGGCGTTCAAAGACTTTCGAAATGCATATAAGTAGGCCTGTAATTCTCGGGTCTCCAAACGTCTTTGCCGGGTTTCGGGAACATATCCACGTGGCTCATTTTTCATTGAAAGGGTAAGTGCTCCGTGCGCAGGATGCCGTTAAACAGGCGCGTGATAGCTGCCGTGGTTTTAGAGGACAGGTGACGGATCACTGTCCAATATCTTCTTCTGTGTTTTATGGGACACTGAAGTATTCATCGAGGAACTGTTCCACAGAGTCTGAGTGTTCTCTGTTCACTGTGGGATTGGGCTTGAATAAGTTCTCAAGGGATTGGGCAAATATTTCTGCCATGTCCTCTGCTCTGTATCTCAAGTTGCAATTTTCGTGGAAAAGACAACGAATTGGTTCTGAGTGTTTCCTAAGTTGCCTGCAGAGTTTGTGGAGTGAGGCCCAGTTCTGTGGATGGGGTCTCATTAATGTTGCCAGGTTTTTCTGAGCAGGCGTTTTTCTTTTATGAGCTCTCTTATACAGCGGGGGAGGATGGGCAATCTCGATTCTCCTTAGGGGTTTTCTTTAATTGTGGAGGTATGAAGTGCCTTCTGCGTGCATTGAGTGATCTCTTCTGCAAGATTGTCCACTTCTGATGGGGTTGTGACATGCCTTGAAGTTGAGGTATCTCATGCGGTTTTCATAAACTTAGGCCAGTCGATTTTGGGCTTTTGTGTAAGTTTGTGTATCGGTTGGTGGCAAGATCCTGTTTCTTCAATATTTTGACTAATTAATTTGAGTAGGAACTTACTTGTATGCAAGCAAATAAACATTTACCCTTTTAGTACATATACAGCAGATTTAATTTTTCTATTCCACCATATAGGTAAAAAAATCCGGCTACGCCGCGCCGCGCCGGGTACGTTTACCAGCGCGCCGCTGCCGACTTTCATGACCGCGGCGCGGACCACTACCACCGAACCGCCACGAGACGTTCCGATCATGCTGCGATCTCTTTCACTCTCTCACACCAAACGATACACATATCTCGCTCATCCATTTCATTGAGATTCGTTCTAAGATAAAACAAAATGACGATATTTTCTGTTTTAACAATAAAAGCTATAATTACGCGTGAAATTAAACAGTTTTCTTATCTCTCACAGTGCCTGTATAATTGGTGCCGAGTCTAAGACACAAGGAAGGCATATTGTCCACAGATTATTCCTAAAAAACACGATTAGCGGCGATGTAGGTATTCACCGGATGCTCGGAAGTGCAAGACTGGTAAGTACTACTGGTACTCAGGTAATTACCCTGAATTCGTCTAGTAAATATGGAAGGCATACAAATCATCTACAGGTAAAAAAATCTTAGATAGTTAGGTACGCGTTCTATTGAAAACTACCACCTCTTTTGGAGGTCGGTAAACAAAGGGTGTCGACCTTTGAAGGTGCACATAATGTGATGATCTGCATACCTAGTAGGTACTTAATTCATATTTGCAAGGAAACGTTTTCATTCGTATTCTAAATAACATTCATACAAGTACAAGGTACAATACCATTCGAAAAGCTTCCGAATCCGAGAGAAAACTGTACCTAGATAGGTACTCTGGAAAATGCACTTACACACATTACGTACGTACTTACAAACTCCTGACTTTCACATGTAGTAAAAAGTTAAAATGATTTACATTATTGTAAAAGAACACAAAAAGTGTGTTTTGTTTTTATCCCAATCCGCAGCGGGAGTACGATGAGACGCGCCACGAGCGACGATTGTTCGTTAGTTATAATTTGAATAATATTAATTGTATCAAAAAGGGGCGCCCCCTGCCGCTTAACGCGCCGACGCCGATGCGACGCCGACGCCGATGCGACGCCGAAACTGACACCAATTCCGACACCGACGCCTATTCCAACAATGACACCGACGCCGACGCCGACGCCGATGCGACGCCGAAACTGACACCTATTCTGACACCGACGCCTATGCCAACAATGACACCGACGCAGACGCCGACACCTATTCCAACAATGACACCGACGCCGACGCCGACGCCGATGCGACGCCGAAACTGACACCTATTCCGACACCGACGCCTATTCCAACAATGACACCGACGCCGACGCAGACACCTATTCCAACAATGACACCGACGCCGACGCCGACGCCGAAACTGACACCTATTCGGACACCGACGCCTATTCCAACAATGACACCGACGCCGACGCCGACGCCGATGCGACGCCGAAACTGACACCAATTCCGACACCGACGCCTATTCCAACAATGACACCGACGCCGACGCCGAAGCGACGCCGAAACTGACACCTATTCTGACACCGACGCCTATTCCAACAATGACACCGACGCAGACGCCGACACCTATTCCAACAATGACACCGACGCCGACGCCGACGCCGATGCGACGCCGAAACTGACACCTATTCCGACACCGACGCCTATTCCAAAAATGACACCGACGCCGACGCCGATGCGACGCCGAAACTGACACCTATTCGGACACCGACGCCGATGCTGTCACCAATTTTAATACCGACACCTTGCTCATGCGGATTTCATAAACTTAGGCCAGTCGATTTTGGGCTTTTGTGGAAGTTTGTGTATCGGTTGGTGGCAACTGGCAAGATCCTGTTCCTTCTAAGATAAAACAAAATGACGATATTTTCTGTTTTAACAATAAAAGCTATAATTACGCGTGAAATTAAACAGTTTTCTTATCTCTCGCAGTGCCTGTATAATTGGTGCCGAGTCTAAGACACAAGGAAGGCATATTGACCACAGATTATTCCTAAAAAACACGATTAGCGGCGATGTAGGTATTCACCGGATGCTCGGAAGTGCAAGACTGGTAAGTACTACTGGTACTCAGGTAATTACCCTGAATTCGTCTAGTAAATATGGAAGTCATACAAATCATCTACAGGTAAAAAAATCTTAGATAGTTAGGTACGCGTTCTATTGAAAACTACCACCTCTTTTGGAGGTCGGTAAACAAAGGGTGTCGACCTTTGAAGGTGCACATAATGTGATGATCTGCATATTATTCTGCAGTATTATGTCTTATGGTATATTGCTGTGGGGAGCTGCTGCTGAGATAGAGACAATCTTTATCTTACAAAAGCGTGCAATTCGAGCCATATATGAAATGGATCCTAGGGAATCCCTGAGAGATATTTTTAAAGAAATTGATATTTTAACTTTACCAAGTCTGTATATATTTGAAAATATTATGTATGTTCGTAAAAATTTGAGCAAATTTAAATCAAACAGTGACACTCACGATTATAACACTAGGAATAAAGATAAAATAGCGGTGCCAGGTTTTAGATTAGCAAAGACAAATAAAAGGTCCTTCTTAGGAAATTGTGTGCGGTTTTATAATAAATTGCCCAAACATATTACAACGCTCACAGAAAGAAAATTCAAGTTGCATGTGAAGAATATTTTGATAAAGAAATCTTACTACACAGTTTGTGATTACTTAAACGACAAAAATGCTTGGACTGGTTCGCCTCTACCAAGCTAGCGCCTAACACCTACGTAATGTAAATTAAGTATTGTAATAATTTTATTATATAGTAGGTATGTACCAAACACATTTTAAAAAAACGTTTAAAAGAATGGCCCCGAGTTTCTTGCCCGTTCTTCTCGCAGTGGCTCTATAATTTTTGTTTGCTGAACGTGGCAGTACAATGTAGTATATTTCAATATTAAAATTTGTAATTGACCTTCATAAGAGCGTCGTAGACGCCTAAATTGAATAAATGATTTTGACTTTGACTTTGACTTTGACATACCTAGTAGGTACTTAATTCATATTTGCAAGGAAACGTTTTCATTCGTATTCTAAATAACATTCATACAAGTACAAGGTACAATACCATTCGAAAAGCTTCCGAATCCGAGAGAAAACTGTACCTAGATAGGTACTCTGGAAAATGCACTTACACACATTACGTACGTACTTACAAACACCTGACTTTCACATGTAGTAAAAAGTTAAAACATTTACATTATTGTAAAAGAACACAAAAAGTGTGTTTTGTTTTTATCCCAATCCGCAGCGGGAGTACGATGAGACGCGCCACGAGCGACGATTGTTCGTTAGTTATAATTTGAATAATATTAATTGTATGAAAAAGGGGCGCCCTCTGCCGCTTAACGCGCCGACGCCGATGCGACGCCGAAACTGACACCTATTCCGACACCGACGCCTATTCCAACAATGACACCGACGCCGACGCAGACACCTATTCCAACAATGACACCGACGCCGCCGCCAACGCCGATGCGACGCCGAAACTGACACCTATTCCGACACCGACGCCTATTCCAACAATGACACCGACGCAGACGCCGACACCTATTCCAACAATGACACCGACGCCGACGCCGACGCCGACGCCGATGCGACGCCGAAACTGACACCTATTCCGACACCGACGCCTATTCCAACAATGACTCCGACGCCTACGCCGACACCTATTCCAACAATGACACCGACGCCGACGCCGACACCTATTCCAACAATGACACCGACGCCGACGCCGACACCTATTCCAACAATGACACCGACGCCGACGCCGACGCCGATGCGACGCCGAAACTGACAACTATTCCGACGCCAACGCCTATTCCAACAACGACACCTACGCCGACGCAGACACCTATTCCAACAATGACACCGACGCCGACGCCGATGCGACGTCGAAACTGACACCTATTCCGACACCGACGCCTATTCCTACAATGACACCGACGCAGACGCCGACACCTATTCCAACAATGACACCGACGCCGACGCCGACGCCGATGCGACGCCGAAACTGACACCTATTCCGACACCGACGCCTATTCAAACAATGACTCCGACGCCGACGCCGACACCTATTCCAACAATGACACCGACGCCGACGCCGTCACCTATGCCAACAATGACACCGACGCCTACGCCGACACCTATTCCAACAATGACACTGACGCCGACGCCGACACCTATTCCAACAATGACACCGACGGCGACGCCGACGCCGACACCTATTCCAACAATGACACCTACGCCGACGCCGACGCCGACGCCGATGCGACGCCGAAACTGACACCTATTCCGACGCCGACGCCTATTCCAACAACGACACCTACGCCGACGCAGACACCTATTCCAACAATGACACCGACGCCAACGCCGACGCCGATGCGACGCCGAAACTGACACCTATTCCGACACCGACGCTTATTCCAACAATGACACCGATGCCGACGCCGTCACCTATTCCAACAATGACACCGACGCCGACGCCGACGCCGACGCCGATGCGACGCCGAAACTGACACCAATTCCGACACCGACGCCTATTCCAACAATGACACCGACGCCGACGCCGACACCTATTCGAACAATGACACCGACGCCTACGCCGACACCTATTCCAACAATGACACCGACGCCGACGCCGACACCTATTCCAACAATGACACCGACGCCGATGCAACGCCGAAACTGACACCTATTCCGACGCCGACGCCTATTCCAACAACGACACCTACGCCGACGCAGACACCTATTCCAACAATGACGCCGACGCCGATGCGACTCCGAAACTGACACCTATTCCGACACCGACGCCTATTCCAACAATGACACCGACGCAGACGCCGACACCTATTCCAACAATGACACCGACGCCGACGCCGACGCCGATGCGACGCCGAAACTGACACCTATTCCGATACCGACGCCTATTCAAACAATGACTCCGACGCCGACGCCGACACCTATTCCAACAATGACACCGACGCCGACGCCGACACCTATGCCAACAATGACACCGACGCCTACGCCGACACCTATTCCAACAATGACACCGACGCCGACGCCGACACTTATTCCAACAATGACACCGACGGCGACGCCGACGCCGACACCTATTCCAACAATGACACCGACGCCGACGCCGACGCCGATGCAACGCCGAAACTGACACCTATTCCGACGCCGACGCCTATTCCAACAACGACACCTACGCCGACGCAGACACCTATTCCAACAATGACACTGACGCCGACGCCGACGCTGATGCGACGCCGAAACTGACACCTATTCCGACACCGACGCCTATTCCAACAATGACACCGATGCCAACGCCGTCACCTATTCCAACAATGACACCGACGCCGACGCCGATGCGACGCCGAAACTGACACCAATTCCGACACCGACGCCTATTCCAACAATGACACCGACGCCGACGCCGACACCTATTCCAACAATGACACCGACGCCTACGCCGACACCTATTCCAACAATGACACCGACGCCGACGCCGACACCTATTCCAACAATGACACCGACGCCGACGCCGACGCCGATGCGACGCCAAAACTGACACCTATTCCGACGCCGACGCCTATTCCAACAACGACACCTACGCCGACGCAGACACCTATTCCAACAATGACACCGACGCCGACGCCGATGCGACACCGAAACTGACACCTATTCCGACACCGACGCCTATTCCAACAATGACACCGACGCAGACGCCGACACCTATTCCAACAATGACACCGACGCCGACGCCGACGCCGATGTGACGCCGAAACTGACACCTATTCCGACACCGACGCCTATTCAAACAATGACTCCGACGCCGACGCTGACACCTATTCCAACAATGACACCGACGCCGACGCCGACACCTATGCCAACAATGACACCGACGCCTACGCCGACACCTATTCCAACAATGACACCGACGCAGACGCCGACACCTATTCCAACAATGACACCGACGCCGACGCCGACGCCGATGCGACGCCGAAACTGACACCTATTCCGACACCGACGCCTATTCCAAAAATGACACCGACGCCGACGCCGACACCTATTCCAACAATGACACCGACGCCGACGCCGACGCCGATGCGACGCCGAAACTGACACCTATTCGGACACCGACGCCGATGCTGTCACCAATTTTAATACCGACACCTTGCTCATGCGGTTTTCATAAACTTAGGCCAGTCGATTTTGGGCTTTTGTGGAAGTTTGTGTATCGGTTGGTGGCAAGATCCTGTTTCTTCAATATTTTGACTAATTAATTTGAGTAGGAACTTACTTGTATGCAAGGAAATAAACATTTACCCTTTTAGTACATATACAGCAGATTTAATTTTTCTATTCCACCATATAGGTAAAAAAATCAATAACACGCCGGCTACGCCGCGCCGCGCCGGGTACGTTTACCAGCGTGCCGCTGCCGACTTTCATGACCGCGGCGCGGACCTCTAAGTCCGGTGCTGCAACGGCGTCGCTGAAGTAAGAAATCGTTGTTTCAGTGACAGATTCCACAATCAAATAATATAGCGAATCAGATGGAATCTCTGTGCTTCTGTTCTTCATCTCCTCCAATGTGGCTGCAAGCTGTGGTATATTCACCAACTCGCCAAAATAACAGACCACGCAAAGTTCGCTTGGGCAGCGAGGGATTCGTTCAATGTGCGTGAGACGGCAACTCGCATACATTCACACAAGACAAAACTCTTTATTATCAACTGACCAGAACATAATAACAGGGCATTCCAGCGTGGCTGCGAAGTTGAACGCTGCGTGTGCGTCACCTTCCGACGCTGCGCCGTCCCCGAAGTAGCAGATCACGCAGCGGTCGTTGTTGGGGACGCGCTTGAACGCGTACGCAGCGCCCACGGCCTGCGGCATTTGTGTAGCTACCAACGGAAACTTATTTTAAATTCCTTAACAAAATCAATATCTAAGTCAAGTATGGTAAAATGGTGTATAAGAAAGAGTGAAATAATTATGTTTTTTTTTTAAGAACAAGCATGAGGCCCGCCCTGTGTTGAGCGGTAACCTCTGCAGCGCGCAGCGCCTAGCACCCTTTCGAAAATATACCTACACTGTACTACAGCTCCTGTACACACAGTAACCTGTACAGCTACAGTAACCTGTTATGCGCCTCATGTGGAGCAACACCCTACTCTCGTTGACTTGAATGGGGCAAAAAGTGGAACAATTGTAGGCACATATGACTTAGTACTCTTTGAAATACTTAAGTTTTATCCATGAATGTCAGATTAAACGTCCAACAATTTCCACGATAATCACAACTTACCTAGTGGACTGGAAATGTGGACGAGATTCCGTTGCTTGCTCCCATAATGAACCGGCATCTGCCTGCCCTTCCCTAAAATGTATAGAATAATAAGTGTGTAAAGGATTTCAAGTAATATGATATTGGTCATCTTAAAATAAATCTTACACAGACAAAAATAAATGGCAAACCAAATTCTGATAATGAAATATATGAAATAACTTATAGAAGTCGGTGCCATGCTTATTCGAAACACTGAACTTTCATCTTCATAGTCTTACTTCCACGTCATATAAACATGTAAATTGCGTCAACATGAAAACCTATATACCTCTTTTTTTAAGTCGGTTAATAATTACAAAACTGAAATTTAACCATGAGCTTGATTAGAAACCGCGAACATACGTCCCTGAGGCCAAGTAACTCAAATTGACCAAGCATGCCTGGCCCGATGGTGTCGATGCAATGTGTCATATTATTTGGTATAGGACCGAAAATCTGGCACTCCCTTTAGTGAAGACATGCTTGACGATGTTCTTATTGTATTACCTGGGTCTTCGTGATTCCCGTAGCACTGGTTGATGAGCTCAGTGACGGTGACCCCCCGGTACAAGAAGACGCCCACCTCCCGGTACTGCGCGAACACCAGGTCAGCGGGAGACAACGCTGCAGCGCTGCCGACGTGGATGCCCTCTTCCCCGTAGTTCGTCATGTAGAACGAAATGCGGCCTTGTCTGAAATAAACAGTTAGATTTTTTGTATAAACTGTTGCTTTAGGTGTCTATAGAGAACTGATCTGAACTACAATGTTGTATTTTAATTTAGCTAAGCAAGCATTCGTAGTTGCGTTTGATGGACACTCGGTGGTTGAGAAAACATTAATTAAGTTGGTTACTTCGAGTTGCAATACAGCGCTTGCTAGCTGTGTAAAACGCTGTATTCCTAAATCGGGTTGTGCCTAAATGTCATTAATTACACATTACAAATAAACGTTTTCACTGTTTCACTATTGGTCTACTTCTTACATTGCCCATGTCGCGATACGAAGTTGTCAAAAGTATTATTTTATAAAACCTTCATTGGTCTAATTTATTACATATTATTTTATCCTGATTCGTATATCGCTCTTGAACTAAAACTCCATGAACCTAAGTCTCACTACGTCTATTTTGCTAACTACTAATGAACCTAAATTTCAAAATGCTTACCTCGCGTTTGGGTTTAGGCAAAACGCGATTAGGCACACTGCGTTTTATGTACGCAACGAGCAAACTCAATACAGTTAATCTGTGCTGTGATATCACTATCATCACTACATTTTTTTTTGTGTTATTGTGGCGGAACAAGCTCGAGGCCCACCTGTAGTTAAGCGGACTAACCTCTGCCTATAACAGATGCATTTCGTTTACAGTCACGAATTACACTGCGCCCGTCACCTTGAGACATAGTTGTTAAGTCTCACGTGCCTGTAATTTCACTGGCTCTCAAGGACTGCTGCCGGAACACACCGTTAGGTGCTTTGCGACAGATTTTCTACTTGAGGGTGGTGGCTAGCCAGGCGAGATTTCGCAAAATGCCCTTCCCCCATGCGGTGAAGCTCAAGCTCGCGGCGGGATTCGAACCATGGACCTGCTGCGTCCATAGCCAATGCCACTGAGCCATCATTGATTTACTACATAGCATAAAACAATCGCTTCCCGCTGTCTGTCTGTCCCTATGTATGCTTAGATTAGTTTGCAGGGTATGCATGGATGCTGGTGAAATGACAGGCACATGAAACTTAACAACTTTATGTCTCAGGTGTTATGGGCGCGGTGTAGTTCGCCTCTTATAACGAACATCTTTTATAGGCAGAGGTTACAACTGAATACCAGGTGACCCTTGTGCTTCAGCATCACGTTAGCATAAAAAAGAAATTTAATTTGAACAAGGTGGAACAGCACTCCGGTTGAGGGAAGTTTATTCAAATAGAATGCCTAGATTTATTTAAGTGCAGTTAGAATAAGTTAGATGTTTTGACATAATAATCCCTTCGGTGGAACGCTCAGTGAGCCGTTTATAGGTGAGTGGATTCCCGCCAATACGTTTCCCCACGTGCAGATACTAGCATAATAGATCGGCTGGTGTCTGCCTGTGACTTCCAGGAACCCAGTCGAATACGCCACGACGTACGTGGTAAAGTGTGGGACTACGGGGATTGAGAATCGTCCCTTCCCAAAACAAGTACTCTGTAGAACTTCTATTCTCTTAAACAGAAGGTCTACAGCGAACTGGCTTACTCTAACTGAGTAACTCTGCTGTTTAGGCTGTGATGAGGTCATGGTCATCTGTAATTTTGTTAGTTTAGAAGTTGATTTATGTGACATCACAAAGTATTTATGTATAGAATGTAATTTGATCCTCATATGTATAAAGTACATATCCTTACCATACTGTTTGACTTGAGAGTATATAAGGAGTGTTCCATATCATTTTGTCGGATGTCGCAAGAGAAGACTAAGGAAAAAAACTGGCCAAGTACGAGTCAGGCCTAGCTCTTTAGGGTTCCAAATTTGAACAGCCCGCAAGAGCAAGTGTTTATTGGTTTTGTTCACAGATTCTCAACTACATATTACCTAATCGTCGTTTTTTGTATGTGCTGGTTAAAAAGACGTTAATCTATTGTTCATAATGTACCTCGATATCAAATTCTAACCTAACTCATTTAGTTATCGAGATATACCCCGTCGCAAAAGATGGTCCAAAATTGTCGGTTATCGCGCAAAAACATTAACCTCTTTTTGCGCAGTTGGATAAAAACTATCCTATGTTTTTCCCGGGTCTGAAACTATTTCCGTACCAAATTTCATTCAAATCGGTCCAGTAGTTTTGGCGTGAAAGCGTAACAGACAGACAGACAGAGTTACTTTCGCATTAATAATATTAGTACTGACTAGCGGTCCGCCCCGACTTCGCACGTGTATTTAACAAAAAAAAAAAACATATAAAGCAATTATTGTGACATAACTGTAATAGTTAGACTTATAGTATGCGGACTTTTTTATAGATATTGATGTCTTCTATAAAATTGTAGTAGGTATATCACTGTTCTATTTTCAAAAATTTCCGCAGTGTAGGTACGCATAATAACTACTTTTAACCGACTTCCAAAAAAGGAGGAGGTTCTCAATTCGTCTGTATTTTTTTTTTATGTTTGTTACCTCAGATCTCTTGACTGGGTGAACTGATTTTGAAAATTATTTTTTTGTTTGAAAGCTGATGCTTGTCGTTTGGTCCCATTTTAAATTTTATCAAAATCGGTTGTGTTACACTAAAAAGATTGAAATTTTTTTTTTAACAAAATAGGAACCGACTTCAACACCTAAAAGTGTGAAATAACTTGTTGAAGTCGGTACCATGCGCACAATATTGTGATAATAGGTACTTTTGAACCATCATGATTCTTAACTTTTTTTAAAATCATCTATAGTCTATGTTCATCACGTACACAGATTACCCCCTCAATCTTCGATCACGTAAAATGTTGGATTCTCATAGTGAAAGAATTTTTCAAACCGATACTGTAGTTTCAGAGCCTATTGAATGCAAACAAACAATCAAATATTTCCTCTTTATTAGATAAGTTTAGAAAATAAAAATTAACACATACATTGCCAGGGTGTAGTCCCCTAAAAATAATTTGAATGAATTTTTAGTAGTTATCATTGGGTTTTAACATTTCAGGATTCTAGCTCCCTCCGTTTATAAGCTAGGCTCGTAAAATACGGATGGACTGACATACAGATAAGGTAGTCAAGTTAATAGGGCCCCGTTTTACCCTTTGGGTATACGGAACCTAAAAATACCCTTAACGAGCAACTTTGATGTGAGTGAGGTGCTGCTACATAGCAGCAGGGTTTCTTATACCAAATGGTAGTACCTAGATATACTGAGAGCATTCCTAAAGTCGTCAGGAATGCGCTTGGCTATCAAACCGACACTACAGACGTAGTTTCGTCATATTATATATATATATATACCAAGTGTTCACACTACTGAAATTTTGCATGCTTGTCTTAATATATGGTAAACAACGTATCTCACCTTTGGGACTCATACAATATTTTATCCATTTGGTTCAGCTGTTGCATGGTCTTGTACATATGGACCAATGTTTCCTTATCGATGTTGGGTTCCTCCCTACTGTCGATAATTTCACCGTTATTGTCCATCACTCGATAAATAGGGATAGGATCGTAACTGGTTTGATTCAGGAATTTCATTTCCGTCACGTAAGGAGCTCGAGCTCCCGGGAATTCTGCAGCTTTGCCATTTAGTGTCACCTCCGGTTTTGTATGAGTAGATAAAAGCTAAAATATAATAAATCATTAGGTATGTATATTACATGCATTATAAATATTTTTAAAAATATCATTTATAAAAAATATGCCTTGTTTATAGATTTTAGCTAGAGATTTTCTAACTCACCGTTTTGATAAAATTTACAAAGTTTTGTATATAAATGCTAATCCCATATCGACGATTAAATTCAGACTGCAAACATTTTACTTTTTTGACTTGTGTTTAAATAAACCTACTGAGTGTTATATATCTAATTATCTCGCCCCAAAAAATATTCAATGTTAGGTATTTCAAATCGTATGTTTAGGTAACTACGGTCGTATTTTCTATCTAAGGTTGGTAAGTAGGTATACTCACTAGCAAATCACGTCATAGATATCAATTTAAAAACAACTGCACTGATTACATTTTAATCACTAAGCATTTCAATAAGCACAATATGTAGTTTATATGTTACAAGGGACAGAAAAAATATTAATAAGTGGAATCATTAGTTACATTTAATAACTTATTATTTAGTAAAGGTATGAGTTACCCTGGTAGCACGCCACAAATTGCCGAGTCGAACGACACCAGTACTTGTCTTGAGCGCCATTTTGTTACTGACTGACGTAATGCATTGATAATATAATGTATGATAATTAAAACGCACGCGTAGGCTAGTGTGTATTTACTTGATGAAACGTAACATTAACAAGAGAGATAAGACGTAGTCACGTGACGCGGTCGTTACTAAATTAAGAGTTTCATTCAATGGACTGGATTATTCTTAAAACAGTCATACGTTTATCAGGTAGGTACCTACTTAGTTTGCCAGCGAGTGTCGTTGCGTTAAACTACCTACCTACATAAATTAAAAATGGTGTATATAAAGAAACTTACTGCTATATATTGATATTATAATTGAGAGGTTTTTTGTGTGCTTGTTACCATTCAATTCCGAAACGAAATACACGGTCGGGCATGTATATATTAGTAGGTACTCAGTTTTTTATATACTAGAATAAGGCATAAGTTTTACCATCGGTTTGCATACATGTATATTAGAGATCATTGTATTTTTTTAAAGCGACATCCAAAGTATTTTACTTTCATACTTTGAATCATACTATGTCAAGTATGAATGTGAGAGATAAATTTAAACTGTACCAACCTAAATGCAAGTTAGTTTTCTTGTATAGCTGATAGGCTAGCCTTTGACCACTACACGGAGCACCTGATGGTAAGTGATGATGTGGTCGAAGCTCTGACAAAAAAATCTCTGAGGGTCGAAGATATGTTGTTCAGGCTAACAAGAATGACTGGCTCTCAAGGACAGCTGCCGGAACACACCGTTCGTTAGTAGCATTCTGGCTTTTCATAAATGTAGAGCTCTAAACTAAATAAATAGAATAGACCAGAATATTGTGAGGTCTTTATGGACCATCTCTGTTTGGGAATGATACCGACAAATCGAAAATATATATATAATAAATTGGTAGTTAACCTATTAAGCAACTATTGTGCACAACACCCCATTCGTGACGACGACGTGAGTAGCGTCATGCTTTTTCCCTTAGTCGTGGAACAGTCTCATTCTAATTCAGGCGGCACCGCGAGATTGTCAAATTGAATTTTTAATATAAAAATTTTTTTAGTAGGTACTAAATTTTTCACCTCGAGTTAGAATAAAACTTACGCCCTGATTTCACGCACCGCGCTACCGAGAATCGCTCGGCTAAGCCGAAATTTTGTACTCTAATAATTGTATTCCTTTAACCGTCGTAGCACGGGTCATAGGGATGGCGCGGCGCTCTCAAATCACAATATATTTTTTTTAACAAAAAAACTACCAACTTCAAATATAAAATACGCATTATTAAGTATACCTAACTCAAATACTACTCGTCAGATCTCACTCAAATTTCACCAGCACCAGCTTACGAATAAGTAGGTATAAAAAAATCATCATAACCAGTACACCCTGTAGTCATGGGGTAACACACAAAAAAACCAGTTGAATGGAAAACCTTCTCCTTTTTTAAAGTCGGTCCAACCGCCGCAAACATTGAGACTGGGTAGCTGCGCTCTCTCCAGAACTGCTAAGTTTGTGATCCTGTCTTTCCATGTTATAACTACCTAAAATGCAACGCAAGCAAAGCGTGTGTAAGCAGAGCAGAGTGGTAAAAAAATCTTAGTATGTAAGGCGTTTAGTCGCCGTTCTTGTTTTCTTGGAAGTCCAGGTTTTGGTTGCTATACCAAAATTTTGTTTCACGTTGTGAGGTGACGTACATACAAATATATGGGCCAACGACGGTTGGCCCATATACGAAGCTTTCCAAACATGGTTGCCGCTTTGCCAATCCGTATGTCAATTAAGCGAGAGATTGTTCGTGATGGTCGAACCTAAGTAGCAGCAGCTTGTCGGCTACCACCGAGGGTGTATCCATCCACTATTATCACCGACTTTTCCGTGCACCCTTGGACAAGTACCACCGTCTTTTTGCCATTTATTCACATTTTGTTTGTGTAAGCAGTCACTACTCTAAACTACCTATAATAATATTATATTACTATTATTTTATTATATTATATTAAAGAGGAACGATTTGATTGTTTGTTTGCATTTGTTCTGAAACTACTGGACTGATTTGAAAAATTCTTTCACTAAGAGAATCAAACATTATCCCTGATAAACTTAGGCTATAGAAGAGTTAAAAAACGGGAAAAACAATCTATTGGTTCAACTTTAATAATTACGCCGCTGCGGCGGCATAAAAAACAAATAATTTTGATTCAGCTACTATTATAATAGTAGAAAACTAAATTAATGATGGAGACATTAAAAATGCGCCACGCATCTTGTTTTCGAGTGATTCAATCGCCTCTTTTACATCTGATACGTTGAATTCCCTAATAATAAGAAAAGCATCCGCTTGCAAGTTAAGGTATATGCGCTCCATCATTGACCGCATCAGCACTTAACATCAGGTGAGATAGTGGTCAACAAGTGCTACCCAGTTCAGAATAAAAAAAGGTCTCCACCTTCCCGAATCTCCTGATCAAAATAATGACATTGTTGAGGTGACCCCAATTTATTATATTCTTGTGTCCCCCAGCTTGACATTGCACTGCGCTCGTCACTAAGGGACGTCAGTTCTTCGGTTTCGTTCGCCCAGTAATTTCACTTGCACTTTTATGCTTCAAGGCTAGGAAGGATATAGTATAGGGTCAAAATCGCTAAGATGGCAAAACTGACTGGTAACACAACGTTAATTTCCGATTTTTAGAGGGTGCGCTGCGCTATTCGACACGAGATGGCGTTGTAACAATAATTTTAATGGGAGAACATGTTTTTGTGGCTTGGCAGTAACGTAAACGTCAATTAGGGTTGTGATAGATGGAAAATAATCGATTAAATAAAAAAAAAACTGATTCTTCTTTATTCAAAATTATTCAATTAATCAATAATCGATTTTAATAGATATCAATAATCGATTTCAGCGAAAAAAAAAGTTTTTTTTTGTTTTAAAATACATGCTTTTCATGTTCCAATAATAAAACTAAGGGATTCATATTAATAATTTATCAGATTAAAAATCAAATAAAATTATATGAAAAAAGGAATAACCAATACCTTTATTTCCAGGTAAGGAATTAGGAAACCAAATAGCGTTATTGATACAAATTTAAATACTATTGAATATTAAATTGTATTCATTCTAAATTTATTTCGCCAGCCGCTTTTAGGTGTTTTACGGTAAGAAGACCTTTTTGTTGTTTACTAACAAAGTCATCAACTTTATCTCACTCACCACTACACTGAAACTACTTTGCACGCATACATACATGCCTGCAGATGCCGCTGTTTTTATTTAAGACGAGGCTGCCGAAAAATTACTCTTATTCGCCTAGTTTTTTTAAGCAACCTAAATATGCAATCGACACGATAACTTAAATATTTGATTTTCAAACCTTTTTCTATCTGTTGTTCAGACAGAAACACAATTGAAAGAAATTTACTCGGTATTCTTAATTTTAATGAAGCCTTTTCTCTAAATTATTGAACTTTTCTTGGAAACTAAATCTATATATCAATAATAAATACTCATAGGCAGGAAATGTAGTTAATTATCCGCTGTATAAGTAAAATTTACCTCGAGTAATTATTATTCTCATAATAAATTAAATTGTGTTTTAGACTTACGACCTTTCGTTCTGTGCAGGATTACGGTCAATCCGAAGATTCGATCTTCAACCTTATTAGCTTACGATTACGAAATAAAATCAATGCGTAAGAGCTGTCCTTCAGTGCCGCGCTGTGCGCCGTTGGACGTGGAGCTTTTTTTTGTTTTTTTTATGCCTGATAGGTTAGTCTTTGACCACTTATCTCACCTGATGGTAAGTGATGATGTGGTCGAGGATGTTGTTCAGACTAACTTAGAGTTACTGGCTCTCAAGGACAGCTGCCAGAACACACCGTTAGGTGCTTGGCGACAGATTTTCAACTTGAGGGTGGTAGCTAGCCAGGCGGGCATTCGCAAAGTGCCCTACCACCATGCTGTAACGACTGCTATCCTAAGACAACAACCGGGACCGACGGCTTAACGTGCCCTCCAAAGCACGGAAGCGCTCAGTAGTAATGTCACCAGCGGTCACCCATCCAAGTTATGACCGCGGCGGACGTTGCTTAACTTTGCTGATCGATTCAGAATGGCTAAGAAAACTTGGCTACGAGCGCTTCAATATCCTATCGCTCGCGCGCTCTCACCTGTGCCACGATAAACATTACCGTACCTGTGCATTATAAATACGTATCTTGCTATCTTGGTAGGTATATCAATCAATATGGGAAATAAAGATAACCGAAAAAGTAACAAAAAAAAGGAAGCAGAAGAGTCGATACCAAAACTTTGCAAGAATTCTGAGAGGGCCAAGAGCGTAAGTATTTTTCGTAATTAATATTACTACTATAAACAGAGACTGCGACACGACAATATAGCAAAGAAAATTTGAAAAAAGACTTGAAAACATTTTTTTTAATTAAAAAGTCTGAAATAACAATGGTTGATATCGGTTCAATATTATCTCAATATTGTGCTAATGTAACCAACTTCAACAGGTTATTTGATACTTTTCAGTTGTAGAGGCTACCAGCGTTTATTTAATACCTACCGATTTCAGTAAATCATCAAGCTTTTCGTCACTTATTTGTATATTGTTAGATTAGTTATAGATTATTATTCACTTATTATTTATAGATTTAATCACTATTTAACAATACCTTTCATTTTTATTCATAGTTGCCACTTACATTAGTTGCTAGAAGTACTAAGATCGTCAAGACATTTTGGCAAATTACTTTTTCAGTAAGTTGACTGTAACTGGCAAACCGCTCGACGGATGTTGATGATATTAAAATGAAACCAATTAAGAGTTAAACTGTACTAGCAAAAAAAAATAATCATCAAGATCGTAAGTTTCAATAAAAAGTCAATTTAAGAACCTTCTTTCTTTTGGTAAATTGGTTAAATATGTATGATATATACATATTTAACCAATTAACTTGATTCTTCATGGTCTTGACTCACCGAGCGCACGATCGAGACATTTCAGACTCGATCGTGCGCTCGGTGAGTCAAGACCACCGGAAGAATATCCGAACAGTTTCGCTTCTAAACGAATAGAAGCGAAACTGTTCGGGTATTCTTCCGGTTAGGCTGCGTGATGTTTGTGACGTCACGTAGATAACAGGAAAATTAGGCGGAATCGTCACTAGATATATAATGTTATGCTTTTTTAAGTGTTTTATTTAAATATTATTAAATGTTTTTTTAAGACACTTTTATAAGTATTCGTTATTATTAAATATGGATTTCCGCAAAGTAACGCCTAAATCTATTCATTAAATCAAATAATCTATTTCTTACTAAGAAATATTGGTAATGTTCGTAAAAATAAAAACATGACATCAATTGCAGTATATACAAAGTTACTTAATGCATCGAAATTCGTCACGTGAATAAAATTATAAAAAAAGTTGAAATCGTCTCAATGGTATCTGTGTTCGCGAATCTAATAGGTATCAAGTACACAATTACACAAATATTTTTATAAGCGAGACGCGTGCGCCGCTGCACATCGCGTCGTTCGATGCAGCGGGGATTGTTGCGCCGTATAGGTGGAGCTAGCGTGGGAATTATTTTTGACTGTCTGGACTTAAACAACTTATACGTATGAACTTAATTCGAGATATTTCATACAATGCATAGAGGGCGCTGTTTATAAAATTGAAACTTCCTGCAAGATTTTTTCATCCATCGAATAGATACGCGCTGTTTCGGTTTAAACACGTAATTTATGTAATCGATTTTATAGTAAACCGTTCCCCAAAGTTGCCAGCTCGAGCCTCTCACGGTCGTCTTCCGGCGCGTTTACTTGAGTAGAAGCATATAACCGTCTCGCTCACACCTCGGCGCGTTCCGCGATTGGTGTTTCGTTTACAATGCTATAATACTAAACATAAGCCGCTCGCAGCGGCAGTCGTCCGCCCACTCACGAGCAACACGGTTCTATGCGCGCGCGTTGTATCCTAACCTACGAACTTTTTTTATGTAAACTGTGTGTGATACCTAACGTGACTCAGTTTATCAATATACCAACTCTGCCCTAGAACTTTCTCTTTTTTTTCTTTATGGGAGGCAACACCCCCTCTCATATGTGGCGCTCCAACGTTTTAAGTGACATTCAAGTATACTTACTTGCGCGAGTGTGCTAGAAAGTGGTGCTCAATAACTAAATAAACTTTAGTACGTGTATGGTTGGTGTGTGTTGATGCGAGGTGATGATGAAATCCAAGTTTAGAAACAAACTTCGTTATAATCTTCACAATCGTATCGTAGTTTATTGATTCACACAAGTCACCATTAAGATAGTTCAGAAATGAGATAAACAGAGAGAATATAGATGAAAAGCTAGTATATAGAAGGATAGAACTAGGTAAGCACGCGAAAGGTAAATAAGCGTTTTAGCCGGTGAAATTGAATCGAGCTGCGTGTACTCCGCGTCGCATGAGCGTTTGACATCGACTAGCGCGAGAGCTGCCCGGGCGGCCGCGCCGGTATCGGCTGCGACTCAAAACTTGTTATTGTTTGGATACCGCGGTGTGGGCCGTCGTACGTCACAGCCGCCATACCGTGCGCGGTTCCAATATGCTTGTTTGCCTTTGGCACGTTATAATTGTCATCAAGTATTTATTATGATATAACATGGATTCAAGTATAATATATAAATATAACTTAACTAATTAATATAGGTAACTTAACTATGCATGGTTATAATATATTGTTATAATATATAAGAATTTATTGTATCTATAAATATTAATATATAAAATTATAAATAATAGTTATACATGAACTTTAGTTATTTTTGTGAACTGTAAATATTATGTATGATACGTATGAATGGTGAAGGATAAAATTAAAATTATTAAATGTTAAGTGGGAGTAGCTCACACGTGCTTAAAGTAGGCTAGCTACAATGCCAATTACTAGAAGCCGCGCCAACAGTGTTATTTTCATTCCTTATTTTCCCCGATTCCGACAGCAATGAAACGCTCTTGGGCATCGATTTCATTACTGCTGCTGGAGTTGTAATAGATTTTCATAAAGAAATTTGGTATTTTAGTAAAAATAATCAGATCAAATATAAACTGTTTTTTGAACCAACCTCACGGCATGTAAGCTGCTCCTCTGCAAATGTTCTACGTGATGATGAAGGTACACACCTCAATCAAGTAGAGCGCAATGCACTCGCTGAAGTCCTCGTCAGACACGATAACATCTTTGAAGCAGGGGGAGGTCCGACTCCATTCGCCGAACACTGCATTGATACAGGTAACCACCCACCGATAGCCATGCCTCCGTATCGCCTAAATCCAGTGAAAAAGGAGTTGATGAAGCAGGAAATAAATAAACTACTTGACGATGACATCATTGAAGACTGCGAATCAGCTTGGTGTTCTCCGGCATTAATGGTGCCAAAGCCTGACGGTACAATAAGGTTATGTCTTGATTATAGACGCCTCAACGCAATCACCAAGTCTGATAACTATCCCATGCCACGCATCGATGAGCTTCTGCAATCAACGAAGAGGAACTGTTTCATGAGTTCCTTAGACCTTCGTTCCAGCTACCATCAGGTGAGTGTTAAGGAGTCTGACAGAGACAAGACTGCCTTTGTATCTTCTCTCGGCACCTACCGTTTCAAAAGGATGCCATTTGGTCTGAAAAATGCCCTAGCAACTTTTCAGCGTTTAATCGACCGACTCCGCTCATGTGCTGCTCTAAAAGAGATAACTATTCTAGCATACTTTGATGATATACTGATTATCTCAGAAGGGTTTGATAAACACCTGGAGGACCTGGAGCTGGTGATTAGACGGCTTGAAGAGTTTAACCTCCATGTGAATCGGAAGAAGTGTGCTTTTGCGAGAGAGAGTGTAAGGTATCTTGGGCACGTCATCACCCAGGAAGGTATCTCTGCTGACCGACAAAATGTAAATGCAGTGCTTGAAATGAAGGAGCCTGCCAACCTAAAACATTTACGAACCTTCCTTCAAACGTGCTCTTGGTTCAGAAAGTTTATACCCAATTTTTCCAAAGTAGCTGGACCATTGACGTGTTTGACGAGGAAAAGTCAAATCTGGATCTGGACCTTAGAACAATCCCAAGCTTTCAATGAGCTAAAAAGGTTACTTACCTCTGCACCGATACTGGTTCAACCTGACTTTAACAGCCCTTTCATCCTGCGTACAGATGCAAGCAACTACGCGGTAGGCGCAATTCTTTTACAGGGAGAAGGTAATCAGGAACGCCCTATCGAGTATGCCAGTCGACTCTTAAACGATGCAGAGCGCAATTACTCGACAACAGAACGGGAGGCGCTTGCCGTAGTTTGGGCAGTCGAACGTTTTCGTTCATATATTGATGGCCAGCCAGTAATCATAGGTAGTGATCACCAACCCCTGCGTTGGCTGCTCTCCTTAAAATCGCCAACAGGTAGGTTAGTTCGATGGGCTTTAAAACTCCAGTCCTTCGACATCAAGTTCGAGTACACCCCGGGAAAAGCAAACGTCGTAGCAGACACTCTCAGCAGACCAATCTGTTCGAGCGATACAGTTAACAATTGTGGTATTTGCTCTATTATTTGTGATCTGCCTGCTAAATCTCCGGACCAGCTACGACAAGAACAGCTGTCGGATCCCGAGCTGACGAAGATTGTCAAAGATCTTGAAGGTACTGATGAAGTCACTTCACAGAGATGGTACGATCGTGGATACCTCATGAACCAAGGTGTGTTGTACAGGTACAATCCCGATTCAGAAAGTGAATCTCCTCAACTTGTGATTTCTGCTAATCAAGTGGTAAGTATTCTTAAAGAATTACATGACTCTTCTCTAGCAGGCCACCCAGGAACTGACCGCACCTATCAAAAGGTAGCTCAATTATATTACTTCACAGGAATGCGAAGAATAATCACCGATTATGTTGCTGCCTGCATTCACTGTCAAAGGTATAAAGCCTCTAATGCAAAACCTTCTGATCTTTTACAAACTCCTGTCATGAATCAACGAAGGAGACCAGGGGGAGCGTTGGATTTTTCTCATCGAGGATACAGCGACTAGGTGGGTAGAACTATTTGCTCTCCAGGACGCTACAGCAGAAGCTTGCGCCCGTGTCCTCATTGAAAACTACTTCTTACGATTTGGTTTGCCTCGTCGGGTAATATCTGACAACGGCGTCCAATTCGTCTCCGCAATCATGCGCCAGTGCATGTCTTTTTTGGATGTAAAGCAGAATTTTGTACCACTTTACCATCCACAAGCAAACCCTGCGGATCGAAAGAATCGTGACCTAAAAGCAATGTTAACACACTTGGTGGAAGAAGACCACACATCTTGGCCAAATAAGCTCTCGCTTGTTCGCTTCGCCCTAAATAGTTCGCGGTGCCGAACAACAGGTATGACACTAGCTTACTTAACCTTCGCCCGAGAAATGAGGTCTCCCACTGAGGTTACGCACGATGTCCGTGCTATTTTAGGCAAAGATAATTTTGTGCCTCAAATAACCCCTTATCTAAGGAAGTTCATAAATTCCCTATCGGCAATCCGAGAGCGTGTCGAATCTCAACAAGACAAGACTAAGGAATATGCTGATCAATCCCGTCGACCCTCAGAAAGTTTTAAGGTAGGTGATTTGGTATTACTAAAGTCCCACGTGCTCAGCAACGCACAGAAGAATCTGACTGCAAAGTTTGCTCCTAAACGTGATGGGCCGTACCAAATTTCTAATAAAGTAAGTCCTACAACTTATATCTTGTCAAATATTGACCGCCCTTGTGAGATCCTTGGCAAGTATCACATCCAGGATCTTACGCCATATAAAAATAAAGATGATGCTTCACCGCCTAACCCTATTATTCCAAAACGGAACCGTGGACGTCCAGCGACTAGTGCCAAAATCCTAGTCCAGGAGCGAGGGCGTTCCCCTGGACTTGAGGGGGAGTATATAGTAAACCGTTCCCCAAAGTTGCCAGCTCGAGCCTCTCGCGGTCGTCTTCCGGCGTGTTTACTTGAGTAGAAGCATATAACCGTCTCGCTCACACCTCAGCGCGTTCCGCGTTTGGTGTTTCGTTCACAATGCTATAATACTAAACGTAAGTCGCTCGCAGCGCCAGTCGTCCGCCCACTCACGAGCAACACGGTTCTATGCGCGCGCGTTGTGTCCTAACCTACGAACTTTTTTATGTAAACTGTGTGTGTGATACCTAACGTGACTCAGTTTATCAATATACCAACTCTTCCCTAGAACTTTCTTTTGTTTTTCTTTATGGGAGGCAACATAATATATAACTCATAATTTACTAAAAATTGATAAATATTATTATAAAAATCGGTAATTAAAATCGATTTTGATGAAAAATCGATTGAAATAAAAATTGATTTTTTTTAACATCCCTAACGTCAATCACTTGATGTTTTTACCCTATCAAATAAAGAAGCCTGCATTCTCAGTGGAAATTTAACATAATCCGAGCATTCGATTTTGTTGATGTTTTTCAGTTGTCAGTTGTGTTTCCAAGCTGGTGGAGGTTAGTGACGGTCTATTGACAAATATTTTCGAATTAACTTTCTTCAAAAATGCCTTATTGGTACTATGACAAAAAGGACTTACAGAACACACCCTCTTTCCGCGATGGGATCCCCAATGACACAGAAAACCGTTACAGGAAAGAGGGAGCCCGGTTCATCATCGACACTGGCTCGAAGATGGATTTAGGTTATAATACTGTTGCCACTGGAGTTGTTTATTTTCATCGTTTCTACATGTTCCACACATTCAGAACATTCCCAAGGTATATAACTGCCTGCTGCTGTCTGTTTTTGGCGGGGAAAGTAGAAGAGACGCCGAAAAAGTGTAAAGATATAATAAAAGTGGCAAAATCTTTGCTCACAGAGCAAAAGTTTGCGTCCTTCGGTGAGGATCCCAAAGAAGAAGTGATGACTTTGGAGCGGATCTTGTTGCAGACAATCAAATTTGACTTGCAAGTGGAGCACCCCTACGGTTACCTGTTGAAGTATGCTAAGTGTTTGAAGGGAGACAAAGCTAAACTTCAAAAGATGGTCCAAATGGCCTGGACGTTTGTTAATGACAGGTTAGTTCTCGTTACCTTTATTTATGTCCTATGGGTGTTTGGATAGCTGACTGTTAGCAAAAATAACACTCTCAAATGTGAAAAATTATCACTTGCGGTGTAAGTTTTGAGATATTTTCATGCACTGTTTGGACAGCTTTTAAAACAACTAAGTTACATTGTGAAATGATATTTTGTACCATGTCTAATTAAAGGTCTTTTGTATTTTTACTACTGCAACTTTTACAGATGAACATTGTATCCATGAAAGAATTTCACCACTTATCTGTGAATTGACTGATCACTTGCCATACAAAGTCGAAGAGTTATTACTGCTTTTTTGAGGTTTTAGGTCCAATACTAAGTATGTTGATTGATAACTTCATTATCTATGCTTATATTGTAACTCATTTTTACTTGAGAGTTGTGAGCCTCAAAACATTTACATATAAATTTTTTGAGGCTCATTACTTTTAAGTTAATTATCTTTTTAAAATGATGAAATGACACAAGCCTAGATAGATCAATTGTTATCATGCTTAGTTCTGGACCTTGAACTTAGGATAAGGTAGTGTTTACCCATCAATGTTTGTATGGAAAAGTGGAAGGCCAGTTCAACCTAATATAGTTTTACACAGTTAACCATAGAAAGATAACAATAAGCTTTGGCACTCGGACTTTTAAATGTGTATATTTAACTACATATATTTTGTTATAGTTGGAACTATTCCTTATTAACTTAGAAAGTATTTTTGTGAGGTGACACGACTTAAATATTTAAATGAAGTAGTTTGTTCATGTAATATTTGTATTGCATTCTATTAAATGGACCTAGTTTATATGATATATTAGATAATTCTAGTATTATTTGAATACAATGGATTGCATAAACATAATTAATTCATGCATTTGTAATGATCTTTCATTGTACTCATATGGCAATGTTTATCTCCAAATATATCAGAAACCTGATAATTGTACCCTACAATATTATTTATAATTTTTTGTTTGTTCCTCTACCCAAACAGACTACTTCATAGTGCACAGAAACTGCAAAAAAATTACAGCAGGTCAATATGCCAAAAGGGTTTATCCCCTTTACTCCTAATAATTATGTTTATCCTAATTAACTGCTAACAACTATTTGAAAATGACTAATCAATGTAAAAATAGTAATGAATATCAAAATACACTTATTCATCGCAAGCACATGAACTTGGTTTTACAATAAAAACTAGTTTTTACTGCACAGAAATAATATACACACGAAAGGACAGGCTGACAACTGATAGTTGGATGCGAAGACAAAAAATATTTGTGTCAGAAAAAAAGTTGCAGCAGTATGTTTCCCTCTGCAACATAGGTGGAGAGTTCAACATAATGAAAACCTAATTTTATACAATGTACAGAATGAATATTCATGTTTTTGCATGCAAGATTGCAGTATTATCATTATTATATGTATACATTAAAACATAATAAGCTGTTTCTAGCATATATCAGCCTTATATGGTCAAAGATCACTGCATTATTGTTTTATTCGCAGACAATATCTCACTAGTAGACCCCAAAATTGAATAAATGATTCTTCTTCTTCTTCTTCCTTCGGCGCTACAACCCTTTGTGGGTCTTGGCCTCCTCTACCAGCTTCCACCACTTTGCTCTGTCTTTGGCTGTCCTCCGCCATGCTGTGAGTTTGTCCATTCTACTCAGGTCTTCTTCCACACAGTTAATCCAGCTCTTTCTTGGTCTGCCCCGTGGTCGTGACTGTTGTGGAGTCCAATTCGAGAGAGTTTTTATAGCTCTGCTGTCTTCCATTCTCACCAAATGTCCTGCCCATCTCAATCTTTGTGCTTTAATCCACCGAACTATAGTTTCGCTCTTGATTAGATGATCCAGCTCATGGTTCATTCTCATGCGATAGTCGCCATCTTCATCCCTCAGTGGCCCAAAGATTTTCCGTAGGACTTTTCTTTCAAACACGCTCAGTTTCTGCTCATCCTTTTGGGTTAGTGTCCAGGTTTCACACGCGTAAGTTACCACTGGGCGTATTATTGTTCTGTAGATGGCCATTTTTGATTTGGAAGTGAAAAGCTTGCTACTCAACATTTGCTTGCACGCATAGTAGCACTTGTTGCCGGCGGTGATTCTGGCTTTAATTTCCTCTTCCACAGAATTCTGTGCATTCAGTTCTGAGCCCAAGTATCTGAAACAGTTGACCCCAGTGATAGAGCTGTTCTGCACAGTCACATCCTCTACTTGTGTAGGCTGTCGGCTAGTGACAAGATAATGCGTCTTAGCTGCATTGATCTGCAGGCCAAATTTGGTTGCTTCCTTCTCAAGGTTAGCACTGTGCTTGATCATGCTGTTTTGAGTTCGACTTGTAATTACTATGTCATCGGCATACGCTGCTATTTGTGAGGTGTTGTAGTCGATAAGGCCCTTTAAGTTCTGGCCACGAGTGATAGCTTCCAGGATCAGGTTGAAAATGATGGTTGATAGCGCATCACCTTGTTTAACTCCTGTATGGATCACAAACGGTTCAGATAGGTCATTTTGGATTGCCACCATGCTTTTGGAGCCCCTCAGAGTGGCCTCAGTGAGGCGTACAAGCTTGCTTGGCACTCCTAGTATAAGCATGCTGCTGAGAATCCTCTTCCTGTCAATGCTGTCGAAAGCCTGCTTGAAGTCTATGAACATGTGGTGTAGGTTGATGTCATATTCATATGCCTTCTCCAGTGTCAATCTCATCAGGTGGATTTGGTCTGTTGTGGAGCGATTGGGTCTGAAACCACACTGGTATTCACCTAAAATGCTTTCGGAATACTGCACCAGCCTCCAGTACAAGAGTCCTGAGAACACCTTATAAGCAGCAGAAAGTACAGTGATGCCTCTATAGTTTGCACATATAGATTTGTCTCCTTTCTTGTATATTGGTGTTATTACACCAAGCTGCCACTCTTGAGGCATCTCCTCGCATTCCCATATTCTCTCTATGAGCATATAAAGTCTTTCTTCTAGAGCAGGGCCGCCATGCTTCAGTAGCTCTGCTGTTATTGTGTCTAGCCCTGGCGCCTTATTGTTTTTAAGCGATATGATGCATCTGTGTACCTCTACAAAGGTTGGTTTTGGTAAGTCTTCCTCAACATCATAGTATGTAGGCAATTCATTATGAATGTTTGCTGAGCTAGTATTAAGCAGCTGCTGGAAATGCTCTTGCCACCTGTGTATGATGCTGGGCTTGTCTGTTAGGGTTTTTCCATCAGTATCCTTGCATGCGAACATACGCGGCTGAAAACCTTTACAAAATTCATTGACTCTTTTGTAGAAGGCTCTTGAGGAGTTTTGTTGTCTCATATTCTCCATCTCCAAGACTTTTCTGTTTTCTAGGGCTCGCTTTTTCTGTCTTGCAACTTTCCTGCTTATATCTCTTGCTGTTTTATATAGAAGCTTGTTCTGTACAGTATCATTTTGCAGAAGTTCCAGCCTTGCTTTGTTCTTCCTCATTAAAAGTGTTTCACATTCATTGTCAAACCAGTTTTCCTTTCTTGTTATCTGTCTCTCTCCGAGTACAGTTCTAGCACTGCTTATTACGGCTTGTTTGATAGCCTGCCAGTCACTGTTGACCTCATTATCAGGCATGTTGACTCGAAGTTGCTGTGCGACTTCTGTTTTGAAGCATGTGCTAATAGCACTATTTTTAAGCTTCTCTGTGTCCCATTTAGCTCGTCTTTCACCTTTACTGTTTTGGACCGATGAGGTTTTGAGTTTCAAGGTGGCTACAACCAGGAAGTGGTCAGAATCGCAGTTAGCTCCTCTATATGTTCTGACATCCAGTACATTTGTAAGTCTCCTCTTGCTAATCAGCACATGGTCTATCTGGTTAAATAAGTTCCTACCAGGTACACGCCAGGTAGCTTTGTGTATGGACTTGTGTGGATACTTTGTGCTGGCTATATACAGATTGTTGGCTGCAGCAAAATAGCACAGCCTCTCGCCATTTTCAGTAGTCCTGTCATGGAGCGAATTCTGGCCTGTGACTTCAGCATAAATTGCTTCTTTTCCAACCTGTGCGTTAAAATCCCCTAACAGGATAAACTGGTCATACCTTGGTACAGAATCACTGGCTCTGTGTAGGTCATCATAAAACTTTTCCTTGGCCTCATCCCCTGCATCCTCTGTTGGGGCATGAACGCATATAAGAGTGGTGTTATATAGTTTGCCTTTGAGTCTTAGTTTACATATTCGCTCATTGATATCTTCAAACCCCAAGATGCTGCGTCTTAGCTTGTTGCATATGATGAAACCTGTACCAAAGTGTCCCTGCTTTTCAGCGCCACTGTAGTATATGCAGTATTCTTTTTCATTTACACAGCCTGAGCCCCCCCATCTCATTTCTTGAAGTGCTATAAGATCTAATCTGTATTTACTTAGTGTTTTCGCAATTTCCACTGTTTTTCCTGGCTGTAGCATTGTCTGGACATTCCAAGTCCCAATGCGCATAAAATGTCTGTTTGGCTGTGAGCTGAGCAACCTGGTTTGCATTGTGGTAGTGGAATTCTTTACCGGATTTTTACCAAGACGGGTGGTAAGTCCATCGCTGAACCCTCCTCTTTTATCCGGGCTGGGGACCGGCAGCATAGTGAGAACTGACGCTGGCTGGGTTGTTGGGTTGTGTTGTGTAGTATATTGTTGTAGGTTATGTTGTTGTATGATTCCGGTTCTAGTTGTTTTTTTAATTTTTGAGGTAGGTGTTTTTGTCCGAGAGTGAATAAGCTCTAGCCCGCATGACCTGAAAGGCATCAGTGCGCTGGATTTTAGGCTCTGCTCCTTGGGTGCCTTTTGAGGTCCCTGGGCTGGGTGTTTCTTGTCTCTTCCTTTTTGTCTGTTTGTTCATTATCTGTTTTTGCAAGGCTTCCAGTGTAAGGTCGTGTGTTATGTATGTTGTGGGCTTCATTTTTCTCTTGTTCTCCAGTATTTTAATTTTTGTTTGCAATGTCGTGGTTGCGACTAGTATAGGTCGGATCTTGCCTTTCCCTTCGCCCTTTTTTCCCAGTCTCTGTGTACGGTTGATATCATGGGTATCAAGTGTGACGTTTATTTCAGCCATTGTGCTCTTTACGAGTGCAAGCAAGTCCTCACGGTTCTCTTCAATCGGCTCTGGGATGCCGTGTATGATTATGTTGTTTCGCCTATCGCACGACTCGAAATGTTCGATCTTTTTACTCAGCTTCGAGACTTCTTTTTTCAATTGTTCGTTTTCTAGGATTAATGGTTTAATCTTCTCATCCACTTTTTGCAACACCGCTGCAGTAATATTTTCTGTTATTTTTACCGTTTGTAGGTTGAGCTGTTCCGTCATTTTTGACAACAGTAGCGACATTTCAGGTGACAGTTCAGTGGACATGATTAGGTTGGGCGCACACTTGTATGAAGAAATTAGAATAACTATAGTGTTCGCAACACAGCCGAGCAAGTGGTTGTCTATGGCCGAGAACAATCCGCGTGTTGGTATGCCGGTAATAAAATGGCCGCCGAGTTTTCACTCGATTGCCTCAAATTCACAAGTTGCAACGCGATTTATTCACTGTTACTACACTTTTCTTTTAGAGTTGTTATGCGATATCTGTTCTCTAGCACTTCGCGAGTTTCACACAAGGTTTTGTTCTTAAAACTATTCACTTTTTCACAAGTTTTTGAATAAAATCACTGGAGCACTTAGCAACGCAAATGATTATGACATAATAATTTAATAATGACAACTATTGTCCTTAAATTTAGGGCAAATCTGAAAGAAAAAATATTACTTCATTAATTACAAAGCTAACACAATATATCCACATGTTTAGAAATACATTCCATTTTAGAAAATGCTACAATGGCGATAATCTTAAATTAAAAACACCATTAGTTAAAAGCTTATCAGCATTTGGTAATGGCCTGTGCATTTATGGTAATATTTTATCCTGGAATTATGTATTGGAGTAATAATAAAACGTACTTCAACATGAGTGGCATTTTTTATAATTCAATCTTTGCTCAAGTGAAGTTTGTTTTGGGAATGCTGACCTACCTTATATGGGACACCATCACAATAGGAAATGCTGTTGATTCTATAAATTTAGAAAGTTCTAAACTATAGTTAGTACCAGTAGTTCTTGTATTGTGTTTACAATTTAAAAAACACATTCATGTAACAGTTAGAACGACAATTCTAAAAAAAGGATTGTTCTACTTAATCATGAACAATTCGACATCAATTTCTACAGCACCAAGTTTCATTAGAAGTAAATCTGAAATAAACATCATACAACTGAAAAGAAATTTCATATTCAAAGAGTGTTATTTGCAACCGTAGGTAAGTTAGTATGTAGTTATGAATTTTGATAGTAGTATGGTCAGAATTAGAACTAGCCTAATTTAGAGAAAAGCATAATTAAAATTTTGATTACACTTTGAACAGAATCAGAATTACCGTAATTTAGAGAATTTTAAATTTAGGATTAATATTCTTATTTAATTGACACCAATAAGTATTTATTTTATACCTGCCTGCTTTTAAGTTTTATATACCCAATATAATGCGAATTTGTTTCAGACATGTTGGAATTATTAAATCTAATAAAGTGCTCAGGATTCTGTAGTAAAAAAAAATTGTAATCACCCAGTGATTCATTCATATTTTCTTGCTTTTCTTCAGTTACAGTGATCTATACTGTACCAGCCAGGTTGTCCACTGCTGATCACAGCCTTTTGCATTAAGGGGGGCTTTGACTTAATTCCAATGCTAGGCAGATGTCTTCAGAATGCGGTGTAAGATCCTCAGAATCCTCAGAATTCTAGGCTGGCACCCCATGGGCTATTGTATACCCTGCTTAAAATAATGACTCAATGATTGCATAAATATAATCCAAAATGGGACTTAAATCCATGTTTTCTAACTTATGTCTTCACTGGTTTAACCAATAGCTCACCCTAAAATGTGCTTGTATCTATAAACTTTTGTTCTGTTTTTAATTTCAAGAATAATAATTCGGGATTGGTGTTCCAAATTGACAACATTACACCAGATTTAATATTTATTGAATGAAATAGAATGCACCATCTGAAGAACAATTTGATGTCTTTTTATCTAATTAGCTTGATATTCAAATACACTTGAATGTTCAACACTCTGCGTTTTGACTTTCTTAAATTACTACTGTTAATAGTCTATAGTTAATGTAGTTTTTTCTATAAGTTTGCCATGTAATGAGCATGTTTTATTTCACACAGTTTATGCACAACACTGTGCCTGCAATGGGAGCCAGAAGTAATAGCAGTGGCTCTGATGTTCCTAGCAGGGAAGTTGAGCAAGTTTGAGGTTGTAGATTGGAATGGGCGGTTGCCGAAGCATACAGCGTGGTGGGACATGTTTGTTGAAGATATCACTATGGAGCTATTAGAGGATATTTGTCATCAGGTGAGATATTCACTAGTTGGTATGTGTATATTTTTGTACCTCTACATTATTGGAAATCAATCATCAATATGGGTCTATATACAGTGAGCACAATCAATGCAAATTATTGTATACATGAGGTGTTGGTATTTTTTATATAGTTCATATAGGTTTGTGTAATGATGTGATGTAGGATGAAATACTCGCTAGAACTAGAATGTTAACTGGCCCTCAAGAACAGCTGCCGAAACAAGAAAACTGGCGCTAGTTTTCTTTTTTCTATGAACAACTAATGCATTTGTCATAAGTGACGAACTGCACTGCGCCTATAACCCTGAGACGTACAGTCTAATGTGCCTGTAAATCTCAAGGACTAATGCTGCCAGAATACACTGTTAGATGCTTCTGTACCATGCGATGGTTTGAAAGCGGCGGTGGCGGTGGGATCGAATCATGTACCCGCGGCATGGCAGTCCATAACTATTACCGCTCGACTATCTTTGCTTCAAAAACTTATAAGTTTGCTATCTTGGTGAGTATTACCAATACGTCGTATTACCATGAGGTGCAGCTCGAGTCCACAATAGGACTTGAATTTCCTGCGAGGTAGTCCTTAAGTGGACTATAGCTATATAATATGTTATTGTTGTTATTAAAATATATTTCTGCATAGCATCTGTAAATGGCATTAGGTTGTCTATTAGTGCAGTACTAATTATTCTGGTTAGTTCAAACGGTAGGTTTCAATTTGTACCTAGTCGGAACATAGTAACACTGAAACATTTGTCCTCAGGTGTTAGATCTGTACTCCCCGCAGCCTCAGTCATCAGGAGCCGACTCGCCGCCTATCCCCTCCACCCCGAAGGCTCCAAAAAACGAGAAGAAGCCTCCCTCAGTTACACCGCCTGCTTCCGAATCACCTATCGCCCCTGCACCCTCTAAACCTGTCGCCACGCCTATCAAGAACGGGGCCGATATCATCGCAGACCCCCCCAAGTTTGAGCCCGTGAGGTACAGTTACCCAGCATCGTATCCAACGATGCCGTATCCGCCGGTTTACACAGCGCCGCCTCCTAATATTCCGCCACCACCTAGGTTACCAATAAGCGGGCCTCCCCCTATAGTTTACTCAGAACCTCCCCCTGCGCCCCCTTCTAGGTTCCCCCCAGTCAATGTACCCCCTCCTAATTACTTCCCACCCCTCCCAGGGCGAGGGCCACCGCCTCCCGGGCCCCCGCCACGACCCTACTACCCGCCACCTTAGTATATAATTTTAGTTAGGCTAATATGTAACTTTTTTACTGAAATATAATTGATAGACTGTAATTTTGTGTTTTATTTGTAAATGATAGACAACATAATAATATTAGATTTTTATTGTCAATATGCAAAGACAACAGTAACGCTCAATTCACACAAATACACCCTTCAAACACTTACATCATACAAAATACTGTTAAGTGAAAATACAAATATTAATTCATTAAAAACTTTTAGTACGAAATATAAACATATAAAAATCAGTTTAAAAAATATAAATACACGTGCGTTAATATTTTTTGTGCAGTAAACGAATATACAACTTAAAATTAAATTTAAATTGGAGCTGCTATAAGACTAGAAAGGTACAAAATACGTATAATTGAACACAATCAATGCACCCGATCCTCTGAGTGTAATTCAATATACTTTACAAACATTTTGATGACACAGACTACACTAACTTTATAAGTTAAACGTGAGCTTTAGATATCGTATAAAATAACTAAACTAGAAAGGCACACAACACGATAGGTTATATTCAGATCGCGATTAATCTCCGAAATAAGGCACATCATTATCACTTACAATACTAATACAATGACATTTCAAAAACAAATTATAATACACAAGATTACAACTTAGGCCAACATCATATAACATTGCTAATAATACTTTTTTCATACATTTTTCAAGAAATTCATTCAATAATTGTAAAATACAATCAAAATAATCAATAATCACTTCAGCTTTATAATTTCATAAAATTATAATACATTATAAAACAATTCAAATCAAATACATAATATACAATCACTAAAATAGTTCTTTTGATTACATTTTTTCAGTCATACATAAGCTTTAATAAATTCAAAACCAATAAATTAATTCATATACATAGATCTTCAAAAGTCGAATAAATAAATAACGTGAGTAATTTTAGAAATACGTGTAATATCCTACAAAATGCTTAATTAATTTTTTTAAATATTTGATAACGACAAATATTTAAAAAATATCTTCGGAAACATTAAATTAATATTTTAGAATAACATAAAAGTATGTCTAGTGGCAATCCCCCCTAATTTTTCTGCTAAGCCCACGCGACGCCATATTTTTTTCGATTCCTATCTCGATCATGCGCTCTACAAGTCAAAATCTAACGTGAAAATTGTTCCGGTTAGGTTAGGGGTTTTTTATGACCTCACATCAGCTTCGGCTTAGCAGGAAAAGTAGGCGGAATTATACAATAATTTTTTTTAAAATGTAATTCTAAAATATGTACTTAATGTTGTTTTTAGGTATTTGTTGTAATTTAATTATGGATTTCCTCAGTATTTTATAGGCTTAAAACTATGTACGTGGCGCCTTCTACCAAACATTAATTTTGAGAACTGCAAGTATTCTGTTTAACCTTGAATGTAACATTATGATTAATCAGTGACAGACACCATTATGTAACAACAAGTGTATGAGAGTGGGACGGATATAGTGGTAGAAGGAGGCAGGGATGGACCTCGTGAAAATGTTATGTTAGTACAGAAATTACAGCCGACAGAGCGGTGTGGAACAACATATATTTTGCCGATCCCAGTGAGCTCGGGATAAGGGCAGGAGGAAGAAGAAATAATTGGTTTATTTTCTTCTTCCGTGTTTTGATTTAATATTCGTTTAGTTTATAACGGGAGTTGTAGTATCCGAGTTCAAATTAGTAACATTTTGTTATCAAAGTAAATCACAAATAGTAAACCATTTTGTTATGTGATAATCACCATCCAATACTCTCACAGCGATCATCATCGATCGCCAAAACGCCTGCCCGGCGTGGGTATTATGGCGAATCTCCCCCAATTGGGGAGCCCTTTTTCAATGGTAGACGTTTCAGTGGATATTATGATAATGACTCTCACGTCCACGGAGTGCGTTTGTTATGACGGTGAAAATTGGATAGATTAGAGCTACATTTTGCTACAATATTATAAGAAATAATTCTAATTCTGAGCGCTTGTCACCTTTTAGGTTAATTTTCCCTCAAGTTTACATTTCATAAATATTGGACCGTGCAAATAAGGCTTGTTGAGCAATTTCAATTTATACAGTTTACATTCTGCGTTCTTGAGCCTGTAGGACACCCTGTCTACCAAAATGTGTGATTTCGGTCTTACAGTAGGTTTAATATAAATATATTTCAGGGTCAGAAAAATCGTTTCCCATCAAGACAAATTAATCAGTTTATTAATAATGTAAGTCCCGAGAGTTTTTCTAAAAGAACTGCAGTTATAAAAAAGAAAAATTAGAACTTAACAATCTCCCTTTCATAATCGTAGCATAACCTTGTGATTGATAAGTTTATCACACGACATTAGTACTGCACAAAAGAGTTTTCCTTTGCACATAATGATGTTTGAAAAACTTAAGTTATGAACCGATTAAGAATAGGACACTTCAAGTCCGAAGTTTGTGTTATTTACAAGGAATATTCTTAGTTAAGGTTTGATTTAATTCTGGGAGTTACAACATCTAGAAAAACAACTATTAAAATATTGAAAATCTGAAATCCAAAATGAGAAGAATCGCAAAGGGTTTCAGCATGATACTACTTTGTTTAAAAGTGTGTGTGGTCTGGAAGTTTCTTATATTATATTTTTTTTATTTTTCTTACATTATCTACGGCAGGCATATTCCAGCGACGTTTGATCGCTTTTCAACGGGTGACTACAGTGAAAAGATTGACGCCATCTGACACCACCGTCAACCGCTGCTAGCCATAGACGTCGGTCCAGCTAGTAGAGGTACTTGTGGTACCTCTTCCGGTGGTAGCCACTCGGGACCTCATGCAACTTTAACAGTGAGTAGTAAGTAGGAGTGTGTAGTTATATAAGTCTAGTATGCTTCAAGTAGTGGAGCAGCAGTTGATGAAGGAACTTGTACTGATGGACGTTCTGTATGAGATTCGCGCGTTGCTGATGCAGCAGGCTCACAGTGCGGGGGATGTCCAACTCCTGGAACAAGGTGCTATCACTATGAGAAAAATTATAAAATATGTCTAGTACGGTGACTGCCTCGGTGTGAGCTTGCGGACAAGCATTGCTTTAGAATCTCGAGGTTTGGGTTCGAGCCTCAGGCCTCACGGTTATTGGGTTTTCCAAATTCTTAGTAGAGAACCCTAGTGGGAACTGGCTCGCCCCGTTTGTTTTTTTTTATGGCTTACTAGCTGCGCCCCGCGGTTACACCCGCGTGGTGATGGATGATGATGATAAAAATTATGATATGTGTTAAACCAGCGCCTTATCAAATGCCATAAATTTTGGTATAAGATTTGGATTTAAATATGATCATGTCTCCGATTTTGGCAATAAGCTCAAGTACCTATTCATCATCGCCGCAATGCTCTATATATTATCTTTCAATCCTTTATCCCCGCGCTACCTCAAGGAACAATTTAAATTTCTTCATTCTACCCATTCTCTGTCGTTACGGTCATTAGAAAACTTAACGCTACAACAACCTGCAACTAAAACTACCTTCTACCACTATTCATTTGCCGCTGATCAGACTGTGAAATCTACTACCGCTAGAAATTAAATGTGCTCCTTTATTGAAATCTTTTAAGGATCAAGTCAAAAACTTCTCTTTCTCTAAATTTCCATAATAATGGACACTGTGGTACAAACATCCTTTTTAATTCAATTGTGTTTAACATGTATAAAATTATATGTGTATAGATAATATATGTCTATGACGTATTTATGTATTTATTTATTATAATAATATTAGTATTTATATTATAATGTATTTATATATAATTATGTGTATTCATTTATTTATGTATAGAATTATTAAGACTATAAGAATACCTGCCCAATATTTTGACTATATCTCGAATTAATCTGTGGTCTGGAAGATATCGCTCTGAGCGATAAGAACGCCCCGTGATATACTTGGTATTAAGTTATGTTTTAGAATTAAATTTATTGTTGCTATTATGATGTTTTCAATAAAGATTTATGTATCATACCCAATAAAATCAAAATCAGTCCAGCCGTTTGAACAAACGTTCGCCTTTATAATATTAGTTTGAGAAGGATCAATTTGTTACTACTGAATATGCATTAGAAATAAATTATATTTTTTTATAGGACACATATATGGTTCACTATTTTGGCGATAATGGCTTACACATAAAATATGGATATATGCTGTCGCGGGCTTTTTTGTAGGTAAATTTAAGATAAACATTTCCGTTATGCATTATGTACGTGTGAAACTTAAGGTTTTTGCAGCGCACGCCAGAATGCCTCGCATATGGCTGATTTTTTTACTTACTTGCTTGACACTTATCGTTATATTTTCGTCACTTCACATAATATCTTTACAAATTATAGCCTATGTGTTATTCTGATGTCTAAGCTATATTACTGTAAAGTTTCATTAAAATCCATTCAGTAGTTTTTGCGTCAAAGAGTAACAAACATCCATACACACTCACAAACTTTCGCATTTATAATATTAGTAGGATAGGTTAGCCTTTGACCACTATCACATCTGATGGTAAGTGATGATGTGGTCGTAGATGTTGTTCAGGCTAACCTATAATTACTGGCTCTCAAGGACAGCTGCTGGAACACACAGTTAAATGCTTGGTGACAATTTGCTTCGACAAGTAACCCAGTAAACTTTGGTTTCAAGCGACTACTGTCTTTATATTTGAGTATCCAGGCTCAAAGGCGGGTTGGGTTCTCACTTCGCTAAAATCATGTTGATATGACCAGTGTATTGACTTAATATTTTGACAACATTTTGACTATCTCGTCGAAGCTCAAGTTGCACCGATGATGGCCTCAGCCCAGCTGGTGTGAGTCCGACAATGTAGAGAATGTAGAGAAACGCCAAGTGAGGAGTTGGTGACCTGGTTGTTGTCCAGTATGTCGTGCAACAGATGCGCGGCGAGCGCGGCCCCGCTGCGGCCGGCGCCCACTGCGCAGCACAGCGCCAGCGGCGCGTTGCTGCCCAGCGCCAGCGCCGCGCGCTCCGCCCGCGCCTCCGCCTCGCACGCCACGCGCAAACTGTTCAGCTCCGATAGGAAACCTACATTACATACAACAATCATTCGTATATTATATTTATTGAGGTTGTGTTAAGAAGTAGACAATCCGGCAAATACAGTTAGTGTTTTACTAAAATCACTAATTTAAAGTTTAAAAATACTTTGATATCAAGTGAAACGACTAGGCAAACAAAACTTAAGAAGTAATGTCTCGGAGTCACTAGCGCAGTCCATTGTTTGTTATAAAGGATGGCGACACTACGACTGTAATTGGCAGGCGTGACACTTACATCAGGCCATGATCTAAGAAAACAAGGTATTCTACTCCCGCAGAATCACAAGCTTGCGTCACTACCAAATTGGCTCTTTATTAAAACATGATTGCAGCAGAATACAAGTTCATGGTTCTTTTTCATGTTAATGTTTTGTTATAAAATATCAATACAATATATCAAACGTCAAATAGAAAGTCACACATGAATCAATGTTCATCACAGTAAATGGTATGAAAAAATTTGTCCCCCTAATGGTTCAACCATTTTGACAAATATCGCCGTCTCTGTCTCACGTATATGATTTGCATCTATTTCGCTCTCGCTCATGCACATATGCGCAGTGATTCGCAAACTTTGTGGTCGGGTCATAAGGGTAAAAGTAGAAAAAGCGGTGATTTGAAGTTTTTTCATTTCCTGCAAAATTGTCTATTGTCTGTATAGCTATAGCCGAAGAATGGCTTCGGTATTGTGGAGTGTGGATCTCAAAAGACTACTAAATGGTATGGTATGTAATGTTAATTTTTTTTTGTTCTATAACGTATCTACCTAATTGGTTTTTACTTCCGATATTTTTTTGAAACTTAACTGTACACCAAAATATAGACAACTGCCTTTTTTTCCGTCATAGAAAATAATTACTTGATTTCAATTTATGAAAAATTTAGGCCTATTAGCATCGACGGTACCCATTATAAGAAAACTATTCGGTGTCAAACACTCTGTACGAACTTGATAACCATGATTCATTCAAGAATCATTAATCTGTGTAATCTAGATCAATAATTTCACGTGATTTTCTTTATTAAAAAAAAAGGTGAAATCAATTAACTATTATTTTACTGCCCCCCAATTTCCTCAAATTAGGTATAAAGTTTGAGAGCCGTAGATAGAAGTGATGACAGTATGCTTGTGTCCCGGTCACGTGACATCCGGTCTCGGAGTGTAATACCTGGCGTAGTATATTATTGTATCATGCATCAGGCGAGCTACACTTATCAGCCCACGGATTCATAAATAATATAGTAGTAGAACAAAACGACTATAATATAAGGAGCTGCGGTGACGCAGTAGAATGAATTACTTATACAGAAATTAGGTATAGTCTAGATATTCATTATTTTCTTTCATATAAATGTTTCTGCTTGGAGAATTAATAAAAAGTCTAGCAGGAGTAGGTACATTCTTATACCATATTCTCAACTAATATATAATGACTTAAAAGTTGTATGAACAGCTCTCAAGAAACCTTTAAGTCGGTGGACGATGTTCACGCCACTCACCGAGGAAACTGTCGACGTCATCAGGCAGGGTCTGGTTCTGCGGCCATCGCGAATAGTGCAAATGCCACAACGTGCGTCCCGCCCCTCCCGCGCGCCTCACCACCACCCGCAGGCATGCGCCCCACGATGTTCGGACGGAGGTAGATGTTGTTATCTGGAACTGGATGTTAAAAGATCTTCAACTTCTAGTCTTCTGCTATCGTATTATGTCAACAGTCTTACAATAATACAAATTGGTTTTATGTTTTTGTTTTTAATTTCCCATAGGTTTACCAAATTTGAGCATTATCCCATCTGTTGGTTAGTGATGATGTAGTTGAAGATGCAGGCTAGAGATTTTTGTAGACACTTTTACTCTCACGAGTACTAGCAACCTTGTTCCGAGTTGAGGAGATGCCGATGCAGCGTTGATTAGTGTGGAGTTTCAAAAAAGAATACTGAACGGCTTGAGTTGAAGCGATGTCGATACGAGCCGGGTAGATTAGTGTACGCCAACTATTAGTTAGATATACTTGTATATAAACATGACATAGTACTGACATCTCCGTAATTGTGTGTTGTATTATCCTGCGGTAGATAGTGCGGCCGCTGGGGACCGGAGACGACGGCCAACAGGCGCGCCCCCACTTGCCACACGCACTGCCACACGCGCCCACACTGCTCCGCCCCCCCGCCCCCGGGGGGGAGGGCCCCCGTACCCACCGCCGCTACCACGTAGAACCGCTGCGTGCTGCCCACTGTCATCTGGGGACACAAGTACATGTTACTGGAATGTAGTCCTTGTTATTGACGAATTGGTACAGTTAGTCTCTACTAACTGTACCAATCCTCTCAAAATCAAAAGCCTCTGCTTTATTTGCGATGCACGGAGGCCGAAATAGAATTTCCATATACTTCTAAGTAAGTCACAGTATTATATTTGGAAAAATTTACAACACTAAATGATACAGGGTGAATATTTCAAGTGGCGAAATCCGTTCCGAGAAGAAGCAAAATATGCTCAAAGAAAGCTCGAAGCAGATTTGTAAATAGTTGACACACAACGCGCTTTTATTATACCTATTGGAGGTCCAAGTGGCCACACACATGGATCTTTAAGTAAACATACGATATTTATGAACTTATTACCTTTGAACTTTGGAGTGTGAGTTGTTGAAGGACTTAAAGAGTTGTTTCATGTTGTGTAAGATTTATGTTGATTTGATGTTTTGTATATAACCACTAACGTTAAGTGGCAGCGACGTTGAGCATTGTGGCGCGTATTTACATTAATTTTTAACTATAATTTAGCATGTTCTAAATGGTTAAAGCTATTCTTAGTGCATATAGAAAACAATAAAAATACTTGGTTAAACATATTTATTTTTAAGGATATTAGACACAAGCTTACCATTTTCCATAGAATAATAATTTTACAGGTGTTTATAACATTTATCTAATGTGAGTGGTGAAGCGGTTATGCTAGTTTAATTCGAGCTCAGTAAGTCATTAGTATGTACTAACCCGCTAAGTGATAAGCTACAAGTTGTCGCCCTAAATTGCCATTTTAATTTGTCATTAAACATTTGCTGTGCTTGTACACATGGTCCGCAAGCAAAAAGTAATAAAGATTTTTTATGAGGTAGTTGGCTCATCGCTTAGTAATAAGATCATCTATTCACGTGCACTGGCAGCTACACTAATAATTCAGCATACGTATAAAATGTTCACGCAAAATATTAGTACATGTGATTAGTACCAATTAGTTACTCAGCTCGTGTAAACTTAAGACTCCCATAGGAAGTTGTAGGGCCGGGTTCAATTCTAGCCCGGCACCGCCACGGCGCATTACTCTCATTAAACATAATCATGATATGAAAAAGTTGACCCTAAATAGTAGGAAAAATTAATACACTGGAAACCACAAAAAAATTACATGGAGAGGAAAAATTATAGTCAATGTGCGGGATTCGAACCCGCGCCATCTCGGTAGGGCTTTAGGGGTACAGCCATAGCCGAATAGAATCCCACACATGACCATATTTTTTCCTCGCATGATTTTGTAATATAACGCATGATGCGAAGCATGCGACATTTTAAAAAAATATATAGGTTTGCGTCATCTTTAACAAGTTTAAAGCTAATTGCATTATGTGAGATTGTCGGAAAATACTCCAATTATACTAGTTAAATCTAAAAATCAGATTCAGAGCCTATTTCAGGCAGCATGACTATTTCATTTAATACAGTGTACTTTTCTGAATTACTGTAAATTACTTAGAAAACCTTTTGTTAATTTTGCTATATTTTTGTATATTTATACCAATCTTGTCTTACACTATACACTTAAACATAACACACAATCATACGAAACACTACTATTAGTAAACACAAAACTGTACCACAATAATTTGGCTACTTATATTTTTACATCTTCCATGAACATGCCATATAAATTAAACATGCAAAGCCCAATAGAAAAGAACGAAATTCCCTTGTTCGAAACTATATGATGGATAAACCTTTAGAAGCAAATGAATTAGACAATTCTGAAATTGCGTATTCCTTTGAATGTGACACTACTGAACTGTCAAAAAAGATATGTGTTAAACCTACTGATATAACTATAATTTCACAAAATATAAGAAGTATTTACAAAAACCTAGATGACCTACAATCTAATCTGACTCTACTAAAATTTGAAGTAGATATTATTGTGCTAACAGAGTGTAGTCTAACAGAGAACAAACCTGTTCCATACCTAGCGAACTATAACTCTTTTGCCACTACACTTCATTTAAACAAAAACGACGGGGTCACTACCTATATCAGAAATATACATAAAACAATCGTAAAAGAAATAAAATTAAATCATGCATCCTGCCTACAAATTAATATAAATAATACGATTATTCTATGTATTTACAGATCACCATCTAACGATAATGCTGAATTATTTATAAATTCCTTAGACACATACTTAGAAAACATAAAAAGGTACGAAAATATTATATTAGTAGGGGACATAAACATCAATATCTTAGCAAGTCTAACAGAAACTAGTCAAAAAAGGAAAAATAGGTTAAATTATCTAAATATGTTATCTGTGCATGGCCTATTACCCGGTCATAACCTACCTACGAGAGAACGTAGCTGTCTAGACCACGTCTTTGTAAAAATAAACAAAATTAAAACCTCCGCGGTAGTTGCAGTCTTACAAACTACTATTACCGACCATTCTATGGTCATTCTTAGCCTTTCCAAAGTTACACATAAAAATATTTGCAAGTCAAAGATAATTGTTAATTATGAAAATGCCCTAAAGAATCTAGCTGAGCAAAACCTTGTAAACTTACTTACACAAAATGATCCTAATACACTTTGTAAACAACTAATAATCACCATACAAAAATGTCTAATAGATTCAAATTCAAATTCAAAATCATTTATTCAATTTAGGCGTCTACGACGCTCTTATGAAGGTCAATTACAAATTTTAATATTGAAATATTCTACATTGTACTGCCACGTTCAGCAAAAAAAGTTTATAGAGCCACTGCGAGAAGAACGGGCAAGAAACTCGGGGCCATTCTTTTAAACGTCTTTTTACAATGTGTTATAAACAATATAATACAATTATTACAATATTTGTTTAAATTACGTAGGAGACATGTGATGGCTTGGCAGAGGTGGAATTTTCCAAGCATTTTTGTCGTTTAAGTAATCACAAACTGTGTAGTAGGATTTCTTCATCAAAATATTTTTCACGTGCAATTTGAATTTTCCTTCTGTGAGCATTGTAATATGTTCGGGAATTTTATTATAAAACCGCACACAATTACCTAAAAAGGACCTTTTATTTGTCTTTGCTAATCTAAAACATGGTACCGTTAATTTATATTTGTTCCTAGTGTTGTAATGATGGTTGTCACTGTTTAATTTAAATTTATTCAAATTTTTCCGAACATACATAATATTTTCAAAAATATACAGACTCGGTAAAGTTAATATATCAATTTCTTTAAAAAGATCCCGTAGAGATTCCCTAGGATCCATTTCATATATGGCTCGAATTGCACGCTTTTGTAAGATAAAGATTGTCTCTATCTCAGCTGCAGCTCCCCACAGCAATACACCATACGACATAATACTGTGGAAGTATGCGAAATAAACTAGCCGTGCAGTAGGTACATCTGTTAACTGTCTTATCTTACAAACTGCATATGCAGCAGAACTAAGTCTTCCGGCTAGATCATGTATATGTGGATCCCACTGTAAATTTGAATCCATTTTGATTCCCAGAAAGACTGTCGCTTTGTCAATAGAGAGTTTATCTAGGCCAAGCTTAATGTTTGGTTCAACATAAGGAACATTTGGTAATGAAAACTTTAAACATTTGGTCTTTTTTGAATTTAACAGAAGATTATTAGCGGCGAACCATCCAGAGATCATAGATAACACATTATTTACATGAATGAGTTCACTATCTTTCCTATCTACTTTAAAAATCAGAGAGGTATCATCCGCGAATAAAACAATATCACAGAAATCTTTGACCATGCAAGGCAGATCATTAATATACGCTAGGAACAGAAAAGGTCCCAAAATTGATCCCTGCGGTACACCTATTTTTACGAAAGACCCGGAAGAAGTATTGCCATTTATTCCAACCATCTGTAGCCTGTCAGACAGATATGACTCTATTAGATTCAAAGCTTTTCCACGAACACCATAGTGTGAAAGCTTACGAATCAGAGTGCAGTGTTCTACACAGTCGAATGCCTTGGAAAGATCACAAAATACGCCAATAGCATCATGTGAACTCTCCCAGGCTTCAAGTATATGTGACATCAATTGAACACCTGCATCTGTTGTCGATCTGCTCTTAGTGAAACCAAACTGATTCTCATTCAATATATTATGCTCATTAAAATGAGATAAAAGTTGTTTGAGCATAATTTTTTCGAATACTTTACTCAGAACGGGTAAGATGGAAATAGGTCTATAATTGCAAGGGTCAGATGCAGCCCCCGACTTCAAAATTGGAGTGATTTTACTTAGTTTCATTAAGTCGGGGAAACTTCCTCTATCAACACAAAGATTGAATATTGTTACTAAGTATGGTGCAATAATGCAAATAATAGACTCTGCCACTTTAACTGACATACCCCACAAGTCTTCAGTACTCTTTATGTTTAAACTTTTGAATGTCTTTATAATTTCAAAGTTTGTCGTGTATCTGAAAGAGAAGTCCGGTGTTTTGCAGGGAAAATTATGTTTTAATAGGGCTTCTGCTACATTGGGACAAGAATCCAATGATTTAGTGGCTTCTAGGGGTAAGTTAGAAAAAAAATTTTCAAATATATTCGCCACTTGTATTGGATCAGAGATTTGATGTTTATTAATAGTTAAGACATATGTTGAATCTCTAGGTTTATTCTTACCAGTCTCAGTATTTATAGTCTTCCAAATGGTTTTTATTTTATTTTTAGACTTGCTAATTTTGTCTCTAATAAAAAGAGATTTAGCACACAAGCAAACAGACTTAAAAATTTTTGAATAGTTCCTAACATAATCATGAAACTGCTTGCAAGATGTTAAATTTTTCCTGCGATACAGATCAAACAAATAATCTCTACTTTTTCGGATACCTCTAGTTGCCCAATCACCAAACTTCAATTTTCCATTTATTTGTTTCTTTATTTTTGGACAAACTTTTTGAAACTCAATATTTACTAAAGAAAATAAGTTATTGTAGATGTCATTCGGGTCACAGTGAGAAAAACTTGTTATGCCAAGCTTAGCTTCTATGTTGGTACCGAGAATTTCTAGCCTACTGGTTGTTAACGGCCTATGTTCAACTTCATACCTCTCTGTTTCTCTATTTCCATCAAATTTTATCGCAAGGCCCTCATGATCAGACCTAATACCTTTCAATATTAACTTTTCTTTAATCTTACAGTTTGAGTATATATTGTCTATACAGGTAGATGAAGTGTCTGTTATCCTAGTGGGCTCACAGAACAGAAATTTCAAATTAAATGACTTAAATAATGAAATAAGATCAGTCTTATTTTTAGAATTCATTAAAATATCTATATTAAAATCACCACATACAAATATGGGTTTTCTGCATTTAGAGATTTTCCGCAGTATACTTTCCATAGTGGATAAAAATTCTGCAAAATTTTGAGCACGTCCTTGATCTGTTGGTGGTCGATATACACACAACACAAGATGCCTGTCCACCTCCACACAAGCAACTTCACAGACACGTTCGACAGAACATCTGACTAAGTCACGGCGTTCTTTAAATTTTAAGTTATTATTTACAAGAATAATACACCCTCCTCCTTCTGCAGATGATCTGTTAAACGCACTGCCTACACTAAAATTTTTAACATTAAATAACATTGTATCTGCTCTTAGCCATGTTTCAGTAAAGCATAATATATCAAAAGGATATTTATCTAAGAGCATTTCAATTTCAAGTATTTTGCCAGGGAAGCGATTTATATTTTGGTAGTACAGTGCTATGTCAGAACACTTCCCTGTTGTCGGACTTAAAAGTTTAAATAGTCTGACTCAACATTTCTATTAGTACATGTACTAAAATCTGTAGCGTCAATAGAAGACTTGGTTATATTCAGATAACACAATAACTATACGAATGCCTCGGAGTAAACAAATAATAAAGCCCTGGATTACACAAGGTATCTTACGCTGCATCATTAACAGAAATAACATGCAAAGAAAACTACGCACCGACCCTTTTAACGAAACACTTAAGATAACCTATAGAAGATATAGAAATTATTGCAATAACCTAATAAAAAAGCTAAAAAGAAAATATAACAAAGAGCAACTCAATAAATCTTCAAACAACAGTAAAGCCTTATGGAATACTATAAATAACATAACTAATTATAAATCTACAAAAACACCAAACATATCATTGCTTAATACAAAGACTTCACCTAGGGAATCAGTAAATTTCGTAAACACTTTCTTCTCTAACGTTGGTAAATCCTTGGCTGAAAGCATATCTCATCAAAATATAACAAATAACTATTCATATTCAGCTTTTACTCTGCCTTCCAGTCAAGCTTCATCTTTTGTGCTATTAGAAACAGATCCCAAAGAGCTTCATAATATTATAATGAATCTTAAAAATGAAAGTGCACCTGGATGGGATAACATACCTACTAAATTTTTAAAACTATCCAAACATATTTTAATTCCAGTTTTATGTCATCTAATAAACTTATGTTTCAATACAGGAATTTTCCCCCAACTCCTCAAACAGTCTATAGTAACACCAGTATTTAAAAGTGGAGAGAAAGATGACATTAATAATTATAGACCTATATCAGTTTTACCATCTATTTCGAAAATATTAGAAAAAGTAATTAATAACCGACTCTTAAATTATCTAAATAAATTTAACATTTTATCATGCTCGCAATACGGTTTTAGACAAGGATTTTCCACAGAAGATGCCGTTGCAGCTATATGTAATCTTATAGTGCAACAAGTTGATAGTGGTAACAAGTGCTTGGCGGCTTTCCTTGACCTCAAAAAAGCATTTGATACGGTGTCTGTAGATATACTTATAAAAAAACTAGAAAATGTTGGGGTACGAGGAATGCCACTAGCCCTTCTGTCAGACTATTTACGTGAACGTAAGCAAAGTGTTAAAGTGAATGAATTTGTTAGTGATTATAGTACTATTAGTTATGGTGTGCCTCAAGGAAGCGTACTGGGCCCGACATTGTTCTTGATCTACATAAATGACCTCTGTAATCTCAAAATTAAGCACGCGAATATTTTTACCTATGCTGATGATACTGCAATCGTCTTTACTGGCACATCCTGGCATGATGTTAAAAAAATAGCTGAAGAAGGACTCTCTATCACATCTAAATGGCTTACCCAGAATTTGCTTACCCTAAATATCTCTAAAACTAATTTTATGACTTTTAGTAAATATAATAGCAGCCAACCTCATTCCGAATATAGCCTCAAAATACACAAATGTAACCTCGTTGACTCTTCATGTGACTGCCCTTACATCTATAAAGTATCAACCATAAAATACCTTGGAGTCATGTTTGACCAATGTTTGTCCTGGCATGCTCACATTGAACTTCTCATGGCCAGGGTTCGTAAATTAATCTGGATTTTTAAAATTCTACGTCATGTTGCATCAAAAGACTTAATTAACCAAATCTACTTATCTTTAGCACAATCAATTCAAAACTACTGTATACCAGTCTGGGGAGGAGCTACTAAGACCAAGTTCTTGGAACTCGAAAGAGCACAGAGATCTTTATTAAAAGTAATGTATTTTAAGCCCTACCAATATTCTACAGACATGCTTTATCGAGAGTCCGGATTGCTATCCGTCAGAAAACTCTACATCCTAAATGCCGTTTTAAAGCTACATAGATCTCTTAAATTCAACCCTATTAATCTGACTAAGAGAAGAAAAGGTAGCGTAGCTGCTAAAGTCACTACTTGCTCTCGATTTGCATCGAGACAGTATGTTAAGCAATCTACCTACCTCTATAACACCATAAATAAAACTTTGAATATATATCCCTTAAATAATTATAATTGCAAAAAATCCCTCAATAAATGGCTATTGACGCTAAGATACGAAGAAGTTGAAAAGCTTTTAGAAGTTGTTTCGTAACATGCATTAAAACGTAAACTTTACATATTTATCAAATCATTCATACTAATATTCACATCATTATACTTTTACTCACATACTCACCATCCTCCTGACACACACTTACACAAGCCTACACTTATAAATACACACACGCATACTTTCACATTAACAGTAATATAAACATACATACACTCTCATTCACACTCTACATACATATACAAAACATAACCTAATATTTAAAACATATATATATATAATATACTAACTTTAATTTTTAATAAGTATTCTTGATTGTAACAAGCATTTTTTCATATACAAATTTTAATTCTCTGTAATTCACCACTTAATCACAATTATCTTAATACGGAAGAGCGAGACCCTCTAACACAGGTATGTTAATACTTAAAAGAGAGTCTCAAACATATAAACTGTAAATTAGATTAAGTTTACTGAAATAAATATTTTGTATTTTTGTATTTGTATAATTGCAAACTATACATATAGCTCTATCTCCATACGATGGTTAGGAACGAAAGGACAAATCAGTCATGCGTGCCATGTTGGCTTAGCGTTTAGAGCATATTCCGGCTATAGTGGTGGATGGCGGGGATTCAAATCCCGCACATGGCTATAATTTTTGCACTTATTGGAATTTTGTAATGCGACCTTTCAAAAATAAAAAAAAGCATTTAAAGTGGAGACCGTTATTTCCGAAACTTTAGTTTGTAGTTTCGGAAACAATGTAAAATAGTCAGTATTTTGCGGAATGGTAACAAGATTCCTCAAGTAAAAATGATATAATAGTCTTTACGTAACTTAGTGGGAAATATCAGGAAACAAGGAATTACGGGGGTATAATAATTTAACGATGATTCGACTTGTTCACGTATACTGCGAGTGGCGCTAGGTACATTTTGGATGGCCTACCCACTTCTCAGAATGAATATAATCTCTATACGTTACAGTTAGTAATGGTGCAACTTACAGTGATATGTGAAGCGTTGATGTACCCGTGAGGATTGGCGGCCGTAGGGGGGAGCTTCACCCTGTTATCTTCGTAAGGTAAGTAGTCGGTGCTGTATCCGTTTAGGGCTGCGTATTGCGGCAACAGCGCGGTTCGGACTTCGCCCCCCGATTCCCGCCCTTTGGGGATCTGCTCGAACGCGAACGCCAGGGCTTCGTCCGACATTTTGCGTTCTAGTATTTGGCACTGAGAATTTAAATCAAATATTAGACGAGTGATGACTGAAATAAATAGTGACAATTGCGCTAGAACTACCAACTTAGGTACTTCGACGTGAAACCAAGTTTGAACATTTTTCGAGGCGTTTCACGATACGACCTCGTTTCTGCGATCAAGCAGCAATGATCGCAGACCGCTGCTATGTTTGGTTAACTTATTAAGGATGGAAACAATGGCTTTAGGATTAGTCACACTAGCAAAAATGAAAAATGCGAGTCGAGTCTCGCTATTTTGGGGTTCTGTAATGCATCAAACCGTGAACGAAAAAAAATTTTTGCAAATTTAATCATAGCATAAACTATCATAACATAATATACAAACTACACAAAAAAAAATGATATGTTACATCTCATAATGAGTATGTATATCAAAATTGAAATATTTAGAATTGTTTGTTACAAAAATGATATACAAATTGCAACTTTGAAGTTTGTCCTTATTTTAGATAGATATTTTTTTTCAGATACATAATTATAATACATTTGTGTTCTTCTCAATAAGTTCTGTATTCAAACGCTTGAGTTAGACATACGACTACCGATAACGTTTTCTTTTAACGATTTTTTTCAATCTTTTTAGTGATGCATACTGCTTACAAAATCATTCCTTCCTCTATTAGTGTTCACCTACAAGAGTTGCAATAATTATTAAATCATCCGGCAGTGCTATTATGTAACTCTCGGTGGTCTTCGTGAACGTCAGAGTGGACATCAATTTTTGAATTAACCGTCATGACGATTACCAGACTTTCTGATGACGATTACCAGACTCTCTGAAGACGAGAGAATGAACGAAACTAGCCACTTTTGACGTAAAATTGGTATTATGTAACTCTAATGACAGCTTCAAGACCACTACGAAACGTCAAATGAAGAAGGGAGCTTTATTGCTCACTGGTTGGCGGGTTTTTATTGCAAGTTTGCGTTGAGATACATAATAGAGATTTTCTTATTTTAATTGCAAATTCAAAGATCCATATTGATTTATAGAAAATAATCACTAGCTTTTTTCTGATTTCAGCCACTCATTCTGCGGAAATTTGGACTTGCGTGTTAATTAACACTTGTGAAAGTCGAACAGGATTTTTCTTTGTTTATTTTGATATATTTGCTTATTATTCATGCTAGCTTGAGTCAAGTATTCAATTTCGATATTAATCTTTGATTTCAGGTAGCAATATGGCTGGAGCTATGTTGTTGGCAGCTGCAGAGGAAGAACGCCTTAAAAGGCTGTTGATCATTGAGCGCAGGGTACTCAGGCAGGCTAGCAAGCGTCTATTGTTACCTCAGAAGGAATTTGTCGGGCATTACCGTCTACGAAAAGCCGATTTCCAACAACTCTGCGAAGATTTAATTCCGCTTTTACCGGTAAAACAGCGCACTAGCGCTGTACGGCCAGAATTTTAAGGTACCTTAGTTACATTCCTTTTCAAATAATGTACAGTGTTTGATGTTGCTAAATATGACGTTGACACTGTCTTGCAGATATTGGCAGCACTGGCATTTAATGATATCAAAAGAACATTGGTGCCTAACCAGCTAGGCCTGTCACAAGCCTCTGTGTCACTCTGTCTAAGAGATGTCACCAAAGCCCTGAATAACCCAGAGATTCAGGCCAAATATATAAAGTTTCCTATGACTATGGTAGAGCATGAGGACATCACAAGGTGAATTTTGCAATTTATAAATATGTACCTATCTACTTTTAGTTTTCTTATACTTAATAAGCTTTTACTCTGATGCATATGCATCAGAGCAAAAGGCATGTGTTCACATCATTTCATGTACATTTAAAGATCTAGATACTATAAAATGCTGTCATATATAAAATCATGTTGCAATCATTCGTCCCAGTGAAAATGAAGAGGCCTACTACAATAGGAAGCAATACCATTCATTGAATGTCCTAATTGTATGTTGTTTGAGTTTTGATGTAGGTAAGGTATAACACAAGACATGTTTTTATAAACCTACTTACTAAAAAAACATTTGTTTGTTTAGATTTGTGATGCTGATTTGCGCATCCTGCACATAGATGCATCTTTTGGAGGTCAGAGCCATGACTCTCATGTCTGGAATAATAGCCAAGTAAAGGCTCTGATGCAATACATTAATGCTGAAGGGGAAAGGTGTTGGCTTTTAGGTAAGTAAACAAATTTAAGGACAATTGGTTGCACAGATACACGTATATATATAATCATACCAACCATTCATAAGTGATTAAATGAATAATGTATCAAAACACCACAGGTGATTCGGGCTATGCACAGCGACCATGGATGATGACACCAATCCTCAACGCTGTGCCAAACTCGCCTGAAGAATTATACACCTACAAGCATGTTCACACATGAAATGTGGTAGAGCGTTGTATTGGTGTGCTGAAAACTCATTTCCGATGTGTCTTGGCACACATGTAAGTAGTTTGTTGTCTTCCTACCATCACAACATCATATCCAAAACTTCCAGCAGAGTTTTACTTTTACTTGAACTTATATTCCTGTATGACTGATATGCCTGTCTCATCATCAACATATTTTAATAAATCATTTACAAAACATGCAGTCTTCTTGTGGAATGCACTACCTGTTGATATCAGACAAGCTAAGTTTATTTCTTTATTCAAAGATATGGTGAAGAAGCACTACTCAGTAAACATATGCTGAATATTTTACATATGTTCATTATGTTTTGTATAAGATATGTATGTATTGTATTATATAAATTGTAGTACCTATATTATGTAATATTATAATGTATTGTATGTAAATATAATATTATATTTAGTTATTGTATTTATGTTTTAATTATATAAATATAGTTTATGCACAATTCAAGACAATTATATGTGTGCTGTGCATATTATAATGTATAAATACATATGTTTTATCATTATTTATTATTATTATTTTCTCTTTTCGGAATTCCTAAACCGCAATATTATAAATCCTCTCCATGCAAGGTTGCCTGTAAGAAATTGCTTAAGCGATAAGGCCCTTTGTCCAATCTAATATATTAATTTGTTTGTAATAATTTTATTGTTTTCCTTAAGATTGTTAATGAATAAAGAATTTTGTATTGTATATCCCTTTTAAAATTTGTTTTTTTTTTTTAAATAGGGTGATGCACTATGCAACCGTCAAGGCAGGGAAAATAGTCAATGTGTGTGCGGTCTTGCATAACTTTGTGTATGACCAACGCTTCGCCAATGACGATGAAGAAATTCTAAATGACCGGTCACAACAGCCAGAGCCATGAGCGGCGGAACCACCAAAACTTAGATGGGGAAAGGCAAGGTGGAGTGTAACAAACATTGCTGTTTCATGACTCTTTAAAAATATCTGATTTTGTTTTTTTTTTTTTTTACAGGTTGATGCACTATGCATCCCATATCAAGGCAGGCAATACAGTCATACTGTGTGGTCTTGTGTAACTTTGTATTACAGAAGGAGGAAATCCTTAAGAAGGACATATAATAGGATGATAATATTAATAGGAACATAATAAAATGAAATTAGCAGAAGAAAAAATGAAGTCACAGAAGTCATTTCATATAGCTTATTAGTAAAATCATTTTAAGATGTTTAAACAATGTTTCACTGACTTTTTCACTAGATTTTAACTAGAGTAATGTTTTTTAAGAGTATGTTTGTATTTAAGTATGTATGGCTTAATTCTTTGTAACCCTCTACAGCCTACACTGGAACACCGATTTTGATGTGAGACATGTCAGGTTTTTTTTAAATAATTCTTTTGTATGATTATATGATACTAACTGCGCTCCGCGGTGTCACCCGCGAGATGATGGTAATGATAAGTAGCCTATGTGCTATTCCAGGGTATGAACCATCTTAATTATAAATTTCATGCAAATCCGTTCAGCCGTTTCAGCATGAAGGCGCAACACATACAACAAACTTTAGCCTTTATATTATAATATTTTTTATTGTATTCAATTTTATCTCTAAATTGTAACTTAGTATTCTATCAGAATAATAAAATTAAAGAATGTACATATTCTAGTGTAAGATAATATATGGAATTTTTGCTACATTTTAAGATTCTGCACAAGAGTTTCTTGCTGGTTCTTCTCTGTGGATGTAATCATACTAGCTGAATAAAAAGTACAATACTCAATAAATTCTTAATCATTTATTTATAAACAATACAAAATACAGCAATCCTATCCTAAAAGGGCGATGAATCTTGCACCAATGTCCTGCTTGGGGTGTATTGTGCTTTACCCTCCTGCCAGCCCAGCCCCAGCCGCTTCTTATCTTCAGTATCATGTATGGAGTTGCAGTGGAGCAACACATTCTACAGTTTCATTCTCATGCAAGCAGCCCTGGCACGGTGGACTCTGTTTTTCCAGTTTTGTGTAGGTGATAGTAGGTATAGATCGCAATGGCCAGTATTGATCCCAATCATCACATGGAGATCTGCCCTCGTGAGCTGAAGTAGATTATTAGATTATTTTTTGTTTTATATCAGGAAGGACACCGCATATTTAGTCAGACTTCTTGTTCCATAGATTTTGTAGTTGTTTCTCAGTGTCGACATGCAACAGATTCTGTGATTCCTTTGCTGTGGGCTTACAGAGCTATGCAACGTCTGTAGAGATATTCTTTTTCACTCCTTCCCTTGACAAGAATAACTGCTCTATTATTACCCTGATATGAACTGTGGCTCTTATTACAAGTCACCGTTACATAATACAATTATGTCTGCTAGATTTTGTAGCGCCAAGTGACAATCGGGCATGACTCTTGACCTAGCTGTTGGTTTCCTGAGTGCATAGGTGATTTCCGCACTGTCATTGGTAAATGTAAGAAACTCGTTCTTGATTTATCTTCTTGCGTTTTGTTTTTCTTGAGTAGAGGGTTGCCGCCAGCTCTTCCCACTTCTTCGCTTTTATTTGTTTTTCTAATGGGCACTTATTTATAATTCGGCCCACTGCCAAATCGGTACTCATTTCCTTGAACTCTATTATAAGTTGGAGTTGTATGTCAGATATGACTTTGTGTGCAGGCATCCTAAAATGAGAAACTGTTATCACACTGTTGTTATGAGCCATGTAATTGTAACTTTTAATCACATCATCTAGTTTTAATTTGATCCACTTCACGAACGTTTTTCTTTATCGCGTGAAACATAAACAAATGTCAAAATAAAAAAGTATATCTTGCGTTTCGATATTATTTTAGGAGATACATCATTAACAGCGTATCTAAGATATGTGCGAGTTATATTATGTACTTTAATGATATATAATTAAATGATTTTACTCCCTATTTAAATAATTATATAATCACAATATAATTACCATTTTGCGCCTTACAATTCCATGTAGTGCCAAATGGCCCTAAGATAGGGCCAGAAATTTCACGAAAGCATAAACGAAACGCACAAAAGACCCAATCTATTTCACTTTTGTTAGTTCATTCAACTTCCATCGTCAGTAAAAATGATAGATAATTCCCCTGAATCGCACCCCAATTGCCTTCGTCTTGAAGTTCACCAAGAGTTAGCTAATAAGCCTGCGGGTATGCCAATACATTTTACAGTGAATTGTCTATAACATAAAAACTACTCAACCGATTATAATACAAATTAAATGGGACTCAACTTGGGGATATATTCTGCCCACCAAAAAAAGAACAATCGAAATCAGTTCATGTTTTTAACTAAGCGTAATAAAAATTAAAAAATCAGTCATATTAAAAATCTCCTCTTCTTTTAGAAATCGGTTAAAATAAAGATGTATTATCCAACTTGTTTTTTTATTGAAATTCTAATGCTGTGTTCGGTTTTAGGTTATAATTGTACACAACATGTCTTGATTTCAAGTTTGTAACTAATCCCGTTTATTAGTAAACACCCGTGACATACAGACAGACAGCAGAGTTACATTAATAGGTCTGCGTTTTGCCATTAGCCACGGAACCCTAAAAAGTAACCTATTTCAATGAGTCCTTATTACGAATCTGCATTCAACATGCCTGATTGTTTGTTGATAAACACAACGAGCAGATAAAAGTATATAAATAAACATATATATTATTGGAAACTACGCCGAAATTGTGATTACCACAAATCCCACCTAAAAATAGAAGTGAAATCGATATGATAAAAGTAATTACTAACAAATACTACGACTGTTTTTTAAATACCTTTCTTTGTTGAATTGAATATATGATCCATATATATATATGATCTTTTTTTTAATATTGCTGTTACGTACATTGTAGAGATTTTACGTGTATTCGTGTAGATATAGGAGGCTACTAAATTAAGCCCGCAACTAACTTTTGACACTCAATCTATCCACGGCGGTGACACAATATTATTATGTGAGGAACACTCTGCTGCCTTATGTTTTTCTTGAGAGATGTAATGTAGGCATCTTTATGGCTAGAGTGAATAAATTTCTTATTATTTCCTAGACCGATGTAATCCATCATACCGTCGCTTACTAACAGACCTTACATCTACAAAGTATTTAAAAAATAAAAATAACTCAAAATTAGAACGGCGTTATTGAAGAACTTTTTTCAATGATTAAATAAACATTTAATAAAAAAATATTCGCAATTTATTTTTACTCTAATTAACTTTTCATAAAAAAAATCTTTATATTTTTTTCTAGTAGTGTTAAAATAAAAGATAAGGTTTCGACATATGGATACAATGAATAAATGGTTCTTTTGACAAATGGATATTCTGGAAATCTCGAACGAACGTTTTGTGATGAGATAATTTTGGGAAACAAATAGCATGTTCTAAAGGCTTCTCTTTTTTCTCTTTCATAATATAATCTCAACATATATACAACCTACACATATTATTCAAACAACAATCTCAATTGTCCGTAAGTGTTGATTTGGTGAAAGACGGCTGTAGGCTAGAACGAGAAAGAAAAAATAAACAATATCCTATTTTTAAAAAACTTACCATAGTTTCTTTGGTAATACTGGGCGGCAGCGGTTGAAACTTGGGAAGCCCCGTGGACCACCTATGCTTATTCGCCGGCTGAGCAACCTTCAGCTTATCCCGGCCTAACGTAGCACTCTTCACTTCACCAGTCTTCGCAGCCCGTCCCATGAACATGCCCCATCTTCTCCGTTTCTTCTCTTTACTGCTAATAATCTTCGAGTCTTCTATACTAGTGCTGTACGTCGAATTGATCACGCAACTCGATATAGCACTGTCGAATGTGTTTTGCGATATATTCGAATGGTCTAGTGTCGGTCTTATATCGGGAACGCTTATTGATGTTATGTTATCCGTCGATTTACTTATCGTGTTGTTATTTGAGACTTTGTGGGTCGATAGGCTTTGGTATGGAGTTTCGTCGTAGTCAGTTTTGTCATCGTGTAGGGACACCCTATCGACGGAAAGCGTTATGTTCTCAAATTCATCCGGTTTGTTAATAGATCTATTTGAAATGTTTAGTTCTTTTGGTACGCTCGATTCCCGGACCCCTTTTATGATTTGAGCATTGACGTAATGGCCGTCGGAGTTATCGATTTTGACCTGATGATAATTCGGAACGTTTAGTGTTTGTTTCGTTATGTTTCCGTAGTTATTTATCGTTGGATGACTGCTGTTCCTTTCGTTTAATCGGGCGATTTCGTCTGTAGTCGTTAAACTCTGAGCCCGATTTCGCATAGTGATTTTCCCGTCGTTTTGCCACGGTAACGGCACGTTTTCGTATATAGGTTCTTGAGTATCGTTTATTTTTATTTGCTGCGTTTGCGGCAACACTAAATGTCTTTGATACGGCATCCTGTGCATCGGCATGGAGTACATAATGTTCCCTCTATCGTCGTACACCTTCTGAATGTTGTCAGATATGTGATGGGGATCTATTATTATGTGAGGTTTGGGGTCTAGAACTGAGTTGAGATTGTTATACGTTCCGTGTGCTCCCGGCATTATGTTCGGCCTGGGATAGTTGACGTGATTAGTTAGATATCCTAAGTATTGTCTATTCAAAGCTGTTCTGGTCGAAACTAGGTCGGGACTAGATCCTGATACGTGTGAGTTGATATACCCTCTGTGGTAATTTAAGGCCTGACTGGCGACGGCTAGATCTGGGGTTGAATTTGAGGCTAGCCCGTTGGAGGGGTAAGGGGGTGGGGGTTTGTAGACGTTAACGTAGTGGAGTTGATTGAGATCTGTTTGGACATTAGGGTTCACCGCGAAAGGGTAGTTAGTTCCCATGTATTTGAGTCCGTACGCGTAGTCATCGGTAGCTGCGACGCCTTGGAGGGTATGCCTAGTGACATCGGGGTAGTGAATCCTGTGGATATCTGGGTGGGAGCCGTAGACTAGTGGTTTGGCAGAAGCGGTGACCATTTGGGAATGGTGGTGGTTTTGATATCGTAGCTGTGCTTCGGTCCGTTGTTGTTGGTACTTCTGTTGGATTGCTGTTTCGTAGTCTGGAGCAGGTCGGTATTGGGGGAGCAGCGCCCGTGACACACTGGAATGTGGAGATAAGCGAAAATCTTCTTAATACTGGTATGGAAATGTAATTCTACATATATTTCTCAGAAAGGTACTCAAAAGGTGGCTTAAACATATTATAAAAGGCATAATTTAAACTGTTTTTTAAAAGATTACTGCTGAATCAAAACGCGGCAATACGGTTGCTAACAGAGAGATGAGCGATGTAAGAATAAAAATACGCCCGTAGATCTCGCCTAGACCAACGCTCGTTGCTTCTTGAAAATTCTTAAAAGCAATTTCAAAGCTTAAATTTTGTTGCCTCCTCTCGACTTTCCGATCTAACCCATCAGTATATAAGTGACTTTGTTACATTACCTGTTACGTTCGGGATGCTCATGTTGCAGTTCTAGACATGAAGTGGAGTGAGCTCGGTGAGCGGCCGACAGTGGCTGGCTGCGGCTCACTGTTGAAGCCACTTGGCTGTCCAACTCCTCTCGACTCTCTGACAGCCCATGTTCCTGGTAACAACAAACGGATGCTCAGCTGTAACACATTTGTCAGTCAATATATAACTATGATAATTGCACTTATGCACGCGCAGTCGAAGCGAAAAGATCGTCAGATATGACGAGGGAAACGTACAGTTTTTCTATGCTTATTATATCGTGCTTATCAGTCTAGGTTGGATGATTACACATTAGGAAATGAAATACTGTGAACTAACACGTAACTATGGTTTTTGTCTGGAATTTACGTTGATAATAATCGTCCGAAGAAGTTTGCTAAATTAAGCAATTTTTTAACACATCCAACCTTGCTTATTGTTTCATCTAAATCATCGATCGATCTTATACTTTTACTACGACGGTAACAATAAAAAAACAATGTTCATACCATACATCACGCTAATATTATATACGAGAAAAATGATTAGTGAGTATGCGCAAATCTGAAGATGATATCCTACATAGGAGTATTCATTCAAGTACAAACGGCTGAACCAATTTGAGTGAAACCTGGAATATAGATATTTAAGGTCCGGGATACTATTATTCATCATCATTCTCGCAACGGTTAAAACTGAAGCATACAGCTAGTTGTTTATAAAATAAAAAATGGATCTGGAACAGCTATGCATGTTTGTTTGTATTTGTTTATCGCAAAAGCTTTACTTATAGAGGATATGTTTAGAGTAAATTGTTTCTATGTTTTTGGCTGCGATATCCATTAGCATTTTCGAATTTTTGAGTTGTCGACCTTAAGGGTAATAATATTATTGTGCTTTTTTCTTGAAGGTCCTAAGTCATATGGGTTCGCAAAATACTTCAAATTTCATCTAGATCCACATAGTGACAGTGCGGAGGTAGATAATGCCGTGATAATCGCCGTCGATTGAATGCTCGCGGAAACATTATTACCTGAATGTGGAAGTCAGCCAGGCGGCTCTCACAATGCCCTACCACGATGAAAGGAAGCTGTAGACCGGGGAACGGTTTAAGACATACGTCCAAGGCACTGAATATTCAGCACCGCTATCAGAGATGATTCTTATTGTGCTTCTGCGAGATAGTCATTAGTATACCCCGTGTATACCCTAATAACTTTACCCTCTTTCAAAGACAGTCGCGTAAAAACAAACAACCAACATGTCGCCTGGCTACTAATTAGCAACGTTAGTAAAAATCGCTCGCCTAATTCAATAGACCGAAACGTAACTAACGATCGTAAACTAATTGCTCGGTGGCGAACATGAATGGTAGTGATTAGTGAAGCCGGCATGCCACAGCTTATGTACGAGTTACAACTACAATGTAAGTGACGCGACCACTTTCTTTCTCATAGCTCAGTAATGAACGTTTAACATACTCGTGTAGTCCCCGCCCCGCACGACACTAGCTATGGGGAAAAGTGTTTTCGATTGCAATGTATCTTAATCACCGAGTACAGATTTAATATTTTGTAGCATTCGTACCGGAGCGTGCATTGTCATTTATTAACCGATCTATATTAGGTTAAACAATCGAAGCATAGTAACTTGGATGGGTAACCGCTTACTGAGCGCGCCACGTCCTTTGCAGGGCACGATAAGCTGTCGGTACAAGTTATGTCGTGGGAAAGTAGCGTTATAGCATGGTGATAGGGTATTTTGCGAATGTCCGTCTGGGCGCTACTCCACAAGTAGAAAATAGGCCATCAGGCACGTAAAGGTGAATTCCAAAAGCAGCCTTTGAGATCCAGTTGCCATTACTACTTTCTACCATATCATCAGTTATCACATGAGATCGTGGTCAAAGTCTATATCTGCAGTAAAAAAAAACAGATTATCTAGAAGAGTAAACGTGTGCCCCTTTAAGCGACGACATAAGTTTCCAGTCTTTCTGTAAGTATGTCATACTGTATCGTACGTATCTCCCAAACGGCTGAACCGATTTGAATGCCGATTTATTTTAGATCAAGCATGCATTTAATCTATGTTTGTTAGCCATGTTTGACGAAAATCTAAAGCAGTCGTTTCAAGGTATTCAGGTCTAAGAGGCACCGCGCACTGTTTGACAAGGGGACTCGTGCAGTATCATAGCTAGACGCTTCGTATTGCAGTTAATTAAATGTTAGTTAGGTCACATGCGTCTCGCGTACTTCCATCCTCAAGACTGGAATAGAACAATTCTGTACCTTGAAAGCTACAAAGGAAGGTAGGGTGTAACGTACAAATGCGCCTCCCGTACTTGAGAGTGGCGCAGCAGTAGTAGTAGATACCTTGAAGGCAGTGACGTGTAGTGTGGGCGCGAGGTCCGAGCTGAGCGCGCTCTGGTGGCGCATGTAGAAGGTGTGCTGCAGCACGCACATGCGCCACACGTACTTGCCGTCCTCGGGGCTCGCGAGCGTGAACATGGCGGACTCGCATTGTGAGTGGCACTCGATGCTGAACGTGCGTTTGTGGTTGATCACGTTCGTTATGTCCATCCACCTGAGGAGTTACACGGTTACATTCAGAAAACTATACTAGAAAATGTCTAACACAAAAATAAAACTCCAAGTTCTTATTGTACTGTATCAGCCAGATTGTCCACTGCTGCACACAGTCTTCCCCATAATGAGGGGGTTTGCCATAATCCTTTGCTTATTCGTCTTAGGGATCGCAGTCTGAGATATCAGTCTGGTGTCTTATCCTTAGTCGCCTCTTACGACACCCACGGGTAGACAATAGGGTTGACATTCTATTCTTACATAATTATGTGGATAATTTGTATTTTTTATGTTATGAAATGAGTACCGACAAGTCAGGTAAGCGTTTACAGTTGCAGTGTCACTGTCTTCTTTCTGCATGAGACCGGACTGCACTCGTCACTCTGCGACATTAGTACTTATTTCTCGCTTGCCCTGTAATTTCACTTGGTACTGTTACACTCGCCGACAGTTCACCCTTCAACGCGTACTGTTTGCATACGCCTGCTTCGAGGTAGAATATACTACGGTGGTACCATATAAGATGAACTCTTGCTGAACAAATCTACAACCTAGTAGTGTGCAATAAAACTTGGAGCACGGACCAGAACAAAATACTAAAAGACCGTCTTATCGCATGTCCTATTAATATTCCCATGCTGATCGAATTATAATTTTGTATTATGCCTATACTTTATTTTGCAATCATAATATTTGCATTATCAAGCTGACCAAATATATTTTTTTTTACTGACGATCCTTGATTTGTTTACCGCCGACAAAAATGAAGTAAAATCAATTTTTAGCTGTTTTTTTTTGCTGGCCGAATCAATTACATTTACAATTTTTTAGCATATCAAATTTCTCACCTTTTGTGGGAATCGATCACTGGGCCAAGTGGTTAAGGCAACCCGGTACGTATAATCGGGGGACGTAGCTTCAATTCCCACTTGTGGTGAGACATTTTGTTACAAATTTACGAGAGGAAATATAATAGTAATGTGTGGGATCCGCGCCATCAACCCCTTTAGCCGGGGTCTGCGACTCATAACTCTCATTTTTCCTCTCGTTCTTTAACCATCGTATCGTATCGCAGCGAGACCTATAGTTCAACTTAAGTTTACATTACAAATTGTAAGTGTTCCAAGTCCTATTTTGAAATTAGCTTAAACTTGTTGATGATGACGCAGCGTTATTGCAAAAATAAAAATATTTAAATTATAGTTAAATATTTTTATTTTTGCAATAACGCATGCTCTGCCGATTACATGACAGAATTACAAATTTACGAGAGGAAAATTATAGTCATATTTTTTCCTATCGTAAATTTGTAATGTCATCAGCAGAGCATACGTCAATAAAATATAGTAATATCAGCAAAAATAAAAATATTTCAAGAGAAATTTGTATTCTAATAATTTCTAAATGTGATTTTAGCTTAGCGCTCGATAGTGCTTGTAATGTAATCATATTTAGAAATATTCCCTTCATTACTAGCTATAACAAATCAAGAAATAAGAGCATTAAAAAAACGGCCAAGTGCGAGTCGGACTCGCGCACGAAGGGTTCCGTACGCTATTCCTATTCCGTTCCGTTAGCTATACAACATTAGACTTCATATTTTAACCTTTTTTGTTTTAACGTGCGCGAGTCCGACTTGCACTTGGCCAACTTTTTGTATTTGTTGTTATAGCGGCAACAGAACTACATCATCTGTGAAAATTTCAACTGTCTAGCTCTCACCGTTCTTGAGATACAACCTGGTGACAGACGGACGGACGGACGGACGGACAGCGAGGTCTTAGTAATAGGGCCCCGTTTTTACCTATTGGGCACGGAACCCTAATGATGTTACATACCTATAAAAATGTGGAGTGTCACTGGTTTCTGTGAGCACTCGGATGCCAGTGAGAGAGATGGCAATGGTAACGTCGCTCTGGTTCGCCTGATCCCGCGCAGAGAACATCTCCTGGCCGTACCCTCGCAGCTGCTGGCACGTCGTGATGAACCCTTCCTCCGCTTGCGCCTATACACAAATTAATAGTTTTAAGGTTTTTTCATCAACTAAGTGTTAAACCTGAGTGTCTGTGCCTGAGTGCATCAACGAAGCGTTGCGACCCTTACGACGTACAATGTCGCGTTACGAAATTGTAACGTTCTCAAATAGTCGCGCTCGCAAGGTTTCCGAAGTCGCACAATGTACATGGGATGTCTTTTATACGTCTTAGATGTGACCGTTATCAATGTCGCGGCTAATGTCATCAATGTTGACATCACATTTGAGCTAAAATTCAGTAAAACAACCCCAAAATTGGTTCTAGACGTTGAATTTGTGATCTCATTCCTAAATGTTACGTTGTTATTGGGTTCGACTTATTGTCCACAACACAAAACATAAATTCAAATAAGCAAAAAAAATATGACGTCGCATAACTTGCCACCGAGAGAAAACCAAGAGACAAAGAGTGTAATTTATGAAGGCTGGAATCGCTGGCGAATGCGCGATTATTGGCGCTTTTATCTTTATGTTCAATTGTTCTATACTTTTATAACTCGAATAATTATTTTACTTTAGTTCGTTTAACTACATAGATTTTTTATGTGTGTATAGAATTTTGATAAATATTATTGTAAATAATATTCCCGTGAGTTAATGTCGAAAAGGCTGTAAAACCAAAGCAACAACTTCATACAAAATATACATGTGTTTTTCATATTTTGTGTAGATAGAGCAAAACATATTGTACCAACGCCACATAAAGGAGGACAAGGTTAAGGAGACGATGACATGGTTCAATGTTTACACACAGGTATGGTCACACCAACATTCCATCTGATAAAAAACACACTTCCTTTTTAGTGTTCCATACACATGAGGGAAAACGGAGCTCTATTAATGTCACCCTGCTGATTGCATGTCTGTTTTTGCATGGTGGTAGGGCATTTTGCGAATGCCCGCCTGGCTAGCTACCACCCTCAAGTAGAAAATCTGTCGTCAAGCACCTAACGGTGTGTTCCGGCAGCTGTCCTTGAGAGCCAGTAATTGTAGGTTAGCCTGGACAACATCTTCGACCACATCATCAATTACCATCAGATGAGGTAGTAGTCAAAGGCTATCCTATAAGCAATAAAAAAAATTCTGTTTATCCGTCTGTATATCACAGGTATATACTTCTAAACGGAAATAGAAAGAAACCTTAAATGTACAAAATATTTAATTAGATTTTATCATATATTTTTGCTTGGAATTTATGGGTCATTCTAAGTTAAGAGGTACTTTCCATGGCCAGGGCAAAAAAATACTATTTTTTTATACTAACTTCCTAATTGACCTATTTATTACTTAAAACTAAATGTTTTCTTCATGCTCACTGAAATTCATTACAGAAATGTACGTAGTTTAGTCACAATAAGTTCTAATATAAGAAAAAAGTCTCTACCCTGGTCTGTCCCCAACCCAACTTTATTTGTAAACCAGTTATTATGAATGTATTAAAATTCAATAATTACTTCATCATCGTCAGTTTTATACAGAACAATAACTTAGTCACAGTGTTTTATAAGTAAAATTACTTATATTCCAATTTTTCATAAATAATATCAACGGCGAAATTTGTCCTCCGTGTTTCGTGTCACGTCCCCTGGCTTTTTGTTTTCGTTTAAAAATCAGTTTAGTTTTGGTAATTGGTGTAAGTATTGACTTTGAGTGCATAGGATGTAACGTGAAGCTAGCAGCAAGCGGCGCATAAGCCGACTGCGCAGCCATTTTAACAGCCATTTCAGTCATGCCGCTCGCTGGGTGAAGAAGTGTTGAGTGAAGGCAGTATTTCCTCTGGTTACTTTTATTTGCCAATTATTTGTTTAAATACTAATATAAACTTAAATATTCACTATGAATAGTGCACACACTGTTACGTTTTATTCTGAATTACGTACGAGAAACACTTATACCGCTATTTTAGATATTAATCGAAAATGTATCTCCCCTGGCGTATTTCCCCTGGCTCTTTTGATGACAGGGGAGATACTGAAAGTCCAGGGAAGATACATTTGTTTGCTGTTTCATGAATACTTCTACATTTTAGATTAGTTGCGAGTGGCACCAATATTTCTATGCTAGTGGCAGTGATATTACATCAATAGATGACTTAGCTAAAGCCCTTGAGAAAACCTGCCCGAATATTAAAATGTTCACCATAGATGATGCAGACATATCTAAAAAACCAGCAAAATTAGGTTCTACTAAAAGTATAAAGACTTTTTCAGGCAGACTAAAGGTTCACCAAGTTACCGGTGGCTTATTTATACCTAATTGCCTGACATTGAAAAGTTTGAGCTGCTTCTGTGACTCAAGAGCTATGTCGTCATTTTCAATTGGGTACTTTGGATTATCTACAAATACATCGTAAATTTAAATTACGTGTTGATGATATATACGAAACTAGGGATTCAGTAGATTACCCACTAATCAATTTCACATCTCATGAACACAGGAAGAAGCCACAAGAAACACTACAGCATTCTGTACCTACCAGTATTAAAACTAAACTGCACAAAGATGATTCAAGCCCTCAACATCTGGAAAGAAAACAATGATCTTCAACTGAGACTTTATACTGGTTAAACTTCATGATGGAAAAACAGAATATTGTTATGTTGAAATATGCACAGGTGTTGATGAAGATGATGAACTTCTAGTTATATTTTGTAAAATCTATGATGACACTGGAAAAAAGTACAGAATTAATGATGACGGTATTTTTATCCTCTCCTGGGATTACGTTTTAAATAACTACCCTCCCCTTACTTAAAAATGAGAAAGCAGCATATTTTTTATGCATTTAATGAACCTATAGATGTCTTTGAACGCGGGTTTTAAGAAAATATTATTTTACAAGAAAAATTTAATACTGTCACTCAGAGATTTGTTTCTTTTTATTTCAATATTGACTATTTATATTATATATATATATATAGATTTTTTTTGATGGAATGGAAATGTAAAAACTTTTTTATGTTTTGCTTAAGAAACATTTAATTTAATAATTAATTTTATAAAGTAAGAATGCTAAGAAATGAGAAGTCTGATTATAAATAATTCATAATTAAAATAAAAATAAATAAATAAAGTTGATTCATAAAAATAACCCTGTTTTAAATATGTCTATCTCTATTCCCTGTCCATCAAGTGTCCTCCCCTATGCATTTTGTCTCTACCCTGTACTGAGTATTTACCCTGGTCACTTATAAAACGAGAAAAACCCAACAAATTGACTGGCCACTTTGTAAACGTTTTCAACATAAAAGTTTCCATAAAAAAGATGTATACTTAAACAAATATATTTAAAAAAATGTCATGCCAACACTTCATACAACATATTACCTCTTAACTTAGAATGACCCTTATATGTGTGTATAAAAAAACAATTACATGTATACAATTTGTCTTAAGGTATCCTCTAAAAATCGAGCTTGCGTATGTAGTATTTATATTGTTTTATCCATAAAAATACGTGCCATTAAAGTTATTCTTTTCTGATCAGTTTTGATATGGGGTGTATATCTAAAACGCAACTAGTTAGGTTCTAGGATTTAGGTATTATGTCAGGTTCTATCCTTTATTTAAACATCAAATACTATAAACACTGATTTAAAATGCAGTTTATAAATTGAGACAAACACTTGAAGTTTTTTTTTCAACATTTTGTTGTCCATCAGATATAAACAAATATATAAAAAAACATTATTTTTCTTTTATGTGTTGTTGCAACGAAGAACCGTGAAAGAGCAAGGTCCAATTCGCACTTAGCCTCTTTTTTTCAAAGTACAGCCTATTTGCCTTGATAAGAAAGTCAGGCTGTGCCTAGCAGGGTGTGTTTTCATGAAGTTAACTAACATTCTAGTGTTATCTCGCTGATTGTATTCAATGTTAATGATTAGGTAAATGATAACATGTAAATATTGAGGTAGTGCTACGTTTCGTCACCTTTCTACTGCATGAAATCGTTATATAGCTCTGATCACGCATTTTGTTACTTAATTTAAGTACCATAGTAAATGACGACTAGATAAGTAAGATTCAGTAAATTCTGTTGTTACTTTGCAGAAATCCATATTTAACTACCTATAATAAACATTTTATGAAGACATTACTTAAATTAATATTTTAGAAAAACTATACTTATAATTTTTGATGATTCCGCCTAGTTCTCATGATAAACCGACGTGACGTCATAGCCACTATGTAGCCTAACCGGAAGAAATTACGACGCGTTTCGCTTCCACACTAAGCACTTTAAAGAAGTCTTTACTCATCGAGCGCACGATCGTGAAGATTATTCGAGATAGATAGATCGAGATATTGTTCCTGATCATATGTTGGATGAAATGACAACTATAGAAAGTTACTTCAATGTAATGCCATTTTTTATTTCGGTGGCATGAGGCAGAAAACGGCTCGCTAGAGCAAGGTATGAAAGACAAGAGTTTTGTAGGTTCTCTTATTTAGATTTGTCTTTTTGTTAAACAAGGGCGCGTTCATACTCATTAGAGTTGTGCAGAAGATGACATATTTGCACTACAGCAGCTGCCAGTCAAGTTTTTAGTGTTTAGGAAATTTGCATGTTGTTTTTTTTTTATTGTTATTTGGAAAGCTACTGTGCTTGAATAAAAAAATATTATACGCAAGTTATTTCCGCAATCTCACCTGATTAAAAGTGACGACGCAATCGACGATGGAACATGCTTGCCTATCAGATACCTATTCACTCTGTTCTTGAAAAATCCAAGATTGCATCAAAGAAATAGAGACGCTTCTGGTAGGGTGTTCTTTACTTCCGGCATACGAATTATGCATATAGCGCTTCGTATGTTTCTTCCTAATATCGACATGTTCCGTGTTCCTGTGCGTCTTGTTGTTCGATGATAATAAGGAGACGGGGGAATAAGGTGGTGTGTGGATTGATCGCACACTCTCTTTAAAATACCGATAGACTTGCAACTATGCGTCTATATTTGAGGCTTTGGAGTCTAGCCATTACTAACGCATCGGCAGTAAACTTTTCTTTTCTTAATTATCTACGGAGTCCAAGCCTTCATGCTGGTGTTTAGTTAAATCATCTTAGAGACGGCTGCAGTATTCCTTAAAATGTATGGTATAACGGTTATGTGAAATATGACTCGTCATCAAGATATCTAATCTACGTCTACGTACAAGAGGTACGGCTTCGTAGTCTCGTGGTGGTGGTGGATGACTGGCATTATATTGAAGTGCAGGCCTCGGGTGTTAGTGAGGTGCACATAGTGTATCCGCTGTAAAACCCTTTTTCTTATTTTTTGACTAGTGCATATGTTTTGGAGTGAGAGAAGGGCGGCAGTAAAACGCGACGTTACCTCACGACTCAGAGACACACAAAATGTTGCAACAAAAGGTAGCTAGTTCGCGGACCACGGGGACGCTCGAGCCCAACCAAGTATGTCCGTAGAGTCCTCTCTTCCGGTAGCCAACCGACACGATGTCGAGTTTCCACGATTTTTTGCAAGATGGCAGGACAGACTTTTGTTTGTAAAAACTACTTGGCCCCCCTACGATCTGCGGTTAGCCAGCGGAGAACCTCACCCCGGATCCGGCTGCTCAGACTTATATTTGGTAGGTTCTTTTACGCAGGCTCCTTTTCCTTGGGCTGCCAGCAGCCTGCGAGATTGAGTTCCGCGCGACATAAGTGTTAACAACCCAAAAATCCTAATGGTATATTCAGTTCAGTCCGAGAGAATAAGTTTCACAAGAGATATCGTTTTTCGTATGTATATTCAATTACCGTAAATTTTTGTAGTGTTTGGTTTGCTGTGGTGCATGTGGCTTAGTAGTAACCCCCCTAGCTCCAGTTGTGATTGTAATTTGCCTTCTTTATTTGATGGCGCGTGTTTCGCCTGAATGCAAAGCAAGCCAAAGTTGGTAAGCACCTAACACTATGCTGCGGCAGCTGGCCAGTCACAGATATGAGAGCAATCAAATTTGTGACAGTAAAAAGTGGATACAAAATTGTATAAACACTTAACAACAAAACTTAACACAAAATAATCACTTAACAACAGATGAAATAGTCAAAAGTCTAACTATTTAACTAGGCTGTTTAATACATTGCATGTATGTAAACATATTATGTAAGAAGTAGTTAAACACTAATAGAATTCAAGAGATAAATAATTTTTGACTCATTGGGCAATACTTAGATATATCAGTAATCTGTTCTAAGGCCAGAAAAGATGTAGTTTTGTTATTTAAGGACCTGACATATTGTTTTATGTCATGGAAGACGGACAAGAGCGTCCGGTGGCCATGAGTTCTAGAACTCTGCACAGTCATGAGCGCGGATATTCCCAACTTGACAAAGAGGCAACTGCCATTTCTTTTGGCATACTCAAGTTCCACAACTATTTAATGGGAAGGAAATTTACGATTGTGACGGACCACAAACTTTTGTTGGGGATATTTGATCCTAAGCGGCCAATGCCTACAGTTTTGTCACCTCGTTTGACACGGATATCGATTATTTTGACTTCATACAATTACGAAATTGTGTACAGACCAGGACAAGATTGGTCATGCAGATGGTTTGAGTCTATGGCCACAACCAGTTCCCGAACAACCAGAACAACAGCTGTGTGATGTGCTATTGTTGGCAGAAACACCAACAGATTTTCCTGTTGATGCAGACCAAATTGCATTAGCAACAAAAAGAGACAGAATACTATCTCGTGTGTGTCATTATGTGCTGTGCGGTTGGCCTGCTAAAGTGTCAGATGAAGAGCTACGTCCATACTGGCTGCATCGTTCTGAACTATCCATGCATGAAGATTGTCTGTTACTTGGTTGTCGCGTAGTGGTACCACCGTCATTGAGAGATATAGTACTTCGTGCTTTACATAAAACACAAGACCTTGGCCTGCCAAGAACAACCGTAACTTCCATCCTAGAACGTGTATCTAAGGCGGCATTAGTAGGATCTTACCAAATTTGGTTAGGTAGGGGAGGAGGCTTAAGCGGGGAGGGGAGGGGAGGGGAGCGCGCGACATATAGATCAGTTAATTAGGATAAAATCTAATGTGGAGATAGGGGAAGAAAGGGAGCAGCAAGGAAAAGAAACTGAGGGAGAAGAAAGAGACATTATTGATGAAGATTCCTACCTGGTTAGGAATGACAGAAATGTGGACATCGAAGATAATGATTCTAGCCAGGATATCATTGAAATACCTAGTTCAGAGAAATGGGCTGAAATGTTGGGCATACCTGCTAATGATGGACCTAGTAGTTCAGGAGGCAAGATAAAAAATAAATTAATAGCTCAGGACTGTCACAAATGTCCTTATGATAGGCCTAATGAATTATTTATATGTTAATGTAATTAATATTGTAAATTAATAAATCTATAATAACAAATATTGATAGACTTGCAAATAGAATATGTATAGATTTATATATCTAAGGTTATATACTTACATGACTGTAGTAAGTGTTAGATATATTAAGTTTATTGTATATTATATTGATGATTATGTATGTATTGTAATGTGTTAGCATACTTGGGGGAAAGGTATGTTATATACATGTATCAGTAGTTTGTAGTTATAGTATCATTGTCTGAATTTCTGAGGGTAGTACAATAATATACTACCCTCACGACATTTATTCTCTCAATCTTGATTGTATTAGAAATCTCCACTTCTTTACGGCTACCTAGCCAAATACACGTTAAATACATATTTGGGTGTTTTATTGAAGTTATAACAGTGTTCATAGTGTCTCTGACAAATTTGGTATACTATACCTGTTGGTGAGAATTTTTAAGGTCTCTATAAGGTCTCCACACTCTCTACATTTCTGAAGGGTGGTAAGCCCTAGTTTTTGCAGACAATCTTCGTATGGAAGTTCTTTAAAACTAGGGACCATTTTTGTTGCCCTCCGCTGTACACATTCGAGAAGGTGACTGTCCTTCTTGAAGTATGGATTTCATATCCAGAATGCATACTCCACTAAGGGCCTTTAAGAACAGTTCCTTGTTAATGTATGAGAAAGCCTTTCTTATTATGTACATTATAGAGTTTGCTCTTTTCACTACCTCTACAATATGGTCCCCCCATTTTAGGTTGCAAGTTACAAGTACTTCGAGGTCTTGCTGTTTTTCTACCTTTTCCAGAGGGCTACCATTAATTGAGTAGTTGCATTTTGGATTTTTGCCTCCAATGTGTAACACTGTGCACTTCTTTTAGTTAAGTGTGATTAGTCAGTCTTGGGTCTATTCATATATTCTGTCTAGGTCTTTTTGCAGGGTGTTATGAGCGATCAGTGGATTTCCCATGATTTTGGTGTCATCAGCAAACAGTGACAGCTGAGATTCAATGTGCTGCTCCAAGTCTGTTAGGGATATCCCAAAAAGGATTGGTCCGAGCACAGATCCTTGTGGGACTCCACTGCTGACTTTGTGAGGTTCCAACTGAACTTCTCCCACACATACTCTGAAAGTTCTATTCGAACTCCCTTCTATCCACTTTAGGAGTTTACCTCTTATGCCAAAGTGTTCCAGCTTGAAAATTAGCCTTTTTATTGGAACTCTGTCGAAGACTTTTTCATAGTCTAGGTATCAGTTGGCTATCGTTTGTCCCAAGCTTGGGTCCACATATCTATGCAGCTGAGTAGGTTGGTAAGAGTTGAGCGACCTGGTATGAAGCCATGTTGTTTGGCTGATTAAACCTTTTTGTTTGGAAAATGATATTATAAAAAAAATTGAGGTAATACCATCACAAATAGTAGGACATTTACTTGATCTAATTTTGTATAGCACCCTGAGTTTATTAGTTTAGCCTCTACAAATACTTCTTTAGAATAAAATATATTTGAAAGTGATTGCATTTCATTCTCACACTGCAATTCCCAAGACTCCTGCCATGCGTGGGGATAATGGCAAACTCCCCATAATGGGGGGCTGGATTCAGCAGTAGACAATCCAGCTGATACAGTATATTTTTTTATAAAAGCAGTACAGTAAGCAAATGACTTACATAAGTATTATTATTATGCAAACCACATACCTAATATGCAAAGTATAGTTCCTGAATCAAACACCTTACAGTTATATTATAATTTAATTCTAATTTCATTCAAGCAGTTTTGTTACCAGCAAGTCTTAATTGTTTATTATGATTGAGACATATTGCATGCTTTGTATTCATTAGCAAGTTGTGAAACTTAATTGTGGAGTTACAATAGGTGTTTATAAAATAGTTTTATTGAAACAATGTCATGGTTAAGTTGAAGACTTGAATAAAATTTATGAATCAGTGTAGAAAATTTATGAATCAGTGGGAACTTTCTTTCTTCTTTAGAGCCCAGCCCCAATCTATGCCTACCATGCACCATGCTTAACAATAATATTATTTACCAAGTGGTGAAGTCAAAGGCTAGCCAATTATTTACAAAATGCTCACAAATAATGCAGGTACTAATGTACCTGCACCTTAATTAATGACACTTAAATGGATGATTATTAAACTTCATCGACACAAGTCAATGTAGCTTTGATGAAAGTTCAACACGGTATTGAGTCCAATCTAAGTAACTTTAATTAAACAAAGTCAAAGTTTCCTTGCCTGTGTCAATGCAGCTTTAGCCAGTAGTATATTTTTGGTATCATATGAGAATTTAATTCTACATAAGGAATAAAAAGCATTTGTTTCCAAATAATACATTCTATTCTTATTGTATTTCATTACATTGTATACAAAAATTTTTATTTTGCCTATTTACATTGAAAGTTTTTGCCATATCAGTAATTTATTCAACTAAAGGTCTATGACATGCCTTTATTGTTATACTAATAATAACAGAGAGTATTTTTAATCTGATAAAACTAACACATTGGAATAAACAAACAAAGATAAGGTGCTCTATGAGATGTAATTTTGATTTCTATTTCTTACTTACCAAATATCTAAGTTAGTGTACCTGATTTTTTTTCAGCCTTGTTTTTTTATATAGAGGCTCATAGCCTGATAAAAAGATAGTCCAGGCCAAATTTGTTTCTTACCTGAGACATGTTGTGCAAGGCCATGTGATGCTGAATAACATTCTCTGTCAACCATTCCAACCTCCCTGTTTCAGCTAAAGTGGTTCCATCAATAATTTGCCCTCCATCCAACATTTGCTTTGGAAATGTTAGCAAATTCTTTAAATAATCTACAGTATGCCTCTCCCTGTCATGGTTCCCATATTCTGCTTGACGACTGTAAGAAGCCAGCACAACAGCTTGCTGGAAATCACAGATTATCCGCCCTTCTATGAGATCGTTTTTCAACTGGAGAAAATAGTGATACCTTGTCACCTCATCTGTTATTAGACTCGTCCCTGATATGACATAGTACATGACGCGTAGGTACAACTGGTGGGATGAAGCATGTTTGTCCAGTTGGCGCTTCAGGGGGCGGTCGAGTTGCACCCATCGCGGCTGCTGGCTGCGGTTGATATATCGCAGTCCGAAGAAGTCAGACTGGTTAATTGCCTGCCTCTGGCACACGTTATCCAGGCACTCTTGTCCGGAGCTGTCTACAGAGAGAGTGCAGTCCGCGACGCCGCCGTCGAGCAACTCGACGCTGATGACGAATAAGCTCTTCGACGCGACGTTGTACTGCCGCGTCTTCTTTAACTTTAGCTTGAAAGGCATCTTCACGGCCGATCCTCACTAACATCACACAGGAAACAAACGTTATGTTACATTTAAGGCGAAGGAATGTAGGAAACGAAGCCTCCGTTACGCGCGCCACATATTTATTATTGTACCATGTCGAATTGAACACTGAGCGTTCCACAGCAGAATAAAATGTTACGAGGACGGTGACGTGTGAATTTTAGTGGAAAGCAATAAAATTCGTCATGTAAACAGATATATGTAACAGAAAATTATAGAAATTCACATTCACAACACAACACTGCAACCATCGCCAACCGAACGAAATTGACATATGCCAAACGAAACGAAACAAATGTGCGGTGCGGTACGAGTGTCAGCCGGATGACAGTTGACTTGACATAAAGCATTGATAAACTATAAAACAAAAAACTAGAATTGTGGTAACATGTACACCGCAGAAGCCATTAACAAAGAAATAATATTTAAATATTTTAAATAAAACCGGCAAAAAACACTCACGTTGGGGATCGAATACGTCGACCCGGGTTTCGAGCATATCAGATGCTCATCATCAGGGCGAGTGCACATGTGATATGCTCGAAACCCGGGTCGACGTATTCGATCCCCAACGTGAGTGTTTTTTGCCGGTTTTATTAAAAATATTTAAATATGTGTGAAACTCACGAGAATTTCATTTAAAAAAAAAGAAATAATAAACAAAAAACTACTACCTAAAGGTCTCCGCACACTGGACACTGGTCGCGCGTGGTTGCGGTCTCGCGCAATTTGTAATGTTAGGGATTATAAGTCGGCTTTTACACCGAAAACCGCACCACGCGCTTTGCATGTGCCAGTTATAATAACTCTTAAAACAATGTAACTTGATAATTATTTGTGCCTAAGTAACTACCATATTTTAGTTTATTATCTACCTACTTACTAAAGTAGTAGAAGACTACAGAAGTATGTCGTACCCGTGGCGCTTCTAAAGTTGTGTTGTGAAGAACTCGCGGCTCTCACGCGCCGCCATTATGATGCTGTTATGTTACTCATTGCACGATACAATAATATGTACTTGATAATCCTACTCCTACTGTAATATAATAATATAAACGCGAAGGTTTTTATGTATGGATGTTTGTTACTCCTTCACGCGAAAACTACCGAATGAATTTTAATGAAACTTTACACTAATGTAGCTTACACGTCAGAATAACACATAGGCCATAATTTATACAGATATTGTGTGAATTTTACAAAATATAACGATAAGTGTCAAGTAGGAAAAAACTCTATCATAATGCTAAGTTAGGCCATTGACCTGTGCCACGGAACTGCATGATTTGATTCCTCCATCCCCATTCTGTAATCGGACATCTAGGGATACTCAGAAGCGCCACTGCTATATGGTGGATATTCCATTTACCCGAACGAAGCGATTTGCATCTTCGTTCGTCATGCGAACCGCCAGGGTATGGAATACTCTGCCTGAGGCTGTGTTTCCGGTTAAGTAGGTACAATATACTAACTGAAACGCACATGAGAGGACAAGGTCATCAAAGTACCTCCAACGGAAGCACTTTATACTTCTCTGGTCCCCAGAATTCAAGCTCTAATGGGGTTGGCTTTTGGATACCGCATCATCTTAACAACCATATGCTGGGATACAATCCAGTGTCCGATAGAATTATGTCCATAAATCTCAACACACGCCCCTGCACCATGAACGTTTTCGTGGTTTACGCTCCGACATCATCCTCAGATGACGATAAAATCGACGATTTCTATGTTAAACTGGAAATGACGTTGTCCAAAATCCCGAGCCGCGAAATAACATTGGTGATCGGTGATTTTAATGCCAAGGTGGGAAACACAGTGGATGATTGTCATATCAGGAACACTGTTGGAAAATACGGGTTCGGCACCAGGAACGAAAGAGGAACGAGATTGCTGGAATTTTGTATCGATCGAAGACTTACTATAAAGAACACCTGTTTCCAGCAACATCAAAGGCGGTTATACACGTGGACATCTCCCGGCGATCGTTGCCGCAATCAAATAGATTATATACTAGTTAACAGCCGCTGGAAGACCTCGATAACTAATGTGAAGACTTTTCCAGGTGCTGATTGTGGTTCTGACCACTGTCTTCTCGTAGCAAACTTTAAATTGCGTCTTAAATCAGTCAAAAACAGGCCCACAGTAAGACTACGCACACTGACAAAGTTAGAACAAGCAGGACTTCATACCGAACTCGATAAACTCATTTTAGAGCAGCCACCACCTCGTGAAGCAGATGGAAATGAATGCTGGGAATATCTTAAAGGTCAGTTATGGAAATCCATTGAAAAGGTCACTAGCAAAACTTCATGTCCACCTGCTCCCAAGCAAATGTGGCTCACTACGAACACCTGGAATATCATTCACGAGAGGAAAACCCTAAAATCTCAAGGAATTACTACCCAAGAAGACCGTGACAAATATTCAGAGTTGAGCAGGAACATACAGTCGAGCTGCCGTCGCGATAAAAATGAGTTTGTTGAGCGCATCTGTCTTGAAATCGAAGCGCACGCGTTGTAGATACAGAGCTCTGATCTGTTCAAAAAAGTAAATCTTCTTTCAAAACAGTTAAGGCCTAAAACGTGGATGATTGAGGATGAGGACGGCACACCACTTCAAGACTTGGAGGCAATATCGGAGAGATGGCGAAAGTACTGCGAGCATCTATACAAAAGTGAAGAGTCAATTCAATTACACCCTGACGCGTCCTCTTTTTGGAACAATGCCACTGAATTTGAACAACCGATTCTTCCCTCTGAGATTGCAGCCGCCATCACATCACTCAAGACTAGGAAAGCTCCTGGCCCAGATCAACTAACTGCTGAAATCTTACAAGCAATGGGCACAGCAGGGAAAGAGACTTTACATAATATCTGTGATAACGTCTGGCGCACTGGTAAATGGCCTCTTGATTGGACGAAATCGATAATTCTCCCTCTTCACAAAAAGGGCTCAACATTAAAGTGTGATAATTACAGGACCCTAGCCCTAATCTCCCACGCCAGCAAGGTACTCCTGCATGTAATTAACACTAGGATTCGCTACTTTCTCGATTGGCAGATTCCTCAGGAACAAGCCGGTTTCGTGAGGGGAAAGGGCACCCGGGAACAAATTTTTAATGTTCGCCAGTTGATTGAGGAGGCTAACGAATTTAACACACCTCTTGTATTATGCTTCATTGACTATAGTACAGCATTTGACAGTGTCGTCTGGTCGTCTCTGTGGAAAGTGTTACAAGAGCTTGGAGTTCCTCAACACCTCGTAGCACTGATACAGTCCTTATATTATAACAATCTCGGGGTGGTAAAGATCGAAAAAGCAACTTCTGGACCATTTTGTTTTGGGAAAGGAGTTAGGCAGGGCTGCATACTGTCTCCCATCCTCTTCAATGTGTTTGGAGAATACATCATTAGACGGACTTGTGAGGACTGGGAGGGAGGACCCACTGTAGGAGGCACAAAGTTCACCAATCTCCGTTACGCTGACGACACGACTCTCCTTGCCACCACTGAATCGGAGATGGCAGCACTCCTACACAAAATGGAAAGAATCAGTTTAGAGCTAGGTCTTAAGATCAACCACGCCAAAACCAAGCTGATGGTGGTGGACCGTGCTAACAAGCTGCATCTTACCGGTATGTTGGGATTGGAACTGGTGAATGATTTCATTTACCTAGGCGCTAACATAAGCAACACGGGGTCTTGCGAGAAAGAGGTCAGAAGGCGTATCGGCATGGCCAAAAGTGCCATGTCTCAGTTACACAAAATATGGAGAGACCGCAACATTTCACGGAAAACCAAGGTGAAGCTTGTCAACTCGCTGGTCTTCTCCATATTCAACTATGGTGTAGAGACATGGACCTTGAAGAAAGCGGATAGAGACCGAATCGATTCCTTTGAGATGTGGTGCTGGAGGAAGATGTTGCGGGTTCCTTGGACAGCATTCCGCACGAACGTCTCTATTCTTCGTGAGCTCAAAATAAAGATCCGCCTTTCCAATATCTGCCTACGTAGGCAGCTCGAATTCTGTGGCCATATCGCTAGAAAAGAGGGGCATAACCTGGAGCAGCTCATGGTTACTGGCAAGGTGGATGGCAAGCGCCCGAGAGGTCGTAGTCCATTGAGATGGTCTGACCAAATCCGCACGGCTTTGGACACCAACCTACATGACGCACTCCACGACGCCAAGGATAGGCATAAGTAGCGAGACACCATCCAGACAAAAGTACTCCAAGTGGGGTAATCACGACCCTCAGCAATGAGGACAACGACGCGAGGAGGAGGAGGTACAATATGGAGGTATTCAAGAAGCGAGTGAATAGGTATCTTCTGGGTAAGCGCGCTCCATCATCGATCGCATCATCACTTAACATCAGGTGAGATAGTGGTCAAGTGCTACACAGTTCGGAGTAAAAATAAATAAAAAAAATTGACCTCTATATACAGGACGCGACATCTCAAACGAGCAAAGTCGAATATGTAAGATAAGCCAGCCGGCATATCCTCACCCACACGCAGCTGGGCACTCATAGAGCTCATACGCGTTTTTCGACGAAAACTGTGTATGTGAAATACCATCCAGCATCCTTATATAATGCAAAAACCAGTCGGGTAAAACAAATAAAAGCGATGGAATCACTTTTCACAAATAAGTTCAGATTTTGGTATTTTAAACTCACCAGAATACATTATTATTTTGTCGATTTGTAATCGCGAAAGTTAACGCTTCACGACCGCATAGGCAGCCATGTTCACGGAGTGAAATTCATAGATTAAGTAGCCACAGTTATGAAAACTAGCAACATTGAGTCCATTACCTAGTTTTTACTAGGTAATGCTAGAAAAAAGTTTGACGTGCCTGTTTATCATCATAAGTCATAACTCAACTTCAACTTCTTTTTTGTGGGTGGCTTTAAGTCATAACTCCCAAATGGCTCAAAAAATTTGGATCAAATATTTGAAAAGTGACTTGATCAAGTGTTTTATTATTTCCCTCATAAATATATTACATTATGTCAATTACTCATAAGTATTCTCTTAATATAAGTAACTATATAAATACGTAAAATTCGGATTGAATAAAATATATTGTATATGATCGAAATATGTATATGTACTTAAATGTATGTATAATTATTTTATATGCCGAAGAAAAAGCCAGTTATCTGTATTTTGGTGTACAATTTAGTTTCAAAGAAAGCTCAAAAATATCGGAAGTAAAAACCAATTAGGTAGATACGTTATATAACCAAAGAAATTTTACATGGCATACCTTAGTAGTCGCAATAAGAATGAAACAATTTTGCCGGAAATGAAAAAACTTCAAATCACTGCTTTTTCTACTTTTACTCTTACAGTTACTTTTTTCATGGCATTTTGCGAATGCCCGCCTGGCTAGCGACCCCCTCAAGTTGAATATCTGACGCCAAGCACCTAACGGTGTGTTCCGGCAGCAGTCCTTGAGAGCCAGTGAAATTACAGGTACAGAGACTTAACATCTGTGTCTCCTGGGGACAGGCGCAGTGCAATTCATGACTTGTGGCGAAATGCATCTGTTATAGGCAGAGGTTAGTCTGCTTTTTTCCGGTGGTATGCCTTTAACAGCTTATTCCGTCATAATAGAAAAAAATTACATGTTTTTTTTATAATAAAATTATTCCAGAAATGGGCCGACCACAAAGTTTGCGAATCACTGCGCATATATGCATGAGCGAGAGCGAAACAGATGTAAATCATATACGTGAGACAGAGACGGCGATATTTGTCAAAATGGTGGAACCATAGGGAGACAACTTTTTTCATACCATTTACTGAGAGGAACATTGATTCATGTGTGACTTTCTATTAGACGTTTGAAATATTGTATTGATATTTTATAACAAAACATTCACATGAAAAAGAACCATAAACTTGTATTCTGCTGCAATCATGTTTAAATAAAGAGCCAATTTGGTAGTGACTCAAGCCTGTGATTCTTCGGGAGTAGAAGACCTTGTTTTCTTAGACCATGCTCTCGGCCAGGAGGAGTCTTGCTCTAGAAAGATAAATTTGATTGTGGTTGAAACATTTCAGTGTGATTTTAAAATCAATGCATATTGGGGTGAGTAAAATTAGGAACAAATATATGAATTTTACTAACTTTATTTCTTCATGCAAGCGATTTGCATTAATTTTTCTAAAATCTTAAATCGTTACGTAAACTTAAATATAGTTTTGAAAACCGTGCGTGAACTCAAGCGAACCGGGTTCCCCGTCCGATGGCCGCAGCAGTACTGAAGCGGATAGAGAGGAAACGTCGCGGCTTTGGCTAAAATGGACGGAAATTGCGTGAATTTGGGTATTTCCTTTGTATTATAAAAACGAATACCTATTTGGAAAATATAACGTGTATACGTTATAGAAAACTGATACACAAGATAAAACCTTTAGAATAATGGTTTTAATCAACAAAATACAAGTAAGATTGATTGAAGGTAAAAGTCGTTATGACAGCCTGTCTGTTTACAAACACCCATAGAGCTTGAAAGAGTTTCGTATCACTACATTCTTCCAGGCAGAAAAGTAATCAATTCAGTTCAGAATATAATCATCGTAGTTGGCCTTCGTTGCCGCGTTGATCTTCGCTCGATAGTGGCTGGTTCTTCAGATGTAGAAGGAAAGTTATCTAAGTGTTCAGCAGCTGGAATTGTTTCAACTGCCAAATTGCTTTCATCTATACCGTTCATACTCTGAGAATTATAAAAATCTTCATCACTTGCTACGAACGATTCTCTAGACTCGTTCAGTATCTCAGGTGCTTCTTGTATTATCTGACTATCTTGTCCTAATGGTGCTAAGTGACGGTTTGAGACAGTGGATTCCCGACCGTCAGCAAGGCGAACATAGGAATAGTCCGGATTTACATGAAGCAATGTTACTTTCTCTACCACCGGTTGATACTTGTTCGCCCGGTTAAATTTTCGCATTAACAGTTGTTCTGATTCTGTCAACCAAGTGTGTATAGAGACTCCATTTGTCGATCTTCTGGTGTGGTTAAACATCCTTTCATGCGGTGTACAATGAGTAGCTGTACATAATAGGCTCCGTATGGTATGTAAAGCTTGAGGAAGAACTTGTTCCCAATTTTCTACTGATTTGTTGCAGGATCGTAAAGCCAATTGTATCTTTTTGCACAGTGTCCCATTGAAATGTTCTACTTGTCCATTTCCTCTTGGATTGTAGGGAGTAGTCCTAATGGAAGCAATTCCACGTAAACTTAAGAAATTCTTGACTTCTGCAGACATGAATGAAGTACCTCGATCTGAATGAAGATATGACGGCAAACCAAACAGCATAAATATTTCATTTAAATGCTTTATTACCGTTGTAGAACTCATGTCAGCACATGGAAATGCAAATGGAAAGCGTGAGTAATCATCAATAACAGTAAGTATATACTTATTTCTCGTGTTGGAAGGTACATGGCCTTTGAAATCAATGCTTAATCTTTTCATTGGTGAAGTAGCTTTATCAAAGTAGGCTCTGGCAGAGTTGTTCTATAAAATTTAGGTTTAATTTCAGAGCATATTCTGCAGGAGTTAGTCATTTCTCTGATTTCATCGATTGTATAAGGCAAATTCTTTGATTTTATCCAATGGTTCATGCGTGCTATTCCAGGATGACACATGGCTTCATGCAATGACTCCAGTTTCTCGGTTCGTGCTGGTATTGAAGCACATACTCGTGAAAGTGCATCTGCAACATCATTTTGTTTACCTGGACGGTACACAATATCATACTTAAATGGTGCCAAATCCAAGCGCCATCTCTGTATTTTCTCGTTCTTTATTTTACTCGTCACTTTATTGTCGAACATAAATGAAACAGATCGCTGATCAGTAATGAGGGAAATGGTCTGCCAATGAGAAAATGGCGCCATTTCCTTAGTGATTCAACTATAGCGTAAGCTTCTATTTCTATCGATGAGTGGTTAAGTTCACTGTTGTTCAGCATTCTAGAGAAAAATGCAACTGGTCGACCAGATTGTGATAAAGTCGCTGCACTTGAATGATTGGACGCATCCGTTTCCACCGTGAACGGTGAGTTATGGCTAATAGCATGAATAGCAGATTTAGCAATGTCAGTTTTTAGTTTATTAAAACTATGATTTAGTTCGTCATTTAATGGAAATACTTGTGTATGGGCGAGGTCGTGAATTCGTTCTGAGAAGTTTGGAATCCATTTGCTGTAATGAGCAAACATTCCTATTGTTCTTCTCAGTGCAGGTAAATCGCTTGGTGGTGGCAGACTTAATAGTGTTCGTAAGCGATCACTGTCAGGTTTTATTATATGGTCCTTAATATTATATCCCAAAATATCAATAGAGTTTTGAGAAAACTTACTCTTTTCCTTGTTATGAGTGAGACCATATTATTGAGCTGCCATCATAAATCTCCTCAGATTTTCATCATGCTCTTCTTGGTTTTTACCACAAATGGTTATATCATCGAGATACGCGTACGTTCCCTGTAGTTCTTCTTTACGAATTACCCAGTCGATAGTTCTCTGAAAACTGGAAACACCGTTGGTGACACCAAATGGAGTACGCCGAAATTGGTAAAGATTTCCCAAAGCTTCAAAAGCAGTGAAGTGGCGTTCTTTTATCAGGATCGGGACCTGATGGTAAGCGCTTTGTAAATCTACAGCACTGAATACACTGTATTCTGAAATATGAGAGACCAATTCTTCTATGTTTGGTAATGGATATGCGTCAAGTTGCGTATATCTATTTATAGTCCTGGAATAGTCGATAACAAGACGTTTTTTATGATTTGAATTCTTGGTAATGAGAACTTGTGCCCTCCATGGTGACGTACTTTTTTCAATTACTCCTTGAGCCAGAAGTTTTTTATTTCGTCTCCAATAAACTTTTTATCATCCTCACTATATCTTCGAGATTTTATAGCAATTGGCTTGCAATCAGGAGATAGATTTGAAAATAAAGGTACAGCAGGTACGCACGCTGCAGCAACACTGCACACTTTAATAGGATTCTTCGTTCCTCCAAATGAGAATTCTAGTGAAGAATGCTTCTGTAATATGTCATGTCCAATGATCAGGTCAGAGCACAGGTTCTTGACAATCAGTAGGTTAAGGCCCTCGTAATCATAATCTCCAATTTTAGCTGATGTGTAGGTCTGTCCCTCTACTTGAGACGTAAGAGAAGTTGAAGCCATTAATATAGTTTGACTGCAATGTTTCTTCTTTAAACGACATAGCTTGAAGAAATCGTTGTCTATAAAGCTTACAGAACTGCCTGTATCGATCAATGCTTGAGCGCGAATCCCTTTTATGTAAGCTGTTACAGTAGCTTTCTTCGAGGAATCTGGTGACGCTGCTGTGATACATGCTGAGCCGATATTTTTATTTTCATCAACTAAAACTGCAGCACTGTTAGGTTTTTTACTTCGACATACCTTAGCGTAGTGTCCCTTCTTGTCACAAATCTGGCAGATGGCATTGACAGCTGGACAATCTCTTCTATTATGTACAAGACCCCCACAGAAGTAATACTTTCTTTTAGATGACGCTATTGCTAATAGTTCCTGATTTTCTTCTAAACTTTTAACAGCACTCAAATTTGAAACATTGTAGCTCTGTAAACTCATCTCAGCCATTTCCAACGATAGAGCTTGATTGCAAGCTTCATCGAGAGTCAATGATAGATTTTCTAGTAATCTTTGTCTAATTTTGTGTGATTTTATACCAGAAATAAACGCATCTCTGATACTATCACATTTATTATTTTCAGCATCTACTTTTTCAAATTCGCAGTCTTTTGCCATTAATTTTAAAACACGAATATAAGCGTTGATATCCTCTTCATTCTGCTGCTTCCTAGTCGCAAGTATGTTTGAAGCGCTCGTAGCCAAGTTTGCTTAGCCATTCTGAATCGATCAGCACAGTTAAGCAACGTCCGCCGCGGTCATGACTTGGATGGGTGACCGCTGGTGACATTACTACTGAGCGCTTCCGTGCTTCGGAGGGCACGTTAAGCCGTCGGTCCCGGTTGTTGTCTTAGGATAGCAGTCGTTACAGCATGGTGGTAGGGCACTTTGCAAATGCCCGCCTGGCTAGCTACCACCCTCAAGTTGAAAATCTATCGCCAAGCACCTAACATAAAGGTGTGTTCCGGCAGCTGACCTTGAGAGCCAGTAACTCTAGGTTAGTCTGAATAACATCCTCGACCACATCATCACTTACCATCAGGTGAGATAGTGGTCAAAGGCTAACATATAGGCATAAAAAAAAAAAAATGTGTCTTGCATAAATTATATTCTTAGGCTTGACATATATGTTATTAAGTGTACTTAAAGCAGATCCCGTACGTTGTACATTCGCTTATAAATGAGTAAATTCTCGAGGATAAATGATTAATCAGTAAATCAAGTTTGATTTTACCATCTTTTTCACTTTTTCCGCAGAATGACAAGAAACTTTCAAATGTCCTCTTCCACTTCGACCAATATAAAATGAATTTTATATTGGTCGAAGCTCTTCCAGTGCTCCCATTCCTTTGAAGCGGAGCTGTCTGATGGATCTATGTCTAATTTAGCAAGACGTAGAAATGATTTCATTTTATTAGAACATTTTGTTGATTAAATTGATAAATAAGATAAAACCTTTATAATAATGGTTTTAATCAACAAAATACAAGTAAGATTGAATGAAGGTAAAAGTCGTTATGACAGACTGTCTGTTTACAAACTTGTAGTGTGTTTACAAAGTTGTAACTTGTAGAGCTTGAAAGAGTTTCGTATCACTACAATAAATAATTAATACTAAATTGATCTAAAACTGATGACTTTCCGTGAAATATTTACGCCGTACTTAGGGTTTATTTAGTTTTTTAGATATAACTTTGGATTTTTTTTTGATCAAGGAAATTTAAAGTAATCGTTTTTCTAAATTGTACGATTTATAGAATGAATCCTTAAATATTATATACATGAATTGCAGAACTCAAAATTAAGAAATAAAGATACAGCACGGGATCAAATGAACCACAATCACGTATTGCTGCCTCGGTGCAGGCTTAATTTAAATAGTTTAACGGAAAATACAATATAATGGTGCAACGAAAAAGGTGCGATAATTGACGAGGCAAAGACCAACCAAAATTTATTTAGTTTGTAGCTGTTGGGATTGTTCATTTTATTTTTTTATATTTTTACAGGTAGACTTTATTCTTTTTGGGGTATTGCTTTTGCTAACACCTGTTCCATTTTTTCAAAATGGCCGTTGAGCTAATGTTGGATTTCTACGCGCAATGAGTTTATTTTAAAATGTCAAGTGGTCTGTTGTTCTGATTTTTTTTACTGCAGCAGCAAAGTTACGCAAAATCTTTTAGCTCAAACCATTGTTTATTAAAATATTTGTTTCATTTTTTTTGTACTTCTTTGGCTATATTCAAAACATTGTTATTAGTTTTATTAATAAACTGTTCAGGTGAGCGTGGTAAGCAGGGATATTACTTTTATAGCAGAAGTTGAATAGCATAAGCTATGTGTGCAGCGCAATGTGCTTGCGTAGGTTTGATCACTATAATCACCATGCCAGGACAGCAAACAAATAAAAGAACAGATGGTGAATGCTACAAACTGTATTCTTATGATACACATGTAGAATTGCTTTATAATAAATCTCTGATTGCTTAAATTAACATGGATTACATCGGAGAGCAAAAATATCAAAAATGTACGAGGCACGACTTGACATAGAAGATAAAGCGAACGGGAATAGAGACTACACCACAGTACTTACATAGCTAAAGGCACAAGTGCTGCCATAGATAAGAAAAAACGAATCTAGTTTGTAAGGCATACATCACACTATACTAATACTTCCCCTTATGCCTTATAAACCTGAACAAAATAGCACAACAAACATGACACTACAATTAACATTCCATTACATGAACATACAGCTCACTTAAAATTATAAACATTAGATGTGCATACAAATTGTCTAAGCATAAAAAATTAAGGCCTTACCATCCAACAATGGAACACTCCATGCACATAATTGACTGATTTAAACAAATTCAAAAACATAATCAACATGGCCTTACACACAACTCTTCAGTAAGCTTACAGTGTCGTTTTGAATTTAAAACTTTAGTTAATACATCTGCCGTCATTTTCTCTGTACATAAATACTTCAAAGTCATAAATCCATTGTGCACCAAGTCTTTTACAAAGTAGTATCTGACATCTATGTGCTTAGTGCGTTTGTGACAAACCTCTCTATTATCAATTATCCTATGGGCACTCTGGTTATCATTGTACACAGTAATATTCAAACATATATTGGGTATTATTTCTGACAAAAATTGTTTTACAAAACATAACTCTTTTGATACATCACATATTGCTAAAAATTCAGCTTCAGTACTACTTAAAGCGATTGCCCTTTGTTTTCTTGATTCCCAACTCACTATGTTATTGCCTAATTTAATTAAATAACCAGTATAAGATTTTCGATCTATGTCATTGGCCCAGTCTGAATCGGTAAACGCGCATAGTGACAATTCTTTACCTTTTACAAAATGTAAACCATAATTAATTGTTCCTGCCAAATACCTTAGCAAATGTTTAGCTGCCTGCCAATGAATTTTACCAAAACAGTTATTAAACTGGCTTAATTTACTGCAAGTGAATGCCAAATCTGGACGTGTAGATACTGCCAAGTACATGACTGAACCAACTAACTGTCTATACTTATACACTTCTTGGTTTAAACATTCACCTTCTATTAATAACTTATTTCCAGGAACCATAGGTGTTGACACAGGTTTGCAATCAAGCATATTAAACTTCTTTAAAATATTCTTAATGTAGACTGATTGGTCCAGCGTCAGAAACCCATTTTTCCTGTCTCTAGTTACACGGATGCCCAAATAGCTTTGCAAAGGACCCAAATTCTTAGTATTGAATTCTTTTTGTAATACATTCAATAGTTTGCCTTTACACACACTGTCTTTACGGTAAAACAAATAAAAGTCATCAACATACAAAGCTATTATAACATAATCATTTTTAGTTTTCATAGAATACACACAAGGTTCACTTTTACATTGTTTAAAACCGTTTTTACATAGCACTTCGTGTATTCTTATGTTCCACATCCTACTGGACTGTTTTAGTCCATATAGACTTTTCTGAAGCAAACAAACTTTTTCATTGTTAGTACTGAAACCCTTTGGTTGCTCCATATAGATAGTTTCATCTAATTTACCATTGAGGAATGCAGTGGTTACATCGATATGATCAATATTCAAATCATATTCATTAGCTAAACTAAACAGTAACCTCATTGATGAATGGCGTACAACCGGAGAGAAGGTCTCGTTGTAGTCAACTCCCTCTTTCTGGCTAAACCCTCTGGCCACAAGACGAGCTTTATATTGAATAAAGTTACCAGATGCATCATTTTTGACTTTGTAAATCCACTTACTCTTCACAATATTTTTATTTTTTTGGCCTATCTACAAGTAACCAAACATTATTTTTTAAAAGTGAATTGTATTCGCATCTCATAGCTTCATGCCAGTCCTCTGCATCAATACTGGACACAGCTTCTTCATATGTTATTGGCTCTAAACTATAATTATAATTATTTACCATAAAAGACATCTCAAAATCTGCAAACCTCTTTGGTCTTACTGACCGAGTCGAGCGCACAGACCTGTCCTCAGACGTTGACGGCGGGGGAGAAGAAACCTGGACAGCTTCCCCACGAGCAGACCCTGCTCCCGGTGAACATTCCGTGCCGCTTGCAGAACCATCAGTGAGTGGATCACTCTCACTCACAGTGCAATACTCATCCTCGTCAGTATCTGATAATATTAAAGAATAATTATGATCCTTCTTAATATTTTCAACTGTGTTATTACTTTCATTCATAACTTTTACATCACTGACATTACTTTCATTCATGTCTACATGACTATGTATCACAGTACTTTCATTCCTGCTACATTCTTCTGTGTTACTCTCATTCACACAACTATTTATCACAGTACTATCATTCCTGCAACATTCTTCTGTGTTACTCTCATTCACACAATTATTTATCACAGTACTATCATTCCTGCTGCTTTCTTCTGTGTTACTATCATTCACACAATTATTTATCACAGTACTATCATTCCTGCTGCTTTCTTCTGTGTTACTATCATTCACACAATTATTCATCATTTTATATTTCACACACATATCACTAATATTCATAAAACTGTAATCATTACTTGAATGTCCATAATTATAAAATGTATTCTCTAAAAACACAATGTCTCGTGACAACACAACCTTCCTTGGATCACAACAATCTGCAACTCTGAAACCTTTAGTTGTCTCAGAATAACCTACAAAGACATGTGGTTTGCTTTTAGGATCCAACTTACTGCTTTTACTGCTAGGTACCTTTACATATGCCATACAGCCAAAAACTCGTAGGTGACTTAGGTCAACTGCTGAACCAGTCCACACCTCCTCTGGAATCCGTCCACCCAAAGCTGCTGTTGGAGATCGGTTTTTTAAATAAATAGCCGTCATAACGGCTTCTCCCCAAAATCGACGGTCCAGACCTGATGTCTGTAACATACACCTTGACTTTTCCATTAGTGTACGGTTCAACCGTTCTGAAATAGAATTCTGCTGCGGACAATATGGTACGGTTGTCTGGTGAATAATTCCTCGTGTATCTAAGTACTTTTTCATCTTAGCATTGCAATATTCACCCCCATTGTCAGACCTGAGACATTTCACAAACAAACCTGTTTGCTTCTCAACCATAGCTACAAAATTTACAAAACAATCATATAACTCTGATTTTCTCTTCAGCAAGTAACCAAAAGATTTTCTCGTGCAGTCATCAGTGAATGTGAGCAAATATTTTGCCCCTCCCCAGCTACTTGGTAATGGGCCACACACATCAGAACACACAAGCGCTAACGGAGCCTCCGCAACCTTGCTTGGTCCTTTTGGGAAAGGTAAAGCGGTCTGCTTCCCCTCCAGGCATGGGATACAAATTTTGTCATTCTCTTTCTCATCCTGTAACATAGGAACATTAGAAAACCTATCCCTAATATTGCCTAGATCCCTGTAATTTAAGTGTGCCAACCTCTTGTGCCAAACATCAATGGGCACTGTCTCTGTAGCCACTGCGGAACTCGTTGTCTCTCGCCCAAGTGAGAGTAAAGAGTTCTCCTTACTGCAAAATGACTCACCTGATGAACTCACATTTAATCTATACATCCCATTTTGTAAATAAGCTACAGCTACCTGGTTGCTTTTCCTATCAGTTATACTGCATCCCCTCTGATCAAAGTTTACATTGTAACCTCTACTAATCAATCTACTTACAGATATTAAATTTGTGGAAAGTTCTGGTACATATAAAACGTTACACAATCTCTGTACCCTATCATTTAAATTTAAGCACACCTCACCTATGCCTTTACACTGCAGTTGCTCATTGTTTGCAACTGTCACCTTATTATTATTAAATACATTTTCTGAAAAAATATGAAAACTGTCTCTGTCTTTACACATGTGCGAAGTGCAGCCACTGTCCACGTACCAAAGGCTTCCATTATGACTACCCGTTCTGGTTGCCATAGCATGCTGCTCTGTGCCTTGTTTGTTATCACGTTTTAACTTGTAACAATCCTTCTTCATGTGTCCGACCTTCTTACAGTAGTTACAGCGACCTCTAAAACGCGTCTGTGGCTTTCTTGAAATAAATGCAGTGTTATTGTTATCTGTATCTCCCTTTCTGGATTCTTCCTGCAATAGTCTGGTACGAACAACTTCACTTGTAAGCTTGTTAGTTATGTTTAGTGTTTCCAAATTCGATACAAGTGGGTCATACTCTGAAGATAATCCGCTCAACAAAATTTCTGCAACCTCACTGTCATCTATTGATTTTCCTATATCAGCCAGCTGCTGTACAAGAGTCATAACTGCTTCGATATGTTCAGACATGCAGCTATAAGAACTATAATCAATTTTATGAAGCTGGCGCAACAATAAAACTCTTCTTACTAAGCCAGAATCTTGGAACACGTCGGACAAATTTTGCCATGCTTCTTTTGCACTTTTGGCATTACGCACATATTGGAAAAGGTTACTTTGTACTAGTAAACATATTCGTGCCAAGGCTCGCTGGTCACTAACGTCGCCGGGCTGGGTGCTTCCACTCTCCACAACACTCCATAATCCATCATGCATTAAGCTCATTTTAATTTGAAACTTCCACGAGTAATAATTCTTAGCACCTTGTAGTTTCTCTATGTGCCAACTTTGATTACTAAAAACATTCACCGGTGTCACTGACCTTGTATTATCCGTCATCTTGAACTTTATTGTTAATTTTCTTCCGGCGGTGGCGAGGAAACAATTGCTATGATTTCCTGTGTGATCTACAGGTTCTGTAATCCTGGGCCCATAACCTTTTATAGCAGAAGTTGAATAGCATAAGCTATGTGTGCAGCGCAATGTGCTTGCGTAGGTTTGATCACTATAATCACCATGCCAGGACAGCAAACAAATAAAAGAACAGATGGTGAATGCTACAAACTGTATTCTTATGATACACATGTAGAATTGCTTTATAATAAATCTCTGATTGCTTAAATTAACATGGATTACATCGGAGAGCAAAAATATCAAAAATGTACGAGGCACGACTTGACATAGAAGATAAAGCGAACGGGAATAGAGACTACACCACAGTACTTACATAGCTAAAGGCACAAGTGCTGCCATAGATAAGAAAAAACGAATCTAGTTTGTAAGGCATACATCACACTATACTAATAATTACGGTATGGGTATTTACAGATACGTTTTCGGTAAATACCGTAATTAAATAAGGGTAACAGGTATATATCTGTTAGCATAATTGCGATACGATTACCGAATTCCACATCGGCACGGTAATGTTATCTATACAGTCATTATCTAGCTAGACAAACTTCATAGAAACGGACGAAACGCCAGTTATACCTACGCGCCTCGTTCTCGGCCCGCGCTCAGTACGCAGACAGTCGCGTCTGTGCCGCAGTGACGAATGGACGGTGTGTTATTATTTTAACAATAAACGCGCGATATTTGAGAGAGCAGCGTTATTAAAATAAAATAGAGTAGAACAAGGTGGTGGATGCTGACTATACATAGAAACTGAACAAAATACGTATAGAAAAAAAATGTTATTCACAATACAATAATTATTACCATATTTTAACGTGTCAACTTGTATATTACGTTCTTTTTCGTATAAATAGTATGGAAAACTATCTTGCAGAACTTTATGCGGAGCCATCTGGAGAATTTGATAATTTTGTTCGAATGTCTTGTTACAAAAGTTAGGTTAGTTAGTTAGTAGGTACCTAAAGAAAGAAATAAAAACTGCAAGAAGCACTCGTGCACTCTCGTTCGCTTCCCGAAGAACACTGATGCGTCGTCAGACGTGTGGATAGGATAGACACCGAGCTCTCGCGCTGAAACCCTTTGATCCGTGACACACAAACCGACAGCAAACGCACAGACGAGCAAATCACCCCGTCTACACGTCGGCGGACGCTTCCGCCGATGACATCTGCAGACGAATCTGTCTACATGTAGAGGATGCTTAAGATAACCTGGAAACTGAAAGGTAATGCTATAAAATAATTTTACTTACTAGTTAAATTTCTGGTTTCTCAAAAACTGCTACCGTAACACACTGGTAGGTGCTTGGCAACGGATTTTTTTGAGGATGGTAGCTTGATGGCAGATAGCATGGTGGTAAGGCATAATGCCCGCCTAGCTAGCTACCACGCCCAAGTAGAAAATCTGTCGCCAAGCACTTATCGGTGTGTTCTGCTATGTGTCCTTGAGAACTTGGTAGTAGAGGATTTTGCGAATGCGCGCCTGGCTAGCTACCACCCTCAAGTATAAAATCTGTCGCCAAGCACTTATCGGTGTGTTCTGCTACATGTCCTCGAGAACCAGTAATTTTGCGTGGTGGTAGGGCATTTTGTGAATGCTAGCTACCACCCTCAAGTAGAAAATCTGTCGTCAAGCACCTAACGGTGGGGTCCGGCAGCTGTCCTTGAGAGCGAGTAACTAGGTTAGATTGAACAACATCTTCGACCACATACTCACCATCAGGTCATATAGGCTATACCTCAATAAAAATACTATCTACGAGTATATATTTTTACAAAAGGTCCGAAATACCTATGATGTATATTTTTTTATTTATATATATTATCTGTACCTACTTGCCATACACAATACATCTACTACACCGAGAGTGTAAAAAATCTTAGCATCTACATAGGTACATGGAACACTTACTTACTGAAAGTAATATTTGAAACTAATAATGTTATTGCTCCCACTTATGTGTATGTCTCCAGCTTACTCAATTGAAATTTCTTAATTCTGAATATGCCAATATTTAGAGCAGATTTAGTGCAATTATGAATACCAACTCAAAATTTAGGTGCCAAATAAACTTCGATGCTACACGTGATTATAAGTGTGTTAGCTGGCGTTATGGTCTCCAGCTGACACATGCTGTATATACGAAACGGCTAAAGGTGTGATTATATACTATAGCCAGGGATTTAGCGCATAATTTGTGCCAGTAGCACAAAAAAATTGAAACACCTTACTTGAAAACTGTAGTAGTAATGACCCGATTACAACGTGTAAGCTGGGGACCACGTGTCTACAGCTGCTCATCTGTATCTTCTGAACGAATGGGCCTACGACTTTGTTTAATATGTCAAAATTTAGCGCCAAATTTGTGCCATCGGCACTAAAATTTTCAAGTCTGTGGCTATTAAGGTTTTGGAGCTACAAGCTCAAATAAACGTGTAAGCTGGAGACACATGTCCCCAGCTAGCACATGCTGTACAGCTCAAAGGGGAAAGGCTAGACTACTGTTTAATATCTTAAAATGTTGGGTAGAATTTGTGCCATCGGCACCAAAATTTTCAAAACAATGGGCCTCATAGTTTTTCCGTAACAAGCAAAAACATTTCTTCCCGCCTAAATATTTAAATATTTCGTTAAAAATGTTACTGTACGCGGCGTTGCCGTCCCGTTCGCTGTAACTGCAATCTGTTTTGAACCTTATTTCTATAGCGTTTGAACTTACTTTTTGCTTTCACGTTAAGGATATGTGGAAGAAGTTACAAAGAAACAGTAAATGTATAGACTAGGAGAAGGTGTTGTGTAGTTTGACAACCATATAATGCCAATATTTACAAGATATTATGTTGGTAGGTATTTTTTCTCTCAGAATGTTGACGTATTTACTAGATCTCTATTACATCCTCTTTGTTTGACCAAGATATTGCTTTCTAATCTAATCCTACACTACATCTATCAGTGATAACACTGATAACTGGTTACGAATATACTGTAATTATAAAATTTAATTTGAAAAAAAAGAAAATTGGTAAAAAGATAATTGTTCGTAATTCTGTTATGGAAAACCAACCAACATTAAGTGATATATACAAGTTCTTAGTTTGTTTGCAAACGTCCAAATTGGTATAGCATTTACAAATCATGATGTAGAAAGACCGGGTTTTACCCGGATTATTTGTAAACCCCTACTGGACGCCTCCCGGACACCCTCTAGACTAGGACAAATCCGGGGAATCCCGGACGGATGGCAGCCCTACGTATGCTGCATGCCGTAACAGAACAGGTACTTACCAAACGACGGCGTTGCTATGGTAAATGTGTAAGGGAAGTAAATAATGTTGTTTAAAAAAAATCGTAGGTATTAATCCCGCACAAGACTATATTTTTTTCTCTCGTAATTTTGTTATTTATGAGTACCTACTAACTGTGCCGAGCTAACTATAAACAACGCATGTGACATTTTTTGTGAAATTGAAATGTATACATAATCGGAATCTACGGAACGAGATCTATTTGAATCAATTACCCAATTTTTTTTTACCTAAAGTGCAATATATTCATATTTCTTCTAAGGAGAAACAACGCATTGCTCTATGCGTTAAACATTTCTAACAAAGATCCTAAGCATAAGCAGCGTAAGAGCAGATGTGATTTAATCTTTGGGATTATTCGATTCGTTTTCAAAGGCTGAATAAGCATAGGAACTTTATATCCATGTAGAATGTTTATGACTAGTATTCAATAGAAGAATTGTTTTCGAATACTATACTAAAGCAATAGAACATATATTTCTTCTAGTAAAACATTAGTCAAAATTTTAGGTGTCATGTTTTCTGTTGCCGCTTGCTAGTAAGTGTCTGTCACGTCGCTATAGTTACAACTTTCCGCTTTGATTTCTGGTCTGTGTGTGTGGAGTGTGTGGTTTCTAATGTGTGTGTGGAACACACTTTTTCTCGTTTGGTAGACAGACACAAAAAGCGGGTTAACAGGACAACAAAATACCGAATTTGTAAAGGAAATAAGAATCGCACTAACAGAAGAAGAGAATACCGATTTATCCAGTAAAACAGGAAACGAGTTAACAGAAGGACATAATATTGATTTATCAAGCTTAACAGGAGAATAAAAACTCCGTCTTACCGCCGGAAATAAGATACAGCAAATTAAATTATATAAACATAATACTGACCAAAATCCTAGCACTAGTAAAGGCTGCAATATATCTGGAAATCAGTTCGAAGAAGCAAAGAAAGAAGAAACGTTTCAAAATAGGCAATTTAAAAAAGATAAAAGCTTTCATTATAAGATCCATACAATATCATGACATGCAAACACAAATGCACTATTAAAATAATCGATGACATTTAATCAGGGACCGTACAACCCCGGTTTTCGGTTAAGCCTTTCGAAAGGGTTTTTCATTTATCAAAAACCATTTCTATGAGGTTACCAATTTAAACGGTTACCCTGCCTTCAACCCAACGATAGGGTAACCCTATGCTTATGGTTTTCGATATAAGCGGTATTTGTAACTTTCTGTAACCTTAAAAGAAACTGTAACACTAACCAAAGGGTAACCCTACCAAAGGGTAACCCTTCCATAGGTTAGGGTTACCCTTTCGTTTGGGCTTTTGTTTCTAGAAGTATCAATAACCCTTTACACCATAGGGTAACCCTTTGCTTAGGGTTTTCGAATGAAGAGGTATTTGTAACTTTTTAAAAACCTGGGTTGGTGGTGGGTAACCCTGGGTTACCCTATACTTTGGGTTTTTGATCGTAAATGTCTTATTTGAAAGGTGAGGGGAAAAACGTGTTATATAATAGTTACCTAAAATCCATTAGTCATTCGGCTTGGGTTGGGAGTGCGGTAAGTTAAAATACCTGAGTTAGTGGTTTATACTAGCCATTTATATAAAAAAAATATTGCATTTAAGTAAAACTCTACCTAATTGATTGGCCCAAAACTAAGTATCCCTTAAGTTTGCGCATTTTTCACTAGCGGCCACTACAAGTAAGTAATATTATATTACAAGTACATAAAATATTATGTAACCTACTTATATATAGATAGGTACTTAATATTTTCGCAAATTAGGTTTTGAATCATTTAAATTTTCCCGGTAGGTATATCTGATCTTTTGAATTATCCGGTATCTTTATTTTTAGTCAAACTGAGTCTTTATCCATGAGTTCTGTGATGAAAAGTATAAATAGGTAGGTATTTTATACTAGGGTATCTATAATCTCCTCACGAAACTTTACCCAATCTAAGCCGTTACAGAGCTGATGGGTAAAAAACTGGCCAAGAGCGAGTCGGACTCATACATCGATAAAGGTTTTGTATAGTTCGCGCAAATCTTTATGAGCCCCTCGAACATCGCGCTTCTGGTTGCGCAGATATTATATTTTAGGTTTCAGAGGGACCCGTAAGGGGTTTGAGGACGGCGCGCGGTGCTGCCCGCGTGCCTATACACAGCGTCTCATACCCGCGCCCATGTAGCCCATATCCATTTTCGCTGTAAATTTTTATTATACGTGAATATTTAAGCTGAATCTTCTAATTATTTACTTGTTATATTGAAAGAAAAGTTATTAAATTTATATATATATATATATATATGATATAAAAATCAAAATACCTCTTTTCTAATAAAAAGTTATTTTGTTTTTTTTTATTTAAGCACAGAAAATGTTGATGAGAAAAGAAAATCATAAATAAGTGTTAATTATGCACCACTTCAAGAAGTTGTTTCTTTTCCGCGAACTATACCCAGTTATTAATTCAGGATTTTGCGGGGAGTGCCGAATCGTACTTGCGAACATTTTAGTAGGAATTTGTTGTCCTTCTTTAGTATACTAATATTTTGTTCTTTGGTAGATAGCGTTATTACTCTATAGGTGAGACTTATCCACTTATTAGAACGTCTTATTGCGTCTTTTACGGCAAGTTGAAGGGTTTGTGCAGCGCAGAGCATTACACGTGGCTTGATCGATTCACTGTTCATGGTGTTGATAATGCTATCAACATTTAATACATTTTGACTTTCTTCTTGTGCAACACTAATAAAGTTTTGTGGCTCTGCATAATCGTATTCGTTATCATCATCGTTGGATTGGGAGTCAAAATCTTGGGCTTCTGTGCTGCAGTGTTCTATCAGTAGTATTGTATTTTTTTTTAAGTTACTTAACAATACGACACATTATACACCGACACATAAATCCTTAACTTTTTCAGAGATTGATATTTCTTTAGACGTACATGGCTGGGGTGTGTTTTCTTTATTTATGTTAGATAAATGTAAATACTCTTCTGGATGTTTAATTGGTATATGTCACTTCGGTGGTAACACGAATTGCTCATTTATCTCTTTTTAACAACAGATATGACGCATAATATTTGAACGTTCTTTCCTTGTCATTACAAACTGCATATACATGGGCGTAGGTATGTATATAGGTAAATTCTAGTAAGCTTTTAGAGCAGTGGTGTTCGGATATAACTAATCTATGTAAGTATTTCAAATCTCTGCCTAACTATACTTACCTTTGCTTTGCTAAAACCTTTGCTTCTTAAAGCTTTGTTTTAGGACACTTGTTTGGGAATGGGGCACCTTATGATCCCCGTAGTCCCAAACAATGATTAATTGATCAATTAACAAATGCTATGGATTTTTTGTTAGGGATACGCTCCTTTGTCCTCGATGTTGTCCGCCCGCCAACAGCTTGCTCATCCTTCCACCAAAAGGAACGCACGGCGTCCAAAATAACGGTCACTCACACAAATAAACCACATGTTTATATTCACTAATATCTATAGCAATCCTTGCTAGCACATCCGATCGCCGCGACCGGAAACCTGTCTAACTCCGTTTGTTTGGAATAAACGTACGTCCGCGTACGAGAAAACCTTAGAGCGCACTGACTGCCCTTCAAAATCAGAGGTGAACGCAATTATAGACTTTATAAAGTTAAAAAAATCAATTTCATTATTTTTTTTTTAAATTTTATTTTAAAAAGAAGATCAATTTATTTAACTGTCGGCGTCGGTATCAGAAAGGGCGTCGGCGTTGTTGTCAGTAAAAAAATAAGTGTCAGTGTCGGAATAGGCGTCGAACTCGGTGTCAGTGTCGGAAAAGGTGTCGGTATTAAAATTGGTGACAGCATCAGCGTCGGTGTCCGAATAGGTGTCAGTTTCGGTGTCGCATCGGCGTCGGCGTCGGCGTCGGTGTCATTGTTGGAATAGGTGTCGGCGTCGGCGTCGATGTCATTGTTGGAATAGGCGTCGGTGTCGGAATAGGTGTCAGTTTCGGCGTCGCATCGGCGTCGGCGTCGGCGTCGGTGTTATTGTTGGAATAGGTGTCGGCGTCTGCGTCGGAGTCATTGTTGGAATAGGCGTCGGTGTCGGAATAGGTGTCAGTTTCGGCGTTGCATCGGCGTGGGCGTCGGCGTCGGTGTCATTGTTGGAATAGGTGTCGGCGTCGGCGTCGTTGTCATTGTTGGAATAGGTGTCGGCGTCGGCGTCGGTGTCATTGTTAGAATAGGCGTCGGTGTCGGAATAGGTGTCAGTTTCGGCATCGCATCGGCGTCGGCATCGGCGTCGGTGTCATTGTTGGAATAGGTGTCGGCGTCGGCGTCGGTGTCATTGTAGGAATAGGCGTCGGTGTCGGAATTGGTGTCAGTTTCGGCGTCGCATCGGCGTCGGTGTCATTGTTGGAATAGGTGTCGGCGTCTGCGTCGGTGTCTTTGTTGGAATAGGCGTCGGTGTCGGAATAGGTGTCAGTTTCGGCATCGCATCGGCGTCGGCGTCGGCGTCGGTGTCATTGTTGGAATAGGTGTCGGCGTCGGCGTCGGCGTCGGTGTCATTGTAGGAATAGGCGTCGGTGTCGGAATTGGTGTCAGTTTCGGCGTCGCATCGGCGTCGGCGTCGGCGTCGGTGTCATTGTTGGAATAGGTGACGGCGTCGGCATCGGTGTCATTGTTGGAAAAGGCGTCGGTGTCGGAATAGGTGTCAGTTTTGGCGTCGCATCGGCGTCGACGTCGGCGTCGGTGTCATTGTTGGAATAGGTGTCGGTGTCGTTGTTGGAATAGGCGTCGGTGTCGGAATAGGTGTCAGTTTCGGCGTCGCATCGGCGTCGGCGTCGGCGTCGGTGTCATTGTTGGAATAGGTGTCGGCGTCTGCGTCGGTGTCATTGTTGGAATAGGTGTCAGTTTCGGCGTCGCATCGGCGTCGGCATCGGCGTCGGTGTCATGGCTAGAATAGGCGTCGGTGTCGGAATAGGTGTCAGTTTCGGCGTCGCATCGGCGTCAGCGTCGGCGTCGGTGTCCTTGTTGGAATAGGTGTCGGCGTCTGCGTCGGTGTCATTGTTGGAATAGGCGTCGGTGTCATTGTTGGAATAGGTGTCGGCGTCGGCGTCGGTGTCATTATTGGAATAGGTGTCGGCGTCGGTGTCATTGTTGGAATAGGTGTCGGCGTAGGCGTCGGTGTCATTGTTGGCATAGGTGTCGGCGTCGGTGTCATTGTTGGAATAGGTGTCGGCGTCGGCGTCGGTGTCATTGTTGGAATAGGTGTCGGCGTCGGCGTCGGTGTCATTGTTGGAATAGGCGTCGGTGTCGGAATTGGTGTCAGTTTCGGCGTCGCATCGGCGTCGGCGTCGGCGTCGGTGTCATGGCTAGAATAGGCGTCGGTGTCGGAATAGGTGTCAGTTTCGGCGTCGCATCGGCGTCAGCGTCGGCGTCGGTGTCCTTGTTGGAATAGGTGTCGGCGTCTGCGTCGGTGTCATTGTTGGAATAGGCGTCGGTGTCATTGTTGGAATAGGTGTCGGCGTCGGCGTCGGTGTCATTATTGGAATAGGTGTCGGCGTCGGTGTCATTGTTGGAATAGGTGTCGGCGTAGGCGTCGGTGTCATTGTTGGCATAGGTGTCGGCGTCGGTGTCATTGTTGGAATAGGTGTCGGCGTCGGCGTCGGTGTCATTGTTGGAATAGGTGTCGGCGTCGGCGTCGGTGTCATTGTTGGAATAGGCGTCGGTGTCGGAATTGGTGTCAGTTTCGGCGTCTCATCGGCGTCGGCGTCGGCGTCGGTGTCATTGTTGGAATAGGCGTCGGTGTCGGAATAGGTGTCAGTTTTGGCGTCGCATCGGCGTCGACGTCGGCGTCGGTGTCATTGTTGGAATAGGCGTCGGTGTCGGAATTGGTGTCAGTTTCGGCGTCGCATCGGCGTCGGCGTCGGCGTCGGTGTCATTGTTAGAATAGGCGTCGGTGTCCGAATAGGTGTCAGTTTCGGCGTCGCATCGGCGTCGGCGTCGGCATCGGTGTCCTTGTTGGAATAGGCGTCGGTGTCATTGTTGGAATAGGTGTCGGCGTCGGCGTCGGTGTCATTGTTGGAATAGGCGTCGGTGTCGGAATAGGTGTCAGTTTCGGCATCGCATCGGCGTCGGCGTCGGCGTCGGTGTCATTGTTGGAATAGGTGTCGGCGTCGGCGTCGGTGTCATTGTAGGAATAGGCGTCGGTGTCGGAATTGGTGTCAGTATCGGCGTCGCATCGGCGTCGGCGTCGGTGTCATTGTTGGAATAGATGACGGCGTCGGCATCGGTGTCGACGTCGGCGTCGGTGTTATTGTTGGAATAGGCGTCGGTGTCGGAATAGGTGTCAGTTTCGGCATCGCATCGGCGTCGGCGTCGGCGTCGGTGTCATTGTTGGAATAGGTGTCGGCGTCGGCGTCGGTGTCATTGTAGGAATAGGCGTCGGTGTCGGAATTGGTGTCAGTTTCGGCGTCGCATCGGCGTCGGCGTCGGCGTCGGTGTCATTGTTGGAATAGGTGACGGCGTCGGCATCGGTGTCGACGTCGGCGTCGGTGTCATTGTTGGAATAGGCGTCGGTGTCGGAATTGGCGTCAGTTTCGGCGTCGCATCGGCGTCGGCGTCGGCGTCGGTGTCATTGTTAGAATAGGCGTCGGTGTCCGAATAGGTGTCAGTTTCGGCGTCGCATCGGCGTCGGCGTCGACGTCGGTGTCCTTGTTGGAATAGGTGTCGGCGTCTGCGTCGGTGTCATTGTTGGAATAGGCGTCGGTGTCATTGTTGGAATAGGTGTCGGCGTCGGCGTCGGTGTCATTGTTGGAATAGGTGTCGGCGTCGGCGTCGGTGTCATTGTTGGAATAGGTGTCGGCGTAGGCGTCGGTGTCATTGTTGGCATCGGTGTCGGCGTCGGCGTCGGTGTCATGGTTGGAATAGGTGTCGGCGTCGGCGTCGGAGTCATTGTTGGAATAGGCGTCGGTGTCGGAATAGGTGGCAGTTTCGGCGTCGCATCGGCATCGGCGTCGGCGTCGGTGTCATTGTTGGAATAGGTGTCGGCGTCTGCGTCGGTGTCATTGTTGGAATAGGCGTCGGTGTCGGAATAGGTGTCAGTTTCGGCGTCGCATCGGCGTCGGCGGCGGCGTCGGTGTCATTGTTGGAATAGATGTCTGCGTCGGCGTCGGTGTCATTGTTGGAATAGGCGTCGTTGTCAGTTTCGGCGTCGCATCGGCGTCGGCGCGTTAAGCGGCAGGGGGCGCCCCTTTTTGATACAATTAATACTATTCAAATTATAACTAACGAACAATCGTCGCTCGTGGCGCGTCTCATCGTACTCCCGCTGCGGATTGGGATAAAAACAAAACACATTTTTTGTGTTCTTTTACAATAATGTAAATGTTTTTACCTTTTACTACATGTTAAAGTCAGGTGTTCGTAAGTAGGTAAGTACGTACGTAATGTGTGTAAGTGTATTTTCCAGAGTATCTATCTAGGTACAGTTTTCTCTCGGATTCGGAAGCTTTTCGAATGGTATTGTACCTTGTACTTGTATGAATGTTATTTAGAATACGAATGAAAACGTTTCCTTGCAAATATGAATTAAGTACCTACTAGGTATGCAGATCATCACATTATGTGCACCTTCAAAGGTCGACACCCTTTGTTTACCGACCTCCAAAAGAGGTGGTAGTTTTCAATAGAACGCGTACCAAACTATCTAAGATTTTTTTACCTGTAGATGATTTGTATGCCTTCCATATTTACTAGACGAATTCAGGGTTCCGAGGCACTTCCGAGCATCCGGTGAATACCTACATCGCCGCTAATCGTGTTTTTAGGAATAATCTGTGGACAATATGCCTTCCTTGTGTCTTAGACTCGGCACCAATTATACAGGCACTGCGAGAGATAAGAAAAGTGTTTAATTTCACGCGTAATTATAGCTTTTATTGTTAAAACAGAAAATATCGTCATTTTGTTTTATCTTAGAACGAATCTCAATGAAATGGATGACCGAGATATGTGTATCGTTTTGTGTGAGAGAGTGAAAGAGATCGCAGCATGATCGGAACGTCTCGTGGCGGTTCGGTGGTAGAGGTCCGCGCCGCGGTCATGAAAGTCGGCAGCGGCGCGCTGGTAAACGTACCCGGAGCGGTGCGGCGTAGCCGGCGTGTTATTGATTTTTTTACCTATATGGTGGAATACAAAAATTAAATCTGCTGTATATGTACTAAAAGGGTAAATGTTTATTTTCTTGCATACAAGTAAGTTCCTACTCAAATTAATTAGTCAAAATATTGAAGAAACATGATCTTGCCACCAACCGATACACAAACTTCCACAAAAGCCCAAAATCGACTGGCCTAAGTTTATGAAAACCGCATGAGATACCTCAACTTCAAGGCATGTCACAACCCCATCAGAAGTGGACAATCTTGCAGAAGAGATCACTCAATGCACGCAGAAGGCACTTCATACCTCCACAATTAAAGAAAACCCCTAAGGAGAATCGAGATTGCCCATCCTCCCCCGCTGTATAAGAGAGCTCATAAAAGAAAAACGCCTGCTCAGAAAAACCTGGAAACATTAATGAGACCCCATCCACAGAACTGGGCCTCACTCCACAAACTCTGCAGGCAACTTAGGAACTCAGAACCAATTCGTTGTCTTTTCCACGAAAATTGCAACTTGAGATACAGAGCAGAGGACATGGCAGAAATATTTGCCCAATCCCTTGAGAACTTATTCAAGCCCAATCCCACAGGGAACAGAGAACACTCAGACTCTGTGGAACAGTTCCTCGATGAATACTTCAGTGTCCCATAAAAGACAGAAGAAGATATTGGACAGTGATCCGTCACCTGTCCTCTAAACCCACGGCAGCTATCACGCGCCTGTTTAATGGGATCCTGCGCACGGAGCACTTACCCTCTCAATGAAAAATGAGCCACGTGGATATGTTCCCGAAACCCGGCAAAGACGTTTGGAGACCCGAGAATTACAGGCCTATCACTCTACTTACATGCATTTCGAAAGTCTTTGAACGCCTCTTCTTAAGTCGGATAGCCCCTCACACGAAGTCCCGACCGGAGCAGTTCGGATTCCGGTCGGAGCACTCCCCCACACCTCAGCTATCCAGGGTAATGCACCTCACGGCAGAAAACTCTAAATAGATTTTCGACGTCGGCGTGAATTTGTTCATGACCCGGCGGCGGCGGCGGCGCGCCGAGGTAACTCGGCGGCGGCACGCCGGCGTGGCGCGGATCTCTATTCGGTGGTAACACGAATTGCTCATTTATCTCTTTCTAACTACAGATATGACGTATAATATTTAAACGTTCTTTCCTTGTCATTACAAACTGCATATACATGGGCGTAGGTATGTATATAGGTAAATTCTAGTAAGCTTTTAGAGCAGTGGTGTTCGGATATAACTAATCTATGTAAGTATTTCAAATCTCTGCCTAACTATACTTACCTTTGCTTTGCTAAAACCTTTGCTTCTTAAAGCTTTGTTTTAGGACACTTGTTTGGGAATGGGGCCCCTTATGATCCCCGTAGTCCCAAACTATACCACGATGTCGTGGCATATTCGACTGGGCTCCTGGAATGTAACAGGAAGACACCAGCCGATATATATGCCCTTAGGCACGTGGGAAAAATGGGCGGGAAGGACCTACTTTCAGAGGACTCGCTCGTCGCTCCGTCACAAGAAGCCTATCACTAAACACACCCTGTTGAAGCGCCTGACAGTTTTGCGTTAGCTAATCTCTTGCGCCCGCGTTGTTTACGTAGATTTTAGATATGTGAGGTCACTTGCGAATGAGAAGGTACTCGAATTATACGTATATTATATTCATTCCTCGTTTTTCTTCATCTAAGTCCTAATTTACGGTTAAAACCCCAACATGGTCCTTCGAGCCGGATGTGATTAAGAAGATCTGAGTTGAAGAAATATTGATGTAACTCATGTAACCTAATCAGTGGAATAAAATTATGTATCAAAGGATTAAATTGGAAGACTTGGAGGTTATAATGTTCACGAGGAATATGGATCGAGTTCAATGAATAAGTGGTGTCAAGTGTTTATTTTATTATTTATATAGCCCAGCATTCGATCAGGTAGTAATTAATGTGTATAGTAAGTATTAAGGAACGGTAATTGAAAAAAGGTTAGTAAATATCGCACATTTACCTAAGACTTACTCTCACTCTGTTCATAAAATGTACCTAACTACGAAACATTCGAAGTTTTCAATGTATCAGCGATTAATTTGTTAGATTTCACTTAAATTAAGTTAAATGTACTTAGTATTCAGTACAGTAGCACCATAGAATGGTATGTGCTACATTATTTTGACTTAATTATTGTTAAGATTTGTGAATCTTATAAAACTTCTAATCGTTGTTTGTAGGTACGTATTACAATTCAATGCTTGGCCAAGTCTAGCCTAGACACTTGAACTTACGTGATAATTATTATTGCATTCATTAAAAGTGTGTTATTCAATTTGTGAAGTTAGTAAATTTTAACCAACAAATAATATCCTGTCATTATATTGCATTTCTAAACAATAGTGGTATAGCGTTAAATTAAAGTCTTAAAAATAAAAAACATTGTTATTTGTAAACAAGTAGTACTTAACCAAAGTAAATTGTAATAAGTTTTATATACTGTTTAATTATATTAGCAAACACTGTTGATGTCCTAGCTTAAACTTGTTTGAAATATATATACGAGTAACTTCATGTAAACAGTTATAAGTTTGATGGTAGCTACCTATATACCATTGCATTCAATTGATAGGAACATATTATTGTCACATTCTCAAGTAGTAAAATATTGCTAATTTATGTAAGTTAACATTTTTTGTTGTATAAATTCCAGGTTGCCACCACCAGTTCTCCCAAGTTCCCAAAATGAGTCAGGAAAAAGAATTGATTAAAAAGCGAGGCAGTTTCAAGGGACGTTTAACTGTCTTTGTCAATTACTTGCAGTCACTACCTAAACCTTTAACTGTTTCGGACACAAGGGAATTGCAAATGCGTATGGGTAAGCTTGAGGCATTATTTGAACAGTATGACGAGGTACAACTTCAATTAGAATGTTTAGCTGAAGATATGCAAACGCAACTCAATGAGCGCGCCGAGTTTGAATCTTGTTACTATAAAGCTTTGTCTGACGCTCAAGGTTTTATAAATGAACACAATGATACTCAAAATAGCGATAAGAGGTCTCATACTAGCAATCAGAAATTAGTTAAATTGCCTACTATTCAGTTACCTAAATTTAGCGGATCTTATAGCAACTGGTTGGAATTTCATGATGCATTTACTAGCCTCATTCATTCTAATGACGACATAGATGAAATAAACAAGTTTCATTATTTACGAGCATCCTTGGAAGGGTCTGCTGCTGTGGTCATACAATCAATCGAGTTCTCAGCTAACAATTATGCTGTAGCTTGGAAACTATTATGCGAAAGGTTTGATAATAAAAGGTTATTGATTCAAAATCATGTGTCAGCCTTATTTAATCTCGACGCTATTACAAAAGAATCCTCTTATATATTAAAACAATTAATTGACCACTTAAATAAAAATCTTCGTGCTCTGGAATCTTTAGGTGAGCCGGTTAAGCAATGGGACACTTTGTTAATTTACATTGTTACACATAAATTAGATCAAAAAACGTACCGTGAGTGGGAAGAGTTCAAAGGTCATCTGGAGCGGGATAGCCCTATAACATTTGATATATTTTTACAGTTTTTACGAAATCGCGCTGATTTAATAGAAACTTTAGAGCTATCACGTACTAGTTCATCAAATTCGCATAATAAATCGAATCCCAAGCTTAGGTCAATGGTGACACAAAACTCGTTCAATTCAAGTACAGAAACGACACCAAAAGCTTGTCCTAAATGTAAAGGTGACCATTACTTAAATAACTGCCCTCAATTTTTAGCTATGAGTAACGAAACCCGATTAAAATCGTTATCGAGTTATAAGGTTTGTTTTAATTGTTTCAGAACAGGACATTTTGCAAATGTTTGTAAAAAGACAGGATGTAAAATATGTAAACGCCGACATAATACTTTAGTGCATATAGCTGAGACCAAACCTGTCCTGAATGTCTGTAAAGACAGTAGTAGTGTGTCTGGGCAATTGTCTTCAGCATCAAGTGTGCCGATGTCAGCGACGCCACCCGCCTGTTCCGTTACTAAGCCTGCTATAGCTGCAGCTACCGGTAGCCATGTTTCCTTATCAGCAAACGTAGCTTTGCATCAAGGTCACGGCCAGCCACAGCCGTGTGACGTTTTATTGTCCACAGCGTTAATTAAACTGTGCGATATTGATAATTGTGAACATATCGTTCGTGCCGTGTTAGATAGTGGAAGTACGTCTTGTTTAATTACGGAAGCTTTGAGCCGTAAGTTAAACTTAGCGACTAATGAGATTGATAGATCGATATTGGGTATTAATAACGTGACTTCACACGTAGGCAAAACATGTCGTGTAAGCATGACGTCATTGAATGACAGTTTTACCACCGACATTATATGTTATGTTTTGCCATCAATTACAAGTAATATGCCGAGTCGTGAAATCAACATCTCCGATTTGAAAATACCTTCTCACATTTGTCTGGCTGACCCGCTGTTTTATAAGCCCTCAGAAGTTGATATTTTAATAGGAGCTGACATCTTCTGGGATTTGTTAGGGTCACAACAAATAAGATTAGGTAATAAAAAGCCCGTGCTTTGTGAAACCAAGTTAGGTTGGATTATTTCTGGTCCATTACACAGTAATCATATATCTCTGGTATCCAATGATTTAAGGTGTAATTTCGTTAAAATGAACTCTGATTTTAGTGACGATATTGAGGACATCCGAACGGACTTAACGCGTTTTTGGCACTTGGAAGAAATCGACGTAAAATCATCTCATTACATGCCAGACGAAAAGATCTGTGAGGAACATTTCGTGAAAAACACTCGTCGTCTTGATGACGGCCGGTTCTGTGTTCGCATACCGCTTAAGAAAAGCCCTGATTTGTTAGGAGATTCCTTTCAGCGCGCTAAGCAATGTTTAATTTCTTTAGAGCGCAGGTTATTAAATAAACCTGACCTTAATAAAATGTATCATGACTTTATGATGGAATATGAAACATTAGGTCACATGTCTGAAATTCACGCGACAGAAGGTGATCACGTGGCGTATTATATGCCCCACCATGGAGTCCACCGCGAGAGTAGTACCACCACCAAGCTAAGGGTAGTGTTTAATACAAGTAGTCCTTCTTTGTCTGGGGTCTCCGGTAATGACCTTCAGTTGGTAGGACCTACAGTCCAAGATGACCTGCTATCCATTCTTCTGCGATTTAGACAACACAAATACATCCTATCAGCCGATGTTGAGAAAATGTATAGACAAATCGTCGTCCATCCATCTGATAGGTATCTACAGCAGGTACTCTGGCGTAATAACTCCTGTGAACCCATTAAGACCTATCAAATGAATAGAGTCACGTATGCCATTAAGAAAATGGATGTCAAATGAACCGCAATTGGTATCTGATACTGCTAAAACATCCCTTGATTTAAATATTGGTTCAGATGAACCTAGTAAGTTATTAGGTCTAGGTTGGCATGCAAGCACAGATAGACTTTGTTTTCCAGTAGGTCCATCAGTTCCCAGTGGCAATTCCAAGCGAGATATTCTTTCTGTTATTTCACGCATCTTTGACCCGTTAGGTCTATTAGCACCGTGTGTTATTTTAATGAAAATGCTGCTGCAACAATTGTGGCTTGATAAGTTGACGTGGGATGAACCATTGACTCCCAAAATTCATAAACTGTGGTTTGACATTGTTCAAACGTTACCCCTTTTAAATAACTTGTACATACCAAGGCGTGTAATTTGTGATTCTTGTAAAACATTGGAATTACACATTTTCAGCGACTCATCTGAACGCGCCTATGGCTCATGTGTCTACGTCCGTAGTGTTAATAATAAAGGGGAGGTCGTGGTTGGTCTATTGATGGCTAAAAGTCGAGTGGCGCCAATAAAACCTACCACTATTCCAAGATTGGAATTGTGTGGAGCGTTGATAGGAGCTCGCCTCTATGATAAAGTCAGAAGTTCTCTTAGGGTTAAGATCGAACATGTATATTTCTGGACCGATTCAACTATAGTGTTGGGATGGTTACAAATGATGCCTTCTAAACTTCAGCCATTTGTACGCAATCGCGTCGCTGAAATTTTAGATAAGGCAGGCAATTGCATATGGATGCACGTCCCAACAACTAAAAACCCTGCAGACCTAATATCTCGTGGCGTGGATATTAGCATTTTGCAAACGGTGAATCTATGGTGGTCTGGTCCTGATTATTTAAAGGAAGATCCAAGTAAATGGCCCTCTAAACCTGACCTTGTTCAGATACTACCCGAGCTTCGTCCTGACGTCTCATTAAATGTTGTCTTAGATGACACTCGCAATACCAATTGTTTAATTGACTTTAGTCGATTTTCTAACTACCTACGACTTGTGCGTTCTGTAGCCTATGTCTTACGTTTTATCCGATTGTGTAGGCATGCTATTAGAGCAACTACATTTTTAACCGAGAGTGAGCTACACGATGCGTTAAATGTTATCATTAAGAAAAGTCAAGAGCAGTCATTCCCTGAATATACAATGCTTTTAAAAGGGCAAGAATTACCAAAAAGAGTCCTTTGTTAAAATTTAATATATTTTTAGATAAATCTTATATAATGCGTGTTGGAGGACGTCTTGATAATTCTGATTTTTCTTACAACAAAAAACATCCAGCTATATTACAGTCCACACATGTATTCACGAAGTTATTATTTAATTTTGAGCACAAAAGGCTTATGCATGCTGGTCCCCAGTTATTACTGGCGTCCATAAAGGAGTCATTTTGGCCTATAGGTGGTCGAAATTTAGCGAAAGCCTGTTACCGTAATTGCATCCGATGTAGTCGTATGAAGGGCAAAATCGTAACTCCTTTGATGGGAAACTTACCACAGCAGCGACTCATTCCAGGTGGCTATCCATTTGAAAATGTAGGTGTCGATTATACTGGCACTATAATGTGTGCTAGTCGTCGCGGACGAGGTTGTAGGCTAATTAAAGCATATATCGCGATTTTTATATGCTTCACAACGAAATGTATACATCTGGAGCTCGTAGGAGATTTAACCAGCAACAGCTACATAATGGCGTTGCGACGCTTTATTTCGCGTAGAGGTAAACCTCTCCATATATTTTCAGACAACGGCACCTCATTTATTGGCGCATACAACGACCTTTCTAAGTTCTTGAAAACTAATTCGATTCCCTTAGTGAAAGTTTAGCTAATGAAGGCATCCGCTTCCACTTTATTCCCGCGTATACTCCTCATTTTGGTGGGTTATAGGAGGCTGGTGTAAAGGCAACGAAATATCACTTAAAACGAGTGCTGGGGAATTGTAACCTAACATTTGAAGAACTTGACACCACACTTACGCAAATTGAGGCGATTTTGAATTCCAGACCACTCACGCCCTTGTCTTCAGACCCCGTTGATTATAATCCACTGACGCCAGGCCATTTTCTCATCGGACGCCCACTTACTTCGTTACCGGAGCGTGATCTTCAGGAAAAGCCCACAAGTTGTCTTAACCGATTTCAACGCATACAGCAACTCCGACAACACTTTTGGGCTCGATGGAGCAAGGAATTTATTGCAGAATTGCAGCAACGAATAAAATGGCGTTCTTGCAAGGATAGCTTGAAAATGGATACATTGGTTGTGGTGAAGGAAGAAAATCTGCCACCGTTGAAATGGAAACTAGGCAGGGTTGTTGCTGTTCACCCTGGTCCTGACGGCATTGTTCGCGTGGCCGATATCAGAACTTCTACTGGTGTGATCCGGAGGGCATTTAGCAAAATCTGTCCGTTGCCTGTATCGTCTGAAAGTGGTTGAAAACACGGTTTTCAACGCCCGGGGGCATGTTGAAGCGCCTGACAGTTTTGCGTTAGCTAATCTCTTGCGCCCGCGTTGTTTACGTAGATTTTAGATATGTGAGGTCACTTGCGAATGAGAAGGTACTCGAATTATACGTATATTATATTCATTCCTCGTTTTTCTTCATCTAAGTCCTAATTTACGGTTAAAACCCCAACACACCCTACAAATGATTAATTGATCAATTAACAAATGCTATGGATTTTTTGTAAGGGATACGCTCCTTTGTCCTCGATGTTGTCCGCACGTATTAAATGATTTAATACGTTCCTTTGGGCATATTCGAAGACCTTCAGGATATGAATATATAAGAAATTATCAGTCCAGTCGAAGAAAATGTACTCGTATATATACAACTTTTTTTTTATTGCTTATAGGTATGCCTTTGACCACAATCTCACCTGATGGTAAGTGATGATCTGGTCGAAGGTGTTAACAGGCTTAACCTAGAATTACTGGCTCTCAAGGACAGCTGCCGGAACACACCGTTAGGTGCTTGTCGACAGATTTTCTACTTGAGGGTGGTCGCTAGCCGGGCGGGCATTCGCAAAATGCCCTACCATCATGCGGTGAAGCGAAAGCCCGCGGCGGGATTCAAATCATGGACCTGCTGCGCGGCAGTCCATTTCCAATGCCACTGAGCCATCACTGCTTCAAAACCTATCTTTTTCTAATACGCTACGCGCAACGGCTGCCTTGTGAAACACCGTAATGCTTATTTTCACAGAATATGACTTAGTATGGCAGATTGCCATACTAACACATTCACACATTCTGTGAAAATTTCAACCGGTAACCTATTACCGTTCCAAAGATACAGACCTATAAAGGTCAGCTATCCATGTTGCTTTGTAATAGGTTCCTGTTTTCTAGTACGGAACCCAAAAATTGTTATTTAGCTACGAAAATATGTAGGTATTTACACTTATAGGTATCTATAAACTAATATTTAACATTTTGTTTGTTCACATTAACGAAATACACTACGACCTTCCCTACCTAAATTTAAAAACAGACTGCAAAAACATCGCGCTCTATCAAATAATACAAACAACAGCAAGCTAGTGAGATAGGTACATACCGGCTATACATACGAGTAGTTGTTACGCATGCATGTAGGCGCTAACTTGGACTTCTACAAACGTGGAGTTCCGCGTAATATATCCTTATTCAATACGTCGGATTTTCAAAACTCAGAATATCTAAATAGTTTCATTTCAGAACGAAAACTGAAAAACCCCTATTGCAACGATGGGAAGATAGTTTTCGAAACCCGTAACGTTTTAAAACGACCACTCGTCAATAGTGACGGCTTCAATAACTTTGAAATCCGGAAAGCATGCATAGTATAAAATATTTGTCAGATTATATTTAAACCTTCATGCTCCTAGTCTATGTCTCAACGGCGTTTATTTTGTATGAAAGTGATAATAGTTTCCAAGCCTATAGAAATAAGGTTCAAGACAGATTGTAGCTACAGTCATCGGAAAGGCAACGCCGCGTACAGTAACGTTTTCAACGAAATATTTAAATAATTAGGCGGGAAGAAATGTTTTTGCTTATTACCCAAAAACTATGAGGCCCATTGTTTTGAAAATTTTGGTGCCGATGGCACAAATTCTACCCAACATTTTAAGATATTAAACAGTAGTCTAGCCTTTCCCGTTTGAGCTGTACAGCATGTGCTAGCTGGGGACATGTGTCTCCAGCTTACACGTTTATTTGAGCTTGTAGCTCCAAAACCTTAATAGCCACAGACTTGAAAGTTTTAGTGCCGATGGCACAAATTTGGCGCTAAATTTTGACATATTAAACAAAGTCGTAGGCCCATTCGTTCAGAAGATACAGATGAGCAGCTGTAGACACGTGGTCCCCAACTTACACGTTGTAATCGGGTCATTACTACTACAGTTTTCAAGTAAGGTGTTTCAATTTTTTTGTGCCACTGGCACAAATTATGCGCTAAATCCCTGGCTATAGTATATTATCACACCTTTAGCCGTTTCGTATATATAGCATGTGTCAGCTGGAGACCATAACGCCAGCTAACACACTTATAATCACGTGTAGCATCGAAGTTTATTTGGCACCTAAATTTTGAATTGGTATTCATAATTGCACTAAATCTGCTCTAAATATTGGCATATTCAGAATTAAGAAATTTCAATTGAGTAAGCTGGAGACATACACATTCCCACTTCCCGTCATTCATATCAAATAATATAGGTACTTGCTAATGAACCTATTTATCTAAACAGCGCAAGCGGCGAGTCTCGCAGTACTGCTCCCCCACTCCCCCCCGCAGCAATGCACAAACGTGCCGGTCCGTCACACCACCGCACCCCCGCCCGCCCGCTTTTTGAGGAAGGAGCAATTCCTTCCTCAAAATCCACAGTAACCATGAGGATTAAATGATGGAATAATATTTCATGAGCTCATTTCGAGATAACAAACATTATTCTTTCGAAGCAATTTTCCAAAGAAATATTATACTTTTTAGCATTATAGCACTCAAGTGCTAAGCGAGACGTCAACGCGGGCGTCCCGAGCTCTCCTTGAAAAAGACCACCGAATGTGGTTGAAACTATAGTCGGAGCTATCTGACTGATTCACGTGAGTTATCCCGTATTATTTACTAAAATGAGTGAAAACCACATTAGCTTTTATAATAAAATATTATACTTATTTAGAAGCCGGTTTCGAACGTGGCCAAAGCGTATTTATCAAATCTGTTCACTATATTTTATTTAAAAAAAGTATTTTTCAGTTTTTTGTATAGCCGTTAGGAAAGGGTTAAGGTATCGAGGATGGTAATAACTTAACCGATGCCCCAAATAAAATATAGATTTGATTTCTTTTTAATTACAATAACTCTTAATCTATCATAACTTACAATAATACAAGTGCTAACCAAACGCCTTTATCATCAAAATAATTTCACATTCATCATTTACTTCACTTCAACCTTTTAAGTCTTGTTACAACACATATAATAACTGTATGATAAAAATGACAGTTAACATGCAGCGCGTTTCAAGCTTTAACCGATGGATAGGCTAAATCGATGACTGTGAAACTCAAAGACAGTGTTTTATTTAGTAAATATGTTGTGGGTAGTATAACCGGAACTTATTCGAACATTCTGAAACAGGCTCTTAGTCAAATTAACGCTGTGCCCGATCCATAAACCACAAAAACAAGTAAAAATAAACAAGAAATAAATAAATTTATTCATCTGCTTGTAATACATCTCTAAAAAATAAGAGTATTAAAATTTAGTGATATCTCTTCAATAAAATGCTAACATCGGAATCTTTGAATGGTAGTAACTAGGTACAGTTACGCGGTGCTTTTCGCCGAATTCTCTATCTGAAGCCAGTCTTTCGGTTCTCTCAGGACCTTCAACAATTTCTGTTCTTTTGAGTTTTCTTTAACTGTGTGCATGTATTCCCATTTCTGTAAAAAATAACACAGAAATGATATTGATATATAAATAATTAACATGTCTTCATAACTAGCCTGTTTAAAATTTTTACAGAAAATTTATTTGAAAATATTAAAATTAATATTTTAGAAAAACATTCTAAAATATTACTTGGCTCTTTAGGTCGTACCTCGAGCAAAGGCTGGCCATCGCCATACAGCTTGGTAATGCACCCAGCGCGATGGGCACCTTTGGACCGGGTGCGACCGAGGGCGAGCTTTTTTGATGGGGTATATATATAGATTACGTTTATTGACAAATATATTAATTCTCTTTATTTGTTATGGCAACACACAGAAAAATATTTAATAACGTACCTATGCTCCGCGGTTTACATTACAAACTTACGAGAGGATAATTTTTCGTCTTATAATTTTGTAAATTAGCCTTGTTCGTACTACAACGTAGTTGAACTATAGTATATGTGTCGATAGATCCCCATACAATCGTTAAGAACGAGACGACAAATTAGACTTAGGAGTCATATATCATGTTAGCTTAGCATACCCCGGCTATAGGGGTGGATGGCGCGGGTTCGAACTCTCATAGATCTGTACTTTGTAGTGTTTTTTTTTTGTTGTATCATAGAAACGGTACTACACACAAGCGTTTAACTAGGTATGATTATAGTACAATAAAAAATTATAAAAACCGGTATCTAGTACGGCAGCCTAACAAGGTCCCACTGTTGAAGCCTCGCAATTATTACTTAGGAACAGGTGGTATCGACATCTTTCGAAGGTACTTCATTTTAAATTATTTTGATACGATTGCTCGATAGAGGGTAGTTATGTGACATATTGCCTCTCACTGGTTCGCCTGCCAGTCTCAACCGGACCTTTCACCCGAAGCGCACGTAACTACAAAACAACATAAAACTCTCAAACCCCAAATTAATAACTCTTGTATTATACCCGGCGAAACCCATCTCATCAAGTCATGTGCACACATAATCTAAGTGTGATTATCGAAGGATTGCACAGCGCTGTGTCCTAGTAAGGATCGGAGCTGAGCTGAGCATGGTGAGTAAGCTTATGCAACTTTCTATCTTTCTTATTGAGCTGTAACTTCTATGGTTTATTAGAATTGCATTCCTGTGGCACACCCTCAGGGAAACCGCTCCCTGGATTGGCTGGGAAGCGTACACGCAGTTAGACCTCGTCGCATTGGGTGTCACTAGTGCAGGTATACTCACAGCGTTGAGCGGCAGCGACATCAGTATGGACTCGTACATTGGGTGTCACTAGCGCAGGTGTACTCACAGCGTTGAGCGGCAGCGACATCAGTATGGACTCGTACATTGGGTGTCACTAGTGCAGGTATACTCACAGCGTTGAGCGGCAGCGACATCAGTATGGACTCGTACATTGGGTGTCACTAGCGCAGGTATACTCACAGCGTTGAGCGGCAGCGACATCAGTATGGACTCGTACATTGGGTGTCACTAGTGCAGGTATACTCACAGCGTTGAGCGGCAGCGACATCAGTATGGACTCGTACATTGGGTGTCACTAGTGCAGGTATACTCACAGCGTTGAGCGGCAGCGACATCAGTATGGACTCGTACATTGGGTGTCACTAGCGCAGGTGTACTCACAGCGTTGAGCGGCAGCGACATCAGTATGGACTCGTACATTGGGTGTCACTAGCGCAGGTGTACTCACAGCGTTGAGCGGCAGCGACATCAGTATGGACTCGTACATTGGGTGTCACTAGTGCAGGTATACTCACAGCGTTGAGCGGCAGCGACATCAGTATGGACTCGTACATTGGGTGTCACTAGTGCAGGTATACTCACAGCGTTGAGCGGCAGCGACATCAGTATGGACTCGTACATTGGGTGTCACTAGTGCAGGTATACTCACAGCGTTGAGCGGCAGCGACATCAGTATGGACTCGTACATTGGGTGTCACTAGCGCAGGTATACTCACAGCGTTGAGCGGCAGCGACATCAGTATGGACTCGTACATTGGGTGTCACTAGTGCAGGTATACTCACAGCGTTGAGCGGCAGCGACATCAGTATGGACTCGTACATTGGGTGTCACTAGTGCAGGTATACTCACAGCGTTGAGCGGCAGCGACATCAGTATGGACTCGTACATTGGGTGTCACTAGCGCAGGTGTACTCACAGCGTTGAGCGGCAGCGACATCAGTATGGACTCGTACATTGGGTGTCACTAGCGCAGGTATACTCACAGCGTTGAGCGGCAGCGACATCAGTATGGACTCGTACATTGGGTGTCACTAGTGCAGGTATACTCACAGCGTTGAGCGGCAGCGACATCAGTATGGACTCGTACATTGGGTGTCACTAGTGCAGGTATACTCACAGCGTTGAGCGGCAGCGACATCAGTATGGACTCGTACATTGGGTGTCACTAGCGCAGGTGTACTCACAGCGTTGAGCGGCAGCGACATCAGTATGGACTCGTACATTGGGTGTCACTAGCGCAGGTGTACTCACAGCGTTGAGCGGCAGCGACATCAGTATGGACTCGTACATTGGGTGTCACTAGCGCAGGTGTACTCACAGCGTTGAGCGGCAGCGACATCAGTATGGACTCGTACATTGGGTGTCACTAGTGCAGGTATACTCACAGCGTTGAGCGGCAGCGACATCAGTATGGACTCGTACATTGGGTGTCACTAGTGCAGGTATACTCACAGCGTTGAGCGGCAGCGACATCAGTATGGACTCGTACATTGGGTGTCACTAGCGCAGGTATACTCACAGCGTTGAGCGGCAGCGACATCAGTATGGACTCGTACATTGGGTGTCACTAGTGCAGGTATACTCACAGCGTTGAGCGGCAGCGACATCAGTATGGACTCGTACATTGGGTGTCACTAGTGCAGGTATACTCACAGCGTTGAGCGGCAGCGACATCAGTATGGACTCGTACATTGGGTGTCACTAGCGCAGGTGTACTCACAGCGTTGAGCGGCAGCGACATCAGTATGGACTCGTACATTGGGTGTCACTAGCGCAGGTATACTCACAGCGTTGAGCGGCAGCGACATCAGTATGGACTCGTACATTGGGTGTCACTAGCGCAGGTGTACTCACAGCGTTGAGCGGCAGCGACATCAGTATGGACTCGTACATTGGGTGTCACTAGTGCAGGTATACTCACAGCGTTGAGCGGCAGCGACATCAGTATGGACTCGTACATTGGGTGTCACTAGTGCAGGTATACTCACAGCGTTGAGCGGCAGCGACATCAGTATGGACTCGTACATTGGGTGTCACTAGCGCAGGTATACTCACAGCGTTGAGCGGCAGCGACATCAGTATGGACTCGTACATTGGGTGTCACTAGTGCAGGTATACTCACAGCGTTGAGCGGCAGCGACATCAGTATGGACTCGTACATTGGGTGTCACTAGTGCAGGTATACTCACAGCGTTGAGCGGCAGCGACATCAGTATGGACTCGTACATTGGGTGTCACTAGCGCAGGTGTACTCACAGCGTTGAGCGGCAGCGACATCAGTATGGACTCGTACATTGGGTGTCACTAGCGCAGGTGTACTCACAGCGTTGAGCGGCAGCGACATCAGTATGGACTCGTACATTGGGTGTCACTAGCGCAGGTGTACTCACAGCGTTGAGCGGCAGCGACATCAGTATGGACTCGTACATTGGGTGTCACTAGTGCAGGTATACTCACAGCGTTGAGCGGCAGCGACATCAGTATGGACTCGTACATTGGGTGTCACTAGCGCAGGTATACTCACAGCGTTGAGCGGCAGCGACATCAGTATGGACTCGTACATTGGGTGTCACTAGTGCAGGTATACTCACAGCGTTGAGCGGCAGCGACATCAGTATGGACTCGTACCGCGCGTCGGGCGTGTGCAGCCCGAACTTGGTCCCGCGGTCGTACATCAGGTTGAACTCCACGTAGCGCCCGCGGCGCAGCAGCTGCCATTGCCGCTCGTGGTAACCGTACGCGTCATCTTTGTGTTTCTTTACTGAAAAGTACAAGTTATTATGTATAATCCAGCAAATAAACGTCCCCTATGATGGTAAACATAATATAATTCGACGTCGGCTCGTCTCAACGGCTGAGCGGATAAAGTGCGTAAAGCTGCGGGTTCGAATACCGCCCAGACACAAAAATGTGTGCTCTAAAAAATTGTACTTAATTTTATATTGGAGATCATTATTACGGCGTCACACAGGCGCGCCTATACGGAATATGAAAACAACATCTCCGAATGTAGATCTTTCTTGTATAGACGTGTCTCAATACCTTCATTTTATATTTTTTTTATGTTATTGTTTTTTTTTTCCCAGGATTTCCAAGAATCTTCTTACAAAATTATAACAAACATATAAAACACCAAGGCCAATAAAGGTAATCACAAATAGAACAATTAAATGCGCAAGAAAATATAGATATTCTAACAATAGTTATACTGTTAACTAAAAAATAGATAAAAAATGTCAAAGCCATATAAATGTATTATGCAAGTAGGAATTGCCTTTTGAACTTATTTCAACATCAAAAAATGTATTATATATCATTTTCTGAACAATATTTTTTCTCATAGTAAATAAATCGACATACGGGGAATAGTTTGAGTTAAAGTGTCTAAAAGTGCGTGGGAGAAGAGTTTTGACGATATCTAGTGCTACAGCGGGGGACACAAAGATGAATAAAATCTTTTCGTGATGACAGAGAAGGTATGACAATCTTTATTTCAGTCAGTAAGCTAGAACAGTTTTTTCTACTCGAGACAATATTATGCAGGAAGGAAAGGTCAGCTGCATCCCTTCTTTTTTGAAGAGGTAAATGGTGATGATGCCTGCAACTTACTTCATAATCATAGTCAGAATTCAAAATTTTAGCTTTAAAGTTAATGAAACGAAGAAATTTCTTTTGAGGTTTTTCAAGGATGATTATATATTTGTCATAACATGGGCTCCAAATTTGGGAACGATACTCAAGCTGACTTCGGACTAAAGAACAAAACAAAATCTTAAGGGTTTTGATGACCTTAAAGTCCTTAGTAACACGAATTATGAACCCCAAAGTTTTCATGGCTTTAGTCATGAATCTCTCAATATGGTTGTCAAAAAGAAGCTTGGTGTCAAGAGTGACACCAAGATCGACAACAGTATCAGTTCTCGCCAGAGACTGGCCATTAATTTTATAGTCATAATTAAGTGATGCACTTGATCTGAAAGTTAAACAGCAGCATTTAGTTATGTTAAGATCTAGTTTATTAAGTGTACAATAGTTGTGAAAGCTATCAAGATCCATTTGTAGTAGACCTGAAACCTGCACATTTACAATAACATTATAGATTTTTATATCGTCGGCAAAAGATACTAGGAATTTTTGAAACAGTGACCGATAAAGATTATAAATAGAAGAGGACCAAGAATCGATCCTTACGGGACGCCGCCGGATGGGATAGGTGATGAGATCGACGAGAATCCATTCAAGACAACAGTTTGGCAACGATCACTGACATAAGAGGTGAACCACCTGAGCAAATCCCCCCTTATTCCAGCTGCGTATAGTTTCGCGAGGAGAATGGAATGTTCAATCCGATCCATGCCTTGCTGTAGTCAGTATAGACCGCGTCAACCTGCCCCCCGCCCTCCATCCCAGCAGTCACCGCATCCGTGAATGAGATCAAATTAGTGATTCTGGAACTCCCCTTCAAAAACCCGTGCTGTTGCGGTACGAAATAGTTCTTGAGAGCCACATATCTGATCATGGATCACTTTTGCAAAGACATTATAACATTATAGATTTTTATATCGTCGGCAAAAGATACTAGGAATTTTTGAAACAGTGACCGATAAAGATTATAAATAGAAGAGGACCAAGAATCGATCCTTACGGGACGCCGCCGGATGGGATAGGTGATGAGATCGACGAGAATCCATTCAAGACAACAGTTTGGCAACGATCACTGACATAAGAGGTGAACCACCTGAGCAAATCCCCCCTTATTCCAGCTGCGTATAGTTTCGCGAGGAGAATGGAATGGTCAATCCGATCTATGCCTTGCTGTAGTCAGTATAGACCGCGTCAACCTGCCCCACGCCCTCCATCCCAGCAGTCACCGCATCCGTGAATGAGATCAAATTAGTGATTCTGGAACTCCCCTTCAAAAAACCGTGCTGTTGCGGTACGAAATAGTTCTTGAGAGCCACATATCTGATCATGGATCACTTTTGCAAAGACATTATAACATTATAGATTTTTATATCGTCGGCAAAAGATACTAGGAATTTTTGAAACAGTGACCGATAAAGATTATAAATAGAAGAGGACCAAGAATCGATCCTTACGGGACGCCGCCGGATGGGATAGGTGATGAGATCGACGAGAATCCATTCAAGACAACAGTTTGGCAACGATCACTGACATAAGAGGTGAACCACCTGAGCAAATCCCCCCTTATTCCAGCTGCGTATAGTTTCGCGAGGAGAATGGAATGGTCAATCCGATCCATGCCTTGCTGTAGTCAGTATAGACCGCGTCAACCTGCCCCCCGCCCTCCATCCCAGCAGTCACCGCATCCGTGAATGAGATCAAATTAGTGATTCTGGAACTCCCCTTCAAAAAACCGTGCTGTTGCGGTACGAAATAGTTCTTGAGAGCCACATATCTGATCATGGATCACTTTTGCAAAGACATTATAACATTATAGATTTTTATATCGTCGGCAAAAGATACTAGGAATTTTTGAAACAGTGACCGATAAAGATTATAAATAGAAGAGGACCAAGAATCGATCCTTACGGGACGCCGCCGGATGGGATAGGTGATGAGATCGACGAGAATCCATTCAAGACAACAGTTTGGCAACGATCACTGACATAAGAGGTGAACCACCTGAGCAAATCCCCCCTTATTCCAGCTGCGTATAGTTTCGCGAGGAGAATGGAATGGTCAATCCGATCCATGCCTTGCTGTAGTCAGTATAGACCGCGTCAACCTGCCCCCCGCCCTCCATCCCAGCAGTCACCGCATCCGTGAATGAGATCAAATTAGTGATTCTGGAACTCCCCTTCAAAAAACCGCGCTGTTGCGGTACGAAATAGTTCTTGAGAGCCACATATCTGATCATGGATCACTTTTGCAAAGACATTGGCTAGAACACAAAGCTTAGAGATCGGTCTATAATTTGAGATATTTCTTTTAGAACCTTTCTTATGGATAGGCGTTACCGTTACCGTTTTTCAAACCTTAGGCACCATACCATCAGAAATTGATTTATAAAAGAGAAGACTAACCGGATACACCAAACTATCAGCACAACATCTCAAAAGATAAGGATGTAAACCATCCGGCCCAGCTGCTTTAATACAGTCAAGAGTTTTTAATAATTTTAAAATTACAGGACGGGCTACTGTGATAGAACTCACATGAGCCATAGAATTAGCCGCATTGGATTGGTAAGTGGCGGAAACTGAGGGTTGTGAGGCTGCTAAATAATTTGAGTTAAAATAATTTAAAAAGGCGTTACAAATATCATCACCTGAGTCTATACATATGTATGTCCCTTGTATGACATTGATGATGGATATGCGTTATGTTGTTTATTTGATTTAATATAGGACCAAAACGCTTTTGGATTATCACGAATAGAACATTCTATTTTCGCAATATAATTAAGGTAACATATGTGTTCCACCATATTTACACGCTCCCGCAAGACCTTGAAGGAATTTTGATTTGAAATGTTATCATAAATTTGAAACTTGCGGTGGTGTTTATTTTTTTCCATAATTATCTTAATTAAAGCAGCTGAATATCAGACAGGATAATGGGCTGGGTGTACCCACTTGTGCGGCACATATCTATTCCTCAGGTCACAACAGCAGGTCAGGACAGCAACCTGTTGAATAGTTCAACCGCCTCGTCTGTACAAGTACAAGAAAGTAATGCCTGCCAGTCTTGTTTATCTAATTCACTGCAAATTGCCGCGTAGTCCCTCTGCCATAAATTATGGCAGAGACCTACATGGAAGTACACATTGCGGTCTACATATGAGCGCCGGATGGAACTTGTCTTCCTTCAAGAGTGGATCCAAGCTACGAAAGACAGATACTTCGCCATTAGAAAAAACTAAGTCTAAAATGCTGCCACATATTGGGGCCGTGATTGAATTGCTGTAAATTATTTAGGTTCATGAGATCTAAAACTTCCAAATGATTGCTGTCTGAGAACTTAATTGAGGGTAACATGTGTGTACGACCGGGAGAATTAGTCCATTTAATGCCTCTTTGATTAAAACCGCCTACTATTAATAATTTATCATCTGGATTATCGGACGCAATCGATAGTACCTTGTCACAGAAATTTTCTAGTTGAGTTGTAAGTGATAGGCATAAGTTTTAAGGTAAAGACATCCCAGGTGCAAGTTTACAGGTGGGCTTGTTTCAGTCGGTTTGAAGGCTATTGTGACCATATATCCTCCGCCGTAGAGTCATAGAGTGCCACTAAGGACGAGCGCGCGCAGCTAGCTACGTCCGACAAGCCACGAGGATGCCGCCGCCCCGTGTCTGCCCGAGAGTTGAGTAGCAACGGTCACGCCTCCAAACCGTGTACGCATCACTAAACAACTCCTCGGTCCCTATTCCATCCCATAGCCACGTCTCGGTCAACACTACCACATCATAATTACACAATAGTAAACTGTGCTTCAAATCCATTACTTTTGTTCGCAAACCCCTAACATTTTGATAACAAACGTCAAACACCATAACCACAATCCGGTCGAGTCGGTCGAGTCGTAGCTCGACCAGAAAGTGCACTATCAAACAGTGAATGTGTGCGACGTTCCCCATCAATGTTAGTTGTTTGCGAACAAAATACTTTATAGGTGTGGTGTAAAGCACAGTTCACTAATGCAAAATGTTTATTGTATTGACGTGCAAACCGGTAGCTATGCTCTGTGAATATGAAATGAGTGAAAAAGTTATATTTATTCCTTGGTTTAGATCGATGGGTCACATGTATAAAAGAACCGAGTACTTGCTCAGCGCCACTGCACTGTAACGGCACGAACGAATGGATAGACCAGCATGAGAGGGAGATAATTAATAATACAGTAAGCCACAGGTCCGAGCGATAAGAAAATGCAACAGGTATATCGATAATAATATGTTTTGAACTAATAAATATACGAATGTTAAATAACTGAATAGATAATAGTTATATTTATATGACTTTGTAACAAAATTCGAGAAATAATAATCAGAACTCAATGTAATACGATTTGAGATAATAGCAGTATAAGGTATGTAAATAAAAACAATTAATAATAACAGGTAAGTACATAGTCAATTCATTTTGTTAAGATGTTCTTCGTGTTGCACGTGAATTATGGGAGTGGTATCGTTCTTTCTCACTAAGATCTTGCAATTTTGAATCCAAACAAACAGTTCTTTTCCTGAGCTAGTTTCTTCGTCATGTTTAAAGGTACTTAATTTCCACGTTATTGACACGTTCCCTTTACTCCATGGACGCAAAGCCGGCGGCCAGTTGCGATACTTTTTCCTGCAGCTTGTGCATTGTGACGGAACAAGCTCGAGGTCCATCTGATGTTAAGCGGACTCTGCCTATAACAGATGCATTTCGTCACAAGTCACGAATTGCACTGCGCCCGTCACCTTGAGACATAGTTGCTAAGTCTCACATGTGCTTGTAATTTTTCTGGCTCTCAAGGACTGCTGCCGGAAGACACCGTTAGGTGCTTGGTGACGGATATTATACTTGAGGGTGGTCGCTAGCCAGGCAGGCATTCGCAAAATGCCCTTCCACCATATATTATTTACAGCTGATAGCCTATCTTTTGACCACTATCTCACCTGATGGTAAATGATGATGTGGTTGAAGATGTTGTACAAGCTAACCTAGAATAACTGGCTCTCAAGGACAGTTGCCGGAACATACCGTCAGGCGCTTGGTGACAGATTTTCTACTTGAGGGTGGTAGTTAGCCAGACGGGCATTCGCCAAATGCCCTACCACCATGCAAATATATAATATAAAAATTGCTAAATAATAAGGGGCGAGTTTATTGCCATCTACCGAGCACAGCTCCAAACTACAGACTGAAACAGAACATTTATTTGTCATAATACCTATTAAATTAATGATCAAGGAATGGAACCTTCATAATCCAAAGCAAAGCATTAATACCATACAATTTCATAATAATTTGAAATTGAATTATAATGTGCCCATAACCATGTTCCTGAAACCCATTAATTACTGTTTCGCACCTGGACACAGTCGAGCCTTTGGTTGGTTTCCACACAAAAGTGTATTAGCGGAGGAATTCTTGCTTGACATGATTTTTGAAGCGCTCGTAGCGTAGCTTATTTAGTCGTTCTCAACAGATTAACTAAGTTGAGCAACGTTCGCTACAATCGTCACTTCGATGGGTAACCGCTAGTGGCATTACTACTAACTGTGCACGTGACTGACTTGAGAGCCGGTAATTTTAGGTTAGCCTGAACAACATCTTAGACACCATGTTATTACCATAAGAATAATAGTTATACATTTTAAAAAATACATGATGTTTGTGACATAAAAAACATGTAAATTATTTATTGTGTCACAATATCTTTTTATAATATCAAAATATATAGATTATTTTGGCATATTCCGTCTTCACTTTTTTATTTGGTCTGAGTTGACCACAGAGTAGGCACCCCTCGGGAGAAATGTTCCCAAACCGTCTTATCTCGCAACTAAGTTATCTCTTTGTATTAAGATCCTCGCATATAAATTTAGTTACCTAATGGAATATAGCTGGGTATGACTGCTTCGGCGCACGACGTGACAAACTTGAAAGCGCTCTGTTGGTCGGGCTCCTCGATGTCATCAAAGAAAATGCCGCCGATGCCGCGTCGCTCGCCGCGGTGAGGGATAGAGAAGTAATCGTCGCACCATTTCTTAAATCTAAAACATAATTAACAATCGTTTTTACTATTTAAAACATTGGCAAAACGGGGGAGTTAACACATCTTGCTACCCCGTCGGAGATGTAATGGAGCCCATTTTATTTCTATTAAGTTTCGATCATGTCATAGTAGCAAACTTTTTATTATAAGTGCAATACAAAAACACTTCATTGCACACCAAGAAAGAGAAATAAACAAAATTTCAGACAAAATGTACCTACTAATTTAGTAGATTTGGACCTGACACAAAACCTTTGACAAAAAAATCACAGTAAAATACCGACATGCAACTACTCCCAGAATTTGCCACAAATTAATATGAATTGATAATAAGTAAAATGGTCTCAAATTGACAATTTTGCCGGCGCACCATTTAGTTACTTTTTTTTGTATCAGTGAGCTCCAGACGTTTTTTCTTGGGCTTGCTTCTTAGTTCTTATGTACTGCTGACTTTATGTATGTACTAACCTGCCATAATAAGTTTTGTCGTGATCATCGCAGGCGTGCTTCAGAGTGAGATGGAAGTGCACCGCATCCGCCTCGTCCAAGTAGTACGGCGTGAGGTCCGTGCCGCCGCCGAACCACCACTTGACGCCTCAATTATATTAAAAAAATCATGTAAGTATTGATGATGTGACAGGCACACAATAAGCGGAAGTAAAAATACATAAATTATAGATAATACCGCAATTTGTTCTAACTTAGGTAAATCGGCCAGGAAGCTACGTCACGAATATCAGGTTAGGGTTGCCAGATATGATGGCTTCAATTCTTAGAAAAAATCTTTTTGCTTTAATAAAATCATTGTAGTTATAGTGATAACGATTTGTTTGTTAACAATTACGATGTAAGTGATAACGATTTGTTTGTTAACAATTACGATGTAAGACCAATTTCAGTTGGATTAGTTAATTGATTTCGCGTTTAGAAATAATCACATCCGATTAGTCGCGTCAAGGTAATGTAAATGGACAGCTGCCGGAACTCACCGTTGCTCACTGGTGCTTAGCGACAGATTTTCTACTTCAGTTCCGCCATCGAATCTGGCGACCACTTTCGGTTTAACCGATACCTACACTCAATGGGGCGGGGCTGTTTACAATGGGTTAGTTCACCGAATTTAGCGAGGCGTTTCGTACGGAGCCTGCGGCGGGCGTCTCTTCACCTTAGATTCGTTCGGGTGCGACCCGAATTAATACGGTTAATAGATTGCATGGTGGCATTGTGGTAGGGCATTTTGTGAGTGGGCATTCACCTGGCTAGCTACTAATCTCAAAAAGATAATCTGTCGCTAAGCATCTAATGGTGGTGTTCCAGCAGCTTTCTTTGAGAGACAGTAATTCTAGGTTAACAACATCTTCAACCACATCATCACTTACCATCAGATGAGATAGTGGTTAAAAGCTAGCCTATGACTATCAGCTACATATATGTAAAAAAAACTGAATACCTGTTTATTATACAGTGATCGAATAATATGACGCCCTATTAAATACTAGCACTAAGCTTGCATGTGCCACAGAAAGCAATGCCAAACATCCCTGACAACCTCAACCCAAATAATAATATTATTACCATCGCATATATCCGGCCTGCCTGGTCGAGTCAAGCAAGTGTAGGACACAAGGGCCTCTAAATTATATGCACAAACAATAAAGTACCCATATAACAAAACATGGCTGTTATGTCTTACCGTCCTTGTCCTGCACTTCGAAGTATCGATAGTTGAAGTGTATGGTGGGCACCATGGGGTTACGCGGGTGGATGACCGCGCTCACGCCCGCCGCGAAGAACGGTAACGATGCGTTCTCTAGGTTCTTGCCCCTGGGAAATTATAAACAAGACGTTTGAGAGAAACTTTATTAAAAACTAGCTTACCGGGCGCGGCTCCGCCCGCGCGTATGTCGGTTATCGCGCAAAAACATTAACCTCTTTCTGCGCAGTTGGATAAAAACTATCCTATGTTTTTTCCCGGGTCTCAAACTATTTCCATACCAAATTTCATTCAAATCGGTCCAGTAGTTTTGGCGTGAAAGCGTAACAGACAGACAGAGAGTTTCGCATTTATAATATTAGTACTGATTAGGGATCAGTTTAAGTCTATAAGAATAGGAGAATTACTTAACTAACTACTAATTCTGACTACTACTATAGGGCCCAAATATATAGATACTATTAACACACGCGTAGCAACGCGTAGTATGTAGTCGGGCAGCAACTGCTTAATATATCTCTATAGCTATAGTCTCATATAATTGTATTGCATTGGGCTCATGGCATCAAAAAAAAAAATCCAAAAACCGGCCAAATACGCATGGAACTTGCGCACGAAGGGTTCCTTACCATTATCTTAAAAGTCCTAAATTATTTAATTTATTTTAATTTACTTAATTATTTATTTTAAAAGTAAATATACTACTAAATATTTGGTGAATATTTCAAGTTTCTACCTTTTTTAATATTATTATTTTTAGCAAATAAAGCGCGAAAACCTCTTTTATTGTATGGGAGCCCCCTTAATTATTTAGTTACTGCAAATTAATAGTATTTAATTTTATATACATAGATACATATTCAAATTTGATCCTATTAATATGTATGTATGTAACCTGGACATGTCACATTTTTGAAACTGAAATATTAAACATAATAAGGTACATAATACCAACATTTTAATTAACATGTGGGTGCATAAGTACAACAATTTATGTCCCTGTGTGATGGGCGCAGAGCAATTTTTCACTTGAGAGGTTAGTCCACTTAGCACCAGGTGGGCCTTGCGCTTGGTCAGTCACACCTCATACTCTAGACAGGCAGATATAGCACAATTCACAATTCCGTACAAACTGTGAGAAGGATGCATTAGGTACGTGTGGGACAGTTCCCGCAAGTAGAATGCAAGTACAGTTTCAAGTTACTGCCACCTTTGCATCAGTATTACACATTGTTCAAGTCATTTATGCATGCAATATTACTGTGTCGGTGTGTCCTATAGTTCGGCCGTTCAGAGAATGCGTTCCTGACCATCGAGATATACGTTACACTAGAGAAGACATTTGAGACAAAAGTCTCTGCCATTTTTGCTAATTTGAAACATACGCGCGCTTCAGCGCTTTACGAGATCGGACTGCAGTCTAGAACTAATTATATCGTCTAACCAAATATCCAAACACGCAGCGCCATAACGCTTGAATGTTAATGTATCCTACAAAAGTTCGCTTACAGCGCTTAAGCTAATTACATCATCTAACCAAACTATTCAAACATACAGCGCTAGACTACTTTTGAGGTATGGTTTCTCAATATCAAAGACTATCAGCACTCAGAACGGACATGGCTTTTGTACCTACGAAACATTGTGAAGAGTATATTAGTTAATAAAATAGTAAAATAAAGTTAAAAAAATAAGTATTACTGAGGGTCACTAACTACGCTATTCAGTTTTTGAAAGTAAAGGTACAATTGGCTTTTTACTAGAAACAAAGTGTTACTAATTTTTTTAAATCTAGATTTTATACTATGATAATATAAAATCTAGATTAAAAAAAGTTAATCGTATTTTGCATACATACATTTAAGTAAATAATATAAAAAAATAATACATATTATATTTTTTAATTAAGGTTTTTTAATATTTTTGAATTAAAAATATAAATCCGAATTTGGTGTATTTATTTAGTAACTCACTTTAAGAGAATACCTACGAGTAATTGACATAAGTTATATAGTTATGAAGGGAATAATAAATATGCTCCTTGGAGTGTTCCAGCTATTTGGGAGTTATGTTGATAAACAGACACGTCATACTTTTTTTGATCGTGAGTAAAAAATAGGAAATTTACTTAATGTTGCTAGTTGACATATCTGTCCACTTAATCTATGAATTCCACTCCGCAGCTCCGTCAACATGGCTACCTATGCTGTGTCGTGCGTGAAGCATTGTCTTTCACGATAACAAATCGACAAAATAATAATGTATTCGGGCGTCTTTAAGTCCAGGCAGTCAAAAATAATTCCCACGCTAGCTCCGCCCATGCGGCGCCACGATCCCCGCTGCACCGAACGACGCGATGTGCAGCGGCGCACGCGTCTCGCTTATAAAAATATTTGTGTATTTGATATTAGATTCGCGAACACAGATACCATTGAGACGATTTCAACTTTTTTATAATCTTATTCACGTGTCGAATTTCGATACATAAAGTAACTTTGTATATACTGCAATTGATGTCACGTTTTTATTTTTATCAACATTACTAATATTTCTTAGTAAGAAATTGATTATTTGATTTACTTTCCAAAATTATTCTTACGGTCGACAGTAGCTCATAAAACTAAAGCCAAAAATTTTACTTTTTACAATATGATCATGTCTGCTCGACTTTATTGGTATATATTATTATGTATGTATGTATTGGTATATATATTATACATATTTAACTGACTTCCCAAAAGAAAGAGGGTTCTTAAATAGACTTGTCTATTATTTATTTTATGTTTAGACCACACATAACTTTTTTACTGAACCTTACAATTTCGAAGATTATTTATTTGCTAGTACAGTTTAACTCTTAATTGGTTTAATTTAAATTTCATCAACATTGGTCGAACGGTTTGCCAGTTACAGTCAACTTACTAAAAAGTAATTTGTCAAAATGCCTTGACGATCGCAGTGCTTCTAGCAACTAATGTAAGTGGCAACTATGAATATAGATGAAAGTTATTGTTAAATAGTGATAAAATCTATAAATAATATGTGAATATATCTCTCTAGTAAAGTCTGTAGTCATCAGTATATCAAATAACCTGTCAAAGTCAGTTACATGAGCACAAAATTGAGATCATATTGCACCGATATCAACCAGTTATTCTAATTCAGTTATTAAATCCAGTCTTTTTAATTGAAAAAATTGTTTTCAAGTCTTTTTTTTCTTTGCTATGTTGTTGTGTCGCAGTCTCTGTTTTCATAGAGAAAACATATTGCACCAAACCAACATAAAGTGGGAGAAGGGTCGGAATATGATGATGGTACATAACAGCCCATACGGCACGATATATATTGATAAATGGGGTGTTTTTAAATTCTCCGTAGTAACGCAAGTGATTTCTACTGATTACTACAAAAATTTCATTGCCCCTTGGCATCCGCGTGGACGATAATTTATTAATGAATCAACATTGTTCTCAGTATCTTGGAATGCGATTAATCAGATTAAACATCATTAGAATAAAGTAAAATACCATCAAATTGAGTGAGCATAATATTATATTATATTCGGTGAATATGGGTACAATTGACCTGAAATAAATGGATTTGATATGATTAAATGTAAGTTGTGGGCAATATATTTTACCATGACTCGTCATACAAATATGAATTATAGTTTTTCATAACTGTGCTACGGTACATGTTGCCATAATAATATAAAGTAGGTTGTTGTTTATTGCTTTCATATAATTTTTAATTATTAATTACTAATGTTGAAAATATGTTCGTATAGATCCTATTACGTTTTATTTTTCAGTTACAGTGGTAAACAGAAAGGTGTTATTTTACAACCACTCTGCTTTTAGATACCAACTATGGTAAAAATTAGACCAACCAGATATAGATCTAGCCACTTCTAAACAGCAGGATAAGATTTTTTTACCAAACTTGCAGAAGAGTCTATATACGCAATTGTAATGGCCTTAAACTTTGGGATATTTAAAAAAAACACACAACTGCAGAAACATTGTAGAGAACATGTTATACAAGCTTCTTTTAATGCAACATGGCAGACAAGTGAGAGAGTGAGTGGCACTGGAGCAGGTGACTAAATTAGACATTAAATTAAAAACAGTGGATTCATAGATTGTTAGTAAGTGGTATAGTCTACAGAGGTTATAGACAAATTAAGTTAATGTATATAAATTAACAAAAAATCATTTATGAAATAAAAAATATATTGTTTTCAATTTATACAGTTTTAATGACATGCAAAAGTGTACTTGAGAAATAATGAGTATCGGAACGGAAAGTCAAGTTTTTTTTCAAGTTCCCCCCGTTTCGTCACCCCGTGACCACGATCACTGCAAAGTGTTTGAAAAGTCAGATCAAAAATAATGATAAATATACGCGATTTAAGCCGTTAAATGTTGTTTAATTACTATGTGTAACAATCGCGAAAACCTAAGACAACATTAAGTCAAGTCTTCTTTTTATGGCGGGAGGAGGTACTGAAGCATTTGCACTTTGATGTTGCAAGTCACCCTCGACAGCCTCCTCTTGATATTTTCTTTTTCTAGAAGTATCCACATATTCTTGATCCCGGATCATTCTTTTCTTTGGGTGGCGGGGATCGACCAGCTCGGACAGAAGGCAGTCCATATAGAATGTGACTAGTTTTGTCTCCATTTTTTTCCTCCAAAATTCTTCATCTTTTTGTAGAATTTCTATTTTTAATTGGTTGTCTCCATACTACACGGCAAATAAGCATTTAGTTATATTACAAATGTGCCTTCAATTTGATAATATCAATCAGATTTTTGATTGATATATATACCTGCAAAATACATTTTACAGACAATCAGTTACCTGAAGCAAAGCCTTCAGAAAAGCAACTGTACATTTCTGTTTGTCCGACAATCAATTTCGCACAATTTGTTAGAATGTGTAGATAGAATTTGATAAAAGGTAGAAGTAAGGATAAATGTCGGGAGAGCAGTCGAATGACACCTGTCAAAAATCCAAAATGGCGATTTCAAGACGGCCACCATACAAACTGCTCCACCCCTGCTGAAGCTCGGCCTTCAGAAAGGGGGTGTTGGGAATATGAATAAATGAATTTAAATACATAAATTCAGATAATTTTCACGTCAGATGTTTTGCACGTCAAGAGTACAACATCGCTCTTTACCATTTATCTAATACCCTAATAACCGAAAAGGGGGCGAAGGCGAGTATAATACATATCAACGATGGCATTCGGAAAGGGGTATTGCTTCAGATAGGAGGCCGGCCATAAAATTTAAGTCTTACTTCGCACAATTATGTCAATGCGTTGTCTTTTGTGTAGGTACTCAGAAAAAATACATTGTTTATACCGACCCTACAGAGGTGTGACAAGTGCAGGGCGATAATAATGTAAAGTTTTTTTTCAGTGTTAAAAAGAAAATTTAAATGTATTTATATATTTATACGTTTTTTTTATTTAATTTTACCTGCTGCTCTGCTATGGATAGGTCAAAATAATTTTTAGCCTAATATAGGTAGTATATAAATATTTCCTTTACGAAATTTCCTGTGAATAAAATGTGCCAATTTAGCAATACTTTATTCAAGGAATTACTCACTTATTTTCATGTAGTGGAAGAACACAGTCTAAACTTATTATATGAGATGGCGACTCCGACAGTTCTCCCTGTTCCGAGTGATCTCGGACTTCGACTGATTTATTATTTTTTTTCCTGAGAAAGAAGGTGCATTTTATGAGCACAATCTATTGTATTATATACACACAATTTATTTATTCAACTCTATTATTTTTGTATAAATCGATACTTATATGTACATGTCTAAGTGATAAAATGTATATTTAAAAGTACCTATGCAGGTGACTTTGTAGATAATCTCTTGAATATATACCTACTTGCCTAATTCTGAATATTCTTTCATTGATATAAATCTACATCTAGTCATCTACATAAACGATGTTTTATTGCAGATATACCTACCCACCAAACCAAATTCTTTGATTTGCTACGCTTGTGTTATTATTATTTAGCAACACTCACCCCTGCTGAAGCTCGGCCTTCAGAAAGGGGGTGTTGGGAATATGAATAAATGAATTTAAATACATAAATTCAGATAATTTTCACGTCAGATGTTTTGCACGTCAAGAGTACAACATCGCTCTTTACCATTTATCTAATACCCTAATAACCGAAAAGGGGGCGAAGGCGAGTATAATACATATCAACGATGGCATTCGCAAAGGGGTATTGCTTCAGATAGGAGGCCGGCCATAAAATTTAAGTCTTACTCCGCACAATTATGTCAATGCGTTGTCTTTTGTGTAGGTACTCAGAAAAAATACATTGTTTATACCGACCCTACAGAGGTGTGACAAGTGCAGGGCGATAATAATGTAAAGTTTTTTTTCAGTGTTAAAAAGAAAATTTAAATGTATTTATATATTTATACGTTTTTTTTATTTAATTTTACCTGCTGCTCTGCTATGGATAGGTCAAAATAATTTTTAGCCTAATATAGGTAGTATATAAAATATTTCCTTTACGAAATTTCCTGTGAATAAAATGTGCCAATTTAGCAATACTTTATTCAAAGAATTACTCACTTATTTTCATGTAGTGGAAGAACACAGTCTAAACTTATTATATGAGATGGCGACTCCGACAGTTCTCCCTGTTCCGAGTGATCTCGGACTTCGACTGATTTATTATTTTTTTTCCTGAGAAAGAAGGTGCATTTTATGAGCACAATCTATTGTATTATATACACACAATTTATTTATTCAACTCTATTATTTTTGTATAAATCGATACTTATATGTACATGTCTAAGTGATAAAATGTATATTTAAAAGTACCTATGCAGGTGACTTTGTAGATAATCTCTTGAATATATACCTACTTGCCTAATTCTGAATATTCTTTCATTGATATAAATCTACATCTAGTCATGAGGGACATAAACGATGTTTTATTGCAGATATACCTACCCACCAAACCAAATTCTTTGATTTGCTACGCTTGTGTTATTATTATTTAGCAACACTCAACTCGATTTACGGTTGAACGGCAGCTGTACTTTAGAGCCAGATAATTTTAGTTTACACCTGTTTGGCACCTTCAACCACATCACTTACCATCAGGTGAGACCATAATTATACATATACCAGATATTATTATAGTACCCTACTAACACAAACGAATATTAAATTTGCTTAGGTGCAATAGGTAAAAAAAACTGAAATATTATACGCTTTTGCCTCATTCATAATTCTTGCAAAGTCTTTGTATCGACTCTTCTGCTTCCTTTTTTATTTTTTTGGTTATCTTTATTTCCCATGTTGATTGATATACCTACCAAGATACGTATTTATACTGCACCGGTGATAGCGCGCGAGCGATAGGTCCACGTCCAACGGCGCACAGCGCGGCACTGAAGGACAGCTCTTACGCATTAATTTTATTTCGGAATCGTAAGCTAATAAGGTTGAATATCGAATCTTCCGATTGACCGTAATCCTGCACAGAACTAAAGGTCGTAAGTCTAAAACACAATTTAATTTATTATGAGAATACTAATAACTCTAGGTAAATTTTACTTCTACAGTGGATAATAAACTACATTTCCTTTCTATGTGTATTTATTATTGATATGTAACTGACGTAGTTTCCAAGAAAAATCCAATAATTTAAAGAAAAGGCTTCATTTAAAAAAATTAAAACTATCGAGTAAATTTCTTTCAAATGTGTTTCTGTCTCAACAACGGATAGAAAAAGGTTTGAAAAATCAAATATTTAAGTTATCGTGTCGATTGTATATTTAAGTTGCTTAAAAAAACTAGTCGAATGAGAGTATTTTTTCCGCAGCCTCGTCTTAATTCCAAAATCTGAACTGACTTGTGAAAAGTTATTCCATCGCTTTTATTTGTTTTTCTCGACTGGTTTCTGCAGTATCTAAGGACGCAGGATGGCATTTTGAATACACAATTTTCGTCGAAAAGCGCGTGTGATGTCTATGAGTGTTCAGCTGCGTGGGGGTGAGTACATGCCAGCTGGCTTGTCCTACCTATTCGACTTTGCTCGTTTGAGATGTCGCGTCCAGTATATAGAGGTCAATGTTCCTGACACGTCGCGATTGAACTGACGACGTAACTTTGTAATGGCGTTGCAGTAACGATAAAAATATTTTTGCTGGTTGTTTACCGTTTTAACAATTGATGAGCATTAAAACAACATTATTATATCAATAATCAATGAATGTTATAATTTTGTGCCAAACTGAGTGTCAAATAACTTGGTAAACAATATTTTTCTAAATCTATACTGCGCTATTACAAGGTTATGTTAGCGCTTTATATTGGTAGTGCTGTGCTAACAATAACAGGCAATAATAGTATCGTAATCGTAATCTTATACAGTTAAGTACGTATTGTTTTTCTTTTTAAGACTGAAAATAATGGACTATAAGATAACTCTTATGAAGTATAAAAATAAAACTACGACCAAACCGAACGCGCGAAAGAATGTAGCATTTTTATATTTAGGTTGAAAATGGTAACCCCAAATGGCGTTATGGGCCGCCATTTTGTGACGCTAAAACAGTCGTCTGTTGTCCAGTGTGACCAGATTTAGCAGAATGCTGCGAATTTAGCATGATTTTATTTCCAATTTAGGGTCTAGCAGATTGTTTCGCAGATCTCAAAATATAGCAGATTTTGGCAGAATTTTATAAAATATCCGCAGAAATTTAGCAAGATGAAGAAGAATTGGCAATTGAACTGTGTTGAACTTGAGTAGAGTTGCTATAAATATTTAAAATTCTATAATGTATGAATAATCTAAGAAAGATTTCTTCTTACTCTTCTGGCAGTTTTCCTCTAAATACAATTTAGGAGAATTTCCAGAATTTTTTGATCGAACTTTGTATTGAACTAATATCTTGTCTACCTTTTAATGACCTATTTGAGCAAGTACTATTTCTTGACCCACAAAATGCTGTGTAAGGTGAGATGGGGTAAGACTACCAGCGGGGAAAGTCTATCACTTTCAATTATCTCAAAAATTCCCGCGTTATTTTTGAATTGTCTATGTCGATAAAACAGTTCTGATGAAAAGGTTTCCGGCTCAAAACACAGATGTCGCGGATGCTGATCAATGTTGCCAACATAACGAAATGAAAATATCACATGTGAAAAAAATAGTTGCACGTTGTAGGGTCTAAAGAATTCCTTAAAGTTTTGGTGATAATAAGTGTTAAATGGAGATGTGTTGAATGTAAGTAGCATCATATTAATATTGCCTTTTAAGTTATTATAATATTAAGGCTTTGAACAAAAGATTTCCTTTGATATTTTACGAAAAGAAAACCTAACCTAGAAATATCAAAGCGGGGCAAGACTATCAGTATTTCTGGGGTAAGACAAACACTATGTCAGTCTTTCCCCAAGTCAGTTGTAATCAACATTTTCGAATAGGGTATTTTGAAGTTTCCTTCGGCTAGGTATAATGAAAATATATTATAAATACTAGGCACCAAAAAAAAAAACTATAACGTACTAGCTACGCCCGTAGTTTTACTCGCGTTAGCAAAATTTTAAAATTATGTTTATGAAACAGATCCGCATTTATCAATATTATTTGTGGCCGTGAATTCGTGGTCCTGTAATTTTTTTCGACAACTTCCGCTTAAATTTAGATTACTGACTTCGTTTGTTATTTGTCAACTAAGTACCTAATTTTATTGTTCCCTCCACTATTTTTTTCTACTAGTGGAGTAAGAAGTGTATAGGTCTCTTTTTACGCAAGTATTCTATACTCACTTATGCCTACATATTATCTCATTATTGCCACTTACCGTTACAATTTTACACTATCCGTTATAATTTAATTTTCAACCGACCTCAAAATGAGAAAGTTCCAATTCAGCTGACTGTTTATTTTGTGTATGTTACGCGATATATCCGCTAATTAAAATCAGAGTTTTATATTTTTTTTTTCTTCTAATACATAGCTCTCAAGAGTGGTCACATTAAAATTTCAAAAAAATAATTGAATTGTAAGAGTGCAAAAAGTTTTTATTTCCTAAAATACTTTTCTACTCACATTATAATTTGTGGGTGAAGCCATGGGATGCAGCTATTTGGATACTATAAAAGTAACATGAGGACACTGGTACTTATACACATCAGACATGGAAATAATTTTTATATTTTTTCATTATCAATTTGCAAATTCGTACAAAGCAGTTAATTTCAATAGCAATAGAGAATTTAACTTTCCCGCTGTCAAACGTTACAAGTATTTATAACCTGTGTGTTTTAAAAAGTTAAGTTTACTTCTAATCAAGCATGTTTCATATCGTCGTTTACTGTCGGGAATTAAGGCAATAAAACGTAAATATTCTTGTTCATTACAGATACCAAGATAGTACGAAATTATTTTCGGAAAACAGATAGAACAGCTACATATACAAAATTATAATTACTAGAAGCTATTGATGCCACTCAAAAGGTTTTGCGCCTCTGTTTACAATTGTGTGTTAGTCTTACCCCAAATAATTTCTTATACGAATTGCCGCAAAAGTGAACCTTATGGCGTTGTCATTGAGTTTAAATGGAGTTAAAGTACTTTTTATAATTACGATTTCCCTTTAGAAATTCCAATAAGTGTATGTTTTGAGTAAAAAACTTCACTGATAGTCTTACCCCGATTAGTGGGGCAAGTCTAACAGTTTTTACTTGCTTACAATTTATTCAAAATATCTGTTCTGAATGCATTTCCGAAAATATATTCATTATTTCATAAAAGCTTATAGTTTTGGGGTATCAGTGACATTATTATATCAGAGGTAAGTCCAATAACTTAGCCATAAAAACCATTCTTTCCGGTCTGACAGGAAACTATGTTAGTCTTACCCCACCTCACCTTACAAAGATTTTAGAATTTTAGTCATAACTGGTTCTCATTTGCCAAATTGTGTATACAAATCTGACATACAAGCAATTGACTCCGAAAATAGGGACCCTAAATTTTTATCCAATTAAGGTCCCTATTTTCAGAGTCAATTGCTTGTATGTAGTAGTAGCAGTTCTTTTAGAATCGAGAGAAATTTTGCTTACCTCACACAAATTAACACTAAACTGACCTGCGGGACTAATTTTAAAAATCAACATGTCGCTGCATCTCTACCTACATGTAGATGCATTAAAATAACAGGGTGGATGCATTTTTAATTAAATTTGTTTTGATTTTTTACGACATCGATCAAATCTTGTTTTTTTTATCCATAAGATTCATTTAATTTGGTCTTCATTCATAAGTTAAGTAATATTTTGGCATTAATCAAAAATAAAGTAAGCAGACTTTAGCAGAATTTAGGGGAGCAGCTGGCATAAAGTCCAATATAAATCTGGTCGGTCATACTGCTGTTGTCGTTTACCAATTAATTAAAATAAAATTTAAAGTACCAATGCGTAAGGGGGCCCGTCTGATAATATGCCACGCAGGTTCTGCAAAATACGGCTTTGTGGAGAACGCGTTACTGACATTTCAATCATTTCAGCCAGTATTTCTAGGTTAAGCCTGTTAACACCTTCGACCACATCATCACTTACCATCACGTGAGATTATGGTCAAAGGCTAACCTGTCAGCAATAAAAAAAAAAAAAAAACCACAAATGACTACCACGAGGAAATGAATGCCACTACATTTAAAGAGTGGTTCCAGAACGTGCTTTTGCCCAGCCTACCAGAGCCTTCTGTAATATTCATGGATAATGCCTCTTATCACTCGGTTCAAATACAGAAACCACCTACCCAAGCTAATACAAAAGAAAAAATGGTGGCTTGGTTACAAGCAAAAGGCATCGACGCAAATATGCAGATGCTAAAAGCAGAGCTAATTAAATTAGTTAAAGAAAATAAAGCGGCAAATGTGCGAAACGAAATCGATGAACTGGCTCTGGAATACGGTCATCGCGTTCTAAGAATTCCACCGTATCATTGCCAATATAACGCGATTGAGCTAATCTGGGCTCAAATAAAAGGTTACGCCGCCCGCCACAATACTTCCCCGCCATTCAGCACGAAAAAGACCTTATTAAAAGAAGCCTGCGGGGAAGTCACAAGAGATGAATGGGCAAAGGTTGTTGAGAAGAGTAAAAACTTGATTTTGTAACATTTTGACCGAGATATAGGGATTGATTCTGTTATTGATAATAATATAGTTATACATGAAGGCGAAGATGATGATGAAGACACCACCTCATCAAGCGAATCGGAGTCTGATTAATATTCTGTATGCACATTCAATTCAATGTACTTTATTGCATAGAAATACAGATTGTAACTTTGTAACAAAGAATAAATAAAACAATTTGATTATATTAATATTACCTTTTTTTGGTTTCCACTTAAATAACTCAAATATAAATTTTCTTAAAAATAATGCGGCGGTTCATTTTGGAGGAACAGTAAAGAACTGAGTGTTATGTTGTACCCATCACTAGTTGTGACTAACTGATAGGTGTCAGGAACGCATTCTCTGAATGGCCGAACTATAATCTGGTCAATTTAAGGCACAGAGTTTCACTCAAAACTTTCTTTCTTGATAACTTGACAATCTTGAATAATCTAAGTTATGTCAGCATCACTTTCTCTTTGCATTCATCAATCTACTTTAAACCTTGATCTTGAGCACACACAGTTAATATTACCTTGTCCTCATCTGCTGTACAGCAGCCGGTGGCAGAGTTCCCTTCACAACAGATATGTTAACACCTGCCTTCTCGAAGACTCGGCCGTCTTGAAGAACACAAGTTATGCCGCCACCTCCTTCTTTGCGCATCCATCTGTCTACTTTGAACTTAGCTTCCTACAAATTACCATGATTATAATAAAGTCACAGTTCTGAATAGTTAAGATAAAAGTAGTTACTGATGAGAATGAGTATGCCTGTTAGTGAGTTCATAACATACAAATAAAATTTAGGGCCAATATTAAGGCAATGAGAAAATAGTACATGATACAGGAGATGCAGTACATTCAGGTATATAATAATAATACTTTATAAGACTCTTTTATTCATAAGGTTAACAAACCTTTAAACACAAAGTATGAGTAAGTATATTATTGTTATTCATACCGGCCATTTTAGGAACACATCATTGTCAAAATCGTAATCATCCACTGTTTTCTCATCTTCCCAAGCCTACAACAAAATAATGAGTAAAAAAGTAGTTCTAGCCAAATATTTCACCTGAATTAAGTTTTGTGTAATATATATGTCAGGAACTGATCTTGGTCAGAGCTGATCGTCCTTTACAAGACTTAAGAACTCTAATATGACATATATATATACTAGATGAACACGGTGTACTTCGTATCACCTATCCTAACGGACCAATGTCAAATGTTTGACAGGAAAGTATAGGTATAACAGTTTATATGGGAAAACGAAATTGTTACTTTTATTATCTTCCTCGCCATTTTTCCATACATTCTAATCGTTTAAACCTTCCATGGACAACAACAAACATTTCAAAACCAAAATCAGCTGAATCGGCCCAGTCGTTCTTGAGTTTTAGCGTTTACAGGCGCTTAGTAGTTCAGTGTAGGTAGGTACTTAGATTGCAAAAATACTAAACATTAAAGATTAAGGAGAGCAAAGAGAGACATCAATGCGAGTGTCTTGAGCACTCTTGAAAAAGACCACCAGATGGTTGAAACTATAGTCACAAGCTATTTGACTTAATCAATTGAGTTATCCTATATAATTTACAAATATTTTAGTAAAAATATGCCATCTTGTGTATTGTAAAAAACTCATAGTAATATAAAAATAATCAGCATTTTTTACCTGGTCTTCCTCCTCTTCCAAAGCCCGACAGAACTCTGCCTGTATTCTCATGATTAACATTTCCATCTGAGCTGTCATATCATTCTGGTTATTTTCTAGTTCCAACAATGGGGTGATTGGCTGAGCCATGTAGTTTTTCATTTGGAGTATTTCTTTCATCTCGACATTGTTTTGTTTTAATTGTGTATATGCTGTGTAGCCTGCGCCAAGTATTGCTGCACAGTAAAGTCTACAAAATTTATATATTGATTTTTGAGACTTTGAAAGTCAATTTAGTTCTAGCCTGCTACAGACATAACAAACATCTTACTTACCTACTATTTGAGTTAGTGGTTATAGGCCACTTCAAATAAAAAAACTGAGCAGGCTTGTTATCTCAAAGCATTACTATATAAATAATTTGGTATAACTATTTTATCTATACTTAAGTAGGTATGTACTTCCAACTTTAAGCGCGTTATCTAGAGGACTATCGATTAAAACAAACATAAGGGTTAGGATAAGTAGTGAACTGTGTAAAATAAAGGCACTTTTTTAAATTTAATTAGGCATCGAATAATACCGGTTAGATAAACACACAATTCAGTAGGCAAACACCAATGCGGACTATCGACTCGTTTTCACTTACTTGATAGGTTTATTTCTAATTTTTTTGTAGCTTCCTACATAACTAAGTGTACGGAAACTTCGCACCACTATTTTAAACGACATTTTTCATTAATTTACAGCCAAAAATTAAGTTTTTGATTAGAATCGCAACAGCCGATGCACTTTCGTTGCGCACTCACGCATCAATCAAGTCAATGTCAACAAATCAGCTGACTGACTGGTCCTAACTGACTGATTGCTTTTAGTTAGTATGGTAATAGGCATTGACATATTGAGATACAGTATTGACAGCTGACAAAATGCGATTATAATTGTCAAAAGTCAAACCTAACACAAGACGTTACGCTAGTTCAAGTCAAAATGTATTTTTTTGGAAACTAGCATGATTTCGCAGACACTCGTCAAATCCTTGTTTGGTCATATGCTATAAAAGTCAAAAGCTTAATTTGTCAATTTCGCAATTCGTCAAATCCTTTATTAATCATATACTTTACAGGTCAAAAGCTTAATTTGTCGTTTCGCGATTCATCAATTCATTTATTGATCAAGACTTCTACTTGTCAAAAACGTGATTTATCTTGACATGGTGAGATCGAACACTAAAGTGCTTCATCTTGAACGGACATTGGCAAAAAAATATTATTTAAGTAATCAGAATTAACAATACTTACCTAATTATAAAAACAAACATTAAAATTGCTAATATAAGATAGTTATTTAGTATTAGTAGGTATTTATTAATAGCACGATCATTTACCATAAAACATAGGACGTATATGCAACATGAAAAACGGTGCGTAAACACCCACATGTCGTTTACCACCAAGATAGAACAGTAAATTATTTAAGTATGTATATAATATATAGCTAATATAAGCTTTGCTAGAGTATCTCTTGTAATAGTAAGCATCTCGTCTCCTCTTGTTAGAAAGTTTTATCTCGTCGTCGCCAAGGATTACATGTTTTTCAGTTGCATTCATTGAAAAAAATAACTTCTTGAGTTCGAGCTTGCTTGTCTTGCTAATGTACCTACATTAACCACCACAATATCAGCCCTTTTTTCTTTACACAGTGTGCATAGTATTACGAGACGTAGCTAACTAGGAAAACGAAAATCCGATCTCGTTTAAGTGGTAACTGTGTTGTAACCCAGAGGACACATGCATGAGTGGTGATATGTGACTCCTGCGCACTGGATGATAAACCGTCCCTATGCAAAGTAGCATCCTCTCGATGGTGTCTTTAATAAAAATACTCATTAATTCGTTCAATATTGATCTTCAGTAATTTAGACCAATTTTTAGTTAATCATGTATGATGGCAGTCAAATACACACCCTGATAGGAATATAGATCATTAGGAATATTATGATTCTATACTCGCTCAAAGGAACCAGCCAGAGTGACTGTATTTTAGTTTGGTATTTACATATCTACAAAGTGATACGTTGACTTTGCTGACAAGACACGAAATTTGTATTTTAATAATTGTACAGTAGTCTGAGGTCAGGACACGAATGAAATACTATGTGATTTTTGCTAGTACCTACTGAACTCTCTTTCACTCTCTTCATATAATATATTTCAGCGATCGGGCTTTATTGAATGAATTTCTAACGTTCTTCTTTATCTAGTTCTACTAGCTGAAAAGTTGCCACTTTCATTTGTTTATTTTTTCAATCCCCATATTTCCAACGTTTTGAAATACAAAAACTAAGGAAATCAATGAAAAAGTTATTCTTCATCCCACCATCTCGGAAAGAGTATTTTCAATCTTCAATATCTGAGTGGAAAACCCGTTTTCATTATCTAGAGGATAAAGTAAATTGAATTTAGAACATCGTGTGCACTAAGTTTGTGAATTAAAAAAAACATTAAACCTATTTACTGCTACCTCTATGGTGCCGAATATATCATACAACTTTTTTTTTTATTTGTTAAAAACTCAGACTCGGAACCTTCTTGGTGTTCTTTTTTGAATTTGCTTTGTACGCGGTTCTTTACGCGGCATTTTTTCACGTCATTGTTAAATTTTTGTATTTAGTCATTTCCTCGCTGAGGTGGAATGAAAAGTTACGTGTTGCACTCGAGTGCAAAGATTTTTCAACTCGTGCTCTTTTAATTCCCTCGCTAACGCTCAGGATTCTAATTTTAGAATCCTTCGCTTGCTCGGTCATCAAAATTGAACACGCGGTTAAAAAGCAACTTTTCACTCTTGTATAACAAATAACTATTTAATTATCTACCCTGCTCCCAAAATTTTACGAGAATTTGTTGAGAAATGCGACGTGCAGAACAGAACAGCTGGACATCCACCGGATAGTATGAAAGCATTTTTGCCCAAGCTGAAACGTGGACGCTTCGCTCGCGCTCGCTCACAATTCAATACTATGTGACTCACTCAGTCACCTAGACCATCCAATAAGCACGAAAAATAAGGAAAAAATTTGAATTTCCCGCTACAGAATGGCACATCAAGTTAAATGAACAAACAATACGACTCCAGTATAAAACTTAAAAAGTATGTCCCCACCACCACAGACTTTCTACAATAAATTTCTTTGAATGACACGAACGATAAGACGACAAACGAAGGCAAGCAAGCCGCAAGGCAAGGTAAGACCGCATGCTAGCTAGGTACTACGGACTACCCATCCACGATACGACAACACCAGACAACAGGCATGACTCAACGTCAAAATGAATGTTATCGTATAAGTGGCGCCACACAACAGTGGAACGTGGCTCTATTCGGTTATCAGCTGTGAAATTTTCTTCCGCAAGACGTGCGTTCATGCGCAATATGCGTTTATCTCTTTCCTGAGCTCGGGTGGGCAGATCGATCGGGCTGGTCGTACTCTTTCCGGCTGCAGCCCGTGTGGCAGTGTGCGACGGCCTCGCTGACAGCGCGACGCCAGTGCGCCTGTGCTCGCTCGGGCTCCGGTATCGATCCTCCGCGGAGCCGCATTGCCGTACATTCCGAAGGCGGTGCCTCGCCTAGTTTTCGTCGATCGTCGGCGTGGCGGGCGCGTGTCGGCGTCGGCGGCGGCCCGGGCGGTCCTGCGCAGTAGCGGCGCGCGAAACGCGGGAGCGACCGACCTTCCTTCCGCCAAAACCGGCTCGCTGTCCGCCGCGGACGGCTGTGATGTAGCCGCGGCCGGCGCGAGCGGCTTTCGGACAAAGGACTCGCGACTCGGCGTATCGCGATGAAGAAGTTCACTTTCAAGGGGGTGCTGGACGGGTTCCGCAGCTCGGTGCAGGCGGCGCCGCGCGGGACTGAGCAGGAGATCCAGGAGACGCTGCGTCCCGACCACTTCCAAATTAAAAAGGTAAGGGCTATGTTCGCGCGCCACTGCGGCCCAAGGTTCCGCAGATAATGGCGAGGTGCGACGTGCCAGCGCTGTCGACTGCCGCACCGCACCGACCCGTCCTCTCGCAGAGGAGTGGGGCGAAGTCACTTGCATATTAACGTAGCGTAACAAAGTTACCTACCTTCGGCGTTCGCTACCGACGATGTTTTGTAAACTTATGGATGGCATTCTACCCCATCAAAACAATGCTGTCAAAACATTGCCAATGTTTATCTGTGTTGGCAGAGGTATAATATATATCTGTATGATGTGTTGAGAAATGATTTTCCGCATGTATGACCGCAACGAACGGTTTGTGATCGTGGTTGCCGTTACCTGCTTACGTCAGCGTGTAGCCTTGACCATCTAATCTGTTTGCTTCACTGCTGTATAATCTGCTTACCGACTGCCGTGCTGCCTACGCCTCGTTACTTAAATCAGTACAATTAGCCAATTGGCTGCATTATCGTCTCCGAGTGTGGTGTATTTTTTCGCAGAGCAATACAATTACTCTGCACCTGTCTGTTGGCCGCTGTTTCGATCATAATATTGAACTGATAACAGATAAGATAAACGCTGCACTCAATAATACCTTTACACTTTGAGACATTTATTTCTACAGGATATTGCGAAAAATGTTTTGTTTTTCAGCTCGTGGCGTTAAATGTAATTGGAATAAAATATTGCCTCAACTCCTTTGATACGACGAGTACAACTGCGAGGAAGCTGAAAATGTGGTTTTCTATTCCCTTTACTTACCATGTTTCAACGTAAAGCAATAAAATTGGAAATGAACGCAATAATGCCAACGATGATGGGAGATTACTGATTGGCATTTAAAGAAAACCTGTCGTGAAACTTTTGCTTTTAAAATAAGCAAATTTGCGACGAAAGCAAAAGCAAACAATTGGCTCCATGTCAAGGCCTAACTGGGGTTAAACATGATCGATGGCAAACTTCAGACAAACTTTTATTTTAATGATTGCAACGAAACTTTCTGAATACACGCATACCTTTGTACTTACTAACTTCCATATATGAATGCAATATCTGCAATACTAGAGACTGCAATACCAGGCTTTATTTATTCTCTAGCATTTATGGCTAGTACATAAAGTTAGCAAAGTAACTGCCTTATTTGCAAATTGCCTTGGATAAATTAGACCTAGCGCTCTAATGAAATTCTTCAGAATATCAACTAACTGGATTGTTGTAAATTATGGTTTCATTATATCTCGCTTTCTGCAGTTTTTTCTCTCCCATTTTCTGAGCTCTAAGTCGACAGTTTTTCGGCATTAATGTAATCCGACGCCCGCCGCGCCGCCGACGCCGACGCTGGCCTAATTAATTACTTTTAGTTAAGATTCCTATATACCTTTTTGAATCAGATCCGTATGGACTAAGTATTATTAAAGAGTAACTTCAGATAGGTTTCTTAAAAAAATAAGATGCGTCGGTTGGATGCCAAAAAGTGAAACAGAAAATTGAATTTAAAAACTTCCAGCTGTAACAAGGGAAACCTTTTGGAACTTTTCTCTTTCAATCTTCATTTTGCCAAATTAGGTGGGCGGTATATTTTAGCGACGCGATCCTCCGAAAAACAATTTGTTGTTACCTACTATAGCAAAAGCTCAGGGCAATTCCGAGTTTTACTTTTTAGGCTGTCGGTCCCGAGATTACTCTAATATAGAGCGCCTCAATTTCTTTCTAACTAGGTGTTTTCTATACTACAAATATTATGAATTCGCGTAATATCAAACTATGGAATACGTTAAGCTCAGTTAATCAAGAAGAAACAGGAGCGGGGACTCGTTTGTACTCGCCTATATATACATAGGTACAGATTTATATATAATGGTACCATGTGACTGATATAAAATTAAATAATCTTCCATGCATTGTAAGAAATCCAGTCTTGAAATCCGAGTTTATTTATGATATGGGCTTTGAAAACATGCTACGTGTTCTCGTGTTTAGCACCATCGATAAAAGGAAAACAATGTCAGCCGTCGGTACATCGTATTTATTTTAATACGATATGATGTCAGAATGACTTCACCACCAACGAAATGGCTATAAACCTCTAAGCAATAAATTCTAATTTATTCTCGAAATATGCGGAGCCATCATGGTTCATGAAGGAATTTCGAGATGGGCATTAACTTGCAAATTATTTGCAATAACAGCTTTCCATTTGGTGCCGTTTTCGCTGACTTCGCTGAATAACGTTTTAGTAACAGCGGTGGTGGTACCGCAAATGCTAGTACCTAAATTATGTGGCTGTTTAGCTGTTTATCCAACATTTAAATATCTTTGTGGAACGCTATGCAGTTTTAGTAGACAATGTTATTTGTTGGTAGGATTATCTGCTAATTCAAATCTAAACCCTTCTCTTACGATTACCTAACTACTAAGAACATTAACTATTGCAAAACGTAACCTTTTAATATGTACAATGTTTTGTCACCCGTGAGGTTATTGCAACCCATTATTCTTGTTATGTTCGTCGTACGAATGAAGGCTCTATCAAATATTAGTTCTGACAGGCATAAAAGTTATACGATAATCGTAAGCGATTACGCGGCGCGTTGTAAATAATATTATTTACTTTTTCTTTCCTAATCTTACTACGTCGTTGTGGCTTCGAGTCGCGAATGAATGAACATTGTCATTATCTTCACAACACAATACATGCTCTCTCCGAGATAAGTAATTACTCGAGAATTGGATTTGTAGGTAGGTACCTCCTTTGTTATCTTGCACGCGGTGATTCACTTAATTAAACAAACACACATAGCACATGGCGGACCGAATTAATATCTCTGCTAGTATGTACCTATATACAGACTCTACTTTCGAGAGAGAATTGTTTTGGTTATGTAATCCTGAATTTATAATAGAGAAATAAAAGATCGTCTGGACACATTTTGTTGTCGTACATACCACCTTAAAACAAAGACAAATTACTAAAATTTCGGGAAAATTTACCACTCAAAAAAAAGAGTTTTAAAGTTAAATGAGCATTAAATGCGTATCCGATAAATATATTTCACAAATTCCAAAGCAATAAATGATTACTGACATTTCGCAAACCTTTAAAATCCAATCGGATCAAAATCTGGTGATTTTGCTGTAATAAATTAATCTGTCTGCCTGGCCGGAGGCAGGCTTCGCCGTAGGGCTTTTGTAGCGGTTCGCGCGGATTATAGGGGCTCCGGGCTGAATTACAGTTGCGTTGGCGCTGTTCTGACATTACTGCCATTTGTTACAGAAATTGTGACGCACTATTAAGCACAATGGATTATTTGTATTAAGAATTTAGAAGATTATCTTAACCTAAATGTAAGCAGTTAGGGAGGCGTAATCTAATTAAATTCGTTGTGATTACTTAACAAGATGGAGATGAAAGTTAATGCAATTTCTCTTTGTTTTTACTGTTGTTGATATGGCAGATTTTTATAAACATACAAACTTGATGAATGATGATATTGATTATAGATAAATAGATGCTCCAAGAAATACTGGACATAGTATACGTACGTATCTGATTGCAGATTTAAGCAGAACTCAAAATAGGTACAGTGAAAACAAAAGATGCTAACCAAAGAAGTTTACATAAGCATATTACCAATTCACATTACAGACCTTATGAATTAAACATAGTTAGAAATTGGCAACCATAGCTGGCATAGAACGATACCATTTGTGCGCTCCATAGAGTAGGTATTTTACGATAGTGAAAATAGGTATAACTAGCGATAAGCCTATCTTGATGTTCGTCAGAGCGCATATATTTGTATTCCCTCATTCGTGTAACACACAATGGTTTTATAATAACCCAACAGAAAGAGTAGCTACGTTACTTTACTGAAGAATTACTGCACATTTGTAGCTATGGTGTTTTGTATTTAAACCTCTTTAGTAGGACTCGCCTTGTGTAGATCTCACGAATATTTTTTTGTTTTTTAGGCCTGATAGGTTACCACTATCTCACCTGATGGTAAGTGATGATATGGTCGAAGATGATGTTCAGGCTAAACTAGAATTACTGGCTCTCAAGGACAGCTGTCGGAACACACCGTTAGGTGCTTTGCGACAGATTTTCTACTTGAGGGTGGTAGCTAGGAAGGCGGGCATTCGCAAAATGACCTACCACCATGCTATAACGACTGCCATCCTAAGACAATAACCGGGACCGACGGCTTAACGTGCCCTCCGAAGCACGGAAGCGCTCAGTAGTTATGTCACCAGCGGTCACCCATCCAAGTCATGACCGAGGCGGACGTTGCTTAACTTTGCAGATCGTTTCAGAATGGCTAAGCGCTTCAAAAAATGGTAGCAAAATTGGTAATTTTAATGGCAGGGCCAAGTGAAATATACAAATCGTTTACGAACCTGTTTTTTCTACGAATGAGAAGGTTGTTTATTTACAAAGTCGTTAATGCAATTTGATTTACTGCAAACTTTGAATAAATTGCATAGTAAATCTATTTCTGATTAACTATTCTTGGAACTGACGGTTTTGCTGCTTGATTGCCTATTTCTAATTACTGAAGTACTTTCGATTTCAAGTTCTTCTCTATAACTGTTTATTAGGTTACGTGAAGAACACTAACGCGTGTGTGTAACGTAAGTAAATTGTTATACAATTGTAAGGGTTATATATAGAATAGTATTCGTTGTACATAAGTTATAATAAAAATCAGCTTTAAGTAGATTACTTAACTAATTCACGGTTATTAATAAAGTCCAATTTACTTCGTAACGTGATTCAATCGCAGCTCGACCTGAATTAGGCCCGCGCCCGCGCCCGCGCCGCGCCAACCGTGCCGCATCACGTCATTGTCATAGCATAGGTGATACACTGAATCATGCGTGCCTCAAAATTGAGCTCAATTTGAGTAAACACTTGACCCAACGTCTCGTTAGTGATGTGCCTACATTTTCTCGTAGAATATCAAGTCCAAGTCATATGTCAAAGTCAAAATAATTTAGGTGTCTACGACACTTTTATGAAGGTTAATTACAAACTTTAATATTGAAATAAGTATTTAACTTCTACTAAATTCATAACATTATTTATGTTATGAATGTATGATATATAATTATTACAATATTACGTAGGAGAAAGGCAAAAGAATTATGCAAGCATTTTTGTCGTAAAATAATAACAAACTAGGTATATAGTAGGCTTTCCTAATCAACATATTTTTTCATTTGCAACTTGAATTTTCATTCTGTGAACATCTTGTTTTTTAGCAGTTTGTATTTGTCTTTGCTAATCTAGGATCTAGCTGAAGGACTAAGTCAAAATAGTATTAAAACCAATAGCAGGAATTTGAGCGACGCTTGTTCGCCTTAAAAAGCTGGGAAAGGTTTTGTATAAAATATTTAAAATCATGGCAAAAGGCAAAACTTTAACCATAATCGAGAGTCAAATCCACTCTGCGACCGATCCGTCCCTCGCGCCGTTAAGCTATCACGGCTGTTACTGATAAGTCGTAGTAAAAATTTTCGATGGTAACGAAACTGAGCATCGCATCTGTACTCATTGTGAATTGACCTACAATCAAATTAATATTCTAAGATAGAAGTTATATAGGCATAAACACACAACCAGTACGGAATGAAAACGTATTTTTTCAAGAGTTGATATTATAAGAAAATAATAAAATATAAATTTTATATTATATTAAAAAATCAAAAGTGGACATCTAACACATCAGTACCTAAGTGGGTTTCCAATGAGCAACAATATGAGTTTCGGCTGGGAAAAAGCTTTCCAACGGGTCACCCAAGTGACTCGTTATAGTTCTAAAAAGAAGAAATTTTGCTCGATGTTTCTTCCATCTCCTTTTTAGTAATGCTAATAATTTGAGACATTATATACCTGTGTGATGCATATTGATGACGTGAAATAGATGCACGCTCTGATAAAAGAAATAACTTTCGCTCTAAGGTGCATCTCAGGCTGCTTGTCTTCTTTTAACCCTGACGAATCCTGGAAACATGCTAGATGTAGTCCGATGCATTGATTCAGGCACAATATTGCTGGTTTGTTTTCCATACCTAAGAACTGTGCGATGGTTTCAAATAGAAACATTTCTTTATATTTTGGAGATGAGATCAGTAAAAAAGCCTAGACTAATTATCGAAACCACTTTCTTTTTTTTACAATTACTAATAAATATAATAAGTATAGAATGTTACAGGGTTTTCAAAGGTGCTTTTATTGGATTGTTTTTGAATTGGATTCGTACGGTTCGTACATTTCATATTCGTGTAAATTATAGTGGACTGCTCGCAAGTCTGCAATGACGTCGACAAATCATAGTAATTTTCTATTTATGCTTTAGTTAAGTACGTAGCACATTATATTCCTATTCAAAAAAAGTAGGTATGGATATTGGGCTACAATTTGGACACAACTCTGGAAGGTACAATTAAGAATTGTAGTACTATTGCAGGCACCATTTGTGTACACTCGTGCCAGAACGGTCGAGAACGTGCCAGAACTCTTATCTTACTAGTAGTTAGTTGTACTGAACACTCGGTGTGCAACTCCACTTGACGCGTGGCTAGTTTTTTCAATGCCATACCTAATTTTGTGCTATAAACTTATCTACCTAGGGATTGTTGTGGAGTTCTGTACAAACGCATAATATATTTGTTATACGGAAATTTGAAAATTTAGAGGATAGCGTGGCTTAGTAGTAGTGTTAGTAGTATAGTAATTTTTAACACAGAACTTTAAAAAGGCGGCAAATAACGACTAAATATTTGCTTACGTTCCAATTTACGCACCACAGCTACGAGAGTGAAACTAAATACGTAGTAGGCCCTTATGACATCAGAGTTGTTGTAATCCACAACGAATGGAATAGGGTTTGTGTAATGGATTATTGATTGATTTGTATTCATTGCGCGTGCTGGTAACAAGTCAGATGTGCATTGTGCATTGTTTTCTGCGTTCTACCGACCTGTAATGTGGCGGGGAATTGTAACGACCGAGAGCAGGAGATGGCTAACTAGTCTGTCTATTTAGGTACATATATACCTAGATAGGTGTAAAGATATATATTTTATTCTAAATCCTCCTTTGGTATAAACATAATAGATTACCAGAAGGTCGGCAGCTGTGCTTTCTGAACTGCACAATTTACACTGCGATTTCTAAGACGCCTGACAAGTGCAAACCCCTGTGGACGTCATGGGATAGTAGTGTCGATTGAGATACAGCTAAGAAATTATAACTACTAGCTATCACAGTATCATCCATGATTCACGGTCCATGGGTCGATCCCTACCGCCGCGCCGGCTTGAGCTTCACCGCATGGTGGAAGGGCATTTTGCGAATGTTCGCCTGGCTAGCTACCAGAAGTAAAACTGTCGCCAAGCATCTAACGTTGTGTTCCGGCAGCAATCCTTAAGAGCCAGAAAGTAATTATGAAACTACCGGCACACGGGACTTAACAACTGTATGTCTCAGATTCAGGGTGTTAGCGCAGTGTAGTTCATCACTAGTTGCAAAATGCACTGCTTTACCGTTTAAACATGAGGTGGGTTTTGTGCCTACATTCCGTCACAGTACTACAAAAAATACCACCGGATGTGGTCGAAACTATAGTCGGTGCTATCTGACTTATACGTGTGAGTTACTTACGCCGTATTATTCGCTAAAATAAAGTATAAAAACATCCATTTATTGTTTTCATTATTATTTTTGGTACTTATGATATTGTTTGTCTATGGCCCATGCAAGCAAGGTTTCTTATACTTGTGTAAACTAAATGAAAACGTCATGACGTTTGTATACCCCCGAAACGGAGTTCTAGGAACTCTGTACTGCCTGCCAACAATAATTTTGTTTCAGAAAAAATTAATAGATATATTTAGGTACCTATTTTTTGATCGGAGAATCGAATCCGACTCGAACTTTGCGACTTTAACCATGTAGTCCACAATGACCTCTATATACTGGACGCGACATCTCAAACAAGCAAAGTCGAATAGGTAAGAGAAGCCAGCCGGCATATCCTCACCCACACTCAGCTGGGCACTCATAGATAGAGATCACACGCGCTTTTCGAGGAAAATTGTGTAAGCAAAATGCCATCCTGCATCCTTAGATACTGCCAAAACCAGTAGGGAAAAACAAATAAAAGCGATGGAATCACTTTCAGAAATAAGTTCAGATTTTGGTAATAGAGGTCAATGGTAGTCCATGGCATTGCACCAATGAGACATCCATTGATTTTTGTAAATATTCTTTCTTGCTTATTTAGAAACCTTACCTAGATATTAAAGTGATTTCTAAGTTTTAACGATAGTGTATAAAGAAAAAAACCAGTTTTTTCATCCGGCTCTTTGTTGCAAAAATTAGAGACACCAGAGATATCAACTCGAGTATTTCTAACTTTACAACATGCATATCTATCGTTGGTTAGGTAATTATAATCATTGTTGTGACGTTACACAATCAGACGGATTCACATCCGCAGCAAGGACGTGCACGCTTCGGTGGTGCTCGATTTGATACACAATTTTATCTCCAAATTTTTGCACAATTAGTACCTAAAGCGAACTACTGAAACAACTAGATTTTGTATCTCAGTGTTCGTTTTAATCGAGATTTTTTGAGGAAGTGATGCCTGAGCGGTATAAATGTGTAATATCGTGCAGGTCCACAGATCGATCCTCACCGTCAGCTTGAGCTTCATCGTATGGTGGAAGGGCATTTTGCGAATGCTCGCCTGGCTACCCTTCAAGTAAAATATCTGTGGCCAAGTACCTAACAGTGTATTCCGGCAGCACTAAAGGCTTACAACTGTATGTCTCAGGGTGATGGGCGCAGTGCAGTTTTTCAATTGTTTTAAATGTAGTAGGCAGAGGTTACCGCTTAACATCAGGAGGGACTCGTCCTTGTACGGTCACACTCAATGAAAAAAAAAACTATGATTTTCATTATTAATAATTGAGGATGTATGTCAGTGTCAAACCAAACCATGAAAAAAGTGCGTGGATACCGTGATAGCTCAGTTGGATAATGTGTGTCCTGGCTCTATAGGTAACGATAGTGTCGGGTTCGAGTCCGACGCTCTTATCATTTGTATTTCGTAGTAATTTTCAGCTTCCTCTAAAAAAGTTTAAAGGTTCTTGAAGTCGACGCGTGGATATTTTTTATGTATGATTAATTACGCATTAAACACTTGCTGGATCATACAATTTTGAAAAATAGTTTTCCTTTGATAGATTTGGTATAGGTACATACTCGTGAGAGTATGTATACTACGTTCAGAGTTGATCCTATACACATTTAATTAGCTTCGGTGAGCAGATCTTCAGTTATATCCAGTTATCAATAAATTTCAGTCCAGTCAGTAGGTATATGGTAGATGATATAGGGTTCGCCCCCTATTACATTGGACCAATCCGGCGCAAATTGGATGCTTGTGTAAAGCTTTCCACAACAATGTTTGTTTCGTTATATTTAAAATAAGTTAACAAGTTTTAAAACTCAGTGAAATTTTGTTCTGCTTCTTGTGTTCCAGTTTTCCTAAAACGATATATTTTAAAAAATATTTCGAAAAATCGTTTAGTATGGCATAAAAAGTATGGATACGCAATTTCATTAACTTGGGTGAAACATTTGCTCTAATTATTTTGATTTAAAACCACACCTAACTACTAAACAGATTTTGATAAAAAAATATGGGATCAACTTGAAATTTTCCAAATTGGCTTATATATTGGTTTACAAATGAGAAATAACGAAATCTTTTTCGAAATCAGACCGTAAAACGAAAAACAGAAAATCCAGAATCGTATATAAGGCAAACGTGCAAATGTTCACCGATTTCGAACACTTGCTATTTAAAATATTACGGTAAATAAAGTTTATATGAACAGACAAACGTGCAAATAGACCGACCGACCGACTCACGAAAGGATTCATTTTAGGTTTTCGTTATTTTGTTATTACAAACAGAAGTCAATTTTAACGATAATATTTCCAATTTCACGCAGAATATCGCCGTATGTTTATTAGTAAGTATGTACATCAAAATAATATAAAGAGTAAAAGTTTTTTTTTATGTTTGTAACGAATAAACTTGAAAGTACTGGACTGATTTGAAATTCTTTCACCATTAGAATCCTACACTATTCCTGATGAACATAGGCTATATAATATTTTCAAAAACAGCTATCCGCATGAAAATTTCAAAAATGTAACCCAACGTGTGAAAAAATCAAAAAATCATTATATCGCGAGCGCTGTGGAAATTGTTGACAATAGAGCAAAGTGATATACTACAATTTTATAAAGGACATCAATATCTACGAAAAGAACGTGATACTATATGTCTAACTATTACAGTTATGTCCCAATAACTGCTTTTTATGTGTTTAAATTTATAATTTTTGTTAAATACCCGTGCGAAGCCACTATTTGTAGTATATTTTGCAACAAAGCAAAGTATTACATACCGTCGTACATTGTACGCAGTACGCTACATATTACGTCCTATCTGTCTTCTCGATCCCAGAAAAGAACCAAACATCTACAATAAAATTGAGCTGAAATCGTGGATGTACGTAGTCCAATGTAGCCTCAAGGAACCGACCTATATTATTGGAGAGCATGAAACGAGCCAGAAAGAGACAGCCAGCTGGTGTCCTTGTCTATCCCGAGGGCGAGAAGACATTTTTGATGTGTCGAAATGGATTGCAAAGGGGTAGGTAGGCCTCCGATTTGTGATGTTGTGTGGAATTACAAAACGGAATAAGATGCCTGGGGGAGTCGGGGGTTCTTCTATTGAAATCTGACACCGCATTGTCATGCTTACTGATATTTTGATGACTGTTTCCACGTGTTTGGATTTAACCTTATGAAGACAATTTTTAAACAATAAATCACTGAAGAAAGACTTGGCAAGTAGGTATATACTTGCCAAGTCTATTTTTATATAGGCTAGGTAGTTAAATTCGGGATCAAGCAATCTTGATGATTTCTATTTGTATTTCATCGCTTTGGGTCCCCAAAATTGCAGTTCCACCATTAGTTGAAACAGGCGAATGTCAAAACCGATACTGTAGCGCCTTTACCTAAGTTACATAATAATACTAATAATAATATGTAATATTTTAATAATAATAAATTTTATAGCCGATCAGACAGCTCGGAGTCCACAGTTTTTAAATATCAGCCTACCAAACACATCCCCATTAACACATAAACTTTCGTGTTTATAATCTTGGTGCGATTTCATAAATATTTAAAAGTTAATAACGTCTCAGACTTTTTGCGTGGGAGTAAAAAATTGTACGCTGAAAAAAATGAGACGCAATATCAAAGAAGCACTTAGAGCCAAGCCTGGTTAAATAAGAGTCCTTTAGATAAAATTACGAGTTTCGTTAGCCCGAGGCAAAAAATGTAATTTCACTAAGATAATTTAGCGTAGGAATCGGCCACGGATCAAACGTAAATTTCTCCTTTGATCCAGACATGTACGTGTGCTCTTTTTCTTTTGGTTCCGAACGAACCTTTAAACATCCTTGAATTTTTTCTACGTTGATTTGATGGAGTAACTACATGGAAAATGTCTTCCATATTATTACTTTTCTTTTGCATTTTTATATTTGCTCTCAGTTGTTTTGCTTGTTCTTTTTATGTTTGGGTACTGTTCATTTATTAGGTACGAGAATTCAATAATATAATGAAATTGAAGACTTACAGAAAATGAAACAGTGACTTTAAGTATCTACAGGTATGTGTTAATGTAGTCAAAGTCCTTATTAAAATACGTACCATGGCGATGTTCTGGGGTTACGGGTTCCGCTAGAAGTATTTTTATAGTTTCCAAGCAAAATTAAGTGGACGTATTTGTTTATGACTTCAAGCCGCAGTTTCCGTTACTAAAATACTAACGGACAGTATAGAAAAGCTGCCGCTAGTATGAAGGTTGCCTAACCTTCCACCCTCTAGCAACCTTCCCTAGGCTACGATTAATCCGAAGTAACCTTCCTAGCTAGTAGGAAGGCTGTCTAAGAAGGTTGCTACGAGATCTGTAAATGTTGACGTACGGAAAATGTCGTACATAACACGGGCAAGAAACTCGGGAACATTCTTTTAAACGTCTTTTAACAATGAGTTACATACTATATTATACAATTATTACAATATTTGTTTATATTACGAAACTCATGTGCGTGTTCGTCCAGGGAAATATTGCCACCATACCTATTTCTACCGCTCAGCAATAATGTTCACATTACTGTGTTCCGGTTTGAAGGGTATCAATGCCAGTGAAATAATAGGAACATGAGACTTAACAACTTTATGTCTTAGGGCGATGGGCGAAGCGCAGTTCTTTAATTGTGACGAACTGCATCTGTTATAGGGAGAGGTTACCGTTAGTATAAAAAACAAAAGAAAATAACAGAAACCTACACTATAACTCATTTTTAGTAAATAATACGGGATAACTCACGTGAATCAGTCAGATAGCTCCGACTATAGTTTCAACCACATTCGGTGGTCTTTTTCAAGGAGAGCTCGGGACGCCCGCGTTGACGTCTCGCTTAGCACTGCGGGCGGCAGCTCGTAGCCCGCGTGACGTCATCGGTTGGTGCGAGGGGTGGGTCGCAGTTGGTTGTATCGTCGAGTTCTGATGCGAGTCCTCTTGGTCGTTGGTGAAATCCCGGCTAGCATGGGGAACGTCCCAGCAAAAAGTGCTCACTATATCTCCACTAAGGACGGGTCTAGTGGAGATATAGTGAGATTCACGTGAGTTATCCCGCATTATTTACTAAAAATGAGTGAAAACCACGTTAGTTTTTATAATAAAACTACGCTATAACTATTAATAGAAAATTGAGTTCGTACACACGAAGAAATTGGTCCTAAAATCCTAACCTAAAGTTGTAGAGAAAAATCAGAAGGTATATGGTCAGAACCTCGCGAGTTTCAGACAAGATCAGCTTTCAGTCCATTGTCACATTAAGTTGTGTCGCCTGCTCTGGAGAATACGCTTCCTACATCGTGCTGATCTAGGTACGATACGGTGGTAACTTTATTTGCTCGATGCCGTGCCTGAATCCCAATGAGGTTAACGTTCAGGTGCAAGCTGGTTGTTGGCTCGGCTCGCTCGGACACAGATTATTTAATAGCTACTACCTGCCCGATGCCCATCAATCGGAATTGGTTTAAGGCAACATAGCTGGTTCGAGTACTATGGGTGGTGTTTTACAAGTAGGGTAGGTATTTACTGATCGGTGTAGGCAAGTTTGTTTTCGTTGATTGATCTTTAGGTTACAAATATATCCAACGGGCTTACCTGTACAAACATATTCCAAGTTTATTTATTTGGCAGATTATGGTAGGAGACGATACTAATGTATTTAAATAGAAATATAGTTATTAAATAACTAATTGAAGTTTGATTTCAAAGATTTCTGCGATATTGTTTTATTCGCAGTTCGCAGATGATACCTCTCTGATTTTAAAGTAGATAGGAAAGATAGTGAACTCATTCATGTAAATAATGTGTTATCTATGATCTCTGAATGGTTCACCGCTAATAATCTTCTCTTAAATTCAAAAAAGACAAAATGTTTAAAGTGTTCGTTACTAAATGTTCCTTACCCTGGGCTCCACACGAAGCTAAGTACAATTTAATGCTGGAGCGAGTGCAAACTAAATTCACTAGGTTCCTGTACTTACGGCTATACGGCATTTATCCCTTCTACCCTCTGATGTATCCTACTCTGTTTGTTCTGGGCATGGTTGGATACAACAAATTAGAGGTAAGAAGAGATTGGACACTCGCATACTACATGATAAGAGTATTTAGAGGAGTTTTATTTGATGGCTCGGTTCTGTCGCGAATGGGAGTGTGCGTGCCGAACGAGTACGTGAGGCGCCGCCGCCGGCCGCGGCTGTTTGCGGTGCCCCGCGCGCACACCAAGCTCCTCGCTGGCTGTCCCCTGCTCCGCACCCTGCATGCGCTCGATCGAGCTGCCGAGCATATCGACATACTAACTTGTTCCGTGACCGAATTTTATAGGACAGTAGTATATGACGCTTGTTATAGATATAAATAAATATGTGAATGTTTTTAATTTATAAATGATAATTTTTGACATGTAATATGGATTTTAATAGTATTTTGTTGACATTTTAATAAAATATATTTTTTATGTATAGAATCTGATTTCTGTAATGTTGTGTACGTATAAATGTGTGTAAATAAATAAAATAAAATAAATAAATTATGTTGAACCAACCATTAAACTTGGCCTAGATATACTCTCTATTGACAATGCGACAGTCTTTCTGGGAATCAAAATGGATTCAACTTTACAGTGGGATCCACATATACATGATCTAGCCGGAAGACTTAGTTCTGTTGCATATGCAGTTTGTAAGATAAGATAGTTAACAGACGTAGCTACTGCACGGCTAGTTTATTTCGCGTACTTCCACAGTATTACGTCGTATAGTGTATTGCTGTGGGGAGCTGCTGCTGAGATAGAGACAATCTTTATCTTCCAAAAGCGTGCAATTCGAGCCATATATGAAATGGATCCTATGGAATCTCTAAGGGATCTTTTAAAGAAATTGATATATTAACTTTACCGAGTCTGTATATATTTGAAAATATTATGTATGTTCGGAAAAAAATGAGTAAATTTAAATTAAATAGTAACAACCACGATTATAACACTAGGAGCATAAAATAACGGTACCAGGTTTTAGACTAGCAAAGACAAATAAAAAGTGCTTTTTAGGTAATTGTGTGCGGTTTTATAATAAAATTCCCAAACATATCACAATGCTCACAGAAGGAAATGAATTTTAAGTTGCATTTGAAAAAAAAATGATTAAGAAATCATACTACAAAGTTTGTGATTACTTAAACGACAAAAATGTTTGGAAAATTCCACCTCTGCCAAGCTACCATCTGTCATCCTCATCACGTAATTTAAACAATTATTGTAATAATCGTATTAAATTTTCATTTTTAAAAGACGTTTAAAAGAATGGCCCTGAGTTTCTTGCCCGTTCTTCTCGCAGTGGCTCTATACATTTTTTTGCTGAACGTGGCAGTACAATGTAGATTATTTCAATATTAAAATTTGTAATTGACCTTCATAAGAGTGTCGTAGACGTCTAAATTGAATGAATGATTTTGAATTTGAATTTGATAATGATCCTTTTTTTTTCTATAGATTCCTGGGTATGCCATGCATTCCCAGATATTTAGATCGAAATCTGCTGATAAATTAATAGCTCCTTGACGGTAAATACGAAAATCAAACAATCTGTTTTATAATATCAGCGCGCTCTGCAACGTGGCGAATGCGAAATAGTGAAATATTTTATAAAATATAACTAAACAGATAAACTATAGGATTAAAAATAAAAAAGTAACCAACTTTCATCACTGAAAAATATAAATATCTTGTTGAAGTCAGTACATTGCTGATTCTAAACACTCTGTCGGTCATATTTTCATAGCACGACTTTCACAAGCTATTAATAATTTTCAATATTAGAAGTCAAACAGTCTAAAAAGAAATATTTTCACTTTTCAGTGCTGCTTACTGCTTACATGATAATTGTCACTTACCTACAAGTACGGTGATTGCTAAATCACCGTCACCAAGAGTTGCATTTGTAATTTCAGGTATTTATTTATCCAGGTATTTGATTCTTCATATTCAGTATTCTTTATTTGAATTTCACAATGTAGCTTAGATAAAACTTATGGGCTAGTATGGACCCTGTCGGACACAACCTCCTGGGAAATACTTAAGTTTATCATAAAAAATACTAGAACGATATTTATAAAATATAATGGGACCAACTTGGAGGCTTTTCACATGGACGCGGTTGTTAGATTTAAAAATGTTCAGCACGGATTTGGTAAGGAAGAACAGTATACCATTTTAGTCATATGTCATGTAAGAGATAAAATCCAATCGAATATAACCGAAAGTTGAAGCTCAGACTATGCCACATACTTAGTAGTAGTTGGTAGCATTTAAGATGGAAATGTTGACGGCTGTCAAAGTGACAGTTGATGCTATGTTTTTAAGTTTAGAATTCATATCTAGGCTACAAATGATATTAATAATGCCTATAGATGGATCTAATGCGTAACAGCTGTCAAAGTGACAGTTGATGTCGTAGTTTTCAGTTTTGAATTCTTATTTCATTCGACATCACATCGAGACATTTGACCACAGGATCTCCACTTCAGACAAAAGTTTGTTCCGACTCTCGAAAACGTTTTTCCGAATAGTTTTGGCACGGCCAGTGTATGAAGCATCTCAGGTACTTCAGCGATATTCATAGCTATGCGGATGACAGTATAGCAATGAATATCGCTGAAATGCAACTTGCCATTGACGTGCAAGAGAAATAGGGTCGGAGATAGCACACAGCCTTGCGGAACATTGACCGGTCTGAGCGTGCACCGTCGACAACGACCTTGATGCTCCGGTCAGCCAATAATTGGAGATCCCTTGGCACAATTTCTCGGAAAGCCCATAAGAACGAAGTTTCGAGAGAACTACTTTATGCCACACCCGATCACTCAATCCGTCAACGCCAAATATATCAGTAGTAATTACTAGCTAGTGGGTGAATTGTTTTTTTATTCAGTCGAGGCTTGCGTGCTTTTCACCATAGCCGGCAATGCCCTACTTCTCGTTGTTTATTGCTAACGATTAGATAGCTGCATAACTACCTATTGCCTGCATTGTGCATTTAAAGTTTTTCACGTTATTTTGCCATCCCGTTTATGTGGGGTTGCGTTATATACGTGATGGTTTACATGTATTTGTATATTTAATTTTGAATGTGTCGTAACCAAAGGGAAAAACAGAAACCTCTGAAGGGGGCGATCCAGACAAATTGGGAACAAGTAACGGAATATAAAACTATATATGAAGTTTAATCTCAATGCGCGCTGCTCGTGGCGGTTTCGACCTTTCTCATCAAGTTGTTAATATACAACCTTTTTATGTTTTGTTTCTATCTTTATTATTTGATGTAACCTCTTGGTTATAGCAGGTAATAACGAAAAATTAATTCAAACTAACATAAGTCACGTTTATGCTCCATTGTATATCATTGTGTCACGTAAATCCAGGGACGTTGCACCTCTTACCTGAACAAATTGTATCTATTATTTTTCTATTGATGCTCATTGCTCGTCAAATAAGATATGTGTAAAAATAACTACGAATAAATCTTAAAATACTTAGTTACGTAAACTCTCAATAAATCGATGGCTTTTATAAATCATTCAACAAATTTGATTGTGTGTGGTACAGAAAAGTGGGTCAATATTTTTGACATTGTTATTAAATTAGATATATAAAAGAAAGAAAGACAGAAATGCTTTGAAAGAAATATATTTCTTAAATAGTTGGGCAAGGTCTTTCACTTTCTTTCGCTTTTATATTAAATTGGGATAGCGTTTTAAATTATATTTTCACCAATATCTACTCTGTTGAAGCCCCACTCTTAACCAAACTATTATATATTATATACTATATTTATTATATACGCACTATATTTATATTGTTTTTTTATTATATTAGGTACAATTATTGAATGTATTTCCTACACATATTACCAACATTTTATTATCATCAAGATACCGTAAATATTGTTTTTACTATCCCAACAGTTCCTATTTCGAATTTAGTTAACTAATAAATTAAAAAAAAATGCAATGTTATTGAATGACACATGGTTTAAAAATAACACTTACAAAGTAAATATCTATTAGGGAATAAAATAAATCTGGGCTTAGTGGCTCCCATTGCCCCATCTTCCTACTGAAACGGGCAATATACAGTTCTTAAAAGTGGGTTAGTAAACACCCCCGGCCTCGCTAAATATAATAATGAAGGCAGTAATGGCGGCGCGGCGTCGACTTACTGGGTTTGTGTCACCAGATTGATTAAGGTGCCGATAGCCATTTGATACAGGTCGTTAGTTAATACTTAATGTGGATTGTTTGCTTTTATCTATACATCTTTATACTAGTGGCTTTGTGAGCCTAATAGACCTCGAGAAGGATTATATTTTAACATTTTCAACCTCTTTATTTCTGACGTTTTGTAATACATAGGTATTTCTAAAAACTGAATCGACAAAAATCTATAAGTTAATGAATAAATTCAGGCGTTACTTTGTGGAAATGTATATTTAATAATAATAAATATTAAAATAATATCCTAGAAAAACACTTATGATTTTTATTATTTAGGTATTGTTTTCTTAAAATATTTTAAAACTATTTGTTATTATTAATTAAGTATAGAACTATTGGACCTGTTCACAAAACTTCACGAGAATCGGTTGAGAAATGCGAATAGATAGATAATACTTTATTGTCACACCACATAAATGAAAGAGATAAAAAATTACAATTCAGATTGATAGTGTTACAATGGGCGGCCTTATTGCTGAAAGCAATCTCTTCCAGGCAACCTTTGGATGGAGAGGATCTGTAAAACCGATTATAAAGGGGTGTAGTAGTAGTATATAACTATAAAATAAATATATTAAAAATAATAAAGATAATAAATTAAGTACAGTTTCTGATTTTAAAGCATGTGCTATTATATGTATACAAATAAACATGTAAAATATAGGAATACTGTATGTAGAGGAGAAAAACCGGAACTCCGTAATCTGGACAGAAATTGGAAAGCATTTATGCCTAAGCTGAAATAGAGACGCTTCGCTCGCGCTTCGCGCTCGTTCTGTCAATGACGTGATTACGTAGACTGGTCTATTTCAGTATCTATAAGTAAGTGGTTGAAATTCTGCCATGGGCTTCAGCTTAATATGGACACTAACGTCTGTGGCAGGAAACAAAAAACAGAGTAGTTGGATTTGGTTACCATTTTACACGTTGATTATGGCCGATGTTGATGTGGACAATAAGTATCTAAAATATAAAATATATAATATTATACCAAATATTTTCCGAAACTCGCGTATTACGTACCGACTGACCCAACAACACACCCAAAAAAGGTTTATAATGTTGAATGTCCCGCCATAGACATCAGCGTTCACCATCTTGGCGACATTTTGCGAACGCTCGCTTTGCTTAGCTAGCCAGCCGAACATTCACAAAATGCCTTACATGGAGGCTGCCCCATGGAGGCACTTACTCTCCTCAAATTCGAATTGGATTCGGCTTTAAAACCCACCTATTATAACATAAGATGCTTATTAAATATACTGAATTCTCTGGTTTTTGACGTCATGTCGACACATGCTTTGTCCGTAGCGCCAAATCCTCTCGAGCTATTTTTTATTTTATAAAATGAAGTTTCGTTGTGTTACGTCACAAAATTCTGTATATCCTTCTAAACCACATTGAGGCTTTTCTTCAAACTATGTCGTCAATGGATAGGTAAACTTAAAACTTATCTTTTATTAGTACATAATATTATGAAGTAGAAGAGCGGCCGGCGTCTGTATGAAAATAATTATTTTCTGTAATTTTCTCGCATTTTGAAGGGAGCAATTACAGTAACTGTCACGTTGCAACGAGCGCTATTATGAGCCTTATTTCAACGTTGGTTTGTTTGATTTTCGTACCTACTGGCCAACAACAAGTTTGGAGTCCCCAAATTAACAACCCAATAAGCCGGCAGCAGCGCGCATTTTACGGTGTTTCCCGCCAGATGTTTTTGAAAGCCAGTTCTCATATCATAGGTAAAGCCCTTCACAGAAGTCCTCTAAGTTGTGTTATATTGCTCTAAGGTTGAACTTGATAACCTCTTGATCGACGTACTTTTTATAAATGATTTGTGGCTTGCAAGAATTATTTTATGTAATGAACGGCTTTTTACTACTGTGTACTAGGCGAAACGTCTTTCAATAATAAAAATAGTCCTTGCAGGCCACGAATTGGGCCATGTAAGATTTGAGTACATTGTTCTCGTGCATTGGGTGTGATAGATAAGTAATAAAATATACGACCACCTTGTAGGTCGTCTTAAGCCGAATTTCATCATTATTAGATTGGAATCTTGGAAGGAACTTTAAACTATGTAGTGCAAAGTCAAAATCATTTATTCAATTTAGGCGTCTACAACGTTGTTTTGAAGGTCAATTACACATTTTAATATTGGAATATTCTACATTGTACTGCCACGTTCAGCAAAAAAATGCATAGAGTAATACGATCTTCGTTCCTATGAAAAATGTTATGATAATTGACATAGTTCATTGTTACACCACAGCAACTAAAAAAATCACTAAATAATTATTTGATATACTTAGGTATGCTGCACTAGGTATATAGACAGTGATAAAGGAAAATATAACATACAATTTAATATTCAATATGTACGCGAACACCTGATAAATACCGCGAAGAAACATTTACGTCTTTTGAATGGACTATAGTTGGCATGTGGTATTTAGTTTTCGGTCTCTCGATTCTTTTTAAAAAATATGTGAGAGGTTAACAATCAGAGAGACACATTTATTTTGGTACGTTAAAGCTATAAAACTCAAAATATAACATTATTATTAATTTATCACCTGACTTATAATTTAATTTAAACAACATATGTATAGCAATGCACAAAACAAAATTTCTTTGTACGTTAAATAATATAATATATAGTAAATAATTTATTTGTATACTTGCATAAAACTATAGAAGCATCTTAAAAATGAGTTAATAAAATATTATAATATTTTTTAAAACAATTTATTGACACACATGCTACAATAATAGCTTAATCTCTCCCGAAAGAGCAACGAACTCATTTTAAACGATAAAATTTGAGTAGTTTATGTAACTATCGTAACATTTGCTCCGAGCGACTTTTAATGACCTATATAATAAACAACCGATTACTTATACATATTTATATAGTCAATTATTTATTGATTTTTGATTATATTTATAAACGCGTGACTGACGTTATTACATCCTTTTTTATGCTAATATATTAGATTTTTACCACTATTTAACCTCTTGGTTAATAAGTGGAAGAATGATATAGGTACCTTGTACAGACATTTTGTCTATTAGTTCATAATTTATTTAAATATTTTTGTGGGTAATAATTGCTGGTAAATATTATGTGAGTTTCAGCTGGTCACTAAATAATAATTAGGAATAATCGGAATAATAATGACTAGTTAAATATAGAATAGTCAAAAATAAACTATTTATTATATGATTAAAACTAACGTAAGTTTGACACACTAAAACCGGGCTATTGTAGGGCCAGGCCCTCGCCCAAAACCCGGTGGAGCTGGACGACCGCACAGGCGGTAGCCAGCATCTCTGTCCTCCCTAAACAACAAACAACACACTAAAAGAGCATGCGTGGGCGCAGTCGTGAGCGCACGCACTCCGTGACGAAGTGACTGAAAGTAGCGAAACCAGTCGATACGCCTTCTCGACGTAAAAAAAATACCTAAAAAAAATATATAAGTTTAATTCGGTTCAAAATGTCTTTCAGTATTTATTATATAATTATGTATATTGAATTAATATATAATTAACTACATACAAACTTGCTAACATATTATTATAAGCAAAAAAAGATAATTAATTGTTATTCCTAGAAAGAAATAAAAATAAGTAGGTAATGCAAAGAAAATTAAAAATAAAAGACGACTCCAAATGCATTAGTAGTTCGCCTCACGTAGCAACGTCAAGTAAGTCTTAACTAATTCCTTCCGGCTCCAGCACGCGCCAATAAACTTGAAACGACTTCACAGATGAAGTGTCCGACGTTAATATACCGGGATAAAGCTGAGGAATGTTTGTGCACGATGAGGTCACGGGGCTGGCAGCATTTAGTGACGTCACCCGACGATGGCGACAGACGGTGCTTGTGGCTTGAGTGCATTTTCAGATTGCGAGGGATAAAAATGTAGAGCCAGGAGACTGTGTATACACAACATAGCAGACTACACTCATTCTGTGCTTATAAGAACAGAATGTTCATTCAACTTTGATAATGCGGTCAAAAATGGTAGGAAAAAGAACTCACTAGTCGGCTTGGTTGAAGATTCTATTTAAAAATGTCCGTGGAAAAAAGGTGAAATAGAATCCATTGGTTGTGTAATGATAATAATGGAATTCAAAGTTAAATGAAATCTTTTGATGAACGAAATATAGAATCAAATACAGTTATGGATTGGAGAAAAACAAAATGTGGAATCATATTCATCAATTTATTTATCCAGTGTGTCAAAGGGAAACAGAGCCTTAACACGTGTGTTAGGTGTTACTAACAGATTTTCAACTGGATTTGGTAGTGGTAGATACCCCGACAATCAAAAGAAATACCAAACTGAGAAATTATCTATATACACTCCCTAAATGTATATTTAGTACCATTTGAAACATAAACTGGCATAAGTCGGACTCGTACCAACACATTATATATTTGTGGTGTCCTCTCAATCCAAAGATTGCCTACTATAGATTGCTTTAAAAACTCACGTTTGTGGCAGGTAATTAAAATTAAAAATATTTTTATTGCACTTTCGTTAATTTTGGTAGTAATGCTACAACGTATAATCATAGTCATTTGTGAATTATTGATCTCCATAGCACATAATATACTGAAATATGAGATTCTTTAGTTCAGATTTACAGGTCCTACTTTATGTACTTAGCAAAAAAGGGTCTAAATTAACAATTTCCGCCCCCCAAATTTACCTATATTTTTAGGTGAAAGACTCGCAGCCTTTACGTAATGGTGTAAAAAGGTTTTTGTAATTATTACTTACCTTATCATAATATCATGAATATTTTGTAATTATTACTTACCTTATAATAACCACTAAAAGTAGTCCAATTTAATTCTAGTCTAACAGATGTTTTAGGGTCGATATTCAGTATAGGTTTAGACCCGTGACATTCAGACAGAAAGACATCGAATATTCACTAATAGTGCTTCATTTTGCCCTTTAGGTACGGAACCCTGAAAGGCAATATCGACCTCATGTGATTGAGATATGGGTAAGCAGGGACGATGACCGAATCGTTCGCAGTTAGCGTACAGTCTCCGGCCCGGTAATGGATTCGTCACAGTTCGCAGCAGGCCAAGGTCAGGTCGACATCCCAAATCTGGGGAAACCTGTTAACTGCCCGTTCGTAACGATATTAGGTACAGTCGTGTTGTGTTTATGTCAACAATCTGGTTTGCCTTCTTTTATTATCACCATACAAATAGATACCGTTAGGTACTTACTTTAAACTAACTACTATGAATATTTGAATGTTACCTAAAGGGATGAGCTAGATAATACGAAGTACATATGACCTAAATTTGAAGGCGAAACATATATTATATTTTTGTAATGATATTATGATGGAACAAGCTCGTGTGCCACTTGATGTTAAGCGGTAACCTCGGCCTATAATAGACGAACAGCGCTACGCCCTCAGCATTGTGTGCCTGCAATTTTACTGGCTCTCAACCAATCAGAGTAGCGGGCATAGCGTTGTTCGTTCTTTGTGACGAAATGCATCTGTTATAGGTACAGGTGGGCCTTGTGCTTGTACCATGTAAACTTCGTATGTTTGAATAATTTAATAATTTAATAACAAATGCTATAAAATATATAAGTTGATATGGTTAACAATACATCCAGTAAATATAAAATAACTCATGCAACAGGAAATTATGTTCCTAACTGTTAAAATTAGCTAAAATGCGATAGTTCAATGTTATCGCGTTAGTATGAATGTAAAACATTATAATTGATTGTGCTACATTGCCATAAACTGTATCAAAAAGATTATAATAATTATTAGTTACTACATTCAGAAATCTCATTAAGCATAATAATACATATAATATATATATATCATATGTATATATATTATATTAGTGATTAAATATTGAAGTTGCACATTTTTTTATTGCACATGTGGTACCCATCTCTTGGACAAAGGTTTCTCACTATTTTCCTACAATGGTATCATCACGTCCAAGACTACACGTACGTTTTATGGTACGTCATCTCAAAGTCAAAGTCAAAATCATTTATTCAATTTAGGCATCTACGACGTTCTTATGAGGGTCAATTACAAATTTTAATATTGGAATATTCTACATTGTACTGCCACGTTCAGCAAACAAAAATTGTGCGAGAAGAACGAGCAAGAAACTCGGGGCCATTCTTTTAAACGTCTTCTAACAATGTGTTACATACTTACTATATAATATAATGATTACAATATTAGTTTAAATTACGTAGGCGACAGGCGATAGCTTGGCAGAGGCGGAATTGTCCAAGCATTTTTGTCTTTTAAGTAATAAATAAGTGTGTAGTAGTATTCCTAAATCAATAAGTTTTTCACATGCAACTTGAATTTTCCTTCTGTGAGCGTTGTAATATGTTTGGAAACTATATTATAAAACCGTACACAATTACCTAAGAAGGACTTTTTATTTGTCTGTGCTGATCTATAACATTTTAATATTATAGATATTATTTCACATACAAATATTATTTTGTTGAAGTGACTAATTAGTTTCAATCCAATGTTATTGAACACTTACTGCATGCGTACGATTATAACGAGTCGCGCAGCTAGTGTGCAATAATAGCTAAAAACTAAGCAAATAAAGTCTTACACCATTTGACATTGAACTCTGCCATATACTCGTAAATAGGTAGGTCACGTGAATCATCACTAATGACGATACACTCACATATGAGAACGGTATTTGGCAGCATCTTTGTATACAGGTGTCATTCTATCTCCGAATATATATATAGTCCTATATCGAGCTCTTATTTCTATTCAAAAAAATTTAATATTACATGGACATGGGACGGGCGTAGTGCAATTCGTCACTTGACGAAATGCATCTATTATAGGCAGATGATAATCTGCTTAACATCAAGTGGGCCTCGAGCTTGTTCCGTCAAAATCACATAAAAAAAATCTGTTCACCTTTGCAGAAGACAACACAAACTATTGAGAATTAAACTAATTGTGTTCTGTAAAATCTAATTGCAATATCTATCACGGATTTGCTAAAAAATAAAATACATCCACACAACAACCCTATGGTAAGTTGGTCCATTATTGGAATAAACTTCTCGTTCTTGAAGTCTCGATTCTTGATAGAATTGGAGTTATGCCAGCTAAGATAACATTGACAAACAGTGAAAGGGGAAACAAAGGAGTATAGATCCCCATTCTGCGTCAAAGAGTTCATCCACCTCAACCTTGGGATAGTTTGGCAACCCTCGGCACTCTTCGCCAGATATTGGATATGTGCCAATCGGGCCAAGGACGTTGTCACGTTATTTATTGGGTAGAAATACTAGAACGTCTTTCACATGCTGGTCTATTGAAGTAGGGCTACTTCGGTACAGTCTCATTGGACAGTAGAAGTTTGCAAATACATCCAAAACCAACGGCGTTCCCATGTGTTTTTGAAATCCTATTTACCATCTAGTCGCCCGCTGTGGCAGGGTAATACCAATCTAGTTTATCTAGTTATTTTTAGAGGCTAGTCTTTGTTATTATCTATGATTGTAAGTGATGATGCAGTTGAAGACGGCTAGCTAAAACTAGCATGTAATGAGTAAAATAGTCTTTTGTACCTCTAAAATTAGCAAATACGAGATTAGGAAATCAAAATAAATAATTAGGAAAATTGTATCGCACAACTGAGTGTCTAAAGCCATAATAGACTTTGGTCTTCGTACCAGTAGCTGACACGGTTGATCAGAACTGCTCAGAAAATATGATTACGAATATCCCAAAACAAAATCATTCCGAAATGTACATATCTCGCAGGTCATTGTTATCAATCGTCAATGCTTATAAATCCACGTTTAGATGCTTCCCGAATCACCGTTCTCATTCTGTTTATGTTTTTGATACTGCACTGTGCTCGTAACTCCGAGATGTTGTCTTTGCATACTACTGCTTCGAGGCAGAATATCTAACACTGCTGTGGTACCTATCAAGTCCGACTTTTTCTAAAAAGAAAATTTTGCTTTCGTAGTCCCCATCGTCCCGCCTTCCTGTACGTATATTCTAATTAATACAAAATCGAATATCTAAAAGCATCGATTCAAATAAAAAAAAGGGAGATAAGACGCTCTAATATCGCGACAATATAATGTGGAGAAAATTTAACACAGCATATAATGCACACAGCTTCACTTCCATTGTATATTATACGTTTTAATAAATTACAAAGACAAGCATGCATTAGACACACATACGCACACTACTGAGGCTTAGTCAGGAGACGTCGTCTGATTTGACATTGTCTTGTTCGAGATACGAGCGTCGTTTTTCCCGATTTTTATAAGTTTAATAACTAAGAGCTATAAAGTTTTCAGCTCAAATCGCTGCATTTATTATTGTATTTCTAATCCGCGTGCTTCAGTCTCCGTAAATTCGTGACACTTGGCAGTAGTGAGATGCGTCACGCGATGGCCATGGTAATTGGGGATGTGCCAGGAGGTCATGGTCATGGCTTGAACGTAATATTTACCACTGTATAGTCTGCCTTCTGGGGCAACAGGGTCGATCTTGCGTGCGAGTCGGAAGTCTCTTATTTTGGTTATTGTTTCCGTTTGACATTTGGGTTGGAAGGAATAGGTTGTTTACGGCACTTATTTTGTTTGGTTATAGATGTGTACGGCTGACTTCAGTCTATATTCTCATACATCTAAAACAAATTTAATGATAATATAGATGTTCTTGTGTTGTTAGAGAAGTCATATTGTAGTAGGATAAGATGATGAATATGAAATTCATGCCTTTTTTATGACTCTATCTCACCTGATGGTAAGTGATGATGCAGTAGAAGATGTTGTTCAGGCTAACCTAGAATTACAGGCTCTCAAGAGCACACCGTTAGGTGCTTGGCGACAGAATTTCTACTTGAGGGTGGTAGTTAGCCAGGCGGGCATTCGCAAAATGCCCTACCACCATGCTATAACAACTGCCATCCTAAGACAACAACCGGGACCGACGGCTTAACGTGCCCTCCGAAGCACGGAAGCGCTCAGTAGTTATATCACTAGCGGTCACCCATCCAAGTCATAACCGCGGTGGACGTTGCTTAGCTTTGCTGATCTTAGATTTTTTGGCTCTCAAGGACTAGTTAGCCAGCCAGGCATTTGCCAAACTCTTCGTGTTCAAGGATCCACAAAGCAGTGTTAGCAGAGCGGTAATAGCTATGGGGTGCCGTGCGGCAGGTACGTGGTACGATCACCATCGCCGGTTTGAGCTTCACGAAATGGTGGAAGGGCATTTTTGCGAATTGCGAGTGCTTGTCTGGCTAGCTACCACCCTAAAGTAGAAAATCTGTCGCCAAATTCCTAATCCGGCAACAGTCTTCGAGAGCCAGTTAGTTAAATTACAGGCATAGAAGCTCTAAAAACTGTATGTCTCAGGCTAATAGGCGCAGTGCAGTTTATCACTCATGAACAAATACATCTATCATAGGCAGGGGTTACTCTATATAAAATCAGGTGGGCATCGTGCGTGTACTATCATAATCACATTTTTTTTAAAACCAGGTTTAAATAAATGAATATGTTTGTGCAACAAAAGAGTTTTATAGTTCTCAGAGACGTCGCTACTTTTATGCCCCATTGCGCTTAGATACTAGATAGTAAACCTACATTTCTCTGTACTCTATCGGAGGTACCCTATTCGCTGTCTCAATTTTACTGCTACATCTAATTCACTTAATGTTGCTTCCCATCTTAAACACATCTATAAATTGTGTACCTAACTTTTTCTGTCCTGGTCTATTTATTTAATGAAAAAAACCAACATTGAATTCGACTTTTTGGCTGCTCATCTCTTTTTGTTACATCTCGGCTCACTTGTAAAGTGGCTGCCAGCCTAACGAGGGTTTTTATAGCCATAATGTGCGCTCCACACATGTGCACCCTGTCGAGGATGTATCCTCAGAGATGTATGGGAGGGGTAGGTAAATTAATCGCGCAGGTTTATTGGACGGCCTTTCTGTGAAATTAATCTTTGTCTGATCCCTGGATTTGACGTCTTGTTATGTTCACATTTATGATATAGAAGATATATAGCTCTAGAATATGTCAGTAGGTAGGTAAGTACTGACTTGGTTAACGTTCATTTGCATTGAAACTGTGTTTGGTATTGGCTGTTTACTGCCGCGCAGCAGGTCCATGGTTCGAATCCCGCCGCGGGCTCGAGCTTCACCGCATGCTAGCTAGCTACCACCCTCAATTAGAAAATCTGTCGCCAAGCACCTAACAGTGAGTTCCGGCAGCAGTCCTTGAGAGCCAGTGAAACTACAGGCACATGAGACTTAAGAACTATTTCTTAAGGTGACGGGTGCAGTGCAATTCGTCACTTGTGATGAAATGCATCTGTTATGGATAGAGGTTAGTCCACTTAACATCAGGTGGGACTCACGCTTATACCATCAAAATTACATTAAAAAAAAAAATACCAGATTAAAGGAGATATCTACTATCTTCAATTAGGACAGATTAGTTACACAAATTCCCATGGGTTTGTGAGATTAATATCCGATGAGTAACTTAGAGATTTCAATAATCTAGTTAAACTTAATTCCAAGTTAGAAAGCTTGAGGAAATCACCCAAATATTCTCAGAAACCTAAAGCAATTGAACGGAACGATAAGTCAAGTTTCGCTGTTCTACACTTTACTCAGAGTATGAATTTAATTTTCGACTTTTGTTTGCAGTTCGAGAGCTTAGAGCCGTTAAATAAATTTTCTTCAAAATTGATTTAAAGTTAATATCTCCAGGTGTTTGAATTCGAACATTGAAAACAGTTATTTAACAACTTGGCCGTTATTTAATTAACGTTGTTAACTGAATATCGAAATGGAGTACTACTGGCATATTATGAGGGGTTACCGCTAAGAAATTACCGTTAGTGAGCTTTGTCTTCGGGTACGTTCGATTACACACACACACCACCATGACTGAAAAATCAATGTTGCGTGATGCGTGGTTGCTTGTATTGTGTATAGATACTATTTTGGATGTAGTGGTAAAGACACTGGAGGGGCGTGCATTTTTAGACTGAACAGTTAGTTTGGAGGACCGGTTAGTATACGGGACAGTCGCACAGATAATCACGTGAGTAATCCTATAAAGGTTCCGGTATTTCATTACATGTAGGGAACTCTAATAAGAAATAAACATAATATTTCCTATAATATAACATATTGACTTTACCGTCTCTATATATTTTGGAAGTAACATGTTTTGTAAAATCAAATCAACATCTGTTCGGAGAGTGGACCGATGCTGGCGTTCGAACTCGTACGCAAGACATGATGAAACTTTGCCCACGTGACGCTAAGACGACACTTATGTTAAAAAGTATATTCTGTATGGCTCCCTTATTATATACTAAAATTCCTAAACAAATAAGAGACCTTCATATTGCAATGTTTAAACGAAAACTTAAAAGAATATTGGCCCATAAATGTTACTATACAATTAATGAATTCCTCATTGACAAGAATATTTCAATCTGTATTAATAATGACTAATATAAAATGACTAATTGTAAATTTTGACATTGCTTTTCTGACACATATAATTTTGATTTAATCGATATAACTAAAGACGAAATGTGACGATGAAAGATAAATTTTATAAAACAACCACACATAATTCTATTTTTTGACTTAATTTTAACGCATTGACATTAGTATTTTGTTAATATCGATTTTTATTATTTCAATTTGTATGTAATTCATAATAGCTTTCAAAATTAATAGACATAGATTCTTTTTTTCTTTAATTTGTACGCCACACGTGGCAAGGACATGAGGTACGAAATGTAAGTTACTATACCACCTTGTATGCTATATTGTACTCGTATATTCACCGTGTTCTAACAAATAAATTATTTGAATTTCAATTTGAATTCAAAAAATGATTTCATTACAGGCCAAATTCCCTATTAAACGTCTCATGCCCGACCGGAATGATTCTCCACGCGTTTGGCTTTCCAATTATCCACAATTTATTTTCATTCATCATTTGATCTTTATATAAAATCTAATAACTGAATCCTTTGCTCGTGGAGTGCTGGCCTAGAACTTCACCCCCCCATAACTTCCGTTGGGTGTCGTGTGTGGAGAGTAAGGGTAAAATACCGGAAGATGGGCCGCAGTGCCTTCTGAGGAACTGTTATCCTGCACTGTGATGCCCAAGACGCCTGCCAAGCGTGGGGAATCTGGCAAGTCCCCTTCCTTTGGCGCAAGCTGTATTCAGCAATGGACAATCCTGCTGATACAGTAAATCTATCTTATGACTAAAATTTAAATGATAATTTATCATCGCGCTTCTACACGAAGCATCTTTAGAATGCCAAGACAATTGTACACAAAACACAATCTAACCTTCTGTAATTTGTTTCAGGTACGGAGATAATACGATTGTGAGAGGTTGATGAGTCAGAATGCTTTTATGCAACCCGTTGGTAAGCCTTAACATATTAATGTATATACTTGTACACTAATTATTTCGACTTTTATTGGGGTAGATAAAATGAGTTGGGTACATGATTTTAATGAAACTATAGACGAACTACCTGACTGATTCACGTGAGTTATCCCGTATTATTTATTAAAATGAGTGAAAACCACGTTAGCTTTTATAAAGAAATTCTCAGAAGTAGTCCGGGACTTGGAACCAAATCGGACTCCGCGATTCCTCGAAATCACCGCCTATCCCTTCAGGGATATAATATGGGCGACAATGTTTTAGTCAGCCTGAAGGACGAACACATAGTATATTACGATTGCTCCTTATGACCGAAGTGTGGCAGGGAGGCTACGAATAGGTACTTGTATCTTTAACGGTGCTTGTTTCGGAATTCCATGTAGGTATGGGGGTTTTCAAAACTGATCTGACAATACTCGTAGATACTATTCGTGAAGTGTGATGAAGTGACGAGACGATCAAATCCCCACCTGACCGTAATCGTCAAGTCTGTACAATACTAAATAGTTGCACCATTTTCGTTTTGCATGATACTGCATTGCGTTCATCACTCTGAGACGTTAGTTTGTCTTAATTTCTCTGGATACAGTGCCCTTCACGTCTAAGCTTTTGCTTGACACTGCGCTGCTTCCCTCTTGACAGACTCTGGTTACAGTCTTACCACCTGGCTATATGCTTGTATACGAACATAGAAGTCCTAGTTATGTACTTATGCTACAAAATTTCATGAAGTTCATTTTATTTATTTCAGTACATTACATTTGGTGGGCATTACAGTTTCCCCATTTCACCTACCCGATGCTTAACCTAAAATAATTACCTATACATTACACAAAGCAAAATAGATACTATACGATACTAAATATATTTACAAATGCACCAAAGAGTATAACTCCATATACTCTGCTGCCGTTCTGTGAAACTCTATTAACGTGCAGTGGAACAAATCCAAGGGCTGGTACTGCTGAGTAACCCCGTTATGTATGCGCAAAGCACGCTGGAGAGGTAACTCACGTCCAAGCTCAGTATTGCATCTCGGGACTTCAAATAAGTTATGCCGCCGAGCTCTTAGATAGTTTTTAGGAACTGAAATGGATATGCCTTGTAACAGAATTGGGTTGCTCCTGCTTCCCACTAAAACCTTTTAAATATATTCCACCAGAAAACGACCCTTCTGGCTTCCAAAGTGTTATAACCCGTCATTTCAAGCAAAAAAAAATACTGGGATATAAAAACGGATAACCCACATAATATCCATATTGTTTGTTATAGAGCCAACGTATGAATTTCCTCTTTATTTTTTCTACCTTTAATATATTTTTTTCTCATGTTAGAGTCGTTGAACTAAGATACATATGTATATACCTATACACAAATGCTTACGTTCACAATTAGCTAAAAAGACCCTGCTTCCCTTAGTCTATAAAATTTTCCACATTTTGAATGGTATTCAGACTTTATCTCTTTAGACTTCATCTTACTTCCTTTTAGTTCTATAGTACAAAAATACCCCAAAGTTGCCAGCTTCCCAACGTCTCATTTCCCCTACGGCCCTATAGGAGTTGCCCGAAACAAAATTAGAGGCCGCAAGTTCCCGAAGTTGACCGTTATTCCTCAGACACTGTTTAATTAGGGTATGGTCTGCTGACTCGTTAAGGCCTTTGTTACCTTTGCTCACGAGAATAAGGATAAAGGATAATAAAATAGAAGTTATGAGTTGGTTATATGCCTCTGTACCGAAAACATTGTTCTGCGTTAATATTAAAATATTGTAAGTTTATATATATATATATATATATATATATATATATATATAAACTATATACCGCGTTTGTCGGTAGTTAATTATTCTTTACTAGCTTTTGGGATGCGGCTCCGCCCGTGCTTATGTCGGTTACCACGCAAAACCATTAACCACTTTTTGCGCAGTTGCATATAAAGTATCATATGTCCTTCCCCGGGTCTCAGACTATTTCCATACCAAATTTCATCGTAATCGGTCCTAGTTTTTAAGTGTATTCGTCGCATACAAAAATACAAATCTTTCCTCCTTATTGACCGAGCGAGAACTTAGTTCGAGCGAAGCGTCTCTGCTTCAACGTAGATAAAAATGCTTTCGTATATCCGGTTGTTCTCCTCTACAAGACGCATTTCTCAACCGATTCTCACAAAATTTTATGAGCAATTTTGATAAGTCCATAAAAATTTTATATCGATTCAATTTTTGGATTTTTTTCAAAATGACGGCGATGTAAGTACATTATAAAACGTATGAACGCCTGCGCTTAATTTAATGGCAATGTCGTGATACGTACGTCAGTTGCCTAAAAGTGATAGGCTCTTTCTGTCTCTCAATCGTATAATCAATTAGTTATTTTCTATGTTTTTGTAGCCAGTATATTAATTTGAGATAAATATATTAGCAAGTATGTAAAATTATTATATTTACTACTTACCTACCTATTTCTGATACAACTAGCCTTCGCTGGGGCCCACGTTTCATTGATATATTATTTATATTACATATCTAGATTTTGGATTTCGTGACGCATTCTCCCATTAGCATGAGCCGTGAACCTTTATTCAATTGTAAGCTATACAAGGGCAGTCTCGCGAGGCTTACAGCTCGGAGAGCCACTAGCGTATATTAATTAGCAACACACTACATACTAAATACAACTCTACATTTACTACAACGAAAGTATTTAGGCAACCTAAAGGCCATTACATGCCTGAATGCAGTCTAAATGATCATTTAAATTGTGCATTATTCATACTTTTTTGATCCTGTCATGATTTTCAATGGATTTATAGATTATTTAATCTGAACCAATATTTTATTCAATATATCGGTATTTTAACTAGTGGCAACACGCACAGGATCTCGTGCTTGGTTGGTCAAAATCGACCAATCACTGTTGAGCTGGATCGACCAGAAAACGTTTAGCACTATCGCAGTTTGGAGGGAAAAATACTGGAGGAAGAAACCAGCCAGTCCGTCGAATGGTCATTCTGACAAGAGACTTCGAGGTGAAAAGTACTAGTTGTACAAGTTTGTAATAAATTGTATTTGGAAGTATTATCTACATTGGTTTGGAATTTATAAAAATCCTTTCACTTCCTTTTCAATTGATGAATAATGTGATTTTAATAATTGTATAATGAAGATAAGATAACTACGACATAATGTTTAATATTAAGTATCTATAATCATTTCCGATAATATAAATTCTAACCAAATATTTGAACTCCTAGTGGTAGTGCCACGCTGTAGCTCTACGGGTTACAGCTGAATGGGCCGGCACGACCGGGGCAGTACCACTCTCCCACATGATATCGACGTGAAGTAGTGGCTTTGCCATTGCGTTTCGATCAATTTCTGGGAGACCCGGAGGCCCAATCCCTCCCCTAAAGGAATATGGCGGCACAGTTTCAAGAGATATTACTCCAGGAGGGTACCAGCCGTGAAACCGCTGGAGAATCCCTCTCCGGGCATCCACCTCCAGGACCTGAACCTGAAGGTGGATGCTCGGGCTGCCCTGCGTATTCTGGAGGGGGCAAAACCGTGCTCAACCCTATTTCTGCTCGAGGTAAACGAAGCAGGAGGCTTAAGTCACCCCACACCACGCTAGCCGTGGACTTTTGCAACATACGGGGTCTACGTTCTAACCTGAACGATGTCCACTACCATCTGGAGACTGCTAAGCCGGCCTTGCTCTTTTTGACCGAAACACAGATATGCTCTCCGACAGACACTTCATTCCTCACATACCCTGGGTACAAACTGGAACATTCCTTTTTGCCGCGGGCGGGGGTGTGTCTTTACGTAAGAGAGGATATCTGTGCTCGTCGTCTCAGCAGCCTTGAAGGACGGGGCCTATCTGACATTTGGTTGCGCGTAGACTGCGATGACCATCCGCGAATCTACGCGTGCCTTTATAGGTCCCATATCAACGGTAATGCCGAAATAGATCAATTCGTGGAGCACCTACAGATGGCTACAGATTCCGTGCTTGATCAGATCCCCACCGCAGAGATCGTGATACTTGGCGATTTCAACGCCCACCACGCCGAATGGCTTGGTTCGCGCACCACCGATCATGCGGGGAGATCTGTTCACGACTTCGCTTTAGCGTATGATCTGACACAACCGGTCACCTCGCCTACGCGAATCCCAGATGTGGATGATCATACACCTTCCCTGTTGGACCTTCTGCTGACCTCTCACCCGGACAACTACACAGTATCCGTTAACGCTCCCCTCGGATCGTCGGACCACTGCCTGATCCGGAGTTTAGTGCCGATTACACGACCCCGACCCCGTTTTGTAGGTAGTCGTCGCGTGTGGCACTATAGGTCAGCAGATTGGGACGGGATGCGGTCCTTTTTTGCATCCTACCCATGGGGGCAAGTTTGCTTCTTGCCGGATGATCCAGATGTCACTGCTGACTATGTTGCTGATGTAGTGCTTCAGGGTATGGAACTCTTTATTCCATATTCTGCAGTGCCCATCGGTGGCAGGTCACAGCCCTGGTTTGGTCGCTCTTGTAAAATGGCCTCTGGCCATAAACGAGAGCGTTACCAAGCTTGGGCCGATTCAGTGGCATCTAAGGATTTAAATACCAGCGATCTCAAAAAGAAATATAACTTTGCCTCCAGGTCCTTCAAAAGAGTAATCGCAAGAGCGAAGTCGGAGCATATCGGCAGAATTGGCGAGAGATTAGCCCGCCTTCCTTCGGGAACACGTGCGTTCTGGTCTCTTGCCAGGGCTGTCCAGGGGAATTTTTGTCAGTCATCTCTACCGTCCCTGCACAGAGAGAATGACACACTGGCCCACACCGCAAAGGAGAAGGCCGATCTTCTGGGCTCTCTCTTTGCGTCTAACTCGACTTTGGATGACCAAGGGAACTCACCACCGACTATACAACGGTGTGATACCTCGATGCCGGATATAATTTTCCGGCAATGTGCAGTACGCAAAGCACTATTCTCCTTGGACATTCATAAGTCGAGTGGGCCTGATGGCATCCCTCCGATAGTGCTGCGGTCTTGTGCTCCAGAGTTGACACCGGTTCTAACGCGTCTTTTCCGGCTCTGCTACTTATCAGGCGTTGTCCCAAAAACATGGAAGACGGCTTTGGTGCACCCGATCCCTAAAAAAGGTGACCGCTCAGATCCGTCCAATTACCGCCCTATAGCCATAACGTCTCTGTTCTCCAAGATAATGGAATCCATTATCAACAACCAGCTCCTGCAATATCTAGAGGAGCTCCAGCTGATTAGCGATCGCCAGTACGGTTTTCGTCGCGGTCGCTCAGCTGGTGATCTTTTAGTATATCTTACGCATCGATGGGCGGAGGTGGTGGATTCCAAGGGTGAGGCGTTGGCGGCTAGTTTGGACATAGCGAAGGCCTTTGATCGGGTGTGGCATAAAGCGCTTCTATCGAAGCTTCCTGCCTATGGGCTTCCCAAGAAATTGTGCGAATGGGTCTCCAGTTTTTTGGCAGATCGGAGCATTAAGGTCGTTGTCGACGGTGCATGCTCCGACTTAAAGCCGATTAATGCTGGCGTTCCGCAAGGCTGTGTGCTATCTCCGACTCTATTTCTCTTGCACATCAATGACATGCTGCAACTCAGCGATATTCATTGTTATGCGGATGACAGTACTGGAGATGCCTCATACACCGGCCGCGCTAAAATATCTCGGGAAAACGTTGTCGAGAGTCGGAACAAACTTGTGTCTTCAATCGAGACCATGTTGTCAAATGTTTCGAAGTGGGGCCAATTGAACTTAGTCCAATTTAACCCCAAGAAGACACAAGTTTGTGCGTTTACCGCTAAAATATCCCCCTTTATCGTATCCCTCAATTTTGAAAACACTCCCCTTGCTACCTCAACCAGCATCGGAGTACTTGGCGTCGACATATCGAACGTCGTTCAGTTTCGCTGTCACTTGGAAGATAAGGCTAAGTTAGCCTCTAAGAAGCTTGGTGTGCTCGGAAAGGCAAGGCGGTACTTCACGCCGACCCATCGCCTGCAACTTTATAAGGCTCAGGTTCGGCCTCACATGGAGTACTGCTCTCACCTCTGGGCGGGAGCTCCCCAGTAACCAGCTTCTTCCATTTGACCGCATTCAACGCAGAGCGACTCGAATCGTCGACGATCAAGCTCTCTCCGGTTGGCTCGACCCTTTGGCTTTGCGTAGAGATGTTGGATCACTCTGCATCTTTTACCGCATATATCATGGGGAGTGTTCTGAGGAACTGTTCGATTTACTACCTGCAGCTCAATTTCGCCACCGAACTTCCCGACAAAGCATGATGTTTCATCAATTTCATGTCGACCTCTGGAAGTCCACAACCTTGCGATTTTCACGGCATTTTCTACCTCGCACTGCCACACTATGGAATCAGCTGCCTGGTGAAGTATTTCCGAACAGTTACGACTTAGGAACCTTCAAGAAGAGAGCATATTCCCTCCTTAAAGGCCGGCAACGCATCCTCGAGACCCCTGGTGTTGCGGATGTTTGTGGGCGACGGTGATCACTTACCATCAGGTGAGCCGCCTGCTCGTTTGCAATCCTATCCCATAAAAAAAAAAAAAAAAAACTCCGAATAAGGCGAGGACATACGTTGTACCGACAAAATTTAATGATATCACTCTGTATGCTTTTGTTATGGTATACAGACCATGTCTCACAAAAAAAATCTTGTTTATATTATTCAAACAGATAGTATTTTGGAAAGGCATTTTAACCCACCTCCAAATAAGAAGGAAGTTTCTCAAATAGATGCAATTATAATAAGTATGTTCACAATTTTCACGTTTAATAATACTGGTTCATCAAATCTTGATAATTAATTATGCATGATGGAAGAGCATTTTGTGAATGCCCGCTTGTTTAGCTACCACCCTCAAGTAGAAAATCTGTCGCCAAGCACTTAACAGTGTGTTCCAGCAGTAGACCTTGAGAGCCTGTAAAATTACAGACACATGTGAGAACAAACTGTATGTCAAAGGGTGACGGACGCAGTGTCAACGAAAAACGCATCAGTTATAGGTAAAGGTTACCGTGTTCGGTAGAATATACCTGCAAATTGGTTTCATTTAAATTTAATAAAATCAGTCGAATAGTTTTTAAGTTATTCGTACACTTAATTAAGTAAGAAGTGTTCATATAAGTATTAATAAGTATATACCTATTTACCTGGATGACTTAATGCTAATTGCTATTTGATGGTGTCCATGCAGTATTGTAGGTGAGTAGCAGTCGATCTCCTAAGCAGTGTGTATCACAAAGAGTGTAAAAAGAAACGTATCTGATTTCTAACAATAAAAAGTATAAAATTAATGGTGGAAGCCTTAGACCTTGAATATATGAGCTCTGAGTATGTAAGATCAGCATGGTACCTATATCAACAAGTTAGTTCATATTTTTTTCGAGATAAGTGTTTTGACCTTTATTAGAACATCGCAGATCCCAGATTTAAATAATTACTTTTGACTTTTGACTGTTAACTATATATATTATAGCTATAAAAATAAATGTTAACTAAAAATGGAACTGACTTCAATATTCAAAAGTGTGAAATAACTTGTTGAAGTCTGTACCATGATAGTTCAAAAGTACCTATTATCACAATATTGTGCGCATGGTACTGACTTCGACAAGTTATTTCACACTTTTGAGTTATTTCCATTTTAAGGTAAAACTTTTCACCCTTTTTAGTGACCCTTGCTACTTACGGGATCGATTGTCATTCACTGTGAAATGAAATAATGATGGCTCAGTGGCATTGGCTATGGACTGCCTCGCAGCATGTCCATGGTTCGAATCCCGCCGCCGAGCTTCACCGCATAGTGGAAGGGCACTTTGCGAATGCCCGCCTGGCTAGCGACCACCCTCAAGTAGAAACATCTGTCGCCAAGCACCAACGGTGTGTTGGCAGCAGTCCTTGAGAGCCATTGAAATTACAGGCACATGAGACTTAACAACTATGTCTCAAGGTGCCGGGCGCAGTGCAATTCGTGACTAGTGACGAAATGTCATTGACTATATCATCAAGGCAGGAATACGCTTTTCGGTAATTGGAGTGTAATTCAAAAACAGCTAAACCTATTTTAATGAAATTTAAATGGGACTGCTGAAAGCATAAGCTTTCAAATAAAATATCATCAAAGTAGTTTCAGCTAGTTAAAGGTCTGAGGTAAAAAATATTTAAAAAAAATACAGTCGAATTGAGTACATCCCCCTTTTTTTGAAGTTAGTCAATAAAATAAAAGATCATAACGGTCGACAACACACACCGAGCTCTAATAGTAAATAAAACGAGGTCGCCTTCAACCACATCTTTCACATGCGTGAATTACACTTGAGTTAACATATGTACACTCGTATAAAATACCAATAGTAAGTATATTCAACATGTAAGTACTTACATACATTTGTCAAGTTGCTTATATGGTCACAGACAAGAGAATAGCTACTATTTGAAATAACAACTCTCAGAACAAAGTGCCATGTAATCTGTAGCCGATTACGCTTTTAGGGCGCACTTATACCGCGGAATGCGGAAGAAGGAATACCTACTAATGCTTAGAAAGGTTTAGTGGGAATTCCTGTAGGATTTGGTGTCCTGTTCTTTTCTAAATTTATTACCTACAGAACCAGTAATGATTTAGATTCGCATAAAAGTAAGTTATATTGGTGTATTGTTTCTCATATGGTGTAAACAAAACGGTAAGTATCGGTACTAATTTATGTAAACTTTTACTAATGTAACTAAAAAAGGAAAAAAGAACACCCTAAGTTTCTTTATGTTTGTTTCTAAAAGGTCCTTTTCATAGTTAGTATTTTAAGTTACTTCAAGAGTTAGGAGTACTCACTTTATTTGAATATGACTCCACGTTTTTTATTATTTACAAATGCAAACTTGGCATTTACTGGCAAACGCATGGCTTTTTCTACCCTTTTCAACTTTCCGTTTCACACTCGGGGCAGACTTGGGGTTACTGTGCCAGAGAGACAAGGGCTGATTTATCAGGGTGGATGGGGAGGAATTTCATATTATGGTGAATGCATGGTAATAAACCCATGGGCGCCACAGATAAGCAGGGCAACCGCGGGCGTTAATATTTTTTATCAAGATGACGCTCCAGTTATTTCATGTTTATTAAAGTTATCTCTATGCGGTGTTCCATAGTACTCGTATTATGCGAAAGTGTTTTCTTGGTTTGTTTATTTGTACTTACATCAGCAGCAGCGGAGTATCAAAGATTTGAATTTTTCATATGCCAGGGTTTATTTTGCATGTATGCCTAATATTTATGCTTCTGGTTTACTGGTTTTCCAAATTATTTGCAATATACATTTTAGGCTCAAGAATATGCATGCAAAATTTCACCACATTTGGTATTTAAAATATGACCTAATTACTTTTGTATGGAAAGCGCTACGAAAATTTATTAATTTATTTATTACATAAGAACGGCAATGCCAGTTATACTTAGTGTATAGAGTGTAGTGGACCACTAATAAAATGATACATTGATCTTGAGCGATCAACATAATAAGATTAATTTACATTCCAAAATAAAATTTTAAATTATACAGAATTTACAAATATTGTTGCTTGTTAAGTACTGTCATACTAATTATAATAAGTTGCCAGTGATGACATATGTCACCGAGACGTGGTCCTTAACTGTGGCCCTTATGGATAAGCTCAGAGTCACTCAACGAGCCATGGAGAGAGCTATGCTCGGAGTTTCTTTGCGTGATATAATCCGGAACGTGGATATTCGCCAAAGAACCGATATAGCTTTCGGAATTAGCAAGTTGAAGTGGCAATGGGCGGGCCACATTGCTCAACGAACTGATAACTGATCGGGAAGAAAGGTTCTCGAGTGGGTACCACGGTACACCGGAAGACGTAGAGTTGGTAGGCCCCCCACTAGATGAACTGACGACATCGTAAAAGTCACGGGTAGCCAATGGTTACAAGCGGCCAATAGCCGTTCTTTGTGGCGTTCTATGGGGGAGGCGTTTGTTCAACAGTGAACGTCTTCCAGCTGATGATGATGATGATGAATTATAATAAATTCTCATGTCAAAATAAAATAAAATCTAGAAATAAGTTGTTCAAGTACAAATAACAACAATTTAACGAAAATACAAATTCAAATATAATAAATATAAGTTCGAAAATAAATACCTATAAGTCAAAATAATAAGTATAAGTAAAAATATTTTAAATATCAAAAATAAAATATCAATTGAACAGGAACAGTTGATGTCATACAAACATCATAATTTTCACAAAATGAAAATATAAATAGATGATACGATTGATTTTCATTCACTGTAGGATTTTTTCAGCTTTCTTTTCACGTTTTCGCGTTTGCCATAACCCCCAAGCTTGGCAGGCGTCTTGGTGAATGTCGCGTAAGATAGCAGTTGCTCAGAATTGTATTCTGAGCTTCTGCTCTTACAACAACCACGGGAAGAGATGGGGAGTGACATTCAGCCCGGCACCCCACGCCAGCGCCTGTTTGGTGCCCTAATTTTCGTAAATCTTGGATCTCTTCATCTTGGATATCACTATATACCTATGTAATTATTGGTTTTGCGCTCTTTGTCTGAATAAAGTTTGGCCTTTCGTACAATATTAAAACTTATTGCACGACTGCCCAAAAAAAGGAGAGTTATGTTTTCAGGGTTCATGTATGTACGTATGTTTGTGAGTTTCTTTATTCCACCATAACTTCTAAACGGCTTAACCGATTTTGATGTAAGTGATATCGTTAGATTCGTCTTGATAAGGCAAGTGTCACTAGACACATCAAATAAATAGTAAAACAAACTGATGGAGTTTAGACCCCATATTGTGAGGTAAAAAAAAATTTTTTTTTTCAAAACCTATCGAGTGGGATATCAAAATGAAGAGCTTTAAAAACGATTCCATAAATATATATATCATGCAGTTTTAATTTCAATGAAACGATAAATCGCTTGGCGAAAATAAAATATTTTGCCGTCGGGTTTTTTATAAATTTAATTAATTTATACTTATTTATTTTAACCTTACTTCAATAGATTCTGTTCAAATGGAATTTTACCGAGCAAAAATAAAATCAAGTTTGCCAGTTAAAGCAAGTTAAAATGAAATTGTAAACAAAAGCAAAGTTGTATGGAATAAGTGTAAAAGTGGCGTATTTCAGACAGGTGTCGAAACTAAAAATAGAACAAGCCAGAACTTTAACTACGAACAAAATATTTTAGAAAAATAGCGAATCATTTTTATTTATTGCAAGAAAGTTTTCTCAAATTGGAGAATTTCATTTCGTAGTATTTTATTGTAAGTAACGCATAGTTCTCTAAAGAGCTCCTTAAACATATTGCTTCAACTTTTTCACGCAAACTTCGTTAGCGTTTTAGGTAATATCATAGATAAAATGATCTTGTCTTATTTTAATTTCATTCATAAGTTCATAACAGTTCAGCCATTGCGGGCGCCAGAAAAGTCAAACACTCAAACATGCGCATATATTATAATACTTATACTAGTGTGTAAAAATATGACTTTATACAACTAGAGTTAACGGACTCCGATATTTTATGCTGGTAGTCAGTAACTTAAATATTTACAGAAAAATATTTTTGTGCATTGCATTACATTCATAAGCCATAAATAAAAAAAATCGCCCAAGTGCGAGACCGACTCGTGCACGAAGGGTTCCGTACCATTAGCTATACAACATTAGAATTCATATTTTAACCTTTTTTGTTTTAAAGTGCGCGAGTCCGACTCGCACTTGGCCAACTTTTTGTATTTGTTGTTATAGGGGCAACAGAAATAAATAAATAAATCTGTGAAAATGTTTACTGTCTAGCTATCACCGTTCTTGAGATACAGCCTGGTGACACACGGACGGACGGACAGACGGACAGCGAAGTCTCATTAATAGGTCCCGTTTTGACCTTTTGGGTACGGAACCCTAAAAAGTGCATTTTATAATCTGTACCTACATCACGTGAGCCATACAAACTTTAAAACTTGTTTTTGTTCTTGCTTGATTTCCATTAATTTAAAACAGCTGATGTTAAAAAATATATATAGCCCACATTTCTTGTACAGAGGAATGTATCCACTAGTACTAAAACATTTTCGTAACGTCTTTGGCTCGTATTCCTTAGAGGATTTAGTACTATTTCAAGAACAGTAAAATACATTACTATTTCCATAACAAGAAAAGTTTTAAGTGCGAATCCCTAATAGAAGGTATTCAAGTACTAACTCGCTTGTTGGCCATTTGGCATTGCCCCAAAATTTCAGCTCTCGTTGCGGCTCTGTGTTTTATCTAAACGAATTTAAGGGAATACTATATACTTTCGTAGTTGGTTTGTTCTTCTTTCACGTTGAAATGGATCAACGTAATATATTGCAAGTGCAGAAAAAGCGTCTCCTGGTCGTCCGATAGTGGAATAATGGTATAGTCTTATGTAAAAGGATATTGCATAATGCGACTATAGAACTTCTTCAAGTATACCAATAGGCACGTGCCAATCTATCCGCTCTATGATTCCACAGTTATATTTCCCTCTGAGCCGTAGTATCCCAGAAGTTGCTTTAGTTATGGCTGCCTTCATAACGTGTTTTATGTGTCTGATAACGGGGCTAAAATGTAATTTGCTGTATATTTTTAACGACTTATTATACGATGTTCTATAACATCCATGACTGTTACTCGTTTATCGCGTGTGACGTCGCCTAAGCGCTTATTCTCTAACGTAACTACACTGCACAACTGGTATAGATAAATTCAACTGATAATTTGCAGAAGATTTACCACTGCCACACGTTTGTTCTTGCATTTTTAAGGGACCTATAGTGCTCAACTTAGCAGCACATTTCCAGCCAGTACGAAAATTAGCCGGGGTTTAAAGTAAAAGTAAAAGCACACGCTGAAAAACTTGACTGTTAGCGCAATCTTACCATTGTGGAGATGCGAATTATATGAAAATATATTTCACATAGACCCCATTGGTCAATAACATTGTATGTACTAATTAAATATGTGAATGTTATCTACCGATTGACTTGGTTTTGAAGAAAACTCGTTTAGTTAAGACGAATACATGTTTTGTTTTGTATAACTTAGGAACGTTTTTAGCTCTGACAAGTTTTGGTGCAACGAAGTATAACTATTTTAATAATATTCAATCAAATGATAATCGTAATTTTTTTTAAAATATGTACCATATATCCTTTTTTAATTTCAAGTGCAATAAAAGGGTCTTGACAGTATAAAACTACCAATAAAGAACTATTTCATAATTTACGTAACCAATATATTTTGTGGTAGGTACGCCTAAACAGCTCGGAGACTTGTTTGGAGTTAAGACCTCTAAGTTAGGATGTTACGTAAGGTTTTGAACCAAACTTTGGTATTCCCTATCCTTTGTTGTTGGTCGTCGTAAACTTCACAAACGATAAAGGCTAATAATCTTTGCACCTCCAGTATTTTTGTGGTTTCTGAAAAGTGTGAAACGATGTGCTTTACCCGATTATGCCTGCTATGAGGGCAATTTGTAATTCTTAATGAAATACTGACATCAGCAGGCTGTATATTATTTTATAGCCCATTCCCTTTTTTATCAATGTTCGCGGTGGCCGAATACAAATTCAAATTCAAATTTTCAAATTCAAATATATTTCTTGCATGAACATGGGTCATAGAAAAAGTTCTTAACAAACAGAAATAATATGTGCGATTTGTAGGATTCATCTTACTAGGATATTTGACGGCTGTCATTTTCTTAGCCTTTAGTTAAGGCCCTTGGGTACCTCAAATTCGTACTTTCAAAAGCGAACTCCTCCGTAACCGCTGAAGTTGAAGATTTGAAAAAAATATATTTTATAGATGAATTCAAGTACAACATTTGCAACATATGATTTTACGATATTACTATTACTTTTGCCTTAAAAAAAATTCTAACTACATAGTATTTCTTGGCTTATATTGTGAACTCCTTCTAAACGGCTACGATTTTTGAAAAATAAATTGTACCATAAAAATTCTAGATAGGTATACTACAATTACAACATAGCATTTTTAAATCCGTTGATATTTTCCTAAGAGAATGTCGAATTATTCAGATTCAGAACGCTAGCGGTTCCGAGGTGCTCTGTGCGGACGCGGGCGGCAGTGTTTCGCAAGCGTTGGCACTGGGAGGTTGTGTCGCTCGTACCTCCGCTCGCGCTTTCGACTGAAAACGATCTTGTCTTTGTATTAGTGCATTGACACGCGAGATTCGCAGCTGTGTGCGTGCAATGATTCGCTCGTTGCAGAGGGCCAACTTGATTGCGACGTGAAGTATGCGCATTGTCGCTTTATTATTGGTACTTTGTAGACACATTTTATTTGAATTGTATCACATATGAAAAGAATCAAAACTTGAAATCGACAATGTTGTAGGTACTTTACAATGGGCGGCCTTATGAATAAGATCAATGAAAGGTTTAGGTACATAATATATGTACAAAATTAATTAGTAATGTCTACAACGCTCTCATGTTATAACTGGTAAACTAAAGATAATATATTTTTTTTATATTATGGTAAATAGTTTCCGGCTTTAGTAGTTTGTAGGGTACAAAATGGTTCTCTACTACATTAAGAGTTTGTATGGGGCTTCATACATCTTTTGGAGTTCTAAGCTTTTCTTGATAATTGTATTAGGTGTTTTGATGTAGGTTAATTATTACTGCATTAAGATAACGTCTGCCAAGTGAAGATGGATAACGTATCTCGAAAATAGTAAGAGATAGGTAAGGGAGATTTGTCCTGTGGGGTGCCGGGTTAGAATTGCACCTTCCCATATAATCCCTTGGGTGTCGTAAGAGGCAATTAAGGGAAAACTACTGGAAGGTGGGCAGTCCCGTGGGGTGCCGGGTTAGAATTGCGCCTCCCCATATCATTCCGTGGGTGTCGTAAGAGGCGACTAAGGGAAAACTACAGGAAGGTGGGCAGCAGTGCCTTCTATGACGACGATGACGTCTGCCAAGTGAAAAAAGTTACTCCGATTTGGCTGAAATTCAAAATCTAGGTAGTTCTAGACGTCTTTATTCCGAATTTGGAAGGTATTTTTCTATGACGTCTGTCAAGTGTAGAAAGTTACTCCGATTTAGATGAAGTTCAAAATCTAGGTAGTTCTGAACATCTTTATTCCGAATTTGGAATTTTTCGATGACATCTGCCAAGTAAGAAAAGTTACTCCGATTTGGCTAATAATCGATATCAAGGTTTTTCTGGACGTCTTTATTCCAAATTTGAAATTTATTTTTCGATGACGTCTGCCATCTCAGTCATCATCTGTCTGATAATCGATATCTAGGTTTTTCTGGACGTTTTTGTTCAATATTTGGCATACATTTTTCGACATCTGCCAGGTGAGGAAAGTAATTCCGATTTGGCTAACATTCAAAATCTAGGTAGTTCTGGACGTTTTTATTCCGAATTTGGAATTTATTTTTCGATGACGTCTGAAAACCAGTGAAAGAACGCTAAACAAAATCCTTATCCCTTGAACGCAGTTAGCTCTAACTACTATGAGTTAATCTGTGGCGTGCAGTCATTTGTCTATGCAATAGGCAAGGAACACTCGTCTTCCGCTAAATGAAAATACAATACGTACTATAGATCTTAATTGTTATTTACTTTTTGTGAAGTGCGTGAATCCCTCTAGGGTGAGTTTCTTATTTATTAATGTTATTTCATAGTGCTGACTAAAACCTATGTAACGTAAACAGCTGTGATGCCATACCGCACTAGACTGTGAGTTTTAAAATGTGAGTCGTTGGTAATAATACCACGATCGTGTCGGCGCGGCTTGGCAACAGTTGGCTGAGGAATATCAGCCACCCCCCGACGGTTCCCGCCTTGTCGTGGCGGTGGGGCTTAGTAGCTGTGGCTTGGTCACCCACGGTGAAGCGAAGAGGAACCAGGGGCCGTGCCGGTATGGGGACGTCGGCCGGCCCCGGAGGGGCCGCTCCTCTGGGCTTTGCCTCTAAGTCCAGTAAGGAGCGGCAAGAGGTAGGCTGCGGTGCTGTATGGGCAGCACCGCATCTGAGGCGGGCTGTGGTGTTGTATGGGCGACACCACAGCTGATGCTGAGGGGCCACGGCGGGAGAGGAGTGCCGGTATTACGGTGCGCCGCTCTCCCTACCTTCTGTGGCCACGGCGGGGCCGCCACCGTTCGATGGCGGACGCGGAGGGGCCGCAGGGGAAGAGGAGTGTCGGTATAGCGAGGCGCCGCTCTCCCTATCCTCTGCGGCCGAAGTAGCAGGCGACGGGGCTACTTATCTGACCAGTCGCAAGGGGACCTCGGGCGTCAGAAGCGGGGTTGTCTGACGCCCATTTGCGGGCTTGGTCCCCAGGTGGTAGCGACGTGCCATGTGTTCTGGTGCGTCGTGAGGGGTAGCACCCCAGGTGGGGTCCGGCAACGGACAACCGTGGCGGGTTCGTGGTCGAGAGCTAAAGCGTCCCTGCGGCCCGCCGAGAAGCGGTAGAGTTGGAACACCGTGTGTTATTTAGTCGGTAGTGGCACTTGCTGCTGTGGGAGTAGTTGGTGTCGAGCCCGACATATCCCGGCCACTTTCCCCGAGGTGGACGGGAATGCGTAAATGCATTTTTCACACGTTAATAAAAAAAAAAAAAAAAAGGAATATCAGCCACTAAGCCGGTATCTTTTGAGGATCATCTCTGTAGGCGACACATAACTGTATGTGTTATATTATATGTTTTTTAATGTCTTTAAAAGGAACAAGCTATTTGATGGTATTTTTGTTGTGTATGTAATGTATTGAAGTTGCGTTATTTATATTTAACAGATACGATTGTACTATCTATGCAATTGAATAAGTATCAAAAACCAGCCCGGATGTCAGAGGGGCTCGGGCAGGGGCGTGGGGCGCAGAAACGTTCGCCATTTTGTATTTTTGCGTACGACACAGTCGTCCCTATTCTTATTTTTCAATGTTTTTTCGCCATTACACAAATCTTCCTTTTATTTATCGTTTTTATTCGAGTGAACCTGCGTCAGCTATAATCTCATTTCTAAGGATATTTGAATAAACGATTGATTATCATAATTTTCTTACTCTTATCCGATATATCTTAGCGTTTTAAAAATACGTCTCTATCTTTACTTAGCAAACGTCATTGAAAAATTATATCCAAATGTAGAATAATGAAGTCCAGAAATCAATTTTCAGCCTAATCGGAGTAACATCTTTCTTTTGGCAGACGTTTTGGAAAAATAAATTCCAAATTCAGAATAAAGACGTATAGAACAACCCATATATCGGCCGAATCGTAGTAATGATTTTCACTTGGCAGACGTCATCGTAAAACAAATTTCCTACGTCTACAACCACCTCAATATCAATTTTCAGCCAAATCGGAGCATTTTTCTTCACTAAGATTAAAAAAATATATGCAAATTCGGTATAATGACGCCCAGCACAACCTAGATATCGATTTTCAGTCAAATCGAAGTAACGTTTTTCACTTGGCAGACGTCATCGAAAAGTAAATTCCAAATTCGGAATAAGGACGCCCAGAAAAACCTAGATATCGATTTTTAGCCTAATCTTGGTAACTTTTTTCACTAGGCAGACATCATCGAAAAATAAATTCCTTATTTGGAATAAAAACGTCCAGAATTATAATAATAATATAAACAATAATATAATACTAAAAATCTTTATTTAGCCAATAACACTTTTTCCAAATCTTGTATTGCTGGTGGTCTTCACATTTAGACGTTGAAGTCTGTATCGTTAAGACCTTAATTAATAGCTGTTCAGTAATAGAGTTAGTGTGCAGTTGACTTCAGTACAATTTTTCACGCAAAATAGTTATAAACATAAATTTAACTTACAAATTATCCATAAAATAACATCAGTTCATACACTTTTTTTATAAATTATCCACACAGATGGTATTTATATTTTAACTAAATGTGTGTTATTTACGTGTTTATATGTATGATGATTTATGTATAATACTATATCTATAGCGAATTTTTTTTAATGAAAATATTAAATATATATATAAACTGAATATATGTAAAATGTAAGTTAATATGATCATATATAGAAAACATGAATAAATACGTATATTAATAATATATAAATTATGAATACATAACATTATATTAAGGTTACTTCTTAAAATTATCAATAAATTTAAGAAGTAATCGATAAAACTTTTTCAGTCTCATCATAGTTAAACGTGCAATTAACAATGATGCTTTTGGCTTCAAACACTGAACTATGTTTTATATCGCACTGATGCAGGACTTGATTATATAAATATGTTTCAATAAAAGGGCTAAATCTTCTTGCAAAAGTTGTACGAATAATAGGTAATTTTAATTGGAAAACTCGTTTATGTAGAATATTACTAAAATCAGCAGATTTTTTAAAGAGTCTGTGTGCGAACTGAGAACAACCTAGATATCGATTTTCAGCCAAATCGAAGTAAACTTTTCACTTGGCAGACGTCAACGTAAAACAAACTCTTAACTTGGAATAATAACGTCTACAACAACCTAGATATCAATTTTCAGCTAAATCGTAGAATTTTTCTTCACTTGGCAGATGACATTGAAAAAATAATTCCAAATTCGGAATAATGACCCTCAGCACAACCTAGATATAAATTTTGCAGCCAAATCTGAGTAACTTCTTTCACTCGGCAGATGACATTAAAAAATAAATAAAAGGAATAAAGACGCCCAGAACAACCTAGATAGGTACACTATAAATTTTCATACTGGTCTCCGTCGCAGTTGCAATTGCGGATACTCACTAGAATCGTACGGTAGGCATATAAAGTGCCATGTTACCGGAGCGCATCGCGCATCTGCATATTCTTCGACCATTATATTAGTGTAGCGAGCGCGGAACGTATGCGGCGATGCGCGAGTAAAGTAAGCTCGATTAGGCCCAGATGCTCAAGGCCATTGGCGACTCTATACGCCTTAAGCGAGGCATTTAGGCACTTCAGCTAGAGTTTGTCTTGATAAGAATCGTCGCAGCGTCATGTATTTTGCATCAAAGCAATAACGTGAAAATAGCTGCTCTGCTGTGTAGACAAAAAGGGCACTGCAGCAAGTGAAGAGTCATAGGAACTACATCACACCTTGGACTGGCAAGAGCAGTTCAGTGTCACCCAAAACTGCAACTGTTCTGAGCAGACTTAATAATAATAATAATAACCATTTTAATGCTGAACTTTCAGACTTTTGTCAGTATCGACACTACGTATCTTTAAAAAAAGCCTTGATGTAGTGGTGCTAATTGACCATGCCAAGTTTTAGTCTAAAAGACAAGAAAGTAATAAGCATTATAAAATTTAATCGAGAGGAAAATTATATTTGGGATATATTTTCCTTCTCCTTGTAATTTTCTAATGTTATCCGCGGAGCAAAAAAAATCAAAAGTAATGTCCTTACATTACTTTTTTTTTAATTTATTATATTTTAAGTTTAAAATTAAATCTCCGATTCAGAACGCGTAAAGTGTTGCGAAAATAATTTCTTTCCTCTCTTCAATTTAGGACTCATTCGTAACCAGTAACCCCGCATTCTTTTTATTGTATCAGCATACATGAATTACAAAAAATCTCATAGATTTCTAAACAACTTTATCAGATTAAATCGCATTTATATTTTTATCTCGACATTGAAAACACTGCAGTGGTCGTTTCAGAAATCACATCACTGCAAATATTTTTGTCCGAAAAACATTTTATACCTTTATGGTCTTACAACCTGAATACTGTCTTTCTCTCTGGACGGCCGTACACACAGTTTTTATTAGTTGCTATATCTCGGGATGGAACAGTTTCCCTAAGTACCCACCAGGGGGTGTTTAGTGCACAGTAACGGCGTAATAGTCTAGACTGGCCTTTGAGCATCCCTTGAGAGGGTCAGATAAGAAAATGGTGCTGTTTATTGTAGAGACGTTCCTTATCTGTCGCTATTAAAGAGGTTAGGGCATAGTTTTGTAGCTCAGCGCCTCCGTAGCGTCAGTTTTACCCGTACCTAATACGGATAATAAAAGAAACAGGTAATAATGGGTAATAATAAATAAGTGTAGGTTGACATGTTGTATGAATGGCGTAAAGCTTCGCTTTGGAAGTTAGAGGTCCGGGGTTCGATCCCGGATGATTTTTTTATGACAATGACATTTTCATTAGAAGTCTTTACTGGAACTGTGACCGCTTGATGGCAATAAGAATACCTAATTCAATACCTATTACAAAGATATATAATGATGGATAATAATGTGACTAAAATAATAATAAATGTGGGTGACGTTTCGTCAGATATCTTTGTCACATAAATTAGGTATACCTTTTGACATCAACCAGTCACAGTAGATACATCTACTGTGCCTGGTTGAAAGCATTTAGACAATCTATAAGTCATAGCAGACTCATAGACAGTCCAAATGCTCCAGCCCACTCCCAGTAGTTGGCAGTATAAATGCACAGTGATGTTTTTGGGATTGTATATTAGTGTTATATATTTTCTCAATCTGAATAGAAAAACACTGTACTAGTTAATAACTACTATAAATAACTGTTAATACTTCAAAATTACCAAAATCGTCCACATATGATGCCGAATCAACTTCTTCACCCGAGAAGAATCTGTGACTAAAAATAAAAAGTAAAAAGGTGCCTGTTTATCTGCAAGCAACTTCAATTATTAAATTGAAGTTCATTTTCATTACCATAATAGTGAGACAATAAGGATTAAGGCTCTAGGTTGGCATTAATTCTTATTACTTCATAAATATTTTGCTGATGGAGCTTATTAGACTGATGCGGCAATGATGACCGAGCGGTAATAGCTATGGAGTGCTGTGCCGCAGGTCCCTGGTTCGATCGCCACCGACGGCTCGAGCTTCACCGCAAGGTGGAAGGCCATTTAGCGAATGGTCGCCTGGCTAGCTACCTTTACACCCTCAAGTAGACAATTTGTCAACACATCGCCAAGCACCTAACAGGGTATTCCAGAAGCAGACCTTGGAAACCAGTAAAAAAATACAATCCCATGACACTTAGCAACTGTATGTCTCAGGCTGACGGGCAATTCGTCAGTTGTGTCGATATGCATCTGTGATAGACACAGGTTAGTCCGCTTATCATCGGATGGGCTTCGTGCTTGTTCCGTCACAATAAAAAAAATGAGGATACGAAAACTAACAAGTTATCAAATCATATGCCAAGCAATATATATTTGAAACAAGCTTTTCTCTATAAAAAAAAACTTTTTAAAACCAAGCTTTTTTTAATATTGTTAAGTTTGCAATAACGCCTGCTATGCGAATTACATTACAAAATTACAAATTAACCAAATAAAAAAATATGGGGTGGATGGACGCGGGTTCGTATCCCGCACATGACAAAATTTTTTTCTCTCGTAAATTTGTAATTTAGTAAAGCTTTTATTATGTTCTTGTTACTAAAAAGAACTACAATTTAAAAAATATTCGTCAAGACGATTCAATTTCGATGGGGTTGTGACATTTCATTTCTAAGTTCCTTTGGTCACCTTCCAGCTCCATCATCAGATGAGCACTATGTCATCATAATATTGCATTGTCACGCGATTTACACATGTATGCAAAATTTCAGCTCAATCGGTAACCGGGAAGTTTAATCCGCAAAATTTGATGATAAACATCAAATAAAAGTGTAAAAAGACGAACTTTAGACAGGCAACAGTAGAAAACCAACATCCACACTGTTAACTTCGGAAATGGCCTCTCCCACAACTCTTTTAGCCTTCTTATACTCGTACATAGAATACATGGTAAAATATGCCCTACTTCACACGAATAGAAGTTTGAAGTTATTAAACACTCAATTGACTAACCCCGAATCAGTTGACCTACTTTCAAAGGGTCCCAAATAGTTTACCTTCCTGTTTCATTTTACTTTGGGTACATCGTCATGGGACATAACTAGGAGCGGTTAAAACCACCCTAAAGTCTCAGTTAATGGTCCATACAACCATGATTTCCTAGCTCTTTCTCTGGAAAAGTCATAAAATAAACGATAAGTACATGTTTTGTTTTATTTGAGGATGTAATTACGTTTTTATGGATATTCCGGTCTTGTAATTTTGTTGATGGCTGTAAAACAGCGGGTTAGCAGTTTTCTGGAATGTGAGGAAATGTTTTATTCATGTCGGTTGGAATTTTTATTCAAAACATATTTTTCTTAGCTATTAATCAAACATCTGTATCTTTAAGCTACATTGTATTTAGGTATATATTATACGTTTTTTTTTACATAGGAATCCTTTATATCTACAAAATATAATTTTCAAAACCTCCGGGTAATGTAGGTGGTAGGTTTTTAATCTGTAAAATATTGATCTTTGTTATTAAATACAGTAAATATACACCTACATATTTTCTTCTAGGAATGGAAGAAATGTTATCATATGAATGTACAATAATTGTTGTAAATTATGACTGTAACTACGTATTTGCAGTATTTTCAACTAACAACCTTTATCGAAATAATATTAGAATCGGCTAGCCTACGATCTACGATATTTACGAACCGTGACAGGAACTTTATAGTTGCGCCCTGATTAAAGTTAATTGTTAAAAAAAACAATAAATCCGTTCCTATATGATTACCATATTTCATAACTAAGTATATACTTAGTTTTATAAAGAAATCAAAACTTAAAATTATTTAGATCCATCAACCATTAAATTTTATTTGGTTTTATCGATCATTATTCATAAATATACTATTTCAATTCCCGTCATGTGATGTCGCCTACCATCTGCTTCACTGCAATCGCTCGCAGCACATTTTCGAAATGCACCTTTAGAAACTGGGCGTTTAAAATCAAATGAATAAAAGATTTAAAGTTTGCCACCCCCAAGATCCAGGGCTGCAAACTGCTACCATAGTTTAATACGAGTATAATTGATATATAGTTCGTAATTACTACTTTTAAATTGTACTCTTATAATTATTATCTTCAGAAATTAGCATTTACAATCTGGTATATTCTAGTACATTTCCTTGAATTTAGTATTCATTAAAAACTGTTAAACCATACTTAGATTATAAAAGAATAGACAAGGAAGTGTAAAAGTATTTTCCTTATACCATTTCCCATGTTCATGAATACTTGTAATAAACAAAAGATTTAGCGAAGCGGAAGCATAATTTACGTTGTTGTAGGGCAAACAAAGAATAATATGTTTATTAAACAAGCAGAGGGCGAAGAGAAAAACTCAGTACTTTGTAAAAAGTATACCATTCTTAATAACAAAAAGGATGCGGGGATAAAGACAGAGAGCAATAATATTGTCGGGTGTGGTCGATGTTACAGCGTAGTGATTTTATAGCGAAGTTAGCTGCTCAATACTGACATAGGCTTTTAACTGATGCATTAGAAAACATACATTTACAATATACAAATAAGATAAGGTGAAAATGTTCGAAAGTACAAATATGTATTTAAGCACTTAATTAAACGACAAGTAACAATAAAATATCAAAAGAAGGTAATGTATAAAAATAGGTAGGTAAATAAGTGCAAGACATGGCGTAAAACAATACTAAAAATATAGCTATAGTATACATCTATACCAGACCCATTCTAGCTTCCTTCTTTTCGTTTATCCTCATCTTAACAAATAAATTAAGACTTACATTTCATTAGGTTAACCCGCTGCCCGCTGTTACTGCGTCCTCGCATTGTGCATCCGGTCAATTAGATTTACTCAGGGCGGAAGTAGTGCGAAGGCAATTACTGGAACCCACCCCTTCCGTCGCATTTAGTCTATGCCACCCTGCTTTGTTGCCGACTTAACTTGTATGTTGTGGTCTTTATACAGTTTGTCACCCGACATTTTCAACTGAGCTAATTCTCGCGACATATACCTATCCCATTTTTGTTCGGTTTAGGTTTTCTTTTCAAACTAAATTGTGATCTGCGACGTAAATCCATTATATTTTGTAGTATTCCAACAATGAAATAATGCAGACATTGTCTAGTTTCCTGGTTTATGTTACATATTGAAAAACACGTCATAAAGGATTTATCTAATTCTACATGTAGGTACTTACTTACTCGTTGTTAGTATTGACAATACTGTGAAAAATCAATATTAAAGATATCGGTCTATCGAGAGAGAATCGTTTATTTAGTGACGAGTCATTATTTATACCAAACTAGTCTTGGGTTCAATTCAACTCCACCAATGTCGATTAATGGAGCAAGCATGCACTTGAGAGCTATTTACTCGTATACGATAATATTATAACCATGTATTGACAAATAAAGTGTCAAATCAGGCACATGCAAAATTATATTACAGTTAAACTGTATTAAAATCATGATTCGAATCATGTATAATAATAGTATATTATGATACAAGTGCGCTAAGTTGCTCATTATACACCAGGCTGTGGGTTGCAGCCCGAGCCGTAGGCCTTACAACCTACTTCAAAATTATATAATTTTAGTGATAAAATGCAAATATTTTATTACATATGATTGTGAATTATAAACAATTTGATAATAATAATATTTTCGTCTTCATTAAGGACACATTTATGTATTCTAAAAATATAAGTGGATCTTCAGTTGTTACAAATCTGTATTACCCTGATAAATTGAAAATGCTCAGTTTACTCGCATATAATTTGCAGCTAGGTACTTACTTAACTTTCTAGGGGTAAATTACCCGGTTAAATTGAAAATGCTCTGTTTACTCGCATATAATTTGCAGTTAGGTACTAACTTAACTTTGTAGGGATAATTCTTATACGCACTAGTGTATAATATTATTATGCACGAGGTTGTTATAGTACGGTTTATGGCCCTAAGAACGATATTATAAAGCTCACTTTACGAGCAAGGGTGTTAAAAAAACTATTTTTGTGAAAAGCACCTACTAGGAAAACATAAGTACAAAGAACTTTCAACTAAGCATATTTCAAAGAGCGTTATCTTCCTGTCAATCTAAAACTGCTTAGGTCCGTGTGAAGTGGGATTATAGGCAACGGCGACGTCGCGACGGCCCCGGCCTTGTCTGAAGCCCTACCGTCTAATCGTTCGCGGCTGTTCACGTGACATTGGCAGTGGAAAATTGTGGAGTTATTTGTATTACAGCAGTCTATACAAAAGTTACTTTTTTATGGAAGAATCACGCAATATAAGGTGACTTGTCCCGGTAAGAGTCAATACCCTTACAGTTACAGCCAAATTGTCCACTAGTGAATACAACCTCCTCCATCAATGGGTGATTTGTCATTATCCCCACGGTTGTCAAGCTTGGGGATCGCAGTGTAAGATAGCAGTTCCTCAGAAGGTACTGCTGCTCACCTTCCGGTATTTTGTCCTTAGTCGCGTCTTACGTCACCCACAGGAAGTGATGGGGGTGCAATTCTAGCCCGGCACCCCACAGGTAACCTCGTGATAATCTAAGAAAGCCATGTTACAATTGGAAGATCGAGTTATGAAAGGTCGCGTCTCGGCCACAAATCTTCGTTCGGCTATCTGCTTGCCACCTATGTATTTTTTGAGATTCAAATAATATGGATAATTATGTTAAATTTTTATTAAAATATGGAGGATGAATTATAGTAATACGATAATCAGTCTTGTCTTAGTCAGATACCGTTTTAAAGTGGTGAATACATTTTTTTATTAATGCAATATAAAAATATGTAAAAAACCATATCATATATTCACCATATCTAAGGTGAACTATAGATCTCGCTCCATTCCCATACGATGGCCAAATCTGTCGCAGAGCCGTGTTCCGGCAGCCGTCCTTGAGAGCCAGTAATTCTAGGTTAAGCCTGTTAATAACTTTGACCACATCATCACTTACCATTAGGTGAGAATGTGGTCAAAGGCTAAGCTATTAGCTATACATAAAAAACGATGGTTGAGAAAGAAAGGACAAACTATAGTCATATGTCATGCTGGCTTAGCGGTTAGAGCATACGTCCCTGGCTATAGGGGTGAATGGCGCGAGTTCATATCCCGAACTATACATTTTTCTCGCGATCTTTTTTTTTTTAATGTTATTGTGGCGGAACTAGCTCGAGGTCCACCTGATGTTAAGCAGTTACCTCTGCCTATAACAGATGCAGTTCATCGTTCAAGTGACGAAATGCACTGCGCCCGTCACCTTGAGACATAGTTGTTAAGTCTCATGTGCCTATAATTTCACTGGCTCTCAAGGACTGCTGCCGGAACACACCGTTAGGTGCTTGGCGACAGATTTTCAACTCGAGGGTGGTCGCTAGCCAGGCGGGCATTCGCAAAAAGCCCTTCCACCATGCGGTGAAGCTCAAGCCCGCGGCGGGATTCGAACCATGGACCTGCTGCGCGGCAGTCCATAGCCAATGCCACTGAGCCATCACTGCTTTATATTAAGCTAATCTAATTTTGTAATGGTGTTTGAATACATTACTAAAGCTGCTTAGATAAGAACACGAAACGTAACATTTGTTGCTATTGACTTATTTACCTATACAATATTACACGTACGTGGTTCACGAACACTGTACAGTTATCCACTATTAATACACGATAACACTCAAAATATACATCAAATATGACATTTAATGAGTTCAAAGCTACGATAATAATAGTAGTTTATGCAACTGTCATATAATAGAGGGTATTAAAACATGAGTGTAGTTTTTTGAAACGAGCCGCAGGTGAGTTTCAAAATAAGATTACACGAGTGTTTTAATACCTAATTATATGCAGTTGCATACACTACTTTTATAGGTAGCTACAATCAATAAAATGCAATATAAAAACCAGCGCGTTGCGCGCGCAGCGCGTTGACCATAGATAATATGTACTTAAATTGAATTGAAACCTCCTTGGTCGGGACACATTGTACTTTAATAATTAAAAAATTGTTTTAAAGCATTGTTTTGTTAGGAGAATAATGCTTTAATTTAATTTTTAAATTTTCTTAAAGAAGTATGTACATAAAATATGCCAATAAAAGTCTGTATTTAATTTCATTATTAGAATATTACCGAATGAGATTATATAAACATATATAAAATACCAGTTGGTATACCAATAGTCGATTGGGAATCGTAACATCTGCTGGTAATATGACAATATTAACAGCATCAGAAAACAAAAACTTCGCAAGTCACACCTGTATATAATAAAAAGTTATAACAAATATGAAAAGTCTGACAACCTTGACTCCCACTATTTCACTGTAAGATTGAGGACGTTTGTTTCTCAAAGTTAAATAAAAAGAAGTAAACCTTCCTGTTTTATAACGACAAAGTTTCACCGTAAACTTGAGCCGTGCAGACCCTAAATATCCTTTCAGACTTGTGTTACGGAGTGTGCCGAGTAATCTAATGTTTTCCTTTCTTGTTTCAGGTAAGGCGAACTTTGCTGCGACAAGGTTGTTTCGAAATCTGTCGCCTAACAAGAACATAAAGGTACATTGAAACTCTAAATATGTGCGAACCCGAATGATAACAACCCTAATTTTCAATTTTGGAACTCAAAAGAAGAGTAGAGATATATATATATATATATGTAAATATATATTACTTTAAATAAGTAATTACATGTCTGTGTTACTGAATGCCCCGTGGGGTGCCGGATAACACCCCCACCCTCCATAGCTACCCGTGGGAGTCGTAAGAGGCGACTACAGATAGAACACTGGAAGGTGGGAAGCAGCGCCTTCTGAGGAACTGCGATCCCCAAGACGCCTGCCGAGCGTGGGGATTACGGCAAACCCACATAACTGGGGAGGCTGTGTTCAGCAGTGCACAATCCGGCTGATACAGTACAGTACAGGGACCGAATGTGTTACTTGAAATTGTTGTCACTACTGTACAAAACCTATTAAAGTATTTGTAGCATATGCGTGTATGTTTATTAGGATTGTAGGCGTCGCGTGACATTTATTGAATATATCTGCGGCGAACAGCACAATCGTAACTTCTAGACCAATAACTATAAATATAATTGACTATATATTGCTGTTGTTCCGTGGCACTTAAAGGCGGTTTAATAATAAATACAATAGAAAACAAAATAAACTTTGTTTCATTACGTTAGTTCTGATTGGAGAAGATGTTCCGGTATAAGGGGCGGATTCAACGCAGCTTCGATTCCAGCTCGTAGTTCAAGGTTTTTTTTGCAATAATAACAATGTTATAACTTCAGTTAAGTTCTTATTAATTGGTCAGATAAATATGTGATCCATATCACGTCTAATTACAAAATAATAATTACATATGAGCAGAACTCATCGTTGTTTTTAAACTCTGATTAATACAATACGATACAGGCATTGGTAAAGTTACTGAGAAGAGAAGAGTTACTAAAAAAATTCTACAAAAATGGATATGTTAATCTTTCAAAAATATTTGAAGCCAAAGTCTACGCCACCACCCAGTATTAAGTACCTTGGCAAAATTATAAAATTCATAGCTTCAACCCGGTCTAGAGAGCATTACCAGGAAATTTATTTAGGCAAGGTGTAAGGGGGTGTTGACAAGAGATACCTCAGCATTATCAGCAAGATTCATCGTAACTAATTCATACCGTTTCCTCCGGGTTTGCGCATTGTGAGATAACCCGAAAAATGTCGCCCATTTGTAAACCTTGCCGTATTAAATGCTGACAAATTGTACAACAAATTGGGTTTGTAGGGATGAAGGGTGTGTAGGTGGAGAGATAAGTATTATGGCGATTTCCGGAAATAAATAATCTTTGACACATATTGCAGATACCTGGTATAATTTGAAATGATTTAGGTACTCAGATGTACTGATTTTGTGTGTTACTTGTCTATGCTAGATTTAATCGTATAATAATTAGGTATTGTTTTTATTAATCAATTAGGTAACTGGCTATACTCATTTTACCACAGGTTGTGTAAGCTATCATCTAAGGAGGTGTCACTGTGTGTCATCTAAGGAGGTATCATTATCATTAGAGTGTTTGTTTCATTGAATGGTAATCTTCAAGTACTTAATTTTTAACCGACTTAAAAAAGGAGGAGGTCCTCAAAACGATTGTATGTTTTTTACGCGATTACTCCGATAATTATGAACACATTTTGATGATTATTTTTTTTTGATAGAGTTTAAGTACTATTAAATTAGTCACACTTAAATTGCATCAAAATCAGTTGAGTAATCTTTAAGTTATAGTTATTTATAGATTTTTCTACCCCTTCCCTTGTTTGTACTTGTGCCTTAAATGTAGGTAAGCATTGTATATAATATATTTAAAAACTTTTAAGGGGAACGCTGATAACTGCAGCAGGTATATGTTGCTAGTTCGTCTATGTATTTGATCGCGTATGACTATGTAGTAACAGTATTTGAAGCGCTCGTAGCGAAGTTTGCTTATCCGTTCTGAACCCATCAGCAAAGTTAAGCAACGTCCGCCGCGGTCATAACTTAGATGGGTGAAAGCTGGTGACATTACTACTGAGCGCTTCCGTGCTTCGGAGGGCATGTTAAGCCGTCGGTCCCGGTTGTTGTCTTTTGATGGATGTCGTTACAGCGTGGTGGTAGGGCATTTTGCGAATACCCGCCTGGCTTGCTACCACCCTCAAGTAGAAAATATGTCGCCAAGCATCTAACGGTGTGTTCCGGCATTTGTTCTTGAGAGCCAGTCATTCTAGGTTAGCCTGAACAACATCTTCGACCACATCATCACTTAACATCAGGTGAGATAGTGGTCAAAGCCTAACATATCAGGCATTCAGGCATTTTTATGCCTGATATGTAAGGCTGTTTAAAGATTTTAATAATTATTGAATTAATAACGTTTGTAATTGTAATATATCACATTATAATGGTTTTATCGGTAACTTATAAAATCATGTGCATTAATTCTGGAATACCCTTTGAGTGTTCACCTTATTATGAAACATTATTAACCTCAGCGTCTTATTTAACTTAGAATGAATGATGAATATATACAAAACATGACACAGAACATTTTCCTCACCATTTTATAGACAAATCTTAGTTAATAAAGGGACATCTTTTGGATCTGCTTTACTTTTGCGCATTCAAAACCATTTATTAAAAGTTATTTGTAATGCAAGGCTGCTAAGTTGTTATTTGGAGCGAGTGCTTTAATAAACCTGCGGAAGAGAATGATTCTAGAATAGATGAGATTATTCTAGTATCATTAATAAAATCCTGAGCTGAGCTAAGGTATCAACGGTACGAGAGGAAAAAAAGTTTGGTGCCCAGCGCAACACACAATGTTTCACTGAAGCGACACATTGTGTGTTGCACTACAGAAAAGTAAATACTAGGTGCAAGAAACACGGCTTAAATAATGTATTAAATTTTCGTTCGTTTATAGTGAAAAAATATTTTTTCTGCAACATTTATACAGTTTCAAATTCAAAAACCTTTTCCACGCTAGCAGATAAAAACCGCAGTTTTGATAATATAAACGACAACTTTTCGAGCTTGTGTGCTGAAATGTTATTTTCTTCGTAATACCAATGCTTTCGTTTCCTGTCAAATGATTTTTAATAGCAACACGGAGCCTGAAACTGCGCTCAGTGCAATTATTAATATCTGGCAAAACGTACTTCCCTTCCCTTCCCACCCGGCTTGCTATCCTCAAGTAAATCAACATCAGTAATAGCGCGTATGTGCTTGGCGACGGCCTAGCAAATAAGCGTCCACAGATCCGAAGAATCACAACAAGCAGATTAGTGTGTGGCAGTGCGTCCACTGTATTTGCACCGATCTGATTGCCGCAGGTACGGGTATAAAGTGCCTTTCTACCATGCGGTGAAGCTCAAGCCGGTGTCGTACCATGGACTTGTAGGCCGGTAGTCTATAGCTATTCCGGTACGCTATCATTACTACAAACTTGCATTTTAAAAGTGTAAGCGGTGATTACCATCCTCCTCCAGTTTATAATAAATAACAACGTTTAACGAAATGAACCTAAATCATTCATTGTCAAATGAGGACTTTTTTGTGTCAAGTAATGCCATTTTAGAAATTAATGTGGTCCTTTGACCACGGAGGGGGTGCGGCGGCAGCGCGGTTGTGTTCTCGTCTAACTAATATCATGTATTTGTGCCAACGATGCGTCATTAATCGTATGTTTGTTTGTATCTGTCTATCCAGTGATATATGTTTGGGATTGTGATAAAGTAGCCATCGATATTGAAAAACTGTTCCGTTGTTGACGATTGATGTTACATCACGTTTTTTTTGGAATAGGACTATAAACGGTAGGGTAATTTTAATTTTTTCTTTGCGCTTGGAGAGTTTTCTGTTTATTTTAATTATCTATACGTTTCTAATTGGTCCACCATTATATACGAAATGTAGTTTATAGAACTTTAAATTATATAATTGAATTTTAATTCCACCTAATCGTTGTATCATCGCGAAATTAAATGGTTGTATGTAGTTCTGGTGATAATACAATAATATGTCTGAGGTCGAACTTATCTAGTGTTGGTGCTGAAAGATCTACAACTCTGTAATGGAACAACGTGTCCTTATCATGTTTGGCTTGTTGCAATTGTCATTGACTGCCCTCTGGCCAAAAATATGACTTTTTTATCTATTTTAACACGACAAGTATCTGATAGACTAGATTTGACCTCTATCTCACCATTAGTCTAGTTGGGCTATTAGTCTAGTTGGCCATATCATCAAGTCATAACTAGTTTATATGGACAGGATCCGTAGAAGACTTAGCTTGACAATTTAAAAAACGAATGTTTGGCAATTTTTCGTAGTTTGTTAATAGTTGTTTTTCCAGGTGAGGTTGCAAAACGCTGTACCATTCAGCAAAACAATAAATTGTAATGATTCAGAATTAATATTAAAAAATGTTTCCCCACTACAGATAACATTCGGACTTAGGATGCATCTGAAACTTCCGTTTCTTGTATTAAAACTGTCAATAACTGATCAATTTGAATAGACCGTTAGCGATATAAAACTAGTTTTATCTTAGTTGTATCTGAGACCTAAGTAAAATCAAGTTCGATTCTTCAAAAATACACACTTTTTGTTAATGTATTCTTTTATGCAAAAACTGCCCTTAAAGATTAAGCTAGCGTATCTCTGATAGATGCCAGTGTTGAGCAGAGGCAAGAAAAAACTAGATAATATAATTGAACAAGAACTGTATCAAAATTCACGTATTTCGTTGGCACTATATTTGCAAATCGTACGTAACAATAAAACCGATCTCCGCCGCTTCTAACTGTCAGCGCGTAGCAGCGCCACTGACTGACAAGTGACAACCTGTGACAACCGTGACAAGTGACAGCGCGGGAAATGATAGCGCTTTTGCGCGCGATTGTACCACATTTGGGAATTGATGTTTGATTTGTAAGTACGTAGACAGGAGACTGACGGACTTAAAATTTAATATAAAATAAGTTGAATCTTTTATTACTATTCACATAGAGAATCAAAATCCCTATAAAGTACGCAAACAATTACAATAAATATGAAACAAAAAACCTTTCAGCCATAATATATGAGTTGAGATGTAACAAATAAATATTAAGATAAATAATATTAAAGATATAATTGTTTGTTTTATTTCGTTATCATCATACTATTTTTTAGGGTTCCGTACCCAAAGAGTAAAAACGAGACCCTATTACTGAGACTCCACTGTCCGTCTGACAGGCTGTATCTCATAAACCGTGATAGCTGGACAGTTGATATATTCGCAGATGTTGTATTTCTGTTGCTACGAACCCTTCGTGCGCGAGTTCGACATTAGGTACCAAGTACTCGAATAGCGGTTTAAAAGGGGATGCGTTATGTATATAATATAACGAATCCCGTTTTTAAACCATAGTTCACTATAAACAAAGTAAATTTGCCGGAATGCTCATATTCTCAGTCTCCTTTACAATATATTGTTCAGTCCTACATCCCCGCGCTATCTCAAGGAACGTTTCGATTTCCTTCACTGTTCTTCATACACGTTAAGGTCATCAGAAAATCTCACACTTGAAATCCATCCTCATACGAGTTCGTTTTGTAGCAAATCCTTCACTATTCAGGCTGCCCGCTTGTGGAATTCTCTTCCTGTATCAATCAGACAAGCACCGACTCTCAATATGTTCAAGGATCAAGTTAAAAGGTTTTATGTGTCCAATTAATTTTGCACTATATTTTTGTCAATTTCTATGCTATATATGAGATAATATTATAATATGTACTATATTTTTATATAATTTATAGGTATATGTATATATCATTATCTATTTATGTATGTTGCCATGTATATGTTTATATATATATATATATATTATATATATGTTTATAATTGTATTTGTTTAATTATTATAAAAACCTATATGTATGCTATTTTTTATATATTTGTTTAGAAATTACACTAAAATACGTTTTATTTTAAAATGTTTTTATGAAATTTGATTATGTATTTGGACTACATCCGCCTCTATTGTTTTATTCGTTCAACTCCATCCTAAGGTTGCCTGGTAGAGATCACTTTTAGTGATAAGGCCGCCCATTGTAACACTATGTTATTATAATTTAATGTGTAAACTTTTATATTTCTAAAGTGGTGCAACAATAAAGAGTTTTCTATCTATCTATCTATCTAAATTTTAACTGGCAATCAACTTTGTACATCTACAAAGTACTATCATAAATAAAAGGTGGATGGACGCGGGTTAGAATCCCGCACATGACTATAATTTTTTGTTTCGTAAATTTGTAATTTTGAAATGTAATTCGCCTAGCAGGTGTTATTGCAAACTTAACAATATTAAATCTATCATAAACAATAAATAGAGCAATCTTATTCTTCTGATAATATTAGGATTTAAGTGTTGTGCTCTATAACTTTGCTAATATGATATTCGCTTACTATGCGATAGTGCTTGAAATCATGCTTAAAATATGTAGATATGTGTTTATTTCCATGTTCTCATAGGAAAATAATAACCAATACACTCATACTTCTACGTCTTTGTCTTGTTTACAATTCTAAAAGCCATCGAGGTATCTTTATCCCAAAGTCTTCTTCTACAGTATTAATGAGACAATTATATTTTATGAGCGAGAAATATGTAACACGTTCAAAAGTCTATCTAAAACGAATACGACATAAACTTTCCCCATCCTTTTCAGTCGATTTTCTAAAAGCTGCGATAAAATTAAACGTTTCCAGAACACATTTTCTCGGATGCAAGCACGAAAAGTCTTTATAAGGAAATGTGCGAATTCATCGCATATTTTATTTCGCATTTCGACGTCGGGAATCAAGAAAAAATGATATATCTCATTTCTTCTGAAAGACGCAACCGAGCGAGTCTACGAACGACCAGATTTTCTTGACCTGTTCGATGGAAGCTATTCATTATTATCTTGAGTGCGTAAGGTTGTATTTTAGTTTTGTGAAGGTCTAGACAGGATGGTGGTGCGGCTGATCTTCTGTCAATCGTTTGACAATGGTATCGTTATTTATCAAGTTCTATTCGCCTTTTTCTGTATTTGGGCTGTGTACTGAAATATCTATAATGAGGTGCGATAGGGATAATAAGGTCGATATATTACTTGATTATTAATACATTATTCCAAATTTAATATCTTATATAATCAAAGAAAAATCAGTTGCTCTTTAACAACCTATAGCAAAAGGCAGTGTTTTGAGTTTGATCTCTTTGTATCTCGCTCTGTCTGTTTCTGGACCCGAGAGCTCAGCAGATATCGCTGATGTTTGTTTTATTTTAATGAAGCGCGGTTTGTGTTGTACTGGATCTGAAGAGTATTGTGCTATATCTAGCTCTCTATCAGCTAATTCTCTAGGTTGCCTGACCACCTTCTACCACGTCATCACTTACCATCAGGTGAGAATGTGGGCGATGCCTTAGCCTAACGGCAATAATAAATAGATCAAAAAGGCGGTTTATTTGTTATGTGTGTGGTTCTTACCCACGGTGTTCATAGCGGAGTTATAACAGAAAGTTATGGTTAATAGATAAAATATAAAATAAATATCTTACTGGATATTATACTGAACACTTTATATCTTCTACGGACATAAAAGTCAACGCCATAAAAGCTTTATAGAGATCTATTACTCGAAACTTTGTACGATGATCCTTGGATGAAAATTATAATGAAATTGTAGAATGTGGTTTTAAAACTCAACAACAAGCTCAATCTATTTATTGGTAATTTACTAATAGCTTTCATGTGCCTTAGGGTGTTTGATTGTTTATTAAATTTATAGATGATTTGCAAATTAATTTAATACTTACTATTTCAAAAGATCTGCAACGAGCCTTAAGATTCAAGACTTTCTTTATTCTATAGTTATACCGTAGTATTATTATATGTTCTATGGTAATACTCATACGCTGAAAAGTATATTGCTAGGATTTTGTGTTATGTATTCATTAGGAACTGGATTAGAACATGTTATACTTTCTTATTCCGATTAGTGATTCCCTAGGGAGCGCAATATGAAGTAAAAAAGCGAAACCGATGGTAGGAACTGATGTGGATTACCACTAATATATTGTCACAGGATGGCATACAATCTATTACGGTTATCATCCCCTGTAAGTATGTTCAATCGAGCCTTCGGAACTTTCGGAAGCTTACCATACGTGCTAAACACCTCAACGGGCGTTGAGATAAAATACAAGGAATATGCGCTCCTACGCTTATTCTGGTTCTACACTGTAGCATCAAAGACTATAAAAATATTAATATAATATAGTTTCTACGTGTAGCGCGTAGGCCTTGCTTGCGTAGCATTCGCATTCCAGTTTGTAGCACCTTTTCAATCATATTATTGTAATAAACAATGAATAGATTCAGGCATTACATAATATTGTATTATATAGTAGCGATACATATCTATATGGTTACCTACGTTACACGAATATCGGTTTGAAACTGGATATTTACCATGAAATAATGTTGCTGTGTTCGTTAGCCTGTGAGTATAGCCCCTGCATCAAAACGAAAATATCGGAAACTCATAATAAAATCATAATTTAAAAAAAATGGATTTTGACGTCCCAACACACAACTGCGAGTACGAGGCCCACCTGATATTAAGCGGTATACTTATTAGCCTCTGCGCCTATATATATGAATATGTATTCATTTCATCACAAGTCATGCACGGATTGCACTGCACCCGTCAGTGAGATGTGACTCAACAACTGAGACATTCAGTTGTTGAGTCTCATGTGCCTGTAATTTTACTGGCTATCAAGGATACACTGTTAGGTGCTTGGCGATAGATTTACTACTTGGGTGGTCGCTAGCCATGTAAGCATTCGCAAAATATCCTATTAAGCTCAAGACGGCAGTGGGTACTGAACCATAGAGCTGCGGCATGGGTACTCAAAATAAAAGATTCGTTCAAAAGAAAATAATACAATGTAAATATTCTGTGCGAGATTCGCATCATTATCGAGTAGAAATGTACCAACTGGCTCACCCCAACATTATCCACAGCCCAAATTTGACGTAATAAAACCCAAGACGAGAAACTTTGAGTTAAACTAACGTTTATGTAGTTTTATGTAGGGCGGAACTTATGTGGGAACCTTCTACTTTTAACAACAGTGCAGCCGACTAGACCATTAAGCAACATACGATAGTACGAATAAAATAATACTCACTGACCGATCCATAAAAGGAAGATTAATTCCTTCTTACGCAGCGTCGTCAACTGAAATGACACAATAATCCTCATCATAAGCGTAATCTTGACTAATTACTAAAATACTTACCGTGAGGAAACCGGTTGTGGTGTGGCTAACTGGGGCACGACTTTTCCTGTTTAGAAACGATGGTTACTAAACGAAATATACCTTGCTAATGTGGTATTTCTTGCGTTTGGAAGCTAATTATACAAGTTTTAAATTCTAAACTTCTTTACCTTCCGAAGCAGCGTCATCAATCTGAATGAAACAATAATCCCCATCATAATCGACTTTGAGATACTTTACCGTGAGGAAACTGTTTATGAACTGAGGCACGACTATTCCCGTTTAACTGGTCACAAATGATGATTACTAAACGGGAAATATCTTGCTTATTCGCAACTGATATAAAATATGGATATTTCTTATTACATTTGGAAGCTGAAAACAAATTTCTAATTCTAAACAGGAAATACATTCCGGATTTAAAACAGACACTAGGGAATTACTTTTATCGTTTGGAAACTAGTTACAGAGTTGAGATAATTGCCCAAAATGAAAACATCGACATTGTCAAATCGGATTTGTCAATAACAATTAAAAACTTTGAGAAATGGGTAGTGATAACGCTATTTTGGTTTGGCAAGTTGTTTATTATTATTATTATTGGAGATATATTCTCCGCTCGTTCTATCTGTTAAAGAAGTTTAATAAATATTGTACGAAAATCTCTTCATATGTTTTATTTTTAGTTCATATGTTTTATTCTCTTATTATTTTCATACGATACCTTTATTTTCTATTCGTCATGTAAAATTTTAAAGATATTGAAATTGCATTAAAGTTTTCGTCATCAAATAGACGTCATGTCAATCCTCCTATAAACTCCTGACAACTAATGTTATAAAAGTAATGCGAAAACACGAAATATATCATTTCTTGCAATTATACTATTTGTCTACTTTCCTGCACGTTTACGAAAACACACAAAAAATAAATACAAACAGATCGCCTTCCCCCATAGCTATATTTTTGTGATATTTGCATGTGACTACCATAAAACTAATTCCACAGATTATATAAAAGCACCGCTGCCCCGCGGGGTGTTGATCTAAAAATGCACCCCTTCAGTACCAGTCTGTGGAAGTCGTAAGAGGCAACTAAAGGAAAAGTTATAGAAGGTGGGCAGCTGTGAAATGAAGTGGCGGCCTTCAGAAGAACTGTTATCTTACAATGCAATCCCCATAGATACCTGTGAAGGGTGGGGATTATGGCAAATCCAGTCCAACCCCCATTTGTTCAACGTTATGGCTGTTGATGTGACATAAGTGCAAAGATAAGAGTGTCTACGATCTAATAGCGTTTTATAGTAGGGTACGATTTATGCGGAAACTTTGCACTGTGGAAACTTTATTATGGTCTTATTGACAGCGGTGCAGCGCTGCGTTACAGGGGTGCCACAACGTGAAATGTGGACATGTTTTGATCGTATGTAAGGAAGTTTTCACATGAAGTTTACGTACATGTGTTTATTACAAAAATAATGTTTCGTTAATCGTCATCTGCCTACTATTTTTACAATTATATGGGGCCGGTACTATACTTTTTCTTGAACAACACAGCGGTAGATAGTAATATAAGAACAAGTGGCTAGTAATTGATAATTTTATGGTATTTAGTTTTACAACCTGAACTAAAAAGAATTGATATAACTTGGTCAAAAGAAATGTTTGCCCAATCTATCTTTAATCTTTAGTTTGTTATGTTATTAAATAGATACATATTTTTTTAATAAGAATCAGAAAAAAAAATTTGCAAGATTATATTACACAGTGGTATAATATTCGTGGAATGGTCTTATAGACAATTAATGGTCGTCAGTCATTCTAATCAGTCTGCATGCAAGTCTGCATAATAATATTATAATAGTAAAATAAATCGCAATATTTCTAATCACAATTCAGCAACTAATGTGAAGATATAAGTTAATGTGTGAGGGTTTATTTCATGCGACACCCCTACACAACGTCTTGATTACAAAGTAGCGATATGAATAGTTTGCCCGGTCGTATTTCCATTCGATTCGATTTCCAATTCGAGTCGATTGAACTCGATAATGAAACGATAATATTTGTCGTCCGTCTAGATAGTTTATTTAGTTTGTCAAATAGAAGTTTCACGAGGAAGGAAAGCTTTACTCGGCGATAAGGCATCGGTTAGAAGTATCCCGAGATTGTAATGTTCTTTGAATTTATTTTGAATCTCTGTCGGTAGCGCTCGAAATTATTTTAGTTTGCCATTTTCTATCTTACTGTTAATCCGAACAGACAACATAATGACAATAACAATTAAAAGATGAAACTGTAATCCAATATAATCTTACTTAGCTAAAGCTTTTGAAGCACTCGTAGCATAGTTTGCCTAGCCGTTCTTAACCGATCAGCTAAGTTAAGCAACATGCGCTACGGTCATGGGATGGGTGACCGCATTATTAACGACACGTGAAGCCATCGGTCCTGGTTGTTGCCTTCGGATGGTAGTCGTTATAGTATGGTGGTAGGGCATTTTGTGAATGTCCGCCTGGCTAGCTACCACCCTCAAGTAGAAAACCTGTTACCAAGCACCTAAACGTTGCTGTCCTACAGCTGTCCTATTTCACTTTCCACACCAACAACAACCTACAACCTTGGTCACCACAGAAAAGAGAAAACAATTTATATCTGTATGGTCGTCAAGTTCCTCATTGTTCCTTCTGTTGAGTTGAGAAGATCACATATTGACACGGCGCCGGATGTATCATTGTGTCTAAGTCATTAACGGGTCTATTCACGCACAATGTTGTGCATTTAGAAACATGAGTCTAGTTCCCGACAGTGTAAGAACAGCATTATTGTGCGCCAATCATTATAATTGTAAAGTTATGTGATGAATAAAAGGAATGTTCTTTCTTTCGTTATCTTTAATCTCTCTCTTTCTCCACTCCTCTCTTACACGTTCACTCACTTACACGGTCCAGTACGTCCATGGACTCACTCAAATGGCGTCTCTTTCAATATGAGCTCAGTTCACACGCACGAGCAATTCCTTTGCCTGTCTAAAGTTCGTCTCACAAGGACTTATTAAGTATACAGCCGACTGCACACAGTTAGCAGGCCAAAGGCTGCTGAGATGTTTCAGGTTTTTACTGTGAAACGGATTCTTAGGCATGTTTTCTTTAGGTACTTAAGTATTAGATTTGAGACCTTTATATGAGTTTTGTGAATCTAGATTTTGTGACGGTATTTTCCTATGAAAGAAAATTTTCATTGAAGATAATCTGACCTGTTTGTACGTAATGATGTATGTAGTCGAAGGTGGTATAAGGCTAGCCAAGCAAGCATTCGCAAAATGCCCTACCACCTTACGTGACAGTCCATGGCTATTAATTACTCCTGGGCCTTATTATACTGGAGATAAGATAACGCATGACATTGAAATAACGAGTTTATGGCTAAATTTTATCGCGTAAACCTCGTTGGGCGAGTGCGGTAAAGCGTCGCTTTCGAATCTCGACGTCCTGGGATCGATCCTCGTGTTGATCAATTATTGGCCGTTTCTAACAAAATGTCTGGTGTTTGGAACTATGTAATAGTAGGCTCGCTTCCTATAACATATCTTGCAAAACATGGTTACATTTCCTGAATAAAATTTTGTTAACCTTGGTAACCTTTAGTAAACTTAATCCTGCTAATAATATAAACTCAGCTAAGGTTGATCTCTGGCATTACATAACAAACATAAAGATTTATTATAAAAAATAACGTGGTTTACTCCGACTATCAGCTTAGCACTGAAGCGAGACGTCGTCGACGCGGGCGTCCCGAGCTCTCCTTGAACAAGACCACCGAATGTGTTTCAAACTATAGTCGGAGCTATCTGCCTGATTCACGTGACTTATCCCGTATTATTTACTAAAACATATTATAGTTATAAATCAACATTCCCCCTTTGCCTTCAGAACCACAGACACGTGAAATCAAAATTTGTACATACTTGCTCATGATCCTTGTACATAATACCCTCCGATATACCAAACCACAAGAGTTATTGAATTTAAACTCACTCCGTCCCTACACAAATACTCGTACATACAAGACACAAAGTGTCGTCACAGCGTAACTAATACTACCTATGTAGTACAGCTACCTTCGCTTCGTGCTTGTGAGATTAGAGGTACCCACAGACTTTGTTCCAAGTTGATGACATAAGACGTTTCAAAGTCTCATACTATGAAGAACAAGCGTGTAAATTTTTTCGTAGCTGCTATGACGCCACGTAAAGGGAAGTATATGGCACGTAACTTCAATTCAAAGACACGTTGCAAAAGCAACTTAAATGTACCGCCCGTCACTAACTTAAGTGCTTTGAGCTAAAAAACTGTCGCGAGTTTTGTCCATAATTATCATTTAGTAACCAGCTAGGACTCGCGTAATATTTACCGGTTATTGCTCCGACCAGTTTAGAACTTACACACACAATCGTGACTCCCAGACGAAGAACTTCAAATAAGTTCAAAACTGGTCGGAGCAATATCCGGTAAATATTACGTGAGTCCTAGTGTATGAATAGATTCGGTGAGCGTAGCTATGCGTATTAGAAGTTATTATTATATCAATGATTATTTTGGGTTAAGTTGTCTCATTTAAATTTTATCAACTTTGGTCAAGTAGGTAATTTATTAATTAATAGATTCAGGCGTTACTTTGCGGAAATCCATATTTAATAATAACAAATATTTTAAAAATATTTTAAGAAAACATCAAATTAATATTTTAATAAAACACTTAAAAATACAAAAATATATCTAGTGACAATTTCGCCTAATTTTCCTGCTAAGCCGACGTGACGTTACAAACGCCACGCAGCCAAACCGGACGAATTTTTCGACGCGTTTCGCTTCTACACGAAGCATCCTCAGGAGGTCTTAACTCTGCGAGCGCACGATCGAGAAATGTTTCTTTAAAATGTTTTATTAAAATATTAATTTGATGTTTTCTTAAAATATTTTTAAAATATTTGTTATTATTAGGTAATTTATTCTCAAATAAGTAAAAACATATTTGATAATTTGCCTAAACATAGGTGATCTATTAAAACTATTGCCGATTTCAACGAGTTGTTTCATATTTTCCAGTGACAGAAGTAGGTGCCGTCACCCACGTTAATATACAATTTTTTGAGGAATTCATTGAATGTTATGAAACACGGAGCTTTTACATTTCCTTTGACAGTTTTATCTTTTCTAAATAATGTTCATAAATATATAAAGTAAAAAGGCTAAGTGTATTGTCACTCCGAAAACACCTAAATCCTGCCTTTTACTGCTGAAACCGACTATTCCATTTCAAAGCTTACCAAAAACGTTTCCCATTTAAACACGGGAGCTGTGAAAATGTTGAAAAAGCGTAAATTGGCAGAAAAAAATGCTCCAAAGTCCGAACTAGTTACTACTGAAATGTCGCTCGTAAAAACGCTTAGCTGGACTACGCTTAAATCCAAGGCTCCACAGAACATCAAAAACGGTAGAAAAGCTTTTGGTAGAAAAAGTTAAATTTAAAATATAATCAACTTCGATCGATTACTTTTTAATTTACAATCAATATACTGGAAAATTTACTTGAAAAGTCGTATATTATGTTCTGGTTAATCAAAAAAATGAAATTATTGGTGTAGAGGTGTACTATTATTGCAAGATGATTTTATTGTTATATCTTTTGAAAATGGTGTTCAGTATTTATTGTGCACGAGTGACACAATCGATTAACGATCAACACAGAAAAAGTAAAAAATATAATTTAAATAAGTTATTAAATCCTTATAAAAAAATATGAAATAAAATTGTGACCTCAGTGTTTTGAATGAATAATATGAAGATGGCGCCTCTAACTTCACGCGTTATTTTTCAGTTATGGCAGCTGGTTCCGTTTTCTTACGTTATTTCTTAATGAACTCGATCTTGTTTTTATAATAAACAAGTCGCATATTATTTTTAAACATTTAAAGTACTTTAATAATAAGCGTAATTATTGAATAATTGTTATTAGTTTATCATAAAAGATTTAATTCATCATATGCCGACATCTATCTTGTCCATATGGCCTTTCTTGCTGAGGTGTTATCATTTCTGTGTACTATGAAAGACTCTCTTTACCTTTAGGTATAGGTATCTATGTACATTATCCTTGTTTAGAAATGAGGGCTAATCCCTCGCCTCGCCTCACTCGGCAGTTTTGAGCATAGTTTTTTTAATACTTTTTATACCTTTTTTGAAAGTGTATCGTGCTTAACAGAGTCGGAGTAATTAATCTCTGTAGAAACTTTAACTAAGTATAGGTAATATGGTGACGCTATCAAAGTAGAGGAATATATTTATTACTTAATATATTCCTCTATTAATTAGTTTGATAATAACAAATATTTAAAATGGTATACAAAGTAAATTTGAACAATATTCTGAAATATTTTCTGCTAGGTTATTTAATTTGTTTTTTTTTTTTTTTTTACGCCTGATAGGTTAGCTTTTGACCACTATCTCACCCGATGGTAAGTGATGATGTGGTCGAGGATGTTGTTCAGGCTAACCTAGGGTTACTGGCTCTCAAGGACAGCACCAGCGGTTACCCATCCAACTCATGACCGCGGCGGACGTTGCTTAACTTTGCTGATCGATTCAGAATGGCTAAGCAAACTTGGCTACGAGCGCTTGATTGTTGATATGTAAGCCACAATTCAATCCACAATCTCAACTGATGATAAGTGATGTTGTGGTTGAAGGTGTTAACAGGCTTAACCTAGAATTATTATAACGTGACATTAGAAATGCTATGTGGCCAGATTAGAATGCTTATTGCTTCTATACGAAGCGTCTTGAGAAGGTCTTTTGTGGAAAAGACCTTCTACTTGCTTGACTATTCCTTGCCTTTGACAATAATCTCACCTGATAATTGATGATGTGGTTAAAGTTGGTAAAAAGGCTTTACATATAATGAAAACTAGTTCTCCAAGACAGCTGCCGAAACACAACATTACTTTCAGGTCCATCGTTCGAATCAGGCCACGGGCTTGAGCTTCACCTCTTTTTTTATTTTTTTTTTTTTATTTTTTTTTATTGCTTATAGGTAAGCCTTTGACCACAATCTCACCTGATGGTAAGTGATGATGTGGTCGAAGGTGTTAAACAGGCTTAACCTAGAATTACTGGCTCTCAAGGACAGCTGCCGGAACACACCGTTAGGTGCTTGGCGACAGATTTTCCACTTGAGGGTGGTCGCTAGCCAGGCGGGCATTCGCAAAAATGCCCTTCCACCATGCGGTGAAGCTCAAGCCAGCGGCGGGATTCGAACCATGGACCTGCTGCGCGGCAGTCCATAGCCAAAGCCACTGAGCTATCACTGCTTAAAACCTCATGTTGGAAGGGCATTTTGCGAACGCCCGCCTGGCTAGCGACCACCCTCAAGTAGAAAATCTGTCGCTAAGCACCTAGCGGTGTGTTCCGGCAGCAGGCCTTGAGAGCCAGAGAGGCATATGAGAGCTAACAGCTATGTCTCAAGGTGACGGGCGCAGTGCAATTCGTGACTTGTGACGAAATGCATATGTTGTAGGCAGAGGTAAGTCCGATTAACATCAGGTGGGGATTGAGCTTGTTCCGTCACAATAACATAAAAATAAAAAATAAAAAAAATCACGTGCTTAGTGGTTGCTTTGAAAGTCTGCATTGCGTAATGTAACATTTTTTTTTAACTATGGTAGCTGAGTCAGTGCTGTAGATACATGGTTCGATTCCTACAGCCACCGCTGAGCTGAGCTTCACCGAGTGGTGGAAGGGAATTTTGCGAATGGTCACCTAGCTACCACCCTCAAGTAAAAATAAACCTGTCGCCAAGCACTTAAACGTGTAAATAGTTTGTTCCGGCAGCAGTCCTTGAGAGCTAGCTAAAATGACAGGCCCATAAGACTTAACAATTGTATGTCAGGTAGACGGGCGCAGTGCACTGCAGAATATTTAGTTTTATAAGAGTACTTGTTAGGTATAATACAAAATATGAAATTTCAATCGTGCATGTCTTATAATCTGCTAGAATATATATTATGAACGTACTACAGGTACAATAAGTTCCACTTTCCGAGCAAGTGTGTTAAAAAGTAAAAACAGTCTGAAACATTATCGTAGTCAATTTCTCTAAAACCCACAAAGTAATGAGCTGTTCTTAAACTCGGGAAGCTAAATGAGGTGTACCAGAGCGTCCCGGACAGCGATGAATGTCTCAGTTGAGAGACAAGCCTCGGGGCGTTACTAGGTACTTTGTTAACGAGAGAGCAACAGCTTTTACCGAACAACAACGTTACAAAACATTAGCTATCACATACCATTAAAAAACAAACCGGCTAAGTGCGAGTCGAATCTCGCTTTAGAGTTCCACATTGCAATAATCCGTAAACGAAAATTAATGGTTGTTTGTTTTGATTACAGCTCTAAAAATACGAATCAGCATTTTCAGTGCTTGTCGGTAAAATAGAAGACATGTTATATAAAATACCAAAATTTGAAATTCCCAACTAGTTTAATATTTGATGCTTTATCAAACCTATTATTATACAAAATGATCTAAAATTGACAATAATTTATTTATTTATTACTTTACATAGAAAAATATGCATATATCACAGTTATAGGTATATGATGACGCGATGACCCTCCATATGCTACGTGCAAAAATGTTTTTTTTCGGCTCCATTGTCAGTATTTGAGAAACCCTGAAAATTTATTCAATTTCTAGTCCGATTCTCATCTTTGCGTCAACGTTCACCACTGAATATCAAAATTCCAGGTTTGTAACTCATTCCAATTACGAGCTAGATACCTGTTACATAATATGTAACAGGTATCTAGCTCGATATGATATATGAGAATGAGTTACATATTATGGACGGAAGGACAGCCGAGCAGACAGACAGCGGAGTCTAATTATTAAAGTTCTGTTTTGTCCCTTGGGTACGGGACTCTAAAAACACTGTAAAAGGGTATCATATGTAAAGGGTAAAGTAAGGGCGACATGGTATCTCCACGGTTTTGTTGCTCCGTGAATGTGACCCTCTATTGTAGGGGGTCAATTCCACTTGACCTCAATCTTGCTGGATGACTCTTAATGACTGCAACACGGTTCACTGTTCTTTGATTTGTTACAATTAGAAAAGTATATATGACTTATAAATATTACTTTTTATGAAGCGTTCCATTTTTTGCATCAAAGTAATACATTCTGTTCCAAGTTATACATTTTTAGCACATTTTAGTTTCTTTGTAATTAAAGAAACATAGAAATATAAATATATATATGATTCATTGTATTTATATCTGTAGGCATTATATCTAAGGTGTAAATGCACGTCTGCTGCGGTAAATTCTAAATTTACAGTTTTTTTATTTTTAGTTTGGATTGATGCCTGTTGAGCATGATCATAGAATTCGCAACTAATGCAGAATATTGCTTATATTAAAAAGTCATTATGAATTTCATTTTATAAATCTCTCCCAAAACTGTTTAACGTAATCTATAATATCAAATAGTACGTTTATCCATGACAAATATAATCATAGTTGCATTTTTATCAACAGTCTTTATTAGATTAACGTATATAAAAGTCTCCAAAAGACAAAGAGCGCTTATCAGTTTAATTTTAGAAGCGTATTTTCCGCTGACTCTTGGTTATCTCAATATCATTTAAATATTTTTGACAGATTAAGGGGGAGTCATGTGCAGGGTGTTCAATATTTTGAAAAATAATAGTTACGATCAATATCTAAAATTTTAAAATCGTGAATGATGTTGGGTCATGTAGAACGGTTTCCAAATATTACTATATTCCAAGTATAATAGACATAAGCGCGATTAAACTGTTAAAATGTTGGCCTTTCCGCCAAAGACGTAAGTTTCAATTTTTAGTCAAAAATTACTAAATTAATTACCGCCCGTAGTAACAATTCGCGGCTACTAGGACTAACTACTAGGAATATATTAATAAAATAGGTCTGAATTTAATGTAAAGGTGAAAAAAGTAAGGTTGGCGACAACGCAACGTTTTTACACTTACAGTAAATTGCATGGTACAGATTTGACGATGATATGTCAATTTTTAAAGATTATTGACAAAGAAAGTTTATTGGTGTAAATATTGTGGGATCACGAAGCCCTGGGTATGATCCATGCTCGGCACGGTCAATTTAATGTGATTTTTTGTCGAAGAAATTTCCAGTAGCTGTCCGGAATCTAGGACTAGGCTGAGTAGATGACAGGAGACTCCCTACAACATGAGGCCAAAATCATGACTGAATAATAACACTAAAATGTCTTCAAATGTCTATAAAATCCATATGACAATGTCGTACGTACGGTGACATTAACACACATTTTAAAGTCGATCTATAAACCGATTGTCGTCGTACAGAATCGTAAACGATTTAACAATCGGTACGATATCGCCAATAGATCGTCAATTGTTTATGGCATTTTATCGAAGTTTAGTGAAGCACTTCCTCTCACAATTATTAACGACTTATTTTTCTTGCGATAAAACTAAAATCCTCGCGGTTACGACTCACTTTACAATGTTTTAAAAAAATTATCAGGTTCCCAACCCGTCGGAATCGTTTTTTATGTATCTTCCCCGATTACTTGAAGACGCTGGGACCGAATATAACTTAACATTATTTGTTTAAAAGGGTGGTTCCATTTAAATTTCATCAAAATCAGTTTAGTAGTTTTTAAGTTATAGTCAATTAATGGGAAAAAAATACATGGTCGATTTAATGGTGATTGCAACGCATGTCGATGATGAGACGGTACTTTAGGCGAGTTAATGATCTTGTTAGAAGTAAGCGCCTCTAAAATGAGTACAATAAAAAATTCTAAAAATACGGAAACGACTTTTAACACTGAAAAGTATGAAACAACTTGTGAAAGTCAATAATGTGAGGTCAGTGTTTTGAATCAGTATGGTATCGACTTCAACATGTCAGTTCATACTCACCAGTGTTGGAAGTCGATTCGTTGTTTTCTTGTGAATGTTCTAACGAAATTCAAATTCAAAATCATTGATTCAATTTAGGCGTCTACGACGCTCTTATGAAGGTCAATTACAAACTTTAATATTGAAATATTCTACATTGTACTGCCACGTTCAGCAAAAAAATGTATAGAGCCACTGCGAGAAGAACGGGCAAGAAACTCGGGGCCATTCTTTTAAACGTCTGTTTACAATTTGTTATAAACAATATAATACAATTATTACAATATTTGTTTAAATTACGTAGGAGACAGGTGATGGCTTGGCAGAGGTGGAATTTTCCAAGCATTTTTGTCGTTTAAGTAATCACAAACTGTGTAGTAGGATTTCTTAATCAAAATGTTTTTCACGTGTAATTTGAATTTTCCTTCTGTGAGCAAAAAATTCGCAACACCCAAAATATTCAATCAAAAATATTACGATTATAATTTAGTTGATATCGGAAGAAGAAGCGCAAACTGAAGGTTTTTGTTATCGTAGTATGTGTATGTGGTCTTATAAATTTTGCTAGATAGGATGGCGTTTTGCGGATGTTCGCATGGGTAGTTAACCCACCATCCTTTGCCACAAAATGTGTCGCTAAGAACCTAAATTTGCGTTATGGTATCTGCCCTTGAGAGAGTATATATTATATACCGCTCTCGGGACCAATTAACAAATTTAAGATGAAGTTTCAATTGTTATCCATGAGATATATAAAAAAAATATCTAAATTTCGTCAAAATCCGTTTCTAAGCCTTAACGCCTCTCCTACAACCTGGAATAAACAATAACACTGAAACAATGACACTGAAATAAACGATTTTCTTGTCACATCTTTACCTCCACCATGTAGTCCGTGTAGCCACTTCACTTCACCAACATGTAAGGTGGTGATTCAAAGCTACTAACAACTATGAAAAACAACATTCAATTAATGTTTGTTTCAAATACTACTGAATGATAATGTTAAATTTCCTAGGACTTGGTTTTTACAAATTTTATTTCAAATAAAGCTATCACAAGTGTCTACTTCGGTCTACTATTAGAATTTTCATCCAGTTCAGAGTTCTGGGCAATAAATATGCGAACACGGAGTACCCTTGTCGTAGCAAGATTTCCGTATCGAGCATTGCTTATTCAAAGAAATATCAAACTTTTATACATGGAAAAAGTTTCAGAAACCTTTCTTGGGGCTTATGAACTGAGTCGCAGCCGCGTGGACTTTGTGGTTTTATTATTGGTGAAAGAGGAAATTTAGTATATGGTTTCTTAGGCGTATGTTCTAGAACTAAGTACCACACTCGAGATCCTGAAGAAGGCTTCCGAAAGATACTGAACAATTGTCGATCTATTATGTTGTTCACGCTATTAACTCGTGTTTTAATATCATAAAAAATATACTTAGCTTAAGTAGGCTTAAAATTGAACGAAAGATGAACATCTGAGTGACATTTTGTATAATTTTTTGATAATCTTCGAGTTTTTATTTTATGGATTGAGTCTAAATGATTTAAGTACTGTTATTTAATAAAAAAGTAATTATAAAAGAAAACTGTTTTTTTTTTCGGCGTTATTGTCATAACATATTTTTTAAGATGTGCTTTACGGCAAAATGTATTTTGACGTAATTTCGATGATTGTTGTATATAGCGCATATATAACAATAAAATTCTTATAAACTTTTAATTAAACTGATAATTTGTTCCTGACAGCGTTATATAAAAATATATTTAAATTCTATAGATAACAGGGACATGTGCAGTGTAAGCTACTTTTTTAAACGTAATAAATTGGACCCGCCCGCAAGCCCGCAAGTTTTCAACTTGCAAGGACTCAATAAGTGTCCTTGGGTTTTCTCCTTTAGCTGTTTGTACTGCACGTTTGGTAGCGTATAGCGGACACGAAATAGTTAAAGCTTTTGCAATATCGAAGAATTCCCGGTCACTTTTATAATCTCTACTAGACGGAATTAAAGCAAAATGTTTATGATGCTAAGTTTATAAAGTATATATAGTGATATTTCCACCAGAATTATCAATTTCATTACACTGAAATAACGTCTAATCCGCTATATAATAATTTTTGGGCCCTTCCCAACCGGCCACCTGAGGTGCCTATTGATACGTATCTTCGACTATACCTTAAGAATAATCAGGATATATTGAGCAATTTTCTTAAATAAATCTCTCAATTATCAAGTATTTTTACATTTTACGTGGTTGGCTGGAACACTGCCTTTGAGCCTGCAATAGCTTGTAGGTTGTCTAAAAGCTTTCGATGTTGTAGTTGTAGTGTTGTAGCTTACCGCAGGTAAACAAAAGTATTTCACATTGGAGCCTTGACGACCGACGGTGGATTTAAAGATATACTGAGTTTCACGAAAAACAGATTTTATAAAATACGAATTCGATGAAATATGTATGTGACAAAAGCAGTTTTTGCCGTTGACCTTAAATTTTTGTATATCTATATAATTCGCTCCAAACTCACTAGAGGAGCATTACAGTTACTTACTGCCTACGACGTAGTTTGCAACTCTTTGGGATTTACATATTCATTTGGCGTTGATAGTACGAGTACCAACGTCATGTCACTATTTTATAAGTAGTTTAGTTCATGGTATGCTTATATATTTTAAGCATAACACTGCAGAAGAAGAGTTATCAGTATTTATTTTTTGTTGTTTAAGGTAAGAAGATTGTGTGTGACAGAGAGTACGCACTGCCACGTTAGGATCCACTGTTCAAATCCTGTCCCCTCGATTTAGCTGCACCACACGGTGGTAGTACTGGTAGGCTAACTACCACTTTTAATAAAAAAATCCGTCGCTAAGCACCCAAGCCAGTTCATATTCTGGATCATGTTTATCATTTTCAATCGCATTATCACTTACATAAATTCAAAGGCTTTTATCTTTTTTTATGTTATGGGACTAGCAAGTCGGCCGCCTGATGGATGGTAAGCGTCATGACGCGACAAGCAGAAGGAGGACGGTGACACTACAACTGTAATGGATTACAGTTGTAGTGGAGTGCACTGCGCTTGTCACTCGGGGACGTTAGTTCTTGTCTCGTTTACCCAATAAATATGTCGCTTGTCAAATTTAAAAGTTATCTCCGCTGTAAGCCTCACCAATCCACAGTATCCGCAATATTAGCAGCAACATCTTGCAGTTTGCAACTTCGGAAAAGTTAAAAAAGTGCTGTCGGTTCGTTCGAAACTCTCATCCTTCAAAGGATAAGAAACATTCTACGCGGAGCTGATCATTTCCAGACGGTTTTAAAGTGCATGAAAAAACTGTTGAAAAACACTTGTGAAAGTTAGCGATGTTTATAATATTAGCTCTAACTAAACAGTAATTTAGCACATGCTTATAGCTGAATATAGTATTTCATGGTACTATTTTTATAAATGTAAAATTATTGATATTAGGTATGTATTTGAAAATAGTTATATTTTTAAATTAAGGTCGCGACCCTTAGCGTTGAGGGTCCGACTTCCACTAGATCGCCTCGTTAATACGGTTTTTGCCATAATCCCCACGCTTGGCAGGCGGCTTGGGAATCGCAGTGTAAGAAGTTCTTCAGAAAGCGCTGCTGCCTACCATCCGGTATTATTTCTTTGTCGCCTCTAAGGACTCCCGCGGGAAGATATGTTAGGTTACATACCTTTATTCTATTCAATAGCTAATATTGTAATATTTCTCCTATTCAGATTATTGTACTACCTATACCTGTTAACGTATATATGTTCACATTTTTAAACAGTAAAATATTAGTTTTTATCCCGTTTCTACACCTAAAGAGGATGCTTTGTAACATCTTTATTTGATCTATCAACTGTGCGGTATAGTGACTTATATATAGATCAATATTTTTACCATTTAACTCATTAAGGCCAAGTCAGGTAAAGGCCAGTTGGTTCCTTACTGCGTAATGTTTTTGTCTTGTTTTAAACGGAGTTTTTGAGTTTTATGTGCTTAGAGCACGCAAGCTGAGGTTTAGCGATAGACTCATTTGGTTCCACCTCTGCAGTCGGGTAGCGTTGGTCTATTTTTGTTTTAATTTGTGGCTTAAGTGTTTCATTTAGGTCAAAGTGCCAATTTGTATTAAGTAGTGCTGGTGTTTAAATATGTAGTGCTCATTTAATGTTGATGTTAAGTTTTGAGCCAAAAGCTTAACGAAAAAAAGAACATGCAAAATACGCGAACCATCTTTACCAAATTGTTATAGAACATTTCACTTCAATTACTTATAATCATATATAAAATTATAAAGGTTTACCAGATATATTCGTACAATAACAAATTAGCAAGAATTTATTTCCATAAATTCATATTATTAAAAATAGTAAATTATAGTAAATTAACTTTACTTATTTCCGTAATAGAGACAAAATTATCAAACTAACACAGTTACTTTGTACTCTGTTTCCAATTTCCTAATTTGAAGATCAAACGCGCGTTGCAAGCCCCACTAAAACATAACTACAATACCGCCCCCGTACTGAATATTGATAGGACTCCAAACGTTATCGATAGTAATTAATGTAGAGCATATTGTAACGGGAGGCTGGATCTAGATAAGCTTATTTAATTAATGAACAGGCGACGGGTACCTACATGTTAACGTATATAGTTTTGAATATTTCCCATTATGTAAGAATATCGAATCTCTATCTTGGTTTAATAGAAAACACTTTGATTTTTATTTTGACTGGTGAAAAAACATTAGATCGTTTATTTTTTTATTTTTAACCGATTTCTAAAAAAGGAGGAGGTTCTCAATTCGTCTGTTTTTTATGTTTGTTAACTCAGAACTTTTGACTGGGTGAACCGATTTTGAAAAAGCTGAAGCTTGTCGTTTGGTCTCATTTAAATTTTATCAAAATCGGTACAGCCGTTTTTGAGTTACTCTCCAATAACTGAAAAACATTTACCTATCTTGATGATATAGTCGTTAACAATGAATGACAATCGATCCCGTAAGTAGCAAGGGTCACAAAATAGAGTGAAAAAAAATGTTGTACCAAAAAATTTGGCTGAGCCGATGCCTACGATCAACATGCGAAAAAACACCTTTAAAAAGTGGTTTTCTCCAAAACCGGAGCGCATTCTGTGGAAAATATATAGTTTTCTTAACAATCGTGGTGCGCAGAATTTTTGAGTATTATCGCCTTATGCCTACTTCGTCCGTACTTCTGGCGACGATCTTCAAAGGATCGGCTGAGAGTTGTCATCCTATAGAGTAGACAGATCCGTACTACACTATTTTAGATGTCAAGATTTATGATGCCGTGCAGTTTTTATTTTAGTGCATCTAGTATTATAGTCAATTTAGTGCCTCACCTATTATAAAAGCGACGACGCGGTCGACGATGGATAATGCTTGTTAGAAGATACCTATTCACTATTTACTTGAAGACTCGCAGCTTTTATAAGGAGTCTGAGACGCTAGTAGTGTATTCCATATAATCCTAGTTAATGTGAGAACAAAGCGCTTCATTCGCATTTTTGGAATCCTCGTATACCATAATATCTATGTATCCTGTGGGCCTTGCTGTCGGATAAAATAAAGGAGATGGGGAATAAGATTGTGTAGATCTATTGCGCATTCCCTGAAATAAAGCCGATAGGCATACATACCGAGGTTGGAAAACTATGCGCCTATTCGAGGCTTTGGAGTTTACTCTCCATCATACGCAAAAATCGCGTATATATAAACGCATCGTCGCTAGTGAGCTATTTTGCTTGATTTTCAAAGTCCAAGGGTTCGATCTGGTATTTATTTATCACACGGCTGCAGTATACCATACAATACCGGACTAAGTTCGGTACAGGTACATCTACCCCGATGTGAAATAATGATGCACTTTCCAAAATACTCCTAGGATTTTCGCAGCTAATTTAGCCTTGGACATAATGATCTTTGCAGTGAACATATTTGAACTCACTGTGGCACTTTACTGAACGAGGTCATGAAAGAGGACGTAATCCTTGGCGAGGATTCGCCACTCGCCGAAGAGGAGTCTTAGAGTATCTTTTTGAAATCATTTAAAAAATTGTATTTAGTAAGAAGAATACGTGACTACATACCCTTTTTGTTTCAATAAAAATGAGGAATCCCCTGAAAAAATAAAAATCAACATTTAAAAATGAATATTCATCTATCATGTATTTTTCAGTTTCAGAGTAAAACATTAAAGTATACTCACGATTCATCCAGATACATTTTTATTCAGCACAGATTACCGTACAAAGGGGGCGGCTTTTAACCCCCTGTTTGATGTATTCGATGATACAAAACGAGCCTCGGGGGAAAATGGGAATTTATGTCGATTCGGGTTTTTAATCCAGTGACGTAACGAGATGCACGTGTGTGTGCCTTCTGCTAATGCCGGAGTTGAATGCTAAAACGTTTGTTTTTGGGGCATTTTGGGGCATTTTGGCATTTAATCCTTCGTCAGACTGATTGGGAATTGGTGAGTTCCGGCTAACATGGCGTAAGGGCAAATTGCCGTTGTCAGACCGTCATAGAATGGTCAATAGTTACCATGCAACCTTTTCACTAACCCAACTATCCACCCTTCAGGCCAGGACATGTTATTCCAATTGAACTATCGCGGTGAGGAGTCATAGTTGGAATTAGTAATTTTTCAGTTGCAAGGGGACGGAGCTCTAAAGTTAATATGAATTGACCTACCCATGGAAGTGCTTCTCTTTTTTACATATTTACACTATGACGTCATATTATAAGAATTCTATATTAGCCCTTCAACTACACAAAATAAGAGGAGCATTTTGCTTCTTTAATCATTCGTCCTTTTCGGAGCATGTTAGTAACTGTTGGCCCAAAATATCACCAAATGAAAATATCGTGTGAATTTAGAAATAAACAGAAGTGAGAAACGACTCACAAAAGATTCCGATCTAGCACAGATTACCAATTATTGGAGCACAAAATGTAATGTCCTGGGTGGGAATCGAACCCGCGTCCTCCGATTACACGTCGGATGCCTAATCCAGTCGGCCGATTGGACTAATTTGTAAAATATGATTTTGCTTCGCACGCGATATGCTTGTAATCATATTTAGAAATACAGTTAAACTATTAGGTATACATCTTCGATCACTGGATATGACAATACAATATTCACCGTATCTACATATTTTTCTGCGACTTCGAGCGAAGACGAGGTAAATACACATTGCACACATCTACAGAATAACGTTTACACGTGAATAACGAAATCTTATCCTTATTGCAAACAGTAAAAAACGCGTAATAAGATACACAATATTTACATGTCAACTAGGAAAGAAATTAGTGATGGGCATGCAAAAGATTGTTAATGCAAAACGATTGATTAAAGAATACATTATATGACATGGAATGCACATACCTACCTCAACAACGTGTAGATAAAGAGTTCTAATTTTACTTAGATTCAGAATCAGAAAGATCATTTTGTGGTAAAAGAATAAGTATTTGAGTGGTTTTCAAATAATTTATACCTACAATCGTAACTATCGTTGCACGGTAAAACCTTTCAAAGTGAAATGTTTAATGCATGTTCCTATAGGATGCCATACATATAGGATTTTTTTACCATGCTCTAAGATTGGATCTTTCTCGATTGTACCAAATATAATAAAAAATAGAATTTAATTTGAAACATCAATTTTTTCTGGATATAATCAGTAGTTAAGTAGTTATTTTCAGATGTTATCTCGACGTCTGGGTGACGCCTCTCCGACAGACTACCGACATACAACAATAATTAGTATCGATTCATTAAACGGCTATTCCAAATTGCTAGTCTGAGGCTAGTCGACGCCTGTTTATCACGTCATATTTTTTTATATATTTATAATGAAATAGCATTTGCCCGTAGTTTAGTGCGTTTAGTATTTATGTATTTACTTCAACAAACTGAAAACATCTACCTAATCAATATTAGCTATTCCGTTTCTGATCAGTATTAAACTAAAATGTTATTTTTGGATGCAATTATCAAATGAGCTTACATACAAATTTAAAGGAATCCAATACGAAGATTCTATAATTAAGTAATAGGTCAATTTATGAATACATTTTCGTTCGTATAACTCTTCATTCACTCCTCGCAGGTCCACTCAATCTACTTACATCTCTTACTATAATAAGGCTTCGTTTGAACGGGAGTTTAAATACGTAACGTAAAAAGCGCTCAGAACTTTTGACCGCTTTGCTTGGAAGCTGTTCAAACGAACGCTTAAATAGTTAATCGCTTTATGCTCGATACGGACGCTCTGTGAACCAAGCTGAAATCTAAGTCACAGTTATCGTGCTGTAAAAAGTCGAAAGAGAAAAGTAAAGTTGTCTTCTCGGAGGTAAGTTACAGTATAGGTAATATTTTTTAAGGGTCCCATACACAAAAACAAAACGGTGCCCTTCCAACGAGACTCCGCTATCGGTTTGTCTGCATGTCACGGGTCTCGGGCTCGTGATGGGTATCAATCTATGCGCATTATAGATAATGATGACAACAGATTTTGATTCATAAAAGGATATCGGCTCCGCGTGATACGTAAGTGCGGAATGTTGATATTATATGTGTAAGACGTACAAGGACTATCTCAAAAACCAAATTAGGATTCTGAAATATCAGTGTTTATGTTACAATATACTCCATTTAATCAACAAATACTGAAAATGCTGATGTAGTTTTGAGGATATCATCATAGAATTTTTTTTTCTTTTACGGGTTGTTGCAATGCGTTACCCTAAAAAAGCGAGCCCTGACTCGCATTTGGCCAGTTTTCTAAGTCTATGGATAAAGCTTTTTGTAGTCCCAGTCTTTTTTCTTTGCAATAAAGATCACATTTTTGACATTCAACATATACATAATAAGATAGTTAAAAACTAAAAGTTTTAGCGGGGGTCGCGCATTTACACACAATAAGATCAAAGTTCCACATAGATTCTACATATTCGAATCATAGAAGCATAAGATTTTGAATGATCGGAGCTACGAATTTTTTTCGGCGGTAGGTGTGACAAAAGTAATACCACAAAAAATTGATCAACTGTATATTTAATTATTAAAAATTAGTTAAAACCAAAATGTACATGTTATAGTGTAATATTTAATTCTACCACCTGCCAGATTGTGTTATCCATTCACTGGTTATTTCAACAACAAAAGGATTCATCACATTAACAGCACTTCATCTCGTTAAGTAACCTTCAATATGGAAGACACTCCCACAGAACTGTCATTAAGTGAGCTGACTGCAGTTTTTCTACAAAGAATGGAGAGTTTTGAGGGAAAGCTGGCGAAAACTCCAAACCTATCCCGTAGTATCGAAGAACTGGCTGCTGAGTTTTCTTCCTTCAAATGTTTTATATTGAAGTCTCTCAGAGCAATACAGACTCAAATGCAGTGTCTTGCTTCCACTGTAGATCAATTGGAGATGCGAAGTAGGCGCAAGTTTTTACTTATTCTTCTCCCTGAAAAGACTGGTGAAAATACAAGCGAATCAGTTGTGCAGACTTTAATGGAATGACTTAAGGAGACCTCGCTTGCAGTCGAAGACATTAGTCGGTGTCAAAGGATAGGTCGCGCATTGGATGCCGGTAAACCACGACCAATACTTTGTAAATTCAGAAACATCACTGTGTGCGATAAGTTTTGGTCCAGTAAAGCGGGCTTAAAGGGCTCATCACACTATCAGAATTCCTGACAAAAGCCCGACACAACGTTTTCATGGCGGCCCGTCTGCGCTGGGGTATTTCGAAGTGTTGGACGCGGCAGGGCTTTGTTTTTGTCCTCGGACCGAACGGGGTTCGCCACCGTGTTGGCAGCATTAAAGACCTCGATGTGATTCAAGCAAAGGAAACCCCCAAGCCAGTGGTTATGATCGAGGTACCGGCTCCTTCGAGGACACGGCGAGCGGCTGTTTCTAAGAAGTAATGACTTATATTTTGGGTTCCGCGATTATTTATTTCTATAATTCGTGTTAAATTATGTTTCGTCGATCATATTATGTAAACATTGAAGGCACCCTCAATTCTAGATCATAATTTACTTTCGTGACACAGATTAATGTATTCGGGCAAAGATAATATAACTGCTACCTCGGCCATAGACTATTCTTTTGAATTATTTTTTCTCTGTGTAATTTTATTTTTAAGGCTGTTGGTACATTATCATAATACTCGTACATATAAAGTTATCATAGTTAAAGCTGCGTTTCCACCAACGAAAGTTACGTCAAAAAGTCACTGTTGTTACTCAGGTATTTGTTTATAAAGCCGCATATTGCTATATATATTGGTTCTGTTTTTGTTTCAAATTTAAATGGAATTTGATATAGGTTTCCTAGTATGTTATTGTGATATATATTATTGTTTTTCTTTTTTCTTTTTTGTCTCTGTCTAGCGCATCTGGCGGGTGGATATTGCACCTGTTGTTTTTTTTTTAATTTACATTCTTATTATTGTATTATTTAATATTTTAAATTATTTGTATTTATTTATTTTATATTATGTCAACTGATGGCAGTGATAGCGAATATTTATCATTATCTTCCTTAGACGATAGTTTCAGTAGCATTCCTAATATATCGTCCACAATAGCGTCAGTATTCTGCTCGGTTCCTAAAAATTTTAATGTTCTACATATAAATGCACAAAGTGTTCCAGCTCATTCAATAGGTCCTGTAGGAATGCTTTACGCCAGCACATTCATAAATCTGTACAAAACGACGATCCATCTAAGGTATGGAAGTTTCTCAAAACTTTGGGAATCAGAAAACAACGCCAGGGTGATTTACTAAATAACATTGATATCAATTCTCTTAATCAACATTTTTCAATGGCTTCTCCTTTTGATGCAATTACGAAAGCATCCACTTTAAACAGTCTTTCTGCTATTCCGACTCCCTTATATTTACCATTTATCTTTTGTCAATTTACTGATAGTGATATTAAGAAGAGTATACTATCCATCTCGTCTAATGCAGTTGGTAGTGATGGTATCTGTCGGCATATGATTATGCTCATACTTGACGAAATTCTTTTTATACTACAACACATCCTCAATTATTTAATTGCAAACTGCATCTTTCCATCCCTTTGGAAAGAAGCACAAATTATTCCTCTTCCCAAAAAGTCTAATCCCTCTTCATTTTCTGATTATCGCCCTATTTCAATTTTACCTTTCCTTTCTAAAGTTTTAGAGCGCCTTGTGCACCAGCAACTAAGTTCTTTCCTAAATAGAAACAATTTTCTTAATCTTTACCAGTCTGGATTTCGTCCCGGACACAGTACAGTCTCAGCGTTAATTAAAATAACAGATGATATAAGATTCGGCATCGCTGATAGGCAAGTAACCCTGTTATCACTACTTGACTTCAGCAATGCTTTTAACAATGTAGACTTCGACTTACTACTAGGAGTACTTCGTTCTCTTAATATATCTCCTACAGTAATTTAATGGTTTCACAGTTACCTGTATGGACACCAGCAGCGTATTAAGGTTGATGACTCTTTTTCATCTTGGCTTACTACGACTGCTGGAGCTCCCCAGGGCGGCGTTTTATCTCCTCTTCTTTTTGCTATCTTTATTAACTCTATTTCTAATCAAATTTCGTCGTCCTACCACCTATATGCAGATGACTTACAACTTTACAGACATGTACATATCGATCAATTACATGAGGCTATACGTTCCACCAACTCCGATCTGCATAACATTCTTGAGTGGAGTAAATCTTATGGACTTAGAGTAAACCCTTCGAAGACACATATCATAGTTATCGGAAGCTCTAGAATGATATCTAAGATCGACTGGTTTTGACTGCCACAAGTTTTATTCGATGGCGTACAGTTAAAAATTAATGAAGTGGTAAAAAACCTTGGGATACTCATTGATAGGCAACTATCATGGGAACCTCAATTGGCAGAAATCAGTCGTAAACTGTTCGCCTCAGCAGGCTCTCTCCGTAGGTTACGTAACTTTGTTCCAATTAACACAAAAACTGCGCTAGTACAATCTCTCTTACTGCCAATACTCGATTATGCTGACGCAAGCTATCTGGATCTTACCGAAGAACAGCTTAATAAATTAGAACGTCTACAGAATTTCTGTATTCGTTTCATTTTTGGTTTTCGAAAGTATGACCATGTGTCTGAATTCCGCAATAAGCTTAAATGGTTACCTATTCGTCTTCGCCGGAACATGCATGTACTATCTACTCTTTATTCTATACTTTTCTTTCCTAACACCCCATTGTATCTCAAAAAACGTTTTGAATTTGTAGTTGATGCCTCTTCTAGACCCATGCGCTCCACCAAAACCCTGATTCTAAAGTTTTGCTTACCTCCTGAACAATTTTCAGAAAAATCATTCACAGTGCAAGCTACTCGTTTGTGGAATGCTTTGCCTTTGACTGTAAGGCAAGCAAAAACCCTTGACATAAGTATTTAAAAAAATGAATAATGAATATTACTTGTCTAGCTTGTCCGCAAACTGCTGAAACTGCTGCGTTATGATATATGTATGTAATTATAATATTTTATTGGTCTATGTATGATAATATTTATTTATGTATGTATGTATAACTGTATTTAAGTATATGTATATATATGTATGTATGTTTAGAATATATTAACAGTAGACGTATTGTTTTACAATTCGTATTCTTTTATGTACCTTTTTCATCATTATCTTTTTACACACCACCGTCTATACTTTTTCGTATATGTCCTATCCATCCAAAGGTTGTCTGTAAGAGATTGCATTAGCGATAAGACCGCCAATTGTATTGCCACTATGTATTTAATTTAAGTGCACCCTGTATTTTTTAATGGTATGCAACAAAGAGTTATCGTATCGTATCGTATCGTACGAATATCCCGTCATCGAAAAATATATTTTCAAACCGATTCTCGGAACATCGAACCCATGTTAATACATCTAACACCAAATGTCTCACTAATGTGACTACATTCGAATCATTCAAGACCACATCTCTTCATTGAGCTGGACTACAAAGCCAAACATATCTACGCGTGTATAGGTCACAGGCGGGTCAGATGGTACGTTATAATTTAACCAAGCAGCCGTCTTATTGTACACCTAAGTTATAACAGCTAAGTACTTAATGCAAAGCTATTTGTAGTTGCCGCTTCTCGCAATGAACCACTTTTTATACTTAAAATGCCTGCTAAGTGGCCTCATAAAACAAGAGACATTTTTTTTCACTACGTTTATCTATCTTTTTGCTACTTTATGCAAATTATTTTTATCCATACCAAAGGTCGTTTATTTTTAATTATGTGAATGTTATCTTATCGAAAATTATAATGAACTTTTGAGAGTGATTATTTTAATTGACGCTTATTAAATTAATGAGAGAAAATATTGTTTTTATCCTAAATGCGTTGGCACATAATTTAAATACGACGTTAACTCTTATTGACAAATCACTGGAAAATATTTACAGTACTCAACTTTAAAGTATCTTTCCTGATAATATTCAGGCATTACTTCGCAGAAATCCATATTTATTAATAACAAATATTTCAGAAATATCTTAATAAAACATTAAAAAATATTAGATTATATCATTTGACAATTCCGCATAATTTTTCGATCTTGCAATCGACGAAGAGTTAAAACCTCCTGATCATGCTTCGTGTAGAATCGAAACACGTCAACATTCTTCCGGACTACGTGGCGTTTATGTCGCCACGTCGGCTTAGCAAAATAAAGAGAAATTGTCACTACATATAATTTTTAAATGCCTAAAATATATACCTAATGTTTTCTTCAGATATTTTTAAAATATTTACTATTATTAAGTATCTTCTTCCTGTACGTATTGTACGCTAATTGGGATCGGCACCACGTAGATATATTCTTCTTTTGCTCTGCGATCTTCAATTATATTTGATACATCAGCCTTATGTATATATGTATTGGGCTTCTTAGGCCAGAAACGACCGATAAATTGTACAGTTTATTTCAGAATTTATAAGACCCCCTATTTATGGTTCTGAATATAGCGGAACATGAGTACGGGATACAAATGCTATATACGATGCTAGTATGCTGTAGCTAGAATTGATTAGGTTAAGAATGAAAACACTAGATGTAGCCTGAAAGTAGCACCAGCGAGGTGGCAACGGGAATGAAGAGGGATGAAAGACATACAATTTTATTGCTGATATGCTAGCTTTTAACCACTAAGTCGAAATTGTTGTTCAGGCTAATCTAGAATCACTAGAACAAAAGGTGGGGTATTCTTCGACCTCCGATCGGTACACCGATTAGTAAGACGATCGAAAATATTTATCCCAGTACTCCGATTGAGTATTATGGTAAGATGAACGAAATCACTCCTCCCCATTCCTCCGATTGAGGATTTTTGGTAGGGGAGCGGCAATTTTTTCAAATGCCTCTAACTAAACATAATTTTATAAAATTACCTAACTTGAAGTTTTCCGGAACTCACCCTTAGGGGTTTGGCAACAGATTTTCTATTTGAGTGTGGTAGCAGGCCAGGCGGCCATTCGCAAAATGCCCTACCACCATGCATATGTAGTTGGTTTAATGACCATTCAATGATTCCGTTAGTACATACTAAGTCACCTTCCAGGTACATTGTTAGACCAGTATTTTGATATCAAATTATTGTATATCCATCAGAACTACACAGTTTCTTAGTTGAATATGATTTAAAGTAGGAGAAATACAGTTGCTTAGAATTAATTCCATAGATACAGATAAACCTAGTAAATTAATGTTCAAGATGGCTGCTATTTACAAAGTACAGCCTCAGCTGGTTAATGTTTCGTTAATGTGTTCGAGGTAGTTGGTTTGGTGTAGACGTAATTATGCTCGTATAATTATAAAATGATCGCTTTTCATAGAGAGGAGAATAAAGCCAAAACCTACAGGGAAGAGAAACGTTCTGTGGGGCTGGAATTAATCCGGGTTAGTATAGGAATAGTTTATTGGAAGCTTACATAGCTACATAATTTAGTTGTGAAGATGGAGTCCTTTATTAAATACTTTGATCATAATTTTCCAAGCGTAATTGAAATCTTTAATTATAAACACATTCATATAGCCTTCACATTTCTAAAGTGAGTACTTTTAAATAAAAATAAATATGGATACTTTTATTAAAAAGATTCCATACCTTTTTATAAAGCCTTTTCGCATACTCTTATCTTTGCGAAACGTAACTTGAGACTGTGTCAATAGTTTTAGCGTCAATTTTGAAAAGTTAAATATCTTATAAATGGCAACAAAAAGGAAAATAGCGACGTATATTTTCAGCACGATTGGGGTTCGAACCCGCGAGTATCCGTTCCTGAGGCCTATGCTTTTCCAACCTGACCTACCATGGTACGGGGAGCAGTGTTTTGTTGTTGTTATATTTTGGTATGCTGTTTATTTAGTGTCAGCTTGTCTAGTATCACAATCTCACCTTCTGTAATTTGTTTCAGGTACGGAGACTATCCCGCATTGCTTGTAAGCTCTGACGAGTTGATGACCCTCAGCGCTTTAGAAAGTCGAGTTGGTGAGGTTCAACGATTTCGCATTTACGAGTATCGACATATTTGATTTTTAAAGGATCTCAATGTTTGTTGTTTAGTCAATTGGCTACTTTGATTGTTCAATTAATATTTTTTCATACATAAAGCAAATATTTGTATACAACTCTTTGAAGTCTGGACGATGACACTTAAAATACAAGGCTAAAAAAATTACTAATACATGATAAGATTGATCTAAATTTAAATTATCATAAAATTAATTTTCAAAATGATATTTTGTCACATAAATGAATTCAATTATTGATTGATTTCGGGTATACGTTACCTACAAAATAACTCAATTTCAGGTTTATAACTATTCGAGTTTCCAAGATCGTGACATACGAACGGACAGACAGAACAGCAAAGATTGTGATTTTCCTTTGGATACTGATCCCTAAAAAGTGTCAGAAAAGTATATTATCACGTATTTCAATTCAAAATCTAGAAATTGATTAAAACTAACGTAAGTTTGACACATACTATAAGACATTTTGAACCGAATTAAACTTACTGTTTTTTACGTCGAGAAGCCGAACTATATAAAATCTAGAATATAATAGAGTAATTTGTAAATAGACCGACTTTTAAGTACTACTCAACAATTTCAAAATAAGCTCCATTAAACAAACGCTTAGAGTTTCAGAGGTCTGTTTAAATATGAAGTGTACCTCAGTAGTTCTGAAAGGGACGACACAACTTCGTCATTCTTGTTTAAAGAATCCACGACCGCTGCCAACTTTTGTTTGACGAAGCTTTAATCTGTCTGGGAGCAGTAAATATTAAATTACTCTGGGTTGTTATACTAGTCGCAGTTTAGCCTCTGCTATAGAACGAAGGTGGACTTAAATTAGATATTTTGTAGATAATTTACCATGTAATCGCTAAATTGGTTCCAAATTGGAGAAACAATTTTTAGTCAATATTCTAGTTTTGATTCTGTTTACGTTTACAGAATAAATAATATTACAACAAAGTGACAATCTTCCTACCTTTATCACTTTTATGTATTTACACGTCGTTTGGCACGAGGTACGTTTATTTAACAGTGTTTTAATACCCTATCTAGCTAATGATTTAGGCATTTTTAAATGTACTTAAAATGTAAAAATATTTTAGGAAAACATTAAATTTATATTTTAGAAACTAATTTAAAAAATATATTGAGTGACAATTCCGTCTAATTTTCCTGTTTAGCTGAAGTGACCTAATAAACGCCACGTTGTATAATCTGTAGAATTTTGACGTATTTCGTTTTTATACTAAGCGTCTTCGAGCACACGATCCATAAATAAATCTCACGATATCAACATATTCTCGTGTTGTTAAAGACAAAGTTGTTGTTTACCGATCACACAGATGTAGCTTCTGCTAGGAAGATGATCTGGATTACCACGTAGATGGTCTGTACTTGTAGATATTATTGTGAATGCTCACATGACTAGCTACCACCGAAGAAATTTTGTATTTATTGGTTAAACCTCTTGGATCTGTTGGGATTGTTGTGAAATGCTAGCATATCAGCAGTAAAATATACACATATTAAAACTGGGTAAATGCGAGTCGGGCATCTGTCTTTTAATACGCCGCCGTATTGCAACAAACCGTAAAAGAAAAGAAATGTTTGTTTTGACTGCTCCATAAATATATTATCGAGTTTCAGCATTTTTTATATTTGGAAGTTGGTAAAAAAGAGGATAATCATACTGGACTGGTATATTATACTGGAATACCATAAATATCATATAATATACAAATCCCATACATATACTAGTTTCGTTTTTTAAACAAACCCGATATTATACATGCTTGAAAATGTACTACTCTGATAGCTCCGCTTTTTTAGTATAAAAAATACGAGTGGTTTATTTTATTAACCTTTTTAAATGAGCTTTATACGAACTTTATATGGTACGATACGTTGCAAAAGGTTTTTGTTTTAATTTTTAATTGGAGCCCCGCTGAAAAATATTTTAATTGCATTTCTAATCTTCTATTCCGATTGAGTTATTAACGAATTAGACACCCGTGACACTGATTGACGTACAGGCAGACATTCAAATAGTTAGTGGAGTCTTTTTAATAGTTTAGTAGCCATTCGTGTGATGGGTGGATGGTGAGAAAGTGTTAAAATATTGTCCAACTAAAACAATGCGCCTGAAAAGCGTATTATATTACAAAACAAACAAGATTATTTACATGTATCAATCAGGAGCTTAAGCTTTTACAAACAATACCACAGAAAACAGCTTTAATCATAGTAAAAACCTACGTATATGTTCCGTAAACGCCTACTCGACGCGACATCTGTAAACTCCTGCTAAATTGCCATAATCACTTGACATTTTCCCGCATCTCTTGCACATGTGACATACTTTAGAATTAATGTAACAATTTCCTACTGCACCACAAGTACCTAAGAAGTTTCGTGAGAAATTAATCGTACTTGCAGCTTGCGGTTTTTGAACGAATCTCAACGTCGTCGGTGTTGCCAACTCTCGTTCATCACCCCAGTTTTTAGACTGAGCTCTAACGGCTTCCGGACTTATATTCCTCCACTTCACAACTAATGCGCGCATACGGTTTTTAAATATGTTTTGGGAAAGTTTAATTTCCTGTGCACACGTTGAAGATTTATGTTTTCCGTGAGTAGTTGTTCGGAATTTTCAGTTAAGTTGCGCTACCTGCGCTAACTTTTCAATTTGATGAATAGTTTGAGTTAAAATGGCTGCGAATCTGGCATACATTGGATAACATGTTATACCATATTTTAGAATTCGTAGCCGTATCAATGATAAAGCGCTGCGATTCCGTCTTTCCTTTATCTTGCAGCCATTTTGCTATTTTCTTGGATGAGTAATGACTGCATTACCATATGGAAAACCACTTCAAAACACAATGAGTTATGAACTTATAGTAACATCGATGATATCGTGCAGATGGAAATGCTGTTGATAAATCATTTTTATTATTGCACAAGAAAGTGCAAGACCGTTCTTGTATTTATCAAAGCATTATCGTGAGGTTTTGTTTTCAAATAGTTCGATGCACCGCCAAGATTGAAGTTTCGTTTTTCTTCGCAAATAAGACGAATGAGTTTGCTTTGTGCGATTCGTGCGAAGAGAGTGCTCCAAATAGCAAGTGAGTGCGGCATGTAACAACTGTTGCATGAATGGGATACAGCGAGTGCGTCGTGTAACAGTTGTAACATAGTGAATGTCCAGCTTTATTTTCGATTTTTGGAATCCGGGTCCTTTTTTGAGGTTTGGAACGTTGCCCAATATGACAATAGACTAAAGCTAGTCGCCGTTTATCCATCCATTGCCCGTTCAAATGTGTCTGTGGAGTGAAGTTACGGAAAAAAAAGTTCCGTAATTACGCGAACATTTTGTTTATTTTTTTTTAATGTTTTTACATACAATCATTAAAATGACTTTATGTAATTTTTTGGTAGAAATGTGTATTATCTTCATGTTTAAAGTAAGCAACTGAAGGTTTTTCCTTAAAATTCAAGAATATTTACTATTTTCTTAAATATTTAGGTAGGTCGAGTTTGCCCGCCTCTATCATAATAATTTACTTTAACATATGTCGTAAATGTTTATGTTTCGTATTTCTTGTTTATTTAGCTACCTTGGACATAAATTTTGTCCCATAGAACGTGACACAAGAGTCACAAGAGCCGATTGTTTACATTACGGCACGCGGAACATATGGTGTGGGCGGCGCCTGCAATTGATCATGTAACTGTCAAATGCTTTGGCGCCAAGTGCCGAGTGCGGCGTGCAACAATAGTTACACGCCTGACACCAGTCGCTAAACGTTATCTTTAATATTTTATATTCATAACAGATATGCAAATGTTATGCAGCAGAGAATCTAGTGAAAACTGTTAATATACAAACCAATACTCAAGCAGCAGAAATGTTCAAGCAGCACATTTTTTTTTGCCGAGTTGAGCGAAAGCTTTTTTTATGGGATTGTAATGGAACACACTCTAGGCCCACCTGATATTAAGCGGTAACACCTGGGTGAGGTGGTTGGCGACGTATATTCTACTTGAAGGTGATAAGTCTTCGAGCCTACCGAGAATTCGCAAAATGCCCTTATATAATGCGGTGATGCTCAAGACGCCGGTGGGTGTCGAATCATGGACCATAGCTATTACCGCTGCGCTATTGTAGCTTCTAATGGGGAATTTAAGCGTTTTTCAAAATACGTTAACTTTTTCCCCGAAGCCACGGAATACTAATATGCTACATACTCTGCTGTTTATCAAATCAAATCAAAATATTTTTATTTCGGACAATTATAAATCAATTGATTATATATGCAAAACTTATTTCGGATTATTACCACATATAAATAAAACAATTGAAATGCACCACGTCGCACGGAACTCTATGCGTATACCTATCCAATTTACAACAAGTACCTACACAGACATAATGCCGCACGACCCACGGGCTCGATTGTAGCGCTCAGTCACTGTTCGTTGAAAACTGTTGAACTCTGACATTATGCATTGACTATTCTGATCTTAGCTTCGCTTCATTATAGCTAGATAATTTTCGAATCAATGTTATACTTCTAACCACCAATGCCCTACGTATAGACTACCTTTAGGTGCTGAACGATTATATGAAGTAAGCGTAAAACAAGCTTTACATCGACCGACACATACTGACAATCGGGCGTCTGCTAACTAAATGCGTAATGTAATTTCAACACGTACGACAGCTATTCAAATAACAATCACACTAAGAAGCAACATTTCTAACTGCCATCATATCACACTCGGCCAAACTAGTTCAAACTGCTTGTGGAACTATAGGCAGGGAAGTTAAACAGAAGCGTTTCTGAAGTTAAACAAGTGTGGCTCGCTTTGTTGCTCAGTCTCCCGTGTGTACCTACCATTAGTGGGTGAGCTCGGTAAAGTGTGTGATACCTACGGGTAACATTGTGGTATTTTATGAATCTCCCGAATATTAATACATAGCAGTAGACCTCCTTGCTTAGTAGCAGTAGAACTCTTTGTGCGAGTTCGTCCGGAAGTATTGCCGTCATACCTATTTCTAATGTCAAGCAGTAATGTTCACATTAAAGTGTTCTCGTTTGAATGGTACGGGTGCCGGTGAAATTACAGGCACATCAGACTTAAACTTCGCTCTTCTGATAAACTGCATGTATCGCTTAACAATAGATGGGCCTAGTGAATGTTCCATTTAAAATAATTACTGCGCCTTTGTTCGCGTAGCCACGCTGTCATAGTACCGTTAGTTTTATCGATGATGCTGACAAATATATAGGTATTAGGTTTAAAAAAATATTCTTAATTAAGACATAAAGTCATTTACACGCGAACATGGTTAGATATTCAAGAGATATTCGTCGTCACAATTAACAGTATCTAATAAAACAATATAAGGAAATAGTATAAAAAATAAATACACATCACTCTAGTCATCCATGACTTATATAACGCATTCGTATCCTTATTGCTCCTCATCAAGGTACTGAGCTAGTTGCCTTTTGAATGCTTACATTCTTTATATTTGAGGGTATTTTATTATAAAGTTGCGCTCCTACAAATGATAAGCATTGTTTTGCCATAATTCGTTCGAGTCTTCGGAAGTACAAGATAACTAGCCCGGCGCAAACTTTTTTTGTTTGGTATACGTTAAATAGTCAATTAAACTTATGACTAATATTTTCATCTAAACTTCTGATTGAGATCTTAATAATATCATATACAAATGTGATATTGTCGTCTACTAGTTAGGCTTCATCTGACCGAACGAAGTACTTTATTCAAACACTTAACTCTCGTTAGAATGTTGCTACCCATCTTACATTTTAAATATGATAACAATAGCTTGAAATCATATAAAAAAATCGGCTAATGCGAGTCAAACTCGAAGCCAGTATATAAACAACATTAAAAACTATATTATAACCGATTTTTTTAGTATTCACGTGCACGAGTTCGTCTCGCACTTGGCTGATTTTTAGTACTGCGCCAACAGAAATACATCATATGTGAAAATTTCGACTGATTAGCTATCACGGTTCATGAGATACAGCCTGGTGATCATGTAAGCAGTAGTAAGCTTCACGAAAACTAGAAAATGAAAGATAGAAATAGAGGGTGACTATTTTATCTTTACCTTGTTCAAGAGTTCATTTTGTTCTTCCACCTAAAGATCAGCGTAAGATGAAATGTAAATATCAATTAATCACTCGAACAAGCAATATTTTCCCAAGTAATTCTGTTTAAGATCACAGAGAAAATTTGCTTTATTCCCGGAAATTAAATCCCGGTAATTCGCAATTCATAATCTAATTTTATTCCTTTTCTTTACCAATACCTTCTGCCGGAGACTTTTTTCAGTTAAATCGAAAATAAAAGCTGCTAATGAAAAAGAGTCACTCCTCCGAGGTTATTTATTCTCAGCGAGAAGATCGTTCTATCCCGCGGGTACCTATCAAGGAATTGAAAATGGTTTTTCTCACGCGGACATTGTCTTAATGAAAATGTTTTATCTAGATACATTTCTCGATCTTAAAAATGAAGATTGGATTTTATTTATTGATAGTGCTGCCTGACATTTTATTTAAGCAGTGATGGCTCAATGGCATTGGCTATGGACTGCCGCGCAGCAGGACCATGGCCTCGCCGCGGGCTTGAGCTTCACCACGGGTGCAGTGCAATTCATGACTTGTGACGAAATGCATCCGTTATAGGCGGAGGTTAGTCCGCTTAACATCAGGTGGGCCTCGAGCTTGTTCCTTCACAAAAACATAAAAAAAAAATTATGAACAGGCTGCGTATGTGTTCTGGTATTACGTGCTGGCAGACGATACTGGTAGCCGTTTATGGTAAAGATTTTGACTAAGATGTTTCATTTATGTAGGTAGGTACATACTACATGTATAAGTACGTAGGTACGATTAACAATTATAATAATATAATTAGTAAACTAAATAAAACTGACTTGAAAACACGGAAAAGTGTTGGAAGTCATTATTATACATATATAATATATATGCATAATATACATATATAATATATATTATTATTTAATATATACATATACGTATATATATTATATATAATATATAAACATACCAACATTGTTGATTTGAAACACTCCGAGCTCACAGTTTCGTGTTCCGACTACCACAAGTTATTTTTTACTTTTTTACACCACAATTTTGTAAAGTGTATGCATACATTACACAAGATTGTTACTATATAGTTCACATTATACTGTTCACCACGACAAGAGTTCAACTCTATCCAACAAAAAAATAAGCTTAATATTTGGATGATCCAGTAAAACAAATATGCGTGGTACGTATTAAATAAATATATATATATATATATATATATATATATTTACATCCTAGAAGCTTTTTGGCGTCATGCACGTGGTGCATTATTACGACGTCCTCCAGTTCCCACTGCTTTTTGTAACATGTCTTAATGAATATTGCTTAGCTCTTCGATTGCCAGCTCCGTGAGATACGTCATTTTCCGATAATTTTATTTTTCGCGATATTCTTCTTGCGTTCGTGCCGCAACATTTTTGAACCCCGAACTATGGTCATAAATTATAGGCGTCCTGGATATATTGATCGTGATTTACCTATGGCATCGACTATTTAGCGTCCTCATAGGATGAACGACATTTGTGAGTGCGACGTTGCCATCTTTATGTTTACTTTCTCTTTCTTTGACAATCGCTTGTATGTACATTTATAACAATTTGGTCAAATCTATATATATACGGATGCCCGATATTTTTATATAATTTATTATTATCTATCTACACGTAGGAACAATGGATTTTGATAAAGTTAAGTACACAAATAGTTTATAATAAGATACAGAAAATTTAGCTCCTGTTTCTGAGATTTTTGCACAATAAATCGCATGTAGTAGCAAGAATAACACTTACGGGAACGATTGTTATTCACTGCCAATTACCTAATCATCAAGATAGAATAATAATAATAATAATAATAATAATATTTATTTACTCAAAATATTGGTTCTTTACAATAACTTACAGTATGCCAAAAGCTACAAATGTACAAGAGCTACAAATGTACAAACCTTACATCTATGTTGAATTAAACATTTTTAAATAAATATAACTATACGTGGGCACATTGCACATCTATAATACATATATTGCACGTCTTAGATGTGAGGTAATTTTATCGCACACAACAATAATAGCTTTATATGTAGTAATCACAGAAGATGTATATAGTTATAGCTCTAGTCCTCACGGTAGGATACCCTGAGTCTGTGAGGACTAGTTCACTTCCAGGGTGCTGGTAAGTTAGTCCACGATGTAGTACACATAAGCCGTGTTTATGTCTATGTGGAGTGTGTAACAGGAGTGAGATAGTGGTGAGTGCAGGTTTTATAGATAGGGCACGCACGAGACATTAGAGATTAAAAATAAATAATAAAATATTCAAAATAAATTAGGCATTATTGTAAAGCATTAGTAAAATTTTTATAATCAATAAAATAGTTAAAATTATAAATTCAATAATTAAAATAATAATATATGTAACAAATAATATAAACTATTAGATTAGATAGTATTTAATAATTATTTTTATTTATAAATTAATTATGTTCATATATTTATTCTTAGCAGTTTTTCCGTGTTAGTATAATCTAGTGATAAAAGGTAACTTATTATTTTCATTCTACATACGAATAAAACTTTACATATAGTCTAAGCAGCAATATAAGCTAGAAGGTAGCTACCTTCGATAAAGTAAACCTACCACAAAGTAGTAAAGGGTTAGAATCTCTATCTACGATATAATTATCATTTATCATATAGGCCTGCCTAGGTACGCAACTGTCAGCGATGTCAAATCGACATTGCGCATTGCATTGCATACCTATCTACCTACATAGCTATAAGATCACAACAAATAATAAAGTTAGTACTATGTATCTACCTACGTAAATTCATAGAATAAGTGTAGGTATATATTTGTAGTAGGTATAAGGTAGTACGAAAGTTTATATGGTAAACTTAGCGATGATTGTAGGCACTTACCTAATCAAAATTAACCTATGATTAGTTTTTGAATTTTATTGAAAATAATTTAAATCAGTTACCTACTTACCCAGTCCGAAATTTTTGGGCCTTTTTTTCATATATGTTCTACCAGAATTGGTAGATCCACGATGACATCGTGATTACCGCTTAGAGACAGATTTTGAAACCCTTCCACCATGCGATGAAGTTCATGCACGCGGCGGGATTTGAACCATAGACCTGCTGCGCGGCAGTCCATAGCTATGAGCCATCACTGCTTCCCGTTAAGTGTTAAGTGACAGAATTTCTACTTCAGGGTGGTAGCTAGCCAAGCGAGCATTCGCATAATGCCCTTCTACCCAGTGGTAAAGCTCAAGCCCGCGGCGGGATTCGAACCATAGACCTGCTGCCCGGCAGTCCATAGCTAATGCCATTGAGCCGTCACTGTTTTACAAAATATGTTGTAGTAAATGCAGTAAGTTACAAATTATGTAATAAATAATTATTGTAAATATTAAGTAAAATTATTTGTTCGTAGTAAATGTAGTAGTTTGTTCTTTTCATATTGATGCCATAAACATACCTATATGTTTCAGAGATAAAACACAATTTTATAAGAAATGTAATCAATGACAATCATGTCACTTGCAATATTGAAACAGTATCTACCTACTAATGTTATTATAAAACGAAAGATGACTAAAAACAAAGAACAACAGAAGGATCGCCCTAAATAGGTAGGTATGTAATATATTACATATTTATTTAGGGCGATCATATATTGTAATCTATTCATCATATTATCTCACACGAGCAACGTACCTAACGTATATATAGGTACTACAGGTAACAGGTACCTACTCTCCGCGAAAATTTATTGCTCTGTGAATTTAAAATATTATTTTATCTGAAGAACCTACACACATCGTGACGTAGCTTGAGACACTATCTCCGTCCGTCGTCAAACATAGTAATTCGTTCGGCATGGTTCGGCTTTCATTGATATATCGCAAACAAAAATATTTTAAATAGGTAGGTATGTGTCGAAAGTTTGTGGATATGTGTGTTACTTCTTCACGCCTAAACGGCTGGATGGATTTGGATGAAATTTGGTATGGAGATAGCTTATACCCTGGATTAACATAAAGACTACTGTTCATCATCACCATCATTACCCTTTTTCATCAGCGCGCGGGTAAAACTGCGGGGCGCAGGTAGTTGGTAGGTACAAATAAATCATGCAGGACAAGATGTTGTACAGAAGTACAGAACGGACCTGTGACACTTCACCACAAACGGCACATATGATTAAACTGTGGCTAGTTTGTTGCAGAATCAATATAGAAAGTGTGATAATTTGACTATTTAGTGTAATAGGTGGGTTTTTTGTAGTAGGTAGTTTGTGTGTAGGTAAAGTAAAGAATAAGTTAGTTTGCATAGTGTACCTATATGTAATATTTATATTTCAGGGTAACCCTATTAGGTAAATAAATAAAAACAAAAAACATGTAGATGTATCACTTTTATTCCGTGTTTTAGAGAGAGAGAGTAGACTTATAATACGCTAAGACGCAAGAGCTAGAAATAAGAAGACAAACGTTGATTAATTTTGTCAACAACACCAACAACACAACGTTTATTATGTAGGTACAACTATGGCACTTCGTGCTAGACACACAACTTAGCTAAGCACTTAGAACGCTAATACGCAAGAGCTAGAAATAAGAAAACAAGCGTTGATTAATTTTATCAACAAAAAATTAACAACACAACGTTTATTATATAAGGTTGACATTAATTCATCAACAATACTGCGGGGGATGGTGTAGAATCGATAACGGCATGTGTTCCACTCATGTTTAATTTTCACATACAAAAAAAATCAGTATAACTATTTTCTAAGCGCGGCGCGTTGCCTTTTAGTATGATATCGAGAACCGCGGTTTACTCCATTCTCACATGTACGAACGCTACCCGATGTCAATTAGACGCTATCATTATGGCAAAACAGGTTTTGCCCTAGTCATAGACGAAGCTGTTTCACGTACCTATTCTGACGAACGCGAAGGCCTTACCGGCCAATCTAGCTAGACTGTCGAATGCTTTGCATAATCGCCAATCGATTAAACTCATCTAAATGATAAAAAAAATTTACTTACCTACATTCTTTTTAATTTCAAGTTTACGTAGGTACGTACTGTATTGTGTTGCAGCTACTTAGGTATGCCATATTGTGATAAACCGCTACCGCGTCGCGCGTTCTTTTGTCGCAAACCGCCAAAGACCGACTAGGCAGAATAGGTACACAAAACAGCTGTCTATTGTGCCTAGTATAGCAGTTCATTGACTTCGCGTAGCAATCGTGCGTGTGTGTGAATAGAGTAGATACACCGTGTTCGTAGACCGCGGTTGTCTTTGCTAGTATTCCCAAAGCCAACGTGCCATAGCTTAAGCAATAGTACAGACTTTTTGTGTATGTGAATATTAAAAAAGAGTGGAACACATTCCGTTATCAACTCTACACCATCCCCCGCAGTATTCTTGATAAATTAATATCCACATTATATAAGTACAACTTTGGCACTTCGTGCTAGATACACAACTTAGGTAAGTACTTAGATACTGTAATTCTAAAACATCTTAGATTTAGAGTAAGGTTGAGACAATTAACGCACTATTGTTAAAAGTTTATGCCTTTAACAATTTGTCAACTTCGCCGTATATTGTTAACAAAAGTTATTTTCACAACAGATTATCAACTACTATAACTAATCAATGTCACAAATATTAATAAAATCACCTTATATGTCAGCACATAGTGCTGGACGTGAAAATTACTTTAAGAACTAGTAAAGCAGAATTTTCAGACTTAAATTGTTATAATTACGATCACAACAATTACAAATTGGTAATAAAATAACTTTATAATATTTTTATTCAAATTTTCTTGACTATCCCACTATAGTCTGTTTTTTTTTAACAAACGAGTACTGAGTATGTCTCTCGCACATTTCTGATATTGACAGAGTGAGATGGGTAATTGCCGTCATTGGTCTATGTCTTTGTTCTTGTTTTGAAATTGTCAAAGCCCGATCATATTGAATACTTCTAAAATTTACCGTAGAAAAAATTACGTTATTATTTTACGATTTAAATTTGCATGCTGAGTATATTCGTAACGAAATTTTCTGTTCGCGTTCATGATATAAAACAATATTGTAATAGTATATATATTATGCAATTCAACATATAAATCAAATAATTCTACTACAATTCTTGTAATCTTAAAAATTTTCGTCATCCTTCTGATGAACTTTCTGCAGATACGTCAATAATAAATTGTTCAACATATTTTGTACATGATTGTCGGTTCCGTACATTTTTGTTTCTATCTTAGTTATTACATGATTGAGACAAGAGCACCATTTTTATCTATTCCCTTTATCTACTCCTTGTAACAAAAGAGTTCAGACTTCATAAATTTTATAACTTTTGTCATATCCTGCCATAGCCCTTCACTTGAAACCAAACGAGTGCAATTGAGTTGAGCTCACAGTGATACGTCGGCAAACGTATGACGAGACGATTTGTTGACTTAGCAACAACATTTTTTCCGAAACGATCTTTGTTTTGCTTACCCTAATTCAAAAGTTGCCACTTTAATATTGATTCGTTACAAGCAATATTTTTCGAATTGCATATACCTACATGTAACTACAGAGTTCGTGTGGAACGAATTTTATGTTGATTACGCGGGCCAATAGCAACGCTGTAAAATTTCCGGTACTCGTTTGCTAAAAAAATAGACAATAGATTTGAATTAGACATCCGTATATAGCAATTGAGCGTCCGTATAAAGCTATTGGTAACAAGCATATAATATGTACATGTTTGTCTAGTCTATTTTTTTAATAAATTTAAGAAGAATATTGCTTAATTAGGTACGTAATAACTTCATTTGTGGGTTAAATATAAATATAGGTATGATAAAATCGGAATTGTATCGTACCATGGCCTGAACCAATATTATATATGGACGTCCAATATTATATATATGGACGTCCAATATTATATATGGACGTCTAATATTATATATGGAAGTCCAATATTATATATGGACGTCCAATATTATATATGGACGTCCAATATTATATATGGACGTCCAATATTATATACGGACGCCTAATAGCTGTATACGGACGTCCAATAACCTGGCTACTTTTATTATAAAAATACGGCACTATGTGAGGCAGTACTGTTTGGCTACAAGTTACTGTATGGTGGAAATTTTGTTGCCAATTGTGTTGCACCATATTGGATTATTCCCATTTGTCCCCACAGATTTCCCCGGGACAAATGGGAATTATTGGCAGTAGGAAGAAATATGTTTAATCAACTTCTCTTGACTATCCCACTAAATTTGAATTGGACATCCGTATATAGCAATTGAGCTTCCATATATAGCTATTGGTCGTCCGTATAAAGCTATTGGGTGTCCGATTTCTCCTTTATTTAAAGAATTTACTAAACATATTTTGCAGCTTTATCATCGTGTTTTAATTTACACTACATATAGGCACGACTCGGGAAGCGAGTCATGGGTACATGAACAAATTACTCTCGTACTCGGGAGCTGGGTGGCGGGCCCTCAAATTGTTAGAACGTATGTATTTAATGTACAGTTTATTTATACATATTAAATATATATATATATATATATATATGGGCATTTTGTGAATTCTCGAAGTCGCAAGGGTCACTAAAAAGGGGAAGGTTTTTTACCAAAAAATGGAACCGACTTCAACACTCCAAACAGTGAAATAATTGGTTGAAGTCGGTGCCATGCTAGTTTGAATGAACCAATTGTCATATTATTGTGCGCATGGTACCGACGTCGACAAGTTATTTTACACTTTTGAGTGTTGAAGTCAGTTAATTTTTTTGTAAAAATCCTTCCCCCGTTTTAGTGATTCTTGCCACTTACGGGAACTATTGTTATTCACTGCCAACTACCTAATCATCAAGATAGAATAACACTTTACATATAGTCTTAGCAGTAATATAGCTACCTTCGATAAAGTAAACCTACCACAAAGTAGTAAAGGGTTAGAATCTCTATCTACGATATAATTATCATTTATCATATAGGCCTGCCTAGGTACGCAACTGTCAACGATGTCAAATCGACATTCGCGGGCGCGCATTGCATTGCATACCTATCTACCTACATAGTTATAAGATCACAACAAATAATTAAGTTAGTACTATGTATCTACCTACGTAAATTCATAGAATAAGTATAGGTATATATTTGTAGTAGGTAGGTATGAGGTAGTACGAAATTTTATCTGGTAAACTTAGCAATGATTGTAGGCACTTACCTAATCAAAAATAACCTATGATTAGTTATTGATTTTTATTGGAAATAATTTAATTTTAAGTTTTTTACTATAAATTAAAATCTTTGTAATCTCACTAATAAAAAATAGGTAGGTATGTGTCGAAAGTCTGTGAGTATGTGTGTTACTTCTTCACACCTAAACGGCTGGATGGATTTGGATGAAATTTGGTATGGAGATAGCTTTTACCCTGGATTAACATATAAACTACTGTTCATCATCACCATCATCACCGTTTTTCATCAGCGCGCGGGTAAAACTGGCTATATGAAATAATTATATTTCAATAGTTTTTATATCATGCTCATTCATACAAAAACGTGGCTAGGTGATAATGTAATTGCTATCATTAACTTATACATAGTTATTATTACTTATACTATATAGGGATAAGTGAACTTAAGTTTACATCTGTCACAACCGGTATATTCAAGTGGAAACCTTGGTAGGGATAGGTGTACAAGCCGAGTATATTGTAGAGATTTCATATTTCAGTAAGGTAAAACCAATATCTTGGAGTGACGAGCAGGGATTTTACGGTAGAGGTATTTACAGATACGTAATCTATTATATTATTATTATTATTATAATAACAATATTGAGGTGAATTCACATTTCATGTGTGTGGATGTTGAAATGATGTGAGTGGAGTGTTGTTCCACATAGGGTCATAGGGTGCATGACATGGCTTCTTATAACCTTCATGCCCAGTTCACGCTAAAAGTTGCGGGTATAGGTTGCTACCTACGAAATGATTTCAAAAGATAGCTCGCTATTTAGAACCTGGGCAAAGTTGTTATTTTTTTGCTACCAAGTAAGTAAGTACCTACTTAGTAATTAACGTTCACGACGAATTAATACCTACGATTCAGTCTAATAGCAATAGAAAAATTAGCTACAAAAATTACTTATTCAGTCTTGATGATGTATAATATTTTTTTGGAAAACAATAATTCAACAACAATAAGTTGATTCAATTTTGCTATCATTACTAATGTCTTAGAAATAGCAACCTTTACGACGTTGGTACCTACCTACCTCAAGCAAATATTCTAGAGGTTAGCATCTCAGCTCAGTCCTTGAGAGCCAGTGAATCATTCATTACAAAGACATATTAATGATCGAAGATTATAAATTACAGGCAAATGAGGCTGACTGTACGTATATTTTTTCGTAACATTTACTGACTTTTTAAAAGTTTAAATGAACTCGGGCTCCTAATGATACGCAACGCGTACACCACCTAAGGCGAATATATTGTTTTGCTTAAATATCGTGTGATAATTGTGATTTATTGTTGGATTGTTGCAAACGAGCTGGCAACGTCGCAGTTGTGGACGCCAAATACGCGGATCCATAGTCAGGAACTCTCCGCGATATGCGGCTTTCAATATACGCACGACAGCAGCGCCACACCTGCGCTAAGATTTCGTCGCGAACTTTTTAATATATTGTTGCAGCTATTTAAGTGATATTTTGGCTTCTATCGATATTTGTCCTATGGCTAGTCAGGACCAATGGGACGTAAGTGCCACTGGCCAACAAAGTGGCGTCCAGTATGCGGACGCCAAAAGCAGGTGGACGTCAGTTTAAATGCACTTTTCTCTTCAGAGGACGTCTAATTGTTTGCGGGATGTATATATATATATATATATAGATCCTATAACACGTATTTTGTAATTTGCTATCCGGGTTTCCAATGCATTTTGTTAGTAATAGTAGGATAGAATTAGCACCTGGAACTATTTGAAAATTTTAAAGTACCGAGATTTCAGCCAATTTTTTAGAGGTGTATTAAATTCATTTCGTACCAAACTTGGGTCTGTTATTCTTTAAGTTCGTATGAATGTTTTCGTGGTTCAATACTTCGAACAGTAATAAAAACAATAAGGATTATATATAGCTATGTACGCCTACTAAATTATAACTACTAGTTTAGTCGAAAACCATCTTCATTTGCTCGCAAATATGATGAGGCAAAAATAGTAAGGCAGCGTGCCGTCTATTGATTTGAACTCGTGCATTTCTTGCTAAATAGTTAAAGCGCAGACGATCGCTAAATATACAAAATCAACTGGCCTTACCTTTTGCTTTAACGCCTTCTAACCGAACAAACTTTCGAAATAACGAAATCTCGCTCTTAGTTAAAAAATTTCATTTCTTTGTAATTTTGTAAATATATATGTAGGTACGTCGAATTGAGAACATTCCTCCTATTTTTCACTCGTTAGTGAAGTGCAAAAGCTTTGGAACCTTAATGTAGTGAGTTTGATCCCCAAACCAGACAGTAAATGGGTTTTTCTGATAAATAAATTTTTAGTAGCAAAATTAAGTCTGAAAACGTTCTCGGTAGACGTCAATAAGTTTGCCCCTTATTGCAGGCGACAAAAACAACCCTGGGGATACGTGGGTCATAGACAAAACACTACCAATAATAATAATAACAATTAGGCAAATACAGGCTTGAATTCTTATGTTATACAACGAATAGGATGGCCCAGCCCTAACAAAATGAACACTTTTCTCCTTCTTTAGTCTAATATATCGTCTCTGTTTTGCTTAAAGCCATGATATAAAGTTATCTATTCTCTCGTACTCTCAATTCCTATTATAATTCGTATATGCATACAAGTACAATCTCCTCTTTATTAAGTTATCCTCTAGCGAAGCAATCGCACCAAATGCAATTTGAAAGTTGTATGACATTGTACGTAGTACCTACTTCTATACTACGAGTAGAACACATTGTTAAAGTCATTCCCAAGCTTCTACGAGCAGGGAACTACCCTATATATGAAATCTCGGTACGTGGCAATACAGTGTTGCCAGATTAGATTATATCCTTGTATTATAGGAGTTTGTGATTTGAAAGGTGCAATACTGGAACAGTGGAAGAAATTTTGAGGTGACAATTCTAACTCATGTAAGCATATACCAATTTTTTTTTTTTTTTTTTATTCTTTATAGGTTAGCCTTTGATCACTATCTCACCTGATGGTAAGTGATGATGTGGTCGAAGATGTTGTTCAGGCTAACCTAGAAATGATAATGAAGTTAATTTTTAATACTTTTATTGGTCTTGTAGTTATGTTTAACTGCGACTGGCTTTTTTAATTATATTAAATTTAAAAAAATATGGTATTATCAGATATCTGAGAACTGAACAGGTATCTGTCAAATCGATGTCACGATTGTCAGTCATAATGTCCACCGTTGAACAAAGGCCTCCCCAACTAAGAAAAAGCTGTGTGCCCCATACCAACTTTAATTAGGAATGTGGTCACAAAACATGCCTAAAGGTGTTTTAAATGAAGTGTCTTAGAGAGTCAGTTCACTTTATGGCTACCATTTTACTAGCCGACTGTGGTGAAACCCAAAAACAAGGTTATGTGTTTGACCCATATATAGGTATGTATGTCCATTCCTATGTCCGCTCGTAACTACTCAACGGCTCAACTGATTAGTTAAATGATGTCATTAGATACGCGTTGAAGGTGCAAGTGTCACTGGGCACATATGAATAGCGATAGACTTATGAAAATGACGATATACGAGTACTTATCGCTTAACATTTTTTTTTTTTCAATACGTTCGTTTCGTTTATCAAATTGAAGATGAGTACGAAAATATATAGGTAGGATCACTGGATTTAGTTTTTAAGAAATTAGTTGTTTGCAATATGAAGTTTCGTAGAGCGGAACACTACACTGCGCTGGTCACCCCGAGGCTTTTCCTTCTTCCGTCTTTGTATGATTACCATTGGGTACCCACCAAGATGAATTCTTATTAAAGAAGCTTAGCACTCGGCAAAATACCCGACCACAACATTTCTTATGAACAGGCGAATTATTGGTCAAAAAGTAGCTTTTCCTAAAGTAAGTAAGCACTACATGCCTATTAGTAGCTGTAGATGTTAAGGGATATAAAACTACTGCCTTTAATTTTTTTACTGTCATTGACACCAAGTAGATATTTTAGTCGGCTTTTCTAGCTTTGAATTATTTTAAAAAGGTTGTTTTTCTCCAAAGAATTTTCTAGATACTCTGCCATTGCTATTTTTCAGACAATATAAGCAAATAGCGCTTTGGCTGAGCTAGCACAAGCTGTGTTATTAAAGTTCTGCTCTCTTTCTTGTGGTGAAGATGGAGTATAAAGACAGATTGGATTTTTTGATGAGCTTTCTTGGTTCAAAGTTTTCTTTAAAATTTGACTTAAATAAGTTTAAACTTTTCACGGTAAGCTTTTTTGTTTTCTCTCATAAATATACCATCTGTATACATTCATATTAGATGCTGTGAAAATGTTTTGTTGTAAATAACTTTCAGCTTTCTTGAACTTCTTTTCCCCATTTGTCATTAATTTCTTGTTAGCTCAGAGCTTGTGAGAGTCAACTGTTGGCGTCGGCGGGTTCGAATCCTATAGACTTGAACACGTAACCACAGAATAACTAATAGTACTAGCGAACTTTTACCTCACTTTGTAGTACTAATAATTATCCAATGTTTGTATGCGGATGCTGTCCATTTTGTCCAATATTTGAATGCGCGCCTTTTTGACGTGAAGCGACATCCAGACAATTAGAATAAAACTACACAGGTTTTATTTTATCATCAATTCAATTGCGCCTCTTTAATTAAACCTACTTACGTCGTATTTTTAAAATTTATTGCTTAAGTTTTTCAACCGACTTAAAAAGAAAGTGGAGGAATTCCTCTGTTTTTTTTTTAATTTTAATTTTTATGTTTGTTACCTCAGAAGTTTTGACTGGGTGAACAGATATCGATAATTTTTTTTTTTGAAAGCTTGTCGTTTGGTCCCATTTAAATTTCATTAAAATCGGTCAAGTCGGTTTTGAGTTACACTCCAATAACTGAAAAATATTTACCTTTTTTGATGATATAGTCGTTGACAGTGAATGCCAATCGATCCCGTAAGTAGCAAGGGCCACTAAAAAGAGTAAAAAATGTTTTTAAGCAAAATACGGAACCGACTTCAACCCTCAAAGTGTGCAATAACTTGTCGAAGTCGGTACCATGCACACAATATTGTAATAATAGGTACTTTTGAATTGTGATCTAGTGACACCTTACTCGTAGATTTATTTTATAATTAGAATCTATTTACTTACACTCTTTTCTCTAATGTCAACAAGCTCACAACGGTTACCGTTTCAAAAGTTACAGTTATATAAAACCGTAATAAAAATCTCATATTACAGCCACGCAGCGCCTAGAAAATATATAATCGAAATAAAACAGCGATTGCTTGTCTGTAAATCGGTATAATAAAAATATCAGTATTCAAGCAGCGTCTTTCTTCAATATCTAGAGACACAAGGTTCTTTTTCTGTAATATTTTCAACAGCTGTTGCTGACTTGGCAGTGTCATTTAGCAAAACTTATTGCTTTTTAAAATTGAAAACATTTAGCCTTGAATGCAATTTAAAATAATTATGTTGAGAACTGTGAACAGATGTTTATTTGTCATATCTGTTTGCGTATCTATCAAAATTTTACTAAATTCTTTTTGACGGATTTGGTTTAAAAACCCACACAAGTTTTAGAAGTTCACACGTAATTACACTGTATCTATTTGGTGTCCACGAACCAGAAAGTTCATGAATAATAAAGTTATTTAATTTTTTTACCGACTTCAAAAAAGGAGGATTCTAATTATTTGGTTTGTTACGCGTTTACTTCTCCAATTATGATGAATTGATTTTGATGACTACTTTTTGTAGGTGTGTGCGTACTTCTTCATTCGTAGGTTCCATATATTTTTTTTCACAATGGGTTCTATAGTTCAGCTTTAATATGAAGTATATATCTGAAAAAACACCTATTTCATCAAAGTCAATAAAATCAATTTGCGTGTCATATTTTACATTGTGAAAGTCGATTTATTTTTTAGTAATTATAATAAAAAAATAAATGCTACGGAAACTCAACCCCAGAGATTTGTGTTGTATAAATGTCGCTTTTAATATCAATCTTTCAAATTCTTTAATTCATTTTGTGATAAAACACTTCATATGAAACAAATGTCATTCATTCATATTCATACGTTCGAAATATGAAACTACCACGAAAGCTATTTAAAATTCACCAAGACACGAAACTACCTTAACTAGAAGTGGCATACAATCTTCTTACAACTCTCAACTTCCGCGTTCGAAATTTGAAATCGAGACGACACGGTTCCCGCTTCTTTGTGTATTGTCATCAACGTTATTCAACTTGGTGACTTAATATCGCAACACGAAGATCTACGTAAGATAGTTTCGATGAATGTAGTTGAACAAGCGCTTGCTAGTTTGTAAGGTAAGTTTCCTAACGAGACTGTTAACAATTGTGAAGTTGCATGCTTTGAGAAGTTGTGCGAGAGTTCCGTGCCGTGCGGCGTAATTGAAGTATTGCAACAAAGGTGCCAGTTTGTCGATCTTATTGAAACACAATTTTTGGTCTCATATAATGCATTATATAACCACAGTAAAATCACAAAAGTAGTTTAAATGCCTACTTTAGTCCGGATATACGCAGGTTGTCCATATCTAAAAGTGAGGTATCTATGTAATCAATTGGTATGCAAATCAATTTGTGGCTACCTAACGACACGTCGCTTATGATTTTAACCGACATAAAAATGGTGGAGGTTCTCAATTCATCTGTATGTTATTTTGTTATGTTTGTTGCCTTAGAACTTTGATTGGATGAACTGATTTTGATAATTCTTCTTTTATTTGAAAGCTTGCGCTTGTCGTTTGGTTCTATTTAAATTTCATCACAATCGGTTAAGCCGTTTTTGAGTTACATTAAAATAACTGAAAAATATTTTCCTATCTTGATGATATAGTCGTTGACAGTGAATGACAATCGCACCAGTAAGTAGTAAGGGTCACTAAAAAAAATTTAAAATATATAACCTAAAAATGGAACCGATTTCAACACTCAAAAGTGTGAAATAACTTGTCGAAGTCGGTACCATGCGCTAAATATTCTGACAATAGGTACTTTTGAACTATCATAGTATCAACAAGTTATTTCACACTTTTGAGTGTAGAAGTCAGTTCAATTTTTTTGTTAAATATTTTTTAATAATTTTAATATTTCTAAATAAATCAACGCACTCCGGGGTACCGCTCTATTAAGTCACTGTACTTGTCTGGTTTTACAATGATATAACAGTCACATCTATATATTTGATAATATGATTCTACTCTATTCTAGAGGGTTGTCCTATAGCCATAGGCACAGTTGTAGGATCAATTATTACTATTGACTTTTATAAATCTTTTATCGATGTTTTATCAGGAAGGAATTGACAAGGTGACATTCTTTAATATTGTGTGGTATTCGGACAGATATGTGGGGGCGGCATTGAGAAATGAAAGATTTACCAGTATTTGAAAGTACTCTCAATACCTAACCTAAAGTGCTATATAGCGGTTTATTTTATTTGGACTTAGCTTATAAAATAATTATCACCTGTTATTTTGAGAACAGGAATAAATAAGTTGTAATTTAAATTAATTGCTAAAGCTGTTTTGCTCTGTCAGTGCAGTCAAGTAACATTATTAATTTGACAATAAGAAATATTTTAAGAAAACTTCAGTTTTCTTCCGGTTTGGCTGCGTGGCGCCTGTAACGTCATGTCGGCTTAATAGGAAAATTAGGCGGAATGGTCACTCGATATATTTTTTAAGTGTTTAATTAAAATATTAATTTGATGTTATCCTAAAATATTTGTTACTAGCTTTCCGGGCGCGGCTCCGCCCGCGCATATGTCGGTTATCGCGCAAAAACATTAACCTCTTTTTGCGCAGTTGGATAAAAACTATCCTATGTTTTTTCCCGGGTCTCAAACTATTTACATACCAAATTTCATTCAAATCGGTCCAGTCGTTTTGGCGTGAAAGCGTAACAGACAGACAGACAGACAGAGTTACTTTCGCATTTATAATATTAGTACTGAAGTACTGATTATTAAAAATGGATGATATCAATTACTAATTATTTGTTTCAAAAAATAATAAGGCTCTTCCAGCTTTCTTATGGCGAACATATATACTCGTAATTCATAAAAGTTTGATAATGCCTAGTCTAAGCTTTAATAACGTCACGCTGACGCTGCGTCAGATCTTCAAATGGCTTATTAAAACAAGAGTGATAGGAACCTACGTGACTGCGGCGAAGAGTCTGAAGGTGCGGAACTCACGAAATCTTATTAAAACTTTATTTAAAACATAAAGCGGTGAAGACGTGATTTACTTACCTGACTGGTAAAGCGCGCTTGATCTAAGATTGAGTGAATTTACTTGCTCAGAAATTAAATGGCAAACAGTCTCCTTCAACATCACACTTTTCACTATAGGAATCAGCCGCAAGACGTTCACTGTTTTATACAGGTTTATTGGAAAAATGCTAACAATATCTTAGGGTTGACTTCTGCTAGTCCTAACAAACATTTTAAGATGTTGATTTTTAATTTAGAAAAAAATATATTTAAATTTTTATGGTTTTTTGGCTGAATAAGCACGAGGACCACTTGTTGTTAAAAGTATCATGCGCCTGTAATGTATTATTTCATATATTTTATTACTTTGCTCGATGTAACTATTAAAAACTCTATTCAAAGGCAGCACGGCGCGGTCCTGTGTAGCAGCAGCGGGTGCTCTTGACTCAGAGTAGTCATTAAAACACAAAAAAAGAAAACAAAAAGTTTTTCAAAACAAAAAAAGAATAGTATCTCAAAGTTTGTTAGGACTAGCAACCCTAAGAGGTTATTGTTATCATTTTATCAATAACCCTGTATAAACGCCACAAAGGACGGTTGTAAGCCATTTGAATCTTCAGTTGGTCATTAGTAAGTTAGATAACCAAGGATACATTTTTGGTACAAATAATTTCAGTTCAAAAGCAAACTTTAAACGAAGGAGTAGAAAGCATATTTCTCCCATTAACCCAGGTGATGTATTAACGTTTAATAAGGTCGGCATTTTTACTGTCGATGGCACAGAGTAGATCGATTACGATCTCTCCTGATGGTGCATGATGTGGGTATGGGAACTGGCTCTCAAAGACAGCTGTTGGAAGACACCATTAGGTGCTTGGCGATGGATTTTCTACGTTAGGGTGATAGCTAGCCATCATGCTATAACGACTGCCATCCTAAGACTACAACTGAGACCGACGGCCTCCGAAACAAGCGCTCAGTTAGTAAACACTACTAGCGGTCTCCCTCCAAGTAACGACAGCATCGAATATTGCTTAATCTGGTTGATCGGTTTTTTATGTTCGACGAGTCTGATATGTCGCCCGTTCGATGGTAAGCTTAACGCCTGTTCGTTACATTCGATAGTGTCACCGTGCTAGTTCTGCCTGACACTGCACTGTGCTCAAAGCTCCGAGTCCGTTCTATCTCGTTTGCCCAATAATTTAACTTATTACAATGCCCTTCATCTAAAGCTCAGCTACGAGCGTTCTGATAGTGCAGATATATAGATAAACTATCAATTAAACAACTATGGTCTGAGTGAAAAAGCGTGAAGGGAGTCGGTGAGCGAGCAGGCGGCCGACAAGTCAAGGAACGCCAGAGCGGCACTCAGCACTCAGGTTCACGAAGCTCTTTACATACAAACGTACTTACGTCATATTTTAAATATTAAGTGTTCAAACTCGGTGAAACTTTGCATCATGTCCTTGAGCCTGATATCTATTGCCAGATTGTTTTTTTTTTTTTTTTTTATAGCAGATAGGCTAGCCTTTGACCACTATCTCACCTGATGGTAAGTGATGATGTGGTCGAAGATGTTGTTCAGGCAAGCCTAGAATGACTGGCTCTCAAGGGCAGCTGCCGGAACACACCGTTGCTTGGCGACAGATTTTCAACTTGAGGGTGGTAGCTAGCCAGGTGGGCATTCGCAAAATGCCCTACCACCATGCTATAACGACTGCCATCCTAAGATAACAACCGGGACCGACGGCTTAACGTGCCCTCCGAAGCACGGAAGCGCTCAGTAGTATATCACCGGTCACCCATCCAAGTCATGACCGAGGCGGACGTTGCTTAACTTTGCTGATCGATTCAGAACGGCTAAGAAAACTTCGCTACGAGCGCTTCAAAAAATTCCGTAAAATTAAGTATTTTCAAAAATAATACGAAAAATCGTTTTGTATGGGAATTGTTATTTTGACATTTAGGGATATAATAAATTGAAAAACTGGCAAACCAGAAGCATAGATATTAGGCTCAGCAACATGTATACAAAATTTCACCGAGTTGGAACACTTGGTATTTAAAATATGACAAAACTTCGTTTGTATCGAAAGCGCCACGTGACTCTACCGCGCAGCGCGCGTCGCCGCTCTGAACATTCTATTTAAGGGGGCACCGAGCTTTTTAGGCGTGCCGCGCGTATGTGTGCGTAAGTAAGGCACGCCAACAGCATCCGTCCCCGTCCCACGGCCGAAGAATTACTAAAGCGGATAGGGACAAAGCATCGCGGCTCTGACTGAAATGGGCGGAACATGCGTGAATTTGAGTATTTCCTTCGTATAATAAAAACAAATACCTATTTGAAAAATGTAATGTGTATACGTTATAGAAAACATGGTGTTTTTTTTATTATTCAAATACGGATGACTCTTCGTTAAGTATTTACGCCGTACTTAGGGTTTATTTCGTTTTTTAGATGTAACATTGGATTTAATTTACATCGAGAAAATTTTAAGTAATCGTGTCTCCAAAGTGTATGATTTATAGAATGAATCCTTAAATAAATATATTTATTACATAAATCAAAATTAAGAAATAAAGATACAGCATGGGATCAAACGAACCACAATTACTTATCGCTGCCTCGGTGCAGGCTTAAATGGCCGCCCAAGATTCTGCATAGAGCTGATAGCGTGCTTCATTTGACACTACACTTCTTGCCGTTAACTTTAGACATAGATAAACATCACCGCTAGTGAGAACGTACCTATTTCTAAACTTTTACCATAATATTCCGGAACACTACACGTTGTTATCTCACAGAATTATCTAGTTTAATGAACCACGTAGTTCAAGTTACAGTTTATCTAGTTTATAACCGATATTCCCTCCCATCGCTCCGAACTTGCTAGAAAGTTCCAGAACTATCCTTAGAGAATGTTTAACAGCTTTTGTTATGCAACAGTTGAGAGTGCAACATGGGGAGCGAGTTTGGTTATCACAGGTTTGATGTGAGTTGATTTTAGTTTAAAAATTATTGCTGAAAGTTAACTTTGGGAAATATCTATAATAATTTAATTTTGGAATAATAATGGAACAGGAAGCTCGCTTAGTATTAAACAGTTTCAATTTTCCTAAACAAGGCAGACCGCATAAAGAAGATAAATGATTTGCTCAGAACAGCAATGCTTTATGCTGCCAGCGATGTAAGTATTATACGCTAGCAATTTGTAGCATGTATTTTAATCCTGAAAGCGACTATATTAAAGTAGTTCCGAGGTGACTGTAGTTCCCTCCAGTCTTCCAGACCTGTTATGTCTTAGCAACATACCTACTAGAATATGCAATGTCTATGTCTCTATCTAAGTTTCTATAGTTTTTGAGTTTGAAATCGGGCTTGCTTGAGGTTTACTAAATGCGATTTTACTTTATTCTGTTTTACAGATCAATATTTACAATACTAGTCTGTTAAAATTATTCAATGTTATACTGTACGTACTAGCTACAACGCAACCTTATAAAAACGGTGAAAGTCACGATAAAGCCCTCAAATATACCGAAAAACCCAATCCAATACGCGGTTGGGAATATTGGACTGCTATTACAATATATCAGATTCGCTTGAGAGACTGCCAAAAGGGCTAACATCTACCAGGAAGGCAAAGTACCGATACATCCCTCTTATTCCAAAGGTGTAAGACTCGAAGTTGCTTGAGGGATATTTGGCAGGTTTGTAAGGAAAAGGATGATGATCTCTTGGTTCCCCGAACAAATATAAAAAGGTGAAACATTAGACATGCGGAGAGTAAGCGGCTCGTCTGCCATGAATGGGCATTGACGAAGGATGTATCCAGGGATTAGCATGTTTACATTTCAGTTGTGTAGTCGGGAAGTTGGGTTTGTCGTATGAAAAAGTAAATTAAGTAGTTGTGTAGACCCATGACAAGTATTTTGTTGTGTGGTCTATGTTTAATTTAGATTTGCTTTTTGTATAGTACTGTTTTGTGGAATAAATAAAAGCCAGACTTCTCTAATATCATCTTAGTAATTGGCTATTACTATTATGGATCCAAACTCATTATACTTAAATGATATTCCATATGATATTAACTATAATTGGTCATAACATAACAGAATCAAAGATATTTAAATTATCAGAACACATTATGCGATTCTCCGATGGTGCCAACAAACATGCGTGGAAATCAAAAGCAGAATTATTAAATAAAAAGCAGTTACTCAAAACATTTAAAAAATTTATAGACAATTGAATTGGAATAATAAATAGTATACCTTGATTTTGCTACCATAAGCATTTCAAATACTAAAAATTACGAGAAACAATATACTTTTTTATTATTAATATACGATGTAGTGGCACATATATTTTAGTACTTATATATCCTGACTTAAATAACCACTATCAATCTATGTAAAACAAATATATTGCTTAACTAAAAAAAAGGCAATCTGTATTGGATTGTAGTGAGTCATTGCAACTTGTGATTACTATAATTTTCATATGAAATATGTCGTGACGCCAGGCAAGTTCATACCTTATATTTATGATTATTTTAATGATGTTGCGATGGAACAAGCACGTGTCCCACCTGGTGTTGAGTGGTAACCCCTCCTTATAACAGATAGTACAGTTCGTCACAAGTGGCGAATTGCACTGCGCCCTACCCTGTGACATAAAGTTGTTAGGTTTCATGTGCCTGTAATTTCACCTGCATCTTTCACTTATCCTTCGAACGAGAACATAACACAATACGAAAACCGTACGTTTTTGTACTATTTAAAGTTAAACTTTATGAAGTACAAAATTACAACGACAAAAAAATACACTCGTGTGCTATTCGAACGCCGGCCATCCACACTTAAAGCCACGTATAAAAATTTAAATAATACTGTACGTTTATATAAAGCTTTACCTTAAATACACGTATAAAATAAATACTTTTTATTACAATTAAATATGAAATAAATAGGTACTATGACGCGTTAGTAATTTAAAGCCTCATTTGCTGCGATAATTTGCGGGTAGATTGGCGTTCTTTAGCAACAATTAGCGGTTCTGTTCACAGCACTTGTTCAAATGAGATTAGTTCCAAACGAACCTTGGACATTTAACTTTTATTGCAGTTTTAAGTGGTTTACTGCAGTTTGGCGCCTTTCGGTATCGTGTTACGAAAACAGCGATTGTTTTAGCTCTTGCTAATAGCGCTTTGTTAAAGAATAGTTAGGTTTTATGAGATGTTTTATAGACAAGTCTCAGTTTGATGGCTCTTGTTCTATTCTATGTGCAGTTTTCTAAATCGTCCTAACTAATAGTGATACTTGAAGGTTAAAATTTTTAAGTATATTATACTCAAAACTGGGGAATTAAATAATTCAAGAATACTTTTTTTATTATTATGATATGAAATGACGAGAATTTTGAATCAGTGATGACTGAATGGCATTGGCTTTGGGCTGCCACGCAGCAGGTCTATGGTTTGAATCCAGACGTGGGATGGTGCAAAGGCATTTTTCGAATGCCCGCCTTGCTAGCTACCACCCTCAAGTACGAGTAGAAAACCTGTCGCCAATCAACTAACGGTGTGTTCCGGCAGCTGTCCTGGAGGGGCAGTAATTCTAGGTTAAGCCTGTTAACACCTTCGACCACATCATCGCTTACCATCAGGTGAGATTGTGGTCAAAGGCTAACCTATCAGCAAATAAAAAAAAAGTGTAGCTTAAAATTTTTCAGTATATACTCAAAATTAGGCACCTATACTTACCTAATTCAACTATACTTTTTTTATTATTATGATAAGAAATGTCAAGTCTCACACTTAATGGTCACCTAGTGATCTGCTGCGTCACTGTGACGCAGCTGTTGCTGTGATACTGGTCTGTGTGACACTGCACTGTGCTTGTACTTTTCACTTGGTATAGTGCTTGGTGAAGGTTCATTGCCTTATTCATGTAATAATTTTCTCATATACAAAATATCTTAGTTATAATATACTGCAGAGCCCATCGTATCAGCTGCTTTCTGAGTTGTAGCTCAACAGATCCCAGAGATGGCGTTAGCAGTATCGAATCAGTAGTTATTTAGTTTAATAATCGACCTACAAAAGCTGTACAAGATGCCCGCCAAAAATATTTTTATATAGAGGTTAGTAAAGTGAGGACTCATCATTCGATTCTCCACTACAAATCTTAAAAGAACGTATATTGCCGCTCGAGTTAATTTTATTTAATAGAACAGTAATTGAAGCCGCAAGAAATAACTTTTGTTATATACTGAATATTATATATGGGCGTTAAATTGCAGGGAGTGTAACATATCTTGGGCAAGACTTTCTTTCATTTATTTCGCCGCCATATATGAACGCCAGGACCGATGTCCGCTGCAAATCCCAACTTGAAGGACTTGTAGGCATAACGAGGATTCCTGTTGGTACGTTATGGCTATTTACTACTTCATTGAGTACGTATAGGTTTTTTCAGGGAACATCAATTTGTTATAAAGGAAAAATGAGAGTGATAAGCATTAACCATATTCAACGTGACATTAAAAAGGAACGCATATACCTCAATAACCTTGTGTGAACCAGCTCTTTTTCGATTATGTAACTTCAGTTGCAATCAACTTCAGTGTGATACAGTCAAAATGATTTGATTACGTGCTTGTATTCACGATCACTTTCCTTTCAAACGAACGTTGATTACTTCTTACTGAACTAGCGTTTGGTTTATTTACCCGACTGAGGCGAAGTTCAAATGTTGAACCTAATAAAGTATGTTCGTTATTATGGACCACTCGTAATTCTCAACGGCTTAAGCGATTTTGATAAATTAATCGTCATTAGCTTTGTTTTGATGATGCGAGTGTGACTGGGAACATAAAATGCTAAATCGTTAACTTATTATAAGTACAGATGAAAATAGCACAAAGGTACCACAAGGATAGATATTAGAACCTACCAGGTTGTAGGTTCTAATATCTATGCTTCTGGTTTGCCAGGTTTTTTTTTAATTATTTATGTTATCTCTTTATGTAAATTATATAATTTTGTATACTTACAAAACGATTTGGTGGCTTACCTTTCCTTGTCGTTCTTCAAATTGCCTGCGTGACTAAAAGACCACATTTTATTCCAATTTATTTTGTGTACTATCTCGCTAGGAACAAGTTGGCAGGTTGCTAAATAGATTAGACTAGATTAATCTTCTTGTACAAAAGGCTCGGTTACCCACTTGAAGTGGACTATCAATTTGTTGTAACGTTATAAATGAGCTGCCTAACTACCCAGGGGATGGGAGACAAAGGTCTTCGAACAATGGCTGGTTAACGAGAACTTGAATGAGAAAATGGCTGATGTGGTGCCTGATGAAAACTTAGTGTCTTTTTTGGGAATGGTGACATAACTCAAAAAAGGCCCTTGGTTGCGCTCGGCTCTCGGAAATATACAATTAATGTTGGTCTAAGAAAACTGTAAGAATAGAAGTTCGGAATAAAAAAACTGTGTCTGGGAAAAGTAATGGTTGTGGGGAATGTAAGCGTATATGTACTTATGTCATCTGCTCCCGTGTCACACGTCCTCCCAACTGTCCTTTCTATCTATCCTACCTATCCTCCCACGTGTTCTTCTCTGCCTATTGAGATGGGCAAATTCAATTTTATCATTTCCTTAATTTTTACACTAATAGATCACTTAATATGTGGACCAAAGTACGGACACTCGGTCCAAACGCGGTGGAGCGCATGCCGCGACTTTCGCAGCATCAGCAAATCGTGCTTTCATTGCATGTGTCCTTACAGTTATCTGTCATCTACGACCAATATTTTAGAGCCCAGAATGCAAGACCGCGATCACTGTTTTTTTACAGGGTCGCGTAATAATCATCGTTGCGAAATTGCTTCGCTAAATTTGTATGAAAAAATATATAACGTTGAAAGTTGTTTAAAGTGTGGTGGCAAATATCTCGTACGCTACTAAGGTCCCAGCGGTGTCAACGCTAATTAATAAATAGTTATAGATTAATGATCTATAAGTACACCGTAACTTATATCGTGAGTAGCCACGAGTGGTAACACAACCACCGGTGGGTGACGTAATAGATTACTCTACCAGTGCATACTCGAGGATTAATGACGCTGCCTCTGGAATAGATCTCCTCTCTTCGCGTGATTTATTATTACTTGATCTACAATATTTGTATTCCTGAGGATATATTATACTTGCATACCCCTATTAATGTCAATGACACATGTCTCTCTCTCCCTAGTTTGTAATGCTTACGATGGCAGTCGTTACAGCATGGTCGTAGGGCGTTTTGCGGATGCCACCCTCAAAATCTTTCACCAAGAACCTGACGGTGTGTTCTGGCAGCTGTCCTTGAGAGCCAGTAATTCTAGGCTAGCCTGAACAACATCTCTGCTCGCGTGATTTATTATTACTTGATCTACAATATTTGTATTTCTGTGGATATTATACTTGCATATCGCTACGTTTTCAGGGTTCTGTACCCAATGCGCCCTATTAATGTGAATGGCGTCTGTCTCTTTGTCGCTAGCTTGTAAACGGAATGTGTTAAATCTGAAAAGAAATTTCGTGTAGAATGAATGACCTGTTGAACCAAACCTTTTTTTATGGGGGTTGAATGAAAGAAGCTCAATGCTAGCATTTCATTTTTTCCTATCAGCATCTTTACTGCTCGAACACAGGTCGGAGATAACGACTAAACACCGTGAGTTCTAGTCGGTATATGTAGTTAATAAGTATGTCAACTCACGTTAGTTTTTATGAAAACGATTCCGTATGTTTCCCTCGGAAGAAAAACTTATTATTAAAGCTCTAAAATTTCGATGAATCGACTTTTGTGTCCACATAATAAATCGTGTGAATACAAATAATATTTTCTAATCATTATGCAGCAACTAAGCGATACATTTTGTGATGGATTTCTTCAGTCGTTATAAAGCTCAATGATATATGAAGTATTTTTTGGAAAACTCTCTCACGCTCTTTAAATATTGTGTAGTTCTGTTTCACTCACTCGCATGTAAAACGAAGTGTCTCCGTCCTGCGTGAAATTTTTCAATGACCATTTCACCTTTAACTAAAAATACCATCAAGGGTGATTGTAGTTTATAAGCTGTTTTATAAACAATAACAATACATTGTACCTTTTCTTTGTGAACCGTATTACATTAGTCGGGACCGTTTGGTTACTTTTAGACTTTGAATAAAAAAAAACTTACAGCACTTGCAAGAGGAGCTCCACAGTGTAACTCGCGTCTTTTACAAAGCGGAAAATCACTTGCAAGAGGAGCTCCACAGTGTAACTGGCGTCTTTTACAAAGCGGAAAATAATACTTACGGTGTTAGATCACAATCGATCACAACTTTGATAATTAAATATTAGTTTTTATTATTATATATTTTTGGGCTATTACGATAAGGGAATGTAATAGAGCGAGGGCCAACACCAACTTCGTAGTTTTTTTGTGATTAGAAAGTAATTACACAGAATTATTACATTAACCTATTTCTACCACTAAGCAGTAATGTTCACATTGTGTTCCTGTTTGAAGGGTATGATGCTGCTGAAATTACAGGCACAAGAGATGTTTATTTATTTATTTATTCAGATACGCCAACATTTACATATTAAAACATACAGTAAAAAACTTATATTAACAAATTATAACAATGATATAAGTCATTATTACATTGGTCTGATATGCACACCTTTTATAGGCATATTTTTTTTATTTATTTTTTTATTCCTGATAGGTTAGCCTTTGACCACTATCTCACCTGATGGTAAGTGATGATGTGGTCGATGATGTTGTTCAGACTAACCTAGAGTTACTGGCTCTCAAGGACAGCTGCCGGAACACACCGTTAGGTGCTTGGCGACAGATTTTCAACTTGAGGGTGGTAGCTAGCCAACTTTCATTAAAATATTGATAACTAAATAGTAGTAGTTCTAGTAGTATTAACGTTTGGTGGTTTTATATTCAATGCGAGAACTTTACTTAGTTATTATTATTACTTATAAATAATAATGTATTGATATGTAGCTATAATAATTTATATAACAAAAATAGGATTAAATTGCTAAACATGTTTAAAGTCTAATATTCACTGAAGAACATAATTAATTTACTTTTGAAGACATTTAATTATTATTATTCACGTAATTTATTTTACAACATAATTTTAAATTTTTTACAACATTCATATACAAAACAAAAAAAATTATTATTATTATTATTATTTATTTCAGTTATTAAACCATAAAATGTACATTCAAACATATCATTAGTAACATTATATCAAAATACATTAAAATCAAATAATCACATTATAACGGTCATTAAATATTAGTGAAATCGTAATCAAAGGTTAGTATAATCAAATATAATTATAAGAAGTATTCCAATAAACTTAATAAAACGAATTTAATGAATCATTGAAAATATCAACATCGCCAAGAGCAGCATTTAATTCATTATAGGTACGACATAGACGTTGTGTGGGGCAATTGTGACCTAAGTTAGTTTGACATATGAACAGTGGAAAATGTTGGAGACTTCATATCTTGGATAGTGGTAAGGAACATTCAAGAAGATGTTAGACAAAAGAGATGAACAGTCAGTGGAACCATGTATAACCCTATGAAGAAATGAGAGATCCCGAATTTTTCGTCTGTCACGCAACGATTGCATTTTAAAGAAATGTAAACGAGTCTCATATATAGATGTTCGCCGATGTTGTGTTTCATAAGCATGTGTAGCAAGTGGTATTTACTCTTACCTAATCCAGATGTCACTAAGATGTTTTTCTCTCTTTCACAAAGCTAATATTGAACCCAGTGCAAAAACATGACAATATTACTGTTAGCAAATGCAGAAAAACTTCTAAAAATCAGCATCTAAAAATAAAATGCTTAGTTACTTACCTACAGAATGTCGAGAACAGACGGAAAGGCTTGAGCGGAAAGCTTAAAAAAACATAGCGAAGGCACTTTCCTCCATTCACACCTTTTACTTTTAATCTTACCTCAAAATCCCATTTCCATTAACCTTGACATAGTTGTGTGGGGGTGGCGACGGTGGTCGGCGGTCGGCGGTCGTGGAGCCGGTCGTTAAATCCCGTAAAAACTACGCGAATAATACTCACGAGTAAATTCTATACTCTCTTGGTGTACTATCCAACTGGTAAACGGGGAAGGTTTTAAAAACTAAGTATATAAATGTATAAACAATATAAATTCCCGAATTTTGATAAGCGTCGCATCGATAAAGCGCTCGATAAGTTCTGGTAAATAAGTGAGGTTTAATTTGGGTTAATAGTTGGGCTTAATATTTACTAATACATCACTCTGCTTCTTTCCCTCGGAAAACAAGTGGTAATTAGGATTTTCTGACAAAGACATTTTCAGTGTGGAAATGTGTCATTTAGAGATGGCGTTAGCCTTGTCCCCTATTAACCAACATATGTTTGGTGACACGTTGGTGTTTAGACACGTAGTGTGACGATATGTTGCAAAGAGGTGCCTTTGAAAAAGGGAAATTTTGTAGGGCATTTAGCTACTGTGGGGTGATCGAAAATAACTGCACTGGGCCAATGTCATCCTGTGGGAGTCGTAGAAGGCAACAAAAGGGAAAATACCAGAAGTCGAGCAGCAGCGCCTTCTGAATATCTTCCATGTTACACTGTGATCCCCAACACGACTGCCAAGCGGGGGGATTATGGCAAACTCTCCTCCTCTGTAATGGTAGAGGGACTTGTGTAGCGGTGGAAGCCATGGCTGTTGATGATAATGATTAAGCCACCATTGATAAGTGGAAAGTCAGTCACAAAGCACCTGATGTCCTCCAACAAATGCTGTTGAAAGCCAGTTTACTATATAAGTTACCAGTTTACTATATACATAGCCACGTAATCACTTTCCATAATGTAAAATTGTGGTCGAAAATAAGCTTATAGTTACATAATAATAGGGAACTAGAGATATGTTTTATTTTCACAATCAATAATTCTACTGACTAGAACAACGGTCGCACAAAAAAGATCGGAATAAAATACTAGCCCGAAAAATATCTTCTTCCAAAACTGTTGAAAACCAAAGAGGTTTTATGGAGGTGGGAAACAATTCTTTTTTAAATTTTCATCTGTGTATAAAATGCACTCACTGAAACATGAAAAACTGAGGGCGTAGGACAAAGAGACCTCGTAACGCATGAGACTGAGCAAAACCAAACTACGCAATATATAAATGGCGTGTGCGGATTTCATAAAATAAATTCATATAAAATTGTACTTTTTAAAAACGGAAAATATCTTATAGTTACTATATAACATGGTTATATGTATGTATGGTGTATTGTGTACATATTATAATTAATAATGAGACATAAATTTGGATTTGATACAATATAAACAAAACTTGGGTTAGAGCTGTATTAATAATATTATATCATTTAGAATATTATATATTTCATTCATTTATGTAATGCGTACATTCTTAAAAAAATCTCGAAGCTGAACATCACTGCGCCTTTGAAATTCACGATACCGCATATCGTGAATTTCAAAGGCGCGGTGATGTTCAGCTTCGAGGTTTTTTTATATCCTTCTATCCTTTTAATGATTTATTGTATCCCTATATGTATATATAATAACGTTAATTAAATATGACAAAAGTAAGTTCGTCGCTACGTGCATTCTAATTCTATATATTCCATATTATATACTCTCAATAGCTTTTTATTATATTTCAACTTCCAACGTCTACAACTTGCACCGCTGTCTCTAGTTTTGTTTTATTTTCTGTTCACCAAGTTTTTGTTAGCAATTTCTGTTGTACAGCGTAATATCTGCGACCCAATTGGAACAACAAGCCTCGCTGCGCTACCTTGCGCCTGGAAGTAAAGGTTTTTTGTTTATTTGTGCTTCGCTTGGAAAATTGTCTTAAAGTTTACCGTATTTAGTAGTTTTTGAAGTTTTGAGCTTTTTGTCTCTGAGAAGTTCTCATGGAAGTGACAGTGAAAACGTCGGCGTCTCGGCAGTTGCATGTCTTCATTTGTTTGACGATGCCTTTTAAGCGTTAGCGTTTTTTGTTTGTGTCCATCGCTTAATGCTTTTGAGATGCTTTATGAGAGAAGCAATACCCAGCTTATTAAAAAGTAAAGAGTATAATTGAAAATGGCACCTGAATCCATCTCTCGCACACTATTGCTGCTTATAGCACATTTAAGTATGTACGGTTATTTATTCATGTGCTTATAGTATGCGAGGGTGATAATACTTTTTTTTATGATTTAATGGAATCTAAATCTAAGTCACTAGACATCGCGAGGACAAAGTTCAGGTTCAACTTATAGTAGTACTAATTGAATTACTCCTCACAAGTTTATATCAATTTGCGCTTTATTATATAAGAACCAAAATAAATACTAGAAATACTACCTAGTTTACCCACGCGCGCTATACTCTCAAATCAATGAGATCGGCTTCGGCAAAAAATAAGAAATAATAAGAGACCAAACTCGATACATATTTCTTATATTGGAATATACATAAAACTGATTACGGCAAATTTTTACATCAATGACGCTTATAGACTTACTTTTGATCTTAATGTAATCTGAAGGTAAGTGACGAAGGTGATATACATATTTACACCAGAACGAAAACTGGCCCTCAAGGATCCCTCATCTGTAGCAACACACTAATCCATCTGCTATTCATGCGTGATAGTCATGTGGTACCTATAACTGTAACAGGATATTCTGAGGCTTGAAAAGTTTTGTAAATGAGGAATCACTGAGTCTATGTGAATACTCTGTTGTAATGCAATATATCAAGCAAGCAACAATTACGTGCAATAAAAACAATTGCTATTCCTTTCTGACATCACATCAATCAACATTTTAAATTACAACACACATTTTTATTCTCTACTAAAGAGTTAGATTATAACCTGAAGAAGGACCATAGTGCAATTGACAGACTATCAATAGGTAGAGGCGGGTGGCTGGCCAGGTAGGCATTCGCAAAATGCTCTACCTTCATGCGGTAAATTTCAAGTCCGATGCGGGGTTGGAACCCTGGACCTCCTTCGTACCAGTCCATGGCCATTGTTTTTCGTCGCTGCTTGGAAACAGATGTCAACCCTTAAAATATGCCCATAATTTCAGTGTACGGGTTATGTTTAAGCCACAAAAATGGCGGAATATACAACTGTACTGTACTGTGTCAGCCAGATAGTCCGCTGCTGAACACAGCCTTCCACAATATGGAGGGGTTTGCCGTAATCTCCACGCTTGGCAGGCGGCTTGGTAATCGCAGTGTGGGGTGGCATTCTAGCCCGGCACCCCACAGGGAATATACAAACTTAAAGTAAATTCATAACTTCACTGATATAATTACAGTGATTAATGCAGCTGATATTCAAAGTCACAGAAACTTCCCAAAGCCCCTCCACTAGACAAGGAATTAATTAAGCTCTATATGAACGGAGCTGCAATTAGTCCTTGATGGGATTACTCCACCCTCACTTCAATGCGGTTATTAGCCACAGATCTGCCTTATTAATTTCCTATGGTAACTATGTCCTGTTCTATGACGTACCTAACTGTAGCGGATGTATTTTAATTAGCGTCATCATCTTCCTACTATTGTCCAACTTACTTATATTTAGGGTATGTGTCGGAACAGTGTCTTTTCTCCAATAACACAAAAGACGCGAAAAAAGTTGAAGAACATATCAAAGGAAAAATATCCTCTAACAACAAGAAAGAAAATAACATAAGAGCATGTTTTATGAAATTTTGTCTTCGGTTTTTGGGCTGGCTGCCGTTCTGATGCCAACCATCCTTGAGATTGCTCTCCGTATATAGTATATCCACTACCTGTCCGTAAATATGGGCGTTGAGATGACAAAATGCAAGTATGCACCCAATATGCAGCAAGACCCTACTCACGTTGATGTGAGAGAGTGGTGGAGTAAGGGGCGTACTGCCCTTTGAGCACTTATATCTACTTAGTCGGATCAACCGACAAGGAAGATATGAAAAAAATCTTAACATTGTAGAAATCTATATTTAATCAAGAAATTACAGATCGTGCGCTTATTTATTCAATTCAATGAATGGTTACTTACTGGTCTTATACTAACGATAAACAATTATACATACATTAAATATTTAATAAAATGTCAACATGTTGGAGGAGTCGGCCGGAGAAGTTGCCAGAAATATTCAGTAATTTCTTTCGGATTACGTTGTTGGCATTGTGGCCAAAGCTATAGGTTCGCCCCTTAGTTGAAGTGTGGGTACTTATACACTTCGCTTACTTGTTAAGTTTATTATTTACAACCTACATTCTATTAAATTATAAGTATTTTAAATGTATTTTGAAAACATTAACGGGTGTTACTCACGGATGTAAAATTGGATCGTTCCAACTATAGTTTAGTTACCAAGCTACGAGTTGAAGCTACGAGCCTGAGCTACGAGCCATAGCTCGTAGTGCACGAGACGAAAGAATATGTGCGAGGCGCGGCGGGTAGTTTTTATTTTATAAATAGCTATGCTTACGTTGATTAGCTAGAGCAGATTTGATAATGTTTATTTGTCAAATTTCACAAATGTTTTTCGGGAACAGCTATCTGCGGAAGTTGATTTTCTTCTTTGTGTGCCCTGTCCTCATCGGACGTCGGCGACCATATCTCGGAACTTATTCCTATCTTGTGCCACCCTACTCAGGTTGGCAATGTCATTAATATTTGTCCAGCGTTTAATATTGTCTATCCAGGCCAGCTTCCTTCGTTTTTACTTCTGTGTCCCACAATTTTCCCTTCCAGTATTTTCCTTAAAATTTGATATTTATTATCACGGTATATGTGTCCAAAATATGAAAATGTATTTTTACAATTCTTCACTGTTTCCAAAAGAGCTAAATTTTTCTTCATTCTTTGTAAAACAGCTATATTAGTTACTCGGTTTCTCCATTATATTTTGAGCATTCTTCTGTAAACCCACATTTCAAATGCGTTTATTTTGCCTCTATCGTTCTGTTTATGGTCCAGTCTTCGGCGCCCTACATGAATGCAGATAACAAGTAACACCTAACCATTCTCCATCTGAGTTTCAGGTCTTGGTTGGTGAATAGCTTGTTCATTTTCATGAATGTGCGTATCTCCTTCTGTGGGTCCCATTATTTATTAAGAGAGTTTTCTAAATACTGGTCCTGCTTGACTCTTTCTAGAGGATTGCCGTTGATAGACAGCGTGCTCGCTTCTACCGCGTTCTTGCTCATTATCATGTACTTGGTTTTCGATGTGTTCACTGTTAGGCCGTAGTCTTCCACAACTATATTTAAGTGGCTTGTAAGATCTTGCAGAGAGTGAGCTAGAGATAACCGCATCATCGGCATAATGGTGGTTATTTATTACTGTAACATTCACTCAAATACCAGTTTCAACGAAACGGAAATTTATCATAAATAATTTAAGCGTGCCATTTTTAATTTTATAATTTTTATATGTTAATGTTTTGATGATGAGCCCTGGTTGCTCGATTTTGAATATGAATTGATTATGAATTGAAATTGACAAAACATAACTATTGCATAAGCAGTTCTCAAAATGTATGTCATCTCCATTAAATAACATCAGTCTAGTGTTAGGTACTGTGCCTGCGGTAGGTGTTAGAATTTCCTGGGACGAAATATGGCTGGTAAAGCATGCTAAGGCAGCATTCTTACTACTTGCTCCTTTACAGAAAGCATGGCTGACAATAATTATGAAATTCACATAAAAAAAATAACAATGTTCTTTATTTAAAAGCTCAAAGCTGATCAATACTTAAGCTTTTGGTAAGAATATTAATCCTGTTATCATAATAACAAAAGATTTCTTAATTAAGATCAAACCGCTGTGATATAATTATTTTCAATACAACATTCAGAAACAACTTTAAGAATTATAACCAACTTCGTTGAATCCAATCACCCAATTCTCATTTCGTTTATACTTTTTAAACATTCGAGCTTTCTACTTGCTTTGTATAAAATAATTGTATTTAAGCGGAATACATTAAGTCACAACACCGAATACCAATTTGTTCAGCTTTGAACAGCCAAAGAAAGGAGAAAAAATACAAGCTTTTGTATTTTTCCGAATGTATCGAATAAGGTTTTTTACCTCTCAGGTACAGCATCCATTAAGATCGTGGAACTTAATCCAGATTTTGCTGAATAAAAAAGGAGCAGAGACGGCTTAGTTCTTTCATGGTTCGTTATTGCTATGTGGATGAATTTCTCGAATGGAGAGCCTGATTTATCTTTGCAAATAATTATTTTAATATAGAAGGATAAAAAAAATGTGTGGCATTTAAATGCTGCGGAGCTTTCTCAGATTAAGTAATAATATATATATGAGTATATTTCTTATTCAGAGAAGCTTTGGATCTTTGGAATAGGAATAAGAATTTTTTTTGTCTATCAAATAAACAGTAAACAACATACTGTTGATATTTACTCGTGTTATATGTTTTAAATGTTTTAATACAATATATTTAATTTTTGGATTCCTTATTGGTACTATTTTATTTGGTAAACTCGATGAGACTGGGCATAACAGAAAATTTAACCAAATTTAAAAAAAATATTTGCTATATTGCTTATAACTTTATTATTACACGTATTCTTTATATTTTCCAAAAACAGATGGAAAATGTATCGTAATCGAAACGTAAAAATAATCTTAAAAATGCATATTTAGATATTTATGCATCAACTTTTTACCATCTCAGAAGGACTGGAATAAATTCATATTGTTGTCGTAATGTATAACGCTGATGGATTAATTTACCCAAAATAGAAGTTCGCGTTCGTACGTTCTAATTGTATTAAACTCAAGTAGACACTTTGGTTAATTATATCTCAGAAAGTTAGAGCAAACGTGTGCCCAAGGGAGGCGGTGTACAGAGTAATAACAAATATTGTGGGTAGCTGTGGCGGTATCGACAGGGGAGGGTATGCGGACCCCAAAGTGGATACTACTTTTAAAAACTTTAGCTCGCTGCTGTCGTAAAGCAGGATGGATTAGCCAAGAGTGTGCTTTTATCGTGGCCGGTTCAGTAAGTACTTTCGGTCAATGAACTTTGTCGTTAAGTTAAAAAAGTTATCTACATATAATTTTTATTTTTACGTTATACTACTAAGAATTAAAAAAAATTGGTACATGTATAAGTGTAACGAATCACAGTCTGTATGTACCATACGGTAAGCTTAGTTTTGTTGTATAATTTCATAAAAGTCTTAAACGTCATGCGTCCTCAGTAATTTTTCCGTTTCACTGCAGTGTATATACCTAGGTCATTCTTTGTGGCAAACACATAAAGAAATTTAGTGGCAGAAGTAAAAGATATAATACACTTTTATAAGCATTTTCGCAGCTAGTGGGGAACGATAATGGCGTGTCTTCTATTCTATACATTATGCTCTAAGTGATTATACTGTTTCTGTACGTGCTTTTAGCGAATATATTGTTAGTAAACTTAGCTATTAGCAGATAAACAACGAAGTTTGGGTTGTTTCGAATAATTCTGGAATAATATTGTATGAAGTGCATATTCATTGCCGTCTTTATGAGGAGAATGACTTCGGGTGCAACGCTTGCTTGTATTAATAAATTAGTAATCTTGAAGGGTTTATTTTGTCTGAGATAACTTGTCGAAACTTACAAATTGAACGGAATAATTTATGCTGTAACAAGTCTTGGCGAGAATGACGAAAGGGGTTTTCAGGCTTGCCAGCAAGGCAGTTCAGAAAAACTGCAAAGAAGTGCCAAGGGAAAGAGGAAACGAAATTAAATATCAAATGTATGTGGTTATTTTAATAATACTATGTGACAAGACTAAGTTAATTTATAAAATTAGCAATGATAATTATACTAGTAAGATCAAAACGAAGCTATGCTCTCAAATCAAGTTTAACTACGATGTTATATATTCATTTGGATTTCTAAGAAACTGCCTAATTTGGACAAATTCCACGTGAGCACAATGTAGTGCCTCGTCTCATAGAGATTTCATTCTACACTTTCATTCGAATTGAATTGTAAACTAGCGGTTAGCGTTCGAAATTGACTTACTACTGAATCGTTTCCTATAGAGTGGTTGTGTCAGAACTGACCTTCAATTTACCGCCCAGCCGATAAATCAACAGTCGCTAAAGCGAAGCCCTTCCTTATACATGAGAGTCACGTCGGATACGTCACTCCCTTATGTAAGACCCTGTCCCTTGCATCATGATGTCTTTTAACTGAAGTTACAGACTTCAAACAGTAAGACCGTCTTCAAAGTTTTGGGGTGAGATGTATTTATTGCTACCATTGAGGATAATTGAGCCTTTAGGGTAAAAATAAACTTTATATTATGCTCTTAATTTAAGGCATGACAGTTCGGTATAGTGTTCATTCGTGTTTTTTTGTTTTGTTCAATAATCGAAGATATGTGATGTCCTACCATTATTTGGGCCCGCGTACTTACTCGCTTGCTTTTTAACATGAGAAAAACCTTCAGTCCAGCATAGGTGTGTATGTATTAATTAATGATCTTACTAAATCTAGCAACCGCAGTTATCGTGACATGGATTCTCTTTCTGCCAGTATTAATCACAATTGTGACTGTCACCTAGAATGCTCCCTCAGAATAAATTGTTTCCTCAGCGAAACGATTTTTTCGGTAATTGTCTAACTCTGTCTTCCTTTTTCTGTTGCAGGTAAAGAAACATAGCGTGTCCAGAAGGTTTTGGATCTTTTAGACTGCTGTTACGTAAGTTCATTTGTCTATTTGGGATGTAATATTATTTATCAGCCTTTGATGGTATCCTTGTTATTAATTTATTCCTTACATTATTATATTATATTTAACCAAAATTACCTTAAAATGAATCTATTTATGGCAGAAATTGTAAGTGCTTGGCTCACGTTATTTCTATTGCTAAAACACGGGAAGCTTTTTTATAATACTATATCGAATTTTAAATAAAATCAGATAATCTGTTTGCAAGTAATACTTTGAGTCGTTGTGCAAACGTGTAGTTTATGTATTCTGTATGCTTTAAGATAAAGCTAAAGTTGTATTCATCAAAATAACAATATGATGAAAAAGAGAACAAACTTATTATTTTCATAATAGAAAGAAAATACTGTCTTAACTAATAAAAACTATATTTCATTTCTCATACTAGGAAAGTAGTGTTTGTTTGATTCGAGTAGCGGATGGAAGACGCTGCTTTCCACCTAAAGGCGGGAAAAACTCATAGTAAATGCTTCCTTCTCTAGTGCCGGAATAACTTGTTACCATGGTAACCATTGCTGTTAACAAAACTAGATGTCTGAGCTTTTTCGTCGTAAAATACAATATATATTCATAATCAAATATAATCATAATTCGACTATATAAATTTCTAACAATATTGTTTTAAATCCCATTTACGTTATTATTATTACACATTACACACTTGATTTAATCTCTATCATGTGACGACAACGAACATTTTATAAGATGATTTTATAAATTCATTTAATGGGTTATTTTCGTAATATTGTTTTATCTTTCTATTGTACTGTTTTTAAAATAAATTAGAAGTCACTCCTAAAATTCTACTCGTATAGGTATCAGCTTAGATAAATGAATCTGAAAGTTTGACAAACTTATGTTTGTCGCTGTAAAGGCCATCAAACTCATCCTAAAAGCTCTAGAGAAATAAAGATTAAGTGAGATATAACCACACTGTTAAGGTGATTCTTAGCTCAGGAGTTGGTTAGTATAATTAACAAAGATAAGCTTTGTTACTTAAGTATTTACTTACAAAGCCGGTGGCTTTTGTAAGTTTGCGTAGTTCAAAATATGATCTTCGTATTTTGTTACGAAATATAACGATTACTTTGAAACTTTGTGACTACATTGCGTACTTATGGAAATTTATAATAGTTTCGTTTGAAGAATGATAAAATGCTTTTAAAGAGTTTAAGTTTCTGAAGCTTTATTACTAACTTATTACTAACAATATTTCAACATGATTGTTTAAATAAAATCTGATTATATTCTAGAAGAGATAGAATTTCCAGCTTTGCATATTTGGTAGTTACGACGAATTCAGCATATAAGATTTGTATTTATTAGTTATTCTTATGAGAAAATCAGGTATCGCATAATGGTTGGGTATTTGCGAATGCTCGCCTTTCTAGCTATCATCTCAAGTGTAAAATCTGTCGCCAAGTATCTGTTGATGGATTGTGTTTCGACGGCTGTCATTGAGAGGTTAATAATCATTAGGTGAGATCGTAGTTATTGGCCAGCCTATCTGCAATAAAAAAAGGACGATGAAACCGACTATCATAACTTACGATATAAAAGTAAACAATTCTCAGAACAATATTGCTTTGTTTTTATGTTGACAGATATTTTTTTATGTTTGGTCATTCAATCTTGTACCTATTGCACTTAAAATCAAATATAATAGCGTAAAATATCGCTTTTCTTCTCCGTAATATATAAAATGAAAATTCAAAACGGCAGTCCACTAAGCGACTCATGAGAAATGACTGTTTCCTTCGCGAGCTTCCATTTCTATTTCTGACGTGAAAATAATAGATTTCATAAAGCACCGGAGAAAAATCCCGTTTAGGATGTGAGATTTGAAGCATTTCCCGGTTTCCGCATTAAGCTTAGCTCGAAGAAGCTGTCAGGGATAAAATCGGTTTAACATCGACCCCTTTCATTTTATATTGGTATCATTTGGTGGAAAACAGTGAGAGAACTTCAAACATGCACCTGATTTGCAGATACGCTTTTATTGTACTGACAGTAGCAAAACTTCCATCACATATAAGGTTTAATTATCTATATGATTTAGAGAGATGTGACCATATAGATAACTAGTAAGATATTATTATATTGTTATGGTCGACAGATCACCAGGCAGTTAGTCCAAGGTGCTATAGCAATTTACATACAGTGTTGCATACATTTTTTTATATACCTGATAGGATAGCCTTTGACCACTATCTCACCTGATGGTCAGTGATGATTTGTTCGAAGCTGTTGTTCAGGCTAACCTAAAAATACTTAGTTATCAAGGACAGCTGCCGGAACTCACTGATAGGTGCTTGGCGACACATTTTCTACTTGAAGGTAGTAAACAGGCCAATCCTGATGTTATAACCACATCATCAACTTATCAACAAGTCAGATAGTAATCAAAGGATACCCAACAAACAATACATACCAAAAAAAAACGGCCAAGTGCGAGTCGGACTCGCGCGCGAAGGGTTCCGTACCATTAGCTATACAAAATTAGACTTCATATTTTAACCTTTTTTGTTTTAACGTGCGCGAGTCCGACTCGCACTTGGCCAACTTTTTGTATTTGTTGTTATAGCGGCAATAGAAATACATCATCTGTGAAAATTTCAACTGTCTAGCTATCACCGTTCTTGAGATACAGCCTGGCGACAGACGGACGGACGGACGGACTGTCGTCTGTGACAGCGAAGTCTCAATAATAGTGTCCCGTTTTTACTCTTTGGTTACGGAACCCTAAAAACGAATTTTGGTACATTCTGTTACCCTTGGTGTAGAAGTTTAACTCGCACTTGGCCGGTTTTTTTATTAGAATAAATAGGCAAGCACTTTATTGCACTTGAGAAAAGTCGTCCCTGGAACATATGTATATTGTCTAGAAGATGCCTATTTACTCTCTCTGTTTCTAAAACTCCTAGACAAATCTGCTGGCATATAAAGTGTTCTATTACTCTGTTGATTTGCCTCTCCAGTGGTGTCGGCATCAGTTCCTAGTGATATCATGACTTGGTCATCTGTGAAGTTAAATATACTGTGCTACTTTACGGCTATAAATCTCCGTTCAGCTGGCAAGTGTCGATGTTTAGCCGTTTATTTTGGTCGGTACTGATTCCCCGTCAAGGGATTAGAGCCTTCCAAGTGCTCTGAATGAAGTATTTAGCACCTGAAATATGTCACGCCGTAAATACGGGAGCATTTTTCGTCAGTTGGCTTGCGATGGATGATATAGTTTTAGATTGAATCTGCAAAGGTTATATTAACTATTATAGCTTTAAACTATAAATCGTTTAAAATTTGAAATTAGAATGAGAACAAATGAAACAAAGGAAATGGTACACCACCTTTAAACTTTAGATTGTTCTTTTTTCTTATTTTTTACTTTTGCATTTATAATAATACAATACTAATACTTCTTGTGGATTTTATTTTCATGATTTGAATTAGGAAATCTTAAGGCAGGCTTTCAGTCAGTCCAGTTGGCATTGCCCAGCGTGCTGGCTGCATTGCCCGGTAGATTGCGTTGCTTATTCGTTGTGCCAATGCAATCTTACACTGTGATCCCTAAGACGCCTGTCAAGCTTGGGGATTATGACAAACTCCTCGAGGGAGGCTCTCCTTTAACGTTATATATTATGGCTGTATAGTTTAACGATGTATATAAGTGATTTCGTTGTAGTAGCTGTTGTATTGTATATAGTTGTAGCGTATTGTGAATAGAAGCATACCGATGTTTAAAATCACTGTATTTAAAATCCTCTTTCTAGCCAGGGTTCAAATTAACGATGGGAATGTTAACAACATGCTTATTAATTACGTCAACCTTCAAAGACGTTCATGGTAATTTAGGTATCATCCTCAGTCCAAATCCACGATTTTCATTTCCGTTCGATTTCCGCCTCTTTATTTCGTTCAATCAATTCATAACTTAATTACGATCAACTTAATTCTTAGTTTAATTTATGAAATAGGTTTAACAAATTAAGTACATAGTGACACACACACATAAAACAGTTTCACATAATTATATTTATAGTTCGTTATTTGATGGGTAAGTTTTATTTTAAAAAAGACAAATCATTGAATATAATTGAATATTCATATATATTTATACATAGAACAGCTTGAATAATATAGTACATTGTTAATTAATATTAGTAATACTATAATTGATAATAACGTTGAAGGTAAATTAACTTTTCTAGAACTTTTAAATGGTTCGAATTTTAAAAACCTTTTCAACGCTATCGGATTAAAAGCAATTTTCACGCAGAGTTCGAATGATTAACAACGCCTATCCGAGCGTGTGAGGTGAAAATATTTAGTGTATAAATATTTTTTATCAGCACCCATGTTGCAGCTATTCTCGAACGGAATTGTCTCGGGCGTGACGATGGTAAAAAACTTGACGGTGCGACTCTAATTCCGTGGAAGTTAGGACGACCATCAGTGTGGGACGCTACATGCGTGGACACTTTAGCGCCGTCACATCTTTCTGTAATAAATGTGAGGGCTGGCGCCGCGGCTACTTCGGGGGACTAACTCAAGTGGCGCAAGTATGCCAACCTCGGTAGTGGTTACATATTTGAGCCGTTTGGTGTATAGAGAGGTCAGGTCAGGAGGGGCCGGGAGCTAATCTTATTTTCCAAAACTTATCAGAGCGCTTGGTCGATGCGAAGCATGATCAAATCACTTTTTGGCACAACGAATAAGCATTGGAATTCAACGGGGCAATCCTACCAGCATGCTAGGCACGTTGCTTAGTGGTAGTGAGCTGAAGCATTTGTACTACCTGTGAGCCTGTAGGTTGCCTAAATGCTTTGGTTCTAGTATCTGTACTATTGCCATTCTATACTACTATTATTAGTATGTAGTGTTTTGTAATAAACTTTCAGTACGGTTCATTCATACTAATGAATACTAAATGAATATTACATACGAGTACACATATATATGTATGCTCTGTTTTATTTTAGACTTTAATAGAAACTAGTTTATAACTTGCACCACACACCAAATTGGAAATGGACTATTAGTCGTCTATAATAATAAAATTACCAAGTATAACTTTCCACTAACTTATCATAACTATTACCTAAGCGGTGTCTCTCGCCGAGCTAACTCCAATTTCCCAGCTTTGTTCGCCATCAGACTATTTAATCTGCATGCCCTAATGCCTTGGGAGTTGGTAATTAAAACGGAGCTCCAACAAAACGAAATTTGATATCTTGTTAGTCGGAATTTGGTAAAATGACTTCCTTTCACTACTGCACCTTAGATACGATCATAGTTAGTTATAACTTATAGGATTGAAGATTTAAAAGTTTAAAGGTTCTATTCAGATTTAGAAAATTAACATATATATATGTATCGCCTTTCTGCACTAATCTTTTTGAGTTAACTTTAACTGACTAGGCCGAGCGTGACCAGAATAATGCGTTGCACAAACCATCATAATGCTGATGTCACGTTTTTAGTAAATCTATTTTGTTAGTACAAAGATTCTTATAGTACGTGAACCGCTGAACTTCAAAACATGTTTTTAGGGCATTTATAGAATAGAATAAAAATGTATTACCCATATATATTTATGTTTATCTGATAAAATATGACAACTAAGAAAAACATATTTCTTTGTCCAATGTTGTGTGTTGCAAATGAAGAAGCAAAAACAGAAATCTAAAAATTTTACAAAAAATAAAAAGTACTAATTTAAGTTACTATTGGAAACCCAATATAAGTAACTAAAATGAGAGATGTTTTAATTAAAAAAAGTCTGAATATTCACGAAATTACAAACGAATACATGTCATTATCAAAAAATTGCTGCAGTAAATCAAAATTGTGTTAATGTTCATAGCATTCTCATTTAGGCATGAGCAGGCAAGTGTTAATAAATATCATCGATTTTACAGAATTAATGTAAACGTGTTTTCGTTAATTCATAAAGTGAGCATACAAGATGGAATCGAACAAAATATTAGAGTTGATTTTTTAAAATCAATTACTTTAAGCAATTGTCATACGGAATTTTTTGGGACGCTTGTCTAGATGCTATGATACCTAACACTATAACGGACATAAATTAAACCCAATCCTAAGAGACTGCGATCCTAAGAGAACAACTAGGACCGACTGCTTAACGTGCTCTCCGCAACACGTGCACGCTGTGAAGTAAATGTCGCTAGCAGTCACATATCATCTAAGTCTATATAAATTGATCAGATAATAACGACTAGGCAAGCTCTATAAAATAACTACATAAATGTAGGAATGAAAAGACCAATGTACACTTGTTAAATAGAGCACTAACTCCCCTTCCCAGGCCAATAGAGTTAGACCGCTCGTTGTTTGCCGACTGTAGATACGGTAATGGGGGCGAGAGTGCCTAGGTTTTAGGAGATTGCTATAAATTGGCCTGCGTAAGTGATTGGATCAGAAGTAAATTAGATTAGAGGCATTTATGGACTAAAACAATTCAATTGAAAGCTCAGTTGTTAAGGTTTCTATACGATATTAATGTTATATTGAAGTTATACATATTTTAACACTACTTAAGAGTTACTTTATTCTAATCCAAGACCTAAAAAGTAATACTAATACCATCATAATTCGTTTTGCCATTTTGGATGTGAGTGTCTACAACACACACAACAACACTTGTCGGTAAGTGATGCTGTTGTTGAAGATCTTAAACAGGTAAAACCAAGAAAGGGAGCTGACACTCAAGGATCATCAGGATAGTTATCTAGCTATTCTGATGATTCCTAATTCAGATAAACACACCTTCATGTACTTCGGGACCGCTTTTTTCTTAAGGGTGGTACCAAGAGATTACACACAAAATGTCCGACCAAAATGAGATAAAGCTATCTGCGGCAGGATTCAAACCATTAACCACCTGCGCGTACGGAGTAAATGCTACTATCGTCTATGTTCTATTTGCTCCAAATGTGAAGTAAATAATTCCACGTGGGATGCTGCATGGGAGGCATGCAGCACCCCACGTAGAATTATTTACCCCCCCCATATCTTCCTGTGGGTGTTGTTAAAGGCGACAAAAATAAAAACAAATCAGAAGGTGGGCAGTAGCGCTTTCTGAAGAACTGACATCTTACATTGCAATCTTCAAGACGCCTGCCAAGCGAGGGTATTATGGCAAAGTCATCTAATGGTTTACAATATAAACTCCCCTAATGGTGATTGGGGGAGTTTATTCAACTATTAGGGTTACCTTCAACGGTGGTTTTGGCCGTTGTTGTGTGCTAAAATAATGCTTAAAAGATATTTCGAGAAAAGAGGAGGCATTTACATGGCCACCCATTAATATACCTTAATCAAAGTACGTCTACATGTAACCTTTTACTAGATAATCCTCTGTATTTTGTTTCGGTTTAATAATTACGTTCGTCAAGTTACTCCAATTTCACTAGCTTTATTTGAAAACCAAATGTTTTGTCATAAAAAAGTGTTTGCCTAATGACGTAACTATTTTACATGTCCACCGTCAGGTTGTCGGAACATTACAAAACGTTATATTAAAGCATTTTGTAAACAAAATCGTTGTATAACGTGAACATTACTTCCGGATGTTTTCAATGCAAACAAGGAATAACGACTTTTTGGATAAAACCAATTGTGTTCCCGTATTTATCCACTTAAAATTCGGCTTAGAACCTTCTGCCTCCTTAAAAGATTTGCCTTTTGTAGGATCTATTTGATTTCCTTTGTCTTTGTAGAAATGTATACTTGCTTAGGTTTGTCTCGTGGTTCTGGTTTAACTCTTTCAAAACACAAAATAGATAGATTACGTACATTAGATATTTTTGATAATAGCACGTTGTCAATAGAAAACCTAGATATCAGTGTTAGAGGTGTTAAGATGGCAAATAGTCCTATTTGCACCAAATGAGCAGCAATGTTTCAGTCATGTGCAGTACACCTTCTCTGATAATTCAGATGGATGGGTTACTTGCATCCTTAAATAATCGCACTATCTGTGTCTAACAATAATGCATATTTTCTGAAAATTGCTACTCAGGTAGGACGGATGGAAGCATATAGGTACTTAGAACACATATTCCTGTGAGTTTGCCTAAAAAAAACATTACAACAGTATTTTTGTTGCTTATTGTTAATCTAAAATTACTGGCTCTCAAGGTCAGCTGCTAAACACACGGTCAGGTGCTTGACGTCAGATTTTCTACTTGAGTGTAGTAGCTAGCCCGGCGGGCATTCACAAAATCCTACCACTATATTGTTGTGAAGCTGAAGCCCACAGTGGGATTCAAACCATAGAGTTACTGCATGGCAGACCATAGCTGCATTTTCATAGGTTGTCCTTACTACCTGCAAATACAGATAAATCAAATACAGTAAAATTAGGTGTTTTCTAGGCACGCATGTTTTATCTCAACGACGTCGCTTTTTAGCAAATGAGACTGAAGTATTTTTTTTATTCACTTATGTACATAATACACTAGCTTTCCGGCCGCGGCTCCGCCCGCGCATTTTCGGTTATCTTGCCAAAACATTAACACGTTTTTTGCGCAGTTGGGTAAAAACTATCCTCTGTCCTTTCCCGGGTCTCAAACTATTTCCATACCAAATTTTATCCAAATCGGGCCAGTAGTTTTTAAGTTTATTCGTTGCTTACAAAAATACAAATCTTTCCTCTTTATAACATTAGTATAGATATTTGTATAATATCTATTAAAATGAATTATTTACATGTTAGTAAAGGTCCTTTGGAAACCCTGAAAAGGTTTTTAATAGTACTAAGTCGACTGTTAGTTAATAACCTAAATATAATAATTTAAATTTAAATAGTGTTGTGAGTGAAAATGACAATAATAGTATCGCCTTGCCGAAAAAACGTACTAGAAAGAGGGTAGACCGGTTCGTCTGCTCTTAGTGCCTACCATCCACTCGCATAGACTTCAGTTTACTCGTGATCATGGCGCTTGCAACAGTGCCGAAATATCGGGGGCTCAAAATTAATCAAACACACGGTAAATATCCCGTTGGTAATAATAATTATAATTTTAATGACCGTGACAGTTAAAAAACTCAAACCTAAATATAATATTTGACTGATAGATATGATATTACGAAACAAACACAACCGGTTAGTCGTCGACTCGTCGTTCAAACGTAGGTGTAAAATAACATTATAATGTTTATTTCATATAAAAACAGGTGTTCAACCAAAGCAAACGAGTTTGTTTACCGCCTTCGTGGGTAGACAACAGCTCGAACGACGCTTAATTCTTGCTAACTAGGTGTTTCGAGACTTTGTTAATGGCTGGCGAGCTTTTTGTTTGTTTTTTAAGTCTGTTTGGAGTTATTTTGCTGCAAAGTTTGATTTTAGAACGCGGTTCTCAGCAAAAATTACTTGCGAAGTTGCTACTTTAAAATAATCATTCAATTTAATATGGGAAATGTGTTCCGAAGTTAAAATATTTAATTAATATTTATGAAAATATTTTTACCGTAATATGAACTAACAATTACATACCGGTATCCACCCTTCATGATATGAGTAAAGTTTTTGAGAAGGTTATGCTGACTTAACCAACTTTTGTTACAATTTTATGAGCATAATATATTACACGAAAATCAGTTCAGTTTCACCAAAAGCAGATCAACAATCGACGCAGGTGTAAAATTATGGCAAATTAATATACTTGATGCCTGGGAGATCGCTTTATGCCATTGGCGTATTTTGTTGTCTTTCCAATAAAGTCTTTCTTAGGTTCATTGTGTGAATTTTATGATTATAAGATATGATAGTTCTCACAGAACGAAAGCCGCTTGAAAAACAGATTTTAATGCGTATTATGAAATTGGTGATTATTTAGAAGATATAAATGCTTGGGATATTTCACCTCTGCCAAACCACAGTAAATAAATATTTTAATAATCTTATAATAGACTTACAAATTGTGAAAATGTACAGATACATAAAAATAATGACTCTGAGTTGCTCTTGCCCGTTCTTCTCGAAGTGACTCAGTATACCATTTTTCCTGAACTAGACAGAAGAATATTTTAATCAAATTTTTTTTTTATAATTGACTTTGATAAGACCGTTATAGACGCCAAAATTGAATAAATGAGTCACCCCGTGACCACGATCACGGCAAAGTGTTTGAAACGTCGCCGCGTTGGGACAAAAACAATGATAAATATACGCGATTTAAAACTTTTAAAGTTGTTTAATTACTAAATGATTTTGAATTTAAATAATGTATACATAAATAATTCATCTTCCTTAATTGCCTTGTACTCAATTTAATTATATTTGATACATTAAGAATAAAATGTTTTTTCTCACATTTTGTAATTAGGAAATTGGAAAATATAAAAAAATATCCGGCTATCTTTCTTAAAGCCCGCAGTTCGTGAGTTCAGTGTATCTGTCATTGTATATGGCGTGCGCTGCATTGGTCCTTATTTAAATAGTAGTTTGTTTCATTTTACTATTCGTTGTTAATTTAGTAGCTGATAAGTCATAAATTAAATATATAATAGGATTTCTCCTAGTATATGGATTCGTCGTACATAAACTTAATATTTATACATATATATTTAAAGCCATGCCTGTTTCCGGGAAGGGTTGACAGAGACCACGGATTTCTATCGCAGCAATCGTAGCATATCTATGTTGTTTACTTCGTTCTTTTAATTTCACACACTCTGATGCGGATATTTTCAGAACGTCTCCAATCTGGTTGGAATACGTTCGCCGAAGTCATCTTATTCCGACTGATCTATTCACGCCGGCTTTGCGTACTTGCATTTTAATTAATTTTCGCCCATATTGACCGCATGTAGGTACAAACTATCTCAGCATACCTTTCTTAACGATCTTTTCTACATATTCTTTTACACTCATCGGCTATATATTATAATTTAAGCCGGAAAAAAACACTCACGTTGGGGATCGAATACGTCGACACGGGTTTCGAGCATATCAGACGCTCATCATCAGGGCGAGTGTGCAGCTGCGTCTGCAAGCTCGCGACGGGCACTCGAACTACGAATTTGTATTGTGTAAAATAGTGCAATATTTGCGTAGAAACCATCACGCGTTTTATTGATTCGAAGCATGTCTACGAAACGTCTATGCGATTACGGATGTAGCCGCCTGCTAGAAATGTCGACAATCGACGCTACGAGTTTCTACGTCGTAGTGTATAGACGTAGCCGATGTCTACGTCGTAGAGCAAGCAAACTTAGACAAAGCCTGTGTAGGTTTGTTTGCACAATAGGGAACTGAATCCAAACACTTGAATACGAGAAGCAGGATGGGATATGATAGTTGTTTGGTCAGTTGTTGTTGTGGTATGAGAATCCTAGACGGATTTGGTGATGTTATTGAAATAGATTTGATGTATTTGTTTTGCTACTCAGAGCTTCTGTCGAGAAAAACAACTTAGTGCCTGTTAAAGCTGGTTTTATTTTCTGAAACAGTCCTATGTTACTTGCCATATAAAATAGACCAGCCATGACTGATAAAAACACTACTATCGACGAAAAATATTAATAACTTTATATGAACACTAATTATAAAAATATAATCAGGTTTATCAACATGTTTTTTGTAATAAGAGCTTTCACATTAGCGCCATATCTCTCTCATTATTTACCGATAACAATACATCGTGTATTAGTACCATAGTTGTTATCGCATCCTCTTGTGTACTTGTAGCCTGCGTCTCATTTAGTTTATATAAACTGCGCGTTACTTGGCCCGGGTCAGTTGTTGAAGTTCGGTGTAGCGGGGACCGTTTATCGAGCGTTGTTTTAATCGCAACGTGAAAGCTAAGAATTGTGTTTTATGTACTATATATAATAGGTGAGTTCTTGTTCTCTATAGATTTAATGCTCGTGTTAAAACTATATTAGTTCTTTTTCTCTCAAAATCTCTAAATAGTATCATGATAAAATTACATGCAATAATTGGTCCAGTAGCAACTCATTACATGAATGACTGAACAAGTGCGTGTCGGACATATAATAGAGTTCCGTAGAAATGGTCGTCGTGTTTTGGTAAACCAGCCCTTAATTTCAAAAAAAATAATTTGTATTTGTTGTTTTTTTTGTCCCTCTTGACAAAACAGCTTGTTACTCAAGGGCTATGTTTTAGATCTCGAGCGGAGTGATTCAAACTTGCTCAATACGAAAACAGATTTAGTTACATATTGAAAAGTTGATATTTGATAATGTAGCGATTATGGAAATTACTCAGACTCTCAACGTCTCTTAAATAATTAAAATAATTTGATACTGAATTAACGAGTTAGTTGCCTATTGTTGATCTGGACACTGTACATATGTTTTTTGTAGATGACAACAGCCGGAATTATGACAGAGACTTGTCGACAAACAAAGCTCAAGCTTTCTGTAGTTTTTAATTATTGAGAATCTTAAAAGATTTTTCAGTATGTATGTACCTATATTTTCATTCACTCTTCTGTCGATGTCGACAGCAAAACATAAGGAGACCGCTTTTTAAAAACAAACAATTTAAATATCGAACGAGCAAATCGCTTTCGTCGTTTGACGTTTTAATATACTTAGTTGGTAAAAAGTTCGTTTAGTACGTTATCATAGGGCTTTCACACTGTTTATTTTGTAGATATTCATCTAGTTACAATATTAAGTAGATCGGTTTTTAATAAGTTAGTTAGATCTGTTTTTCACAAAAATGAGGTTATTGTTAGGATGAAAGCACATTGGTTCTGCTTGTGGAGGCCATGGCCAGCTTGAATTGACACTTGATCACCTTTGATGGTAAAAGTTTTCATAAACATTTTGGAGTTCTAAATATCTAATACCTTCTAATTGATCAGCGCAATACAATTAAATACAACACTACATTATAGCACAGCTCAGTCCATAGGGCTTTATATATCTATATATATACATAATCTGATTCTTTCGAGGAGGTGTTATGTAAAATAATTTATTCGTTGTGATTAGTTGAAGTAATACCTCGCTAGTTCTGCTAACTAAAATAAGTGGTACCCTAGTAAACCTCAACACCTAATATCAACATACATTCTGTTTCAAAAGAAAGTAAACGATAACAAAAAAGTAAAAAACATAAATCCGAACTAAGGGCAGCACCCCAGACGCCGTTATAACGAAGTTAAGTAACCCGATGCTCGTTCAGCGGAAACTTTGCTCTAAAGAAATAAAATTAAAGCATTTTTATCCAAACTGATTTAATCCAGAGTTTTCAAGCTTTTGTAACATTATCCCGGGGACTGAGGGGGAGAATAATTCCACTAATGTCCCGATTGGGAACCCGAGACGATCTTTCTTAACATTTTTCGATAGCGATTTTTTTACTGAATTGGCCCGAATTTTTGTGTACACTCGAATAATTCATCAAAGCTACTTATCTTAATTTCGGTTATATACGATTTTTTATAATGATACTACTATATTTCAGGCCATTGAAGATTTATTGTGACACTGTGCAGTCTACTTGTACATAAAGATCATCAGGCGCTGAATCCTAATTCGATAACATAATAATTCTGAATATAAAATACTCGTAGTATATTTATGACGCGTGTGGAAAGTTAATAATTCCAGCCGAGGCTACAGTGCTGTAATTCATGAAGGTTCACAACAGTTTTACAATATGATATAATAATTAAAGCCGATATTATAATATTTAATGGAGCACGATTGCCATATGACCTATTTATACATGTGATACCTTCAAATTACCTTTTCAACTCGATGTTTAAATTTTACATATTATTATGGGCAAATCAAAAATACGCTTGCCTATGGTACAAAATATTACCAATAACAAAATATTATATAACAATAATATTATATATAACAATATTGATTGAGTCGTATTTTAATTCCAAAAGTAAGTTATTCCAAGATTTGTTTTTTTAGGCCCGGTTTTTCAATCATCAGATAAAAATATCTGACTGATAAAATGTTAACTGACTAAATTGAAATAAATACGAGGACGTTCATTATGATTTTCTATGAAAAAAAGTAAACTTTTCGGTGTGAAGCTGCTGGAAGTAGGTATGTTAAATTTAAACCTTAAAGTAAAGAGAACTTGTGCAAAAAATCTGCACTTGAATATAGATGTATTTTACAGAGTGCAATCTAAATTTTATAATTACGAATAAATTTAATTAACTACATCGGAAACAGCCTATAGAACTTTAATATGATATAATAAATACAAGATAGTGCTTAACAAGCTCGCAACTACATTTTAACCAGTTGAAATCAGTTTAACCATATTCCAATATCTAAATTTGATAACCACATTTCGATAAAACAGGCCAAGGTTGAGCGAATTATTTAATTAAATGTACAGTTCAACATCTATAATAATCATCGGTGGGTACTATTGACCACAACAGCAATGCTTTTAATGAATATACGATAAACTACACCTACCTACTGTATATAAGTAGGTATAGTATAATTTGTACAGACATGCCATACGATACGAATTAAGATTCAACATGTTTTGGTTAATATGAAACATATTTTAACCAATTATCAAAAAAGGTTCTCGAGTTTCTTTTTTTAGAACTTTTAATGTTTGACATTATTTTTAATTATGATAGTTGTTTTGAACAAAAAGTTATAGCTGAAGTGGTGGATAACAGGCATCAGGTCGACGTAGTATATACAGGCAGTAAAGCTTTTGACCGTATTGATCATAGCACCTTGTTACATAAGCTAAATCGGTAGGGATTCGCGGTGTTTTGCTAATGTGTGGAATGTAAAAATTGAGTGTAATTTTAAAAACTGCTCTTTAAATTGATAAAGCTTAAATGGAACCTACTTAGAGGTATATCTAATATATATAATATATCCATGAGTATATACAACCGAATTGGTTTCTTAGAACACAACATATTCAAAGATACAATGTATAAATAAAAACAAATACTGTAGAAAAACCAGAAGCATAGATATAAGACACAAGGACATATTGTGTGCACAAATTCACTAAGTTTAAAATCTGGCGTATAAAATATGAAGAAACTACGTTTAAGAAAGCGCTATGATACCTACACTCCCGTGAACGTCTCAAAACATATATCAGTTTACTTTAACACAGAAAAAGGCGCTGGGCACTAGCCTGCTGCCATCCGTTTATATAAATAATTACATTTGAAATGAATTATTAATAAAGCAGATATTAGTTATCATCTATTCAGAGTCCCTCCATATCGCGCGCTACTCCGCAGCGATAGATGATTTTGAACCTAAGCAATTATTTTATGCCTTTGTGATATGAAAAACTATTATTAATTTTACAGCGCACTTATAATCAATATCAAGACCGAATACCACTATTCCATACTATATTTTACGTTCTCGTGTCGTATAAACGAACATAATTAGACGTCGCGTCGTTAGAATGTAGCTACGGCATAATTAACTTAATTCAGCCATTAATTGACTTCTATTGGACTTCGTTTCTAATGTATACAAATTAACATAACAACAGATTGTAACGTCAGGAACAGAGCTCAATGTGCTGCTAATTGTTTACTTGAGTAATTAAACGTTGACTCTAAGATTTCTGATATTTAGGCCTAATTTCACCATACCATGTTTGTTTACGCTAAATCAGGCATTAGCTAATGGGTCTTTAAAAATAACAGAGCTGTTAAATCAGTCTACGTTCTATGAAGTTAACTGAATTAATCATCCATTAACAGTTGGTGGGACACTCGGTTCAGTTAACAGTCCGTTAAAAGGATTAACAAGGCGACAAATAAATAACAGAGTATGGTGAAACTAGGCCTAAGTGTATCTATTGTTTTCATCTTATGAGACTCAAGTTTTGGTAAGTTTTACAAAAATATGTTTTACCGAGTTATAGAAAAATAAGTTCTCACGCTTTTAACATGCTTATATTTTTTACGTACACATACGTTTTTATTGGATCATCTAATATTGTTTTTATTTTTGTTGGGTACAGAACATATATGTCCCAAAGTAGTGCCCATTTACAATTCATCAACATCGATCCATTAGTTCGTATGTTACACTAAATTAACTAAACATTTGGAATAAAACCTTTTTATTCAGGTATAGATGTATTAACAAAAAAATGGATGACTTGATGTTTGCAGCCCTTGCAGATGGTGACCAGCATTGTGGGCGATTTATACAATCGATCTTGAAAGCAATAGCCATTACTGAAAAGAGTGGAATAAAATAAAAAAACAGGATTGGACTTCTAGCTCTAAAAATATGTAATAGTTTATGTAAGTCGATCCATGAAAATGTGAGCTCTGTGTGTTTTAAATTAGCCTGGTAGAACTCTTTCATTCTAAAAATGCAGGTCCTTCAAATGTCTTTACCCTTACATGTAACATAGATATAGCCTTTATTTAACAATAAAATACGAACTACGTAAATAAAACACTACAGCTAATACAAAAAAACATTTAGATAACCTATAGGTCATAGCAGACTCACAGCAGTCCAAATGCTTCAGTCCACTCCCAGTTGGCGGCGTGCCCAGCATGCTGGCAGCATTGCCCCGTTGAATTGCAATGCTTATTCGTTGAGCCAAATAGGCGGCAGCAATTTGATCACGCGTCGCATCCGGTCCCCACGGACCCAATGTCTCTACACCAGACGGCTCAAATATATAATACATAGATCACTATAGATACAATATACCCAACCTTGTCAATATCACTGCTTCTTTAGTCATCGTGGTGTGTGTGTGGTCTACGCGAACGTGTTCGAGTTCACAGTTAAATCTCTGCACTCACACACATATAAATAACCACGTTTAGTAGAGGGGCGTGCAATTTTAGACTAAAAAGTCTGTACCAACATTACACTTTTCAGTGTTGTAAGTTGAATCCGTCTTATTCATAAATAAAAGTGTCGTAATGCTTCATATGCTTTATTATGTGGTATCACTACCGGCTAGGTCGGGTCACAAGATCAAGCCTGACCCTACTCGATTGGTATCAACATTCCCTTTCGATACCCGATGGGCATTAATGTTGCCGTCCATTACCTGATCGTTATTTTTAATTGACACGAGCGGGCGCCGAGCTCAGTGGTCCAAGTATCGGCTGCTTGAATATTTTATATTATTTGGACTAACTGTGCAGCGATCTGTGAATATTGGACGTTGCAAACTGGAATTGTGTCCGTTACATCGAACATTTTATTCCTCGATAAGTTGTTTAAGTATGATTAATTTAATAATAATTTATACCTTATGTAAATCACTGCCTAGCGCACCTATAGCCGCCACGTACAATCTTTCAAACCATATTTTACGAGGGTATATTTTAAACTTTAGTCAATGAGTGAAACTTTTTTTATTTAACTGTATAATTTATGGCCTATTACATTACTATCAATTCCAAAATCAATGATTCGGTGATACGAATCAAAAATTCTTTTTCTAATTAATTTATTCCGTTTTGGCGTCTTAAGAGTTCTTAATTATGGAGGTTTCATAGAAGCATGTCAACATTAAAAACCCAGATCAAAAGTACCTTAAAGGACGAGTTTTGCGAGAATGTTTAGTAATAATATATATTTTTAGACTATATTGTCTAAATATAGTCTAAAAATATAATGTCTTGTGTAATATTATTTCAGTAATGAGTAGTTTTACTACCGACTGACGACTGAACTTTATTAATTCGAATTACTCGCTGTATAATAATGTAATATATTATGTTAAAATTAAACAGACGAGTATAAACATGTCAGAATAAATATATCCCTATTATCTATATTAATTGTTAATCTCTGTGTCTATATCAACTCTCCACTAACTTGGTACAGTCTCCAGAGATGTTATCTTTATCAAAGTACAGTACGTAATATAAACACTTTCATAAACAAACATATCTCGGTTTACAAAGGTCGTCTCTGGAGACCAATGAGAGCTAGCGCTGACTCTAATTCCGACCCTCTCGACCAATTAGACTATTCCATCCCTTCTCCTATTGGTGGGTATAACGGCTTTATATCGGCTTTGTTTTTGGGACAAATTCTGTAAAATGTTACTCATTAGGGGGCATTTCCACATCTGAGTCCTTTTGTTAAGCTGAGATTAAATTTTAACTTGACAGGTTTATGAGTTTGAGTAAATTTGAGTGGGTGTTATTTTTGCGAAAATGTTTTAGAGACTTTTAAACAATTCTGTGTTTGGCTCGAGCTTTCAGTAAATAAAATTGAAGTCCTAGTGTGGTGACCGAAAATTAAATTATCTGTTTTATTTGAATAATATTATAATTGCAGCACTAAGCTGCAATTTTTATTAAGGTTTTGGAATTAATTAATAATTGGACCACAAGCTCAATTTTTAATGGTGTTTTGCAATACATGAACAGATAACAATAAAAGGAAACTCAAAAACTTTATTAGCTGGAGATCTATAACAACTACCGTATAGAGCTTAGTGCCATGAAAACTTCGAATTTAATACACGAGCACAATATTATTATTTTTCCAGTACTCGGTGGCCCGACTTCTAAATTATTTTTCTTCAGTGTTGTAATAAAGTATGTGGCAAAAAAATGACTTTTGCAATAAGGAACCACCTAGCAAAAGTTATTTTGTGTTGACACATACTTCTTCCCAATTATCCTATTCATATCCTATTTATTTTTAGGCTTATGTGGGAGAAAATGGAACTCTATGACTAAGCTTACGCTGTCCGTACATTCATTTGGATTTCTCTAAGGGTGTGCATCTGTATATTTTAAATATCTTCAGTATAGGTATGTGTTATTATGGCGCATATTCAATATATAAAATAAACATTACATGAAAAGGCGGTATCTAAACACGACACAATATTTCAACAATTTTTTAAAAGTTTATTCTGTTATAAAATTGGTAATAAAAAGAAAACTTGAAATTATCAAAAAAAAAAACCGACTAAGTGCAAGATGGTCTAAAGACACAAACCACGAACATATTGTGTGATGTTGTGGAACTCTCTATGTGCGTTTCCGACTTGCACTTAGTCAGTTTCATATTTGTTTATGATCTCAAATTCACATTTTTTGTTTTCTTCAAGCTCATAACTAATTCGCGTATACAAACGATATAAAAATGAAGTGCAGCGCATTTTATTACGAACGATGCAGTTAATACAGAATTGCGGGCAACACCGAGCAATTGCAAGCAATAGTCGGCAACAGCTACAGTTGAGAGCTGGCTAGCGGCCAGGGGCAGCGTGTCGATGTATCTTTCATGAGATTTATTGGTAAAATACAGCTGGCAGAGTTGGAATACACCTAGTGGGGCAGTAAAGCTTCCGGCTGAAAGTTAACACGAGTAACGGCTAGGTACGTAACAAGCTACACGTTTATTGCTAGTAATCTACGTTTTCTAAAATATTTTATGTAAGAATGTGGAAAAAACGTGGCGTCATAAAAGTTCATGAAATAAGAAGTAAAAATGAAGTTTTGTAATTACCCCTAAATCCACTCGTGGTGTGAGCCGGGCGGTGCACAGATGTTTTTTCTATGTTTTTTTTTTTAAATTTAAAATAATTTTGGCATGTAACGATTATTCGTAACTATTATTTCTTTACTACCTATTGTATTCATGATCATCGATGAGCATGTACACACCACCCTAATATGTAGGTACATAATGATAATACGTTCATAACTTTAAAAAAATCAACGCGTAAAAGGTCAAATAATACTTTTCTATTTAACCTTTAAATAGATAAAACGTAACATAGGTACTTTTAAAATCAAAAGCTTCGTTAAGAATTCCGTACTTAAATAAAGTGACGGCGGTTCCCAAAGCCGCAGGCACTCACAGAGAACTCCACTTTTATTCAACTTCCAACTTTTTCATGCCCGTATTTTTTTTGACGTGACCTGATCTACCCTTTTCTAGAAAGTCATCATTTAACAACGTTGGGTCAATAAGTTTTAAACCTATTGCACTTGTTATGAATTCTTATTACAACCTGAACAGTAAATTAAAATTAAATTATATACAGTCGTCAGCTTGTTGGGCACTAACTTGCTGACGGCGCCGCCGCGCCGGCGGTAAATGTTTATTTATAGTTCGTAATTAGATATGTAAAATTTATTTTAGTTGTGTTTGTATATGTAATTAATTGAAAATTTAAGTTATCATCTACCTATGGATGTTGTGAGTTATATTTGTTCACGATATAATTGAACAAAAAATTTTTTACCTTAAGGTGGAAATTCATGTCTATGTCTAGAAATTAAACATATTAACATTTTTATGGCACTTATAGCTAAGTTTGGGAACCATTCTACTCGTACATAATTATGATATTCACGAGTCTAAAATAATATTGCACGTATTATCTTGAAAAGTATTTGAACACCAGCACATTTAAACAAATATTGTAATAATTTTATTATATGGTAGGTATGTACTTATTAAATGTTATATACTAACCGGCTCATTAAATGTTATATAAACTTATTAAATGTTATATTATATACTTATTAAATGTTATATACTAAACACTCACGTTGGGGATCGAGTGTCAGTGCCCATCGGGAGCTTACAGACGCAGCTGTACACTCGCCCTGATGATGAGCATCTGATATGCTCGAAACCCGGTTAGTATATACTGTATGACATATAATAATGTGTGAAACTCACGATAATTTCATTTAAAAATAGTAAGTACTTATGTAACACATTGTTAAAAGACGTTTAAACGAATAGCCTCGAGTATCGAACGTGGCAGTACAATGTAGAATATTTCAATATTAAAGTTTGTAATTGACCTTCATAAGAGCGTCGTAGACGCCTAAATTTAATAAATGATTTTGACTTTGACGTGACACATGATTTCATAAATTACGCTAAAAAAGTGAAAAACATTTAAAATGTTGTTTACCCTTAACTAAGAAATGCAATCAATTAAATAAATATATTTATTAGATATTGTAACAAATACTCTTAGAATGCCGTGTGATCAAATATTATAGTTAAACGATATAACAAAAAAAACAAAAATGTTTAAATATTGAATTTCCCGCCGTAGTCGTCATCAATCGCATTATATTTAAATTGAAAATAATAAATGCATTTGATATTAAATAAAATATGCCACTATTTATGCTACATAATTATATTTATTATTTCATTTATGCTATATAATAAATGTCAAAACAAAAGTGATGCAATCACGTTATTTTCTATATAATTCATACTTTTGTAGAATCAAAAACGTCAAGGTTTTTATCAACAAAACCTTTAATTCATCCGCAAACACGCTTCAGTTTGGATGCGCCTCCATAGTAGAAGCAGTGTAGCGACGACAACGGTTTGACTAGTATGGAGATATTCGATTACTAGTTCGAGATAGGTGGACATTTATTGTAATATCTATTTATCTATTTTTTTTACATCTAAAACATATAACTTAAATTATTACTTCGCCTTGGTCTGATGTTAACCTATTATTGCATTGTAAATATATGTATTTAAAGATTTAGGAATTACTTTGTGGAATTCGTTTTAGAAAACAAGTATATCTGAAAACATTCAATAAACAATTATGAAAATATTAAAAAGATATAAAAAAAAACTAAGTGCACACGGTATCGGTACGGGTTCTCAACGGATACGCGTGAGTACCATGTTAGAAAACTTCATTCCTAGCGTTCTTAGCTGTGTCTTTCAATGACACAACGCAAAACTCCCGAAACTTCTATCTTAACAAGTTATATGCAAGGTATGCTTTATACAAAAAATGCTACTGTATCTAACAAGTTACGGTTGCTCTGTAAATCTTATCTTATGAATACCAATATGGAACCTAAAACAAATTGAGTCTCTAAAATACGTTCAATTCAGCCCTAGGCAGAGACAAAGGTTGAAATCTAGAGACATAATACCTTCGGAATATGTGCGGTTGGTCTGACAGAACTTATTTGAATTGTAAATAGTGTACCTATTTCACTTTTATTTATTATTTGCGTTTAGTGAAGAACATAGCTCAGATGAAGATAGTTTTGCGTAAGCACGTAACCGCGAGTAACTCATAAAATACGCGCAGCAATCTCTATGATGTATAACTTTAATTAACTTATGAAGTATATGCTTGGTGGATTATTGTCTTGGAGTTTCATTATAACACGCACATACCCTTTCAAACGTATAAATTGTACATAAATATTTTTCACTTGTAGGTACTTTATTTAATTAAGTACATATTAATATAATTTATGTTTAATATGTTAACGTGTTAATAAACTTCTCTTAAAAAATGCTTCGTATGTACATAATTTTGGTCTATCTCTTTATTAAAATACTTATTACAATAAACTATCAAAAATATGATACTTATAAATGAATTTCCGTACATCGCCGGTGCATTTTTGTCCTAAATAAAGAAACGTGCCGGCTGTATATGGATTTGGTTTCTGTGTACGTAAGTACGATACTACGCGTGCATTTATTTAAAAGTAAAGACAATATCACCGCTCGCGTTTGAGCAAACAATATAACTGCTCGTTGATACAGCGACGTTAATTATCGCTTAGAATTTCGAGGTCCTAGTGAAATGTAGATCTGTGCCTGCCCCTTACAATGATAAAGTCTATTTTAAGGTTCCGTGCCCAAAGGGTAAAAACGGGACCCTATATTACTGAGACTTATAGGCTTATAGGCACCAGGCTGTATCTCAAGAACGGTGAGAGCTAGACAGTTGAAATTTTCACAGATGATGTATTTCTGTTGCCGCTATAACAATAAATACAAAAAATTGGCCAAGTGCGAGTCGGACTCGCGCACGTTAAAACCAGGCATAAAAATGAAAAATCGCAAAAAATAATGACTACCTTGCAATGTATTATAATTTGTAGACCGTACGAAGGCCTCGGACATAGTATAACGACTATCATCGGGACCGACGCGACGGCTGGCATGCCTCCCAAAGCATGTGGCATCCTTATTGGTAAATGTCACTAGCAGTCCCCCATCCAAGCAGTTACTGCAGATAATAGTTATTTGTTGTACAAGAGTGCAAAGTTGCTTTTTAACCGCGTGTTCAATTTTGATGACCGAGCAAGCGAAGGATCGCAAAATTGAATCACGAGCGCAGCGAGTGATTCAAAATTAGAATCCTGAGCGTTAGCGAGGGAATCAAAAGAGCACGAGGTGAAAAATCTTTGCACTCGAGTGCAACACGTAACTTTTCATTCCACCTCAGCGAGGAAATGACTAAATGCAAAAAAAAAACGTTTACAATCACAAGATAGGTACACTTTTATTTCGGTTTAGGTATGTCAATTCTGTTGGCGTCAAACAAACTTCCTCGTCGCTAGAATCACTCATTTTAGTTTTTTCACTTGTTTTCAAGTTTCTTGTTTTTAATATAAGGTTTAACAATGACGTGAAAAAATGCCGCGTAATGAACCGCGTACAAAGCAAATTGAAAAAAAAACACCAAGAAGGTTCCGAGTCTGAGTTTTAAACAAATTAAAAAAAAGTTGTATGATATATTCGGCACCATAGAGGTAGCAGTAAATAGGTTTAATATTTTTTTTAATTCACAAACTTAGTGCACACGATGTTCTAAATTCAATTTACTTTATCCTCTAGAGAATAAAAACGGCTTTTCCACTCAGATATTGAAGATTAAAAATACTCTTTCCGAGATGGTGGGATGAAAAATTATTTAATCGGTAATAAAGAGAAGTTACTAGCGCTAAACTATCGCTACTAGAGCGTTTCGAATTAAGACTCATTAAATTTTCACCATCTGATACTACAATTATGAAAAAATAGGTTACTATACCATCATGTTTTTGACTAAATGTTGCTTTAATCACCATCAAAATAGAAAATAAATTGCTATCTAAGTGACTTATGTTGTTTTGGACGTTTGGGCCCTTCAAGCGAGTTAAGATCAAAACAAAATCAAAATTTTAAGTGTATTACAATTTTATTTTAATACAAATCCGAGACCAAATAAGTTCATAATACAATAAACAGTTTAAACTCAATAAATGTCAAAATATTCTAAAACTAATAAAATAACCTTCCCCTGACCGTTCCCGGTGCAAAAGTGCCCATCACACTCGCCGCATTCCCACGCTGAATCGCGATGGCCATCCTCTGCACCAGGAACGAACAGGAGCGGGAGTCACCTGTACTTTCTATTAGTCTATGCCCTACTTCTTTTATAAATTCTTTAGCTTCAATGCTCCAACAACCCAGGGTCTCCATAGCAATCGGCACAAAGTAGTAAAGCGAAATCAAAATTAAAAATATCGAATTTTTAAAACCAATATTGTAACAAGATAACTATTCCGTACTATATAGCTGCATGCCATAATTGTGTATAATTGTAATTTGATTACATACAAAGTTGAAACCCTCCAATTATTCATGAATAATTGAATTTCATAATAGGAAACTATTACACGTAACAGTAGCGATATTGTATTGTATACCGAGCTTTGTCGGTTTTTGCTATAATTAATGTAGAATATTACCGAAGTTACAGTCAATTGAGACGTTTATGACTCGCTTACGAATATACATAACATGAAGATAGGGTATTTTGCGAATGCTCGCCTGGGTAGCTCTCCAGTAGGAACTCTTTCGACAGGTCCCTAGTGGAGTTTTCTAGCAGTTGTGCTTAATTACGTACTTTCTAGGTTAATAGTGTTTAACCATCCTCGACCACACTTACCAACAGGTGAGAACGTGAATAAATTAAAAGCTAAAAAAATAACGTAATTGAGCACACATTATTTCAATTACATTTGTAAATAAAATATTGAGAGACGTCAAAGTTGAGAGTTGAACTTTATTTTGACAGGAAAACACGCATCTGTAGCCATTTATACAGTGCATGAATGAAAGTGCTGACACCGATGAAGGTTTTCTGTATGAATCAAAAAGGAAATAAAATTGCTGTCGCTAGTGGACACAAGTATATCGGCTAAGAGGGCATTTCATGTACATAACTCAGTTTCAGAAATAACTAAGCTCTCTATAAATAATTGCCCACAATAATTATCCACAAATTTGAGACTGAAAGCCACTTTGATCTAATATGACAACCACGGAAGGTTGTTATCGTCTAACTAATGATTATGAAGTGGTGAGCTGCCGCGAGGAGGGGATCGGGTTACGGGGCAATGGGCGCGGGGGAGGGAGGATGGAGATCTAGTTACGCAAATAATAGACGACTGGCTCTATGATTAGTGTATTTGTGAATCAGCGTCGTCCATTGTGTAGTTTTGTGTGTTGCTGATTTTAATTTTCCGGGGTTTGTTTTAGTGTTATTATATTTAAATTGTTGTGTATTTTAAATTAGCTAAGTGCGTTTTATTTTATAATCATTTGAAACATGGAGCATAAATTCAGCGTACATAAAATATATTGACTGCCTTGTTGACTGAGAGACTTTAAGCGCTAGTTTGTAATTATGATTACATATGGGGTTTGTGGTTCAGTCCCCAGGTCAGGGATTACGACGTTGTCAAATAGAATTTTAATAGGTGATGATCTGTAATCTTTGGGGCTAATAATTTGACTAGGGGGGAAATCCCTACTGTGCAATATAACTGTATCTTCTACTATTTTAGTTATGGCACCTGTGGTCTTGCCATACTACAATACGAGTATAATGGCATTTAATTTCATTGCTTTCATCTCTAACAAATTTAAAATACATTTCACTAACATAATTTTAAAAGATGTAAGTAGTATGTAGGAACTAAATAACTTAATTCTGTATACAATAAATAAAGACAAAAAACACATTAAATTTTTGATGTTTAATATTTTGATGCTAAAAAGAAAAGAAAAAAATTCCAATCAACACTTTGAACTTTTAGTAAGATTTTGATGCCTAATAGGAATTATTTTGCCGCAGCGAAATAAGCCGTCTACAGCAATTAAAATGTCCATTTCTCAAAAGCTTGTTTATACGGACTAATCTATCAAAGGGAATGGACACGTGTCGCTCTGACTGATATGTGCCGTGCCGACGTCAGAACTCGGGCTCGATGCTTGTTAACACGTATAGTGTTGTACTGCAAACATCGCGATAGAGCTGCTAGTTTCAAATAAAAGCCGGAGGCTAACTAATAACAATTTTGCACTTTGACTAATAAAGAGTGGGAAAATTAAGATTATTAATGTTTTGTATTATAATACACAAATAATGAATGTATGTTTCTTTCTGCTAAACTAAATCACCTTGTATAAAATATAATATTAAGAAATACTCTTTGAAATCACAATAGTTAGATAACCGCTGGGTTGGCGTGTACCATCGTCTCCATCAGGTGAGATAGCGGTCAAACGAAGGCCTATAAAACGTAAAAAACTATTAATTAGTAGCTAAGCACAGTTTAGGCCGTTGCAAACCAAACACCTAAGGGCATCAAACACATAATTCACGCAGCTGTCTTGAGTACTCTTCCCATTCATGGTTATGCCGTTCCACCGTCGACTACAACATCTCTTAACATCAGGTGTGATTGTGGTCTAAGACTAATAAAAAAAAACGCAAGATGATGTACAACTAGATTTTCGTGGCCAAGCTGTGATTACTTTCCAAGATCAATTATATAGTCTACACAGGAACTTACGAGAAACTTCTCGGTCAATAGGGTTTAAATGTATTGTATGCTGTCTCTTCTGCTCTATTCCGTTCTATCTATTCTATTCTTATTACTAGCTGAAAAACATATGCAACTACTTAGTTTTATCAAATCTATAAGGCTGTTTCGGAGGTCAAAAATAAACAGACTTTTACTTGCGTGTTTCTATAAGTGTCATATTCTACTTTGTCTACAAAATGTTTATATTTTTTATGCGTGTAATAACATTTCGTAGACAATGATAGTAGATAGTGCGTAGGCCGTAGTACGTTCGTAGCAATTTCGTAACGATTGGCTACGAATATGCTACGAAGCCCATCAACTAGAAACTGTTTATACGAACTCAACATGTTACCAAACACTTTATTTGAACTTGGAGCATATACTCGTAAAAGGCTTACAATTCCGGAACTAGGAAGGGTGGCTACCGTATGTACTGCAATAGATGTCTCGTCATATTTTATATAAAAAAACTTATCAAAGTTATCAAAATGTTAGTGGTGGATACAACCGCATATGAATTTCAAATCAAATGATTTAATTACGAAATATATTTTGATAGAATTATACTATTATCCGTCATGACCACATAGATCAAGATTTGGGAAACATTGACTATATAAAATGCTGCTAGGAAGCAAACATTGAGAAATCGTACCTCGGATTTCTCAATGCTTTGTAGCAGCATTTTCGTATACAAAACAATCGTTTTGTATACCAAAACAATATTTTAAAGAACTCGTAGCGGCTAAGCTCCGACTAGCCTAGTCGTAGAAACAACCTAGCTGTTGTTCATTTGGATGGGTGACCGCTATTTTAATTTATTGCTGACTGCGCTTCCGTCCTTTGGCGAAAGGCACATTACGTAAGCTCAGTTGTTGTCATATTATGGTAGTTGTTATTGCATAGTGGTAGGGCACTTTGCACATGCAAGATTGGCTTGATAGCATCCTCAAGTAAAAAATCTGTCCCCAAAGAATTAACGATTTGTTCAGCTGTCGTTGAGAGCTAGTAATTTTATGTTAGCCTGAACAACATCTCAGTGCGCATCATCACTTACCATCAGGTGATATAGTGGTCAAAGACTAGCCTTATCAAAAATAAATAAAAAAAAATTTAAAAAAAAAACGAAAAACAAAAGTATTTAATCTATTGAGGTGTCTGCGATCCAACGATAAACTGGTAAACGATATAAAATAGCCATCGACATTCCTTATTAAGAACGCAAGAGCCAGATGATAACATCCTTTTCCAACGACGATTTTTACAAACTTTACTTTCAGTAGACAAAAACACTTCATAATAACATTTCCTCCGCTAACATTATTACTATGTGAGACGATACAGCGTTTCTAAACAACGGATGCGGCATGATCGATCAATCGGGCGACATGTGTCGTGGGACTGTCCAATATCCCGACGGGGACCGGCGCCGCCACAATGTCATGTATTGATACATGTCGACATTGTGACAGCCTATATGATCATGATGCAAATCATAGGTCTTCAGCTATAACGTAGTTGATACTGGTGTACTAATTATACTGATTTATATACACACATTCTTCGTATACCATTTAACAAATAAAATGGTGAGCTATAAAGTACCTTCAGTTGTCTGAAGCTGTAATGTCCTTTAAATAAGGTCAGCGGAATAGGAGTTAAACAACCGTAATACCAAATAAAATTAACCAAAAAATGGAACCGACTTCAACACTCAAAACTGTTAAATAACTTGAAGTCAGTTCCATTTTTTCACAAAAAATAATCACTCGTTTTAGTGATCCTTACGGGATAGATTTCATTCATTGTCAACGACTATATTATCAAGATAGAAAAATATTTTCTACTGACTACTATGACCGCAAAAACGGCTTGACCGATTTTGATGAAACTTAAATCGGACTTAACGACAAGCATCAGTTTTCAAATAAAAAAAAGAATTATCAAAATCGGTTCACCCAGTCAAAAGTTCTGAGGTAAAACACAAAAAAAAAACAGACCAATTGAGAACCTCCTCCTTTGTTTGAAAAGTTTTTTTTTTATACTTGATTTACCTTTGACGCTATCTCACCTGATGGTAAGTGATAATGTGGTCGACGATTTTGTTTAGGCTAACCTAGACTTACTGGCTCTCAAGGACAGCTGCTGGAACACACCGTTAGGTGTTGGCGACAGATTTTCTACTTGAGGTTTGTAGTTTCGGTTAAAAAGACAAAACTTTAAGGGAAACAAATTCTTAGATATGATATTTACTGTGAACTTGAAGCTGTAGTATATATATGTAAGATAACAATCCAAAATGAAATTGTGATATTAGAAAAATAACTAAATTTTAACCTGTTCAACTACTTTTGTCGTATACATACGCTTTGCCCGCGCGTACCCTCTCTAATTTGAATCTAGCTCGGGATAATGAATTATTCAAAGAGCAGCAGAACTGAGCAGTCCTCTGCACACAGTTTAATGCATTCTATTCGTTTAGTATAACTTAAATGCTTTAGTTTATTTTAACTTAAAATTCTCGTGGATGGTACAAAAGCAACCAAGGCTCAGCTGGGCTTATATTACTTTGTTGGTTTTGTAAGTAAAAAAGAAAAGAAAAAGAACACTGGAGAAATAATCGTTTCCATTCACCTCTTTTGTGTGTGCGGATTCGAATTCACTTTCCCCTTCAACTTTTCACACTCACCTTGCATATCTGCTTTGTCAATATCCTTTCATCTAACTTTGAAACACGTCCAGAACATCACAGCACTTTTTAATTCTGTCGTAATTCACTTCCCTGTTGTCTTGGTATCACCCTGTCCTTCACTTTGTCTTACTCACATTTAAACCATGCATAACTTCTTAAAAGTCTCATTTCAGCTTTTTATTTACGAAGTTGATCCTTGCCTATGCCATACCAAGCCTACAACTACCTTACATTAATGTTGACACTAACACTCCATGCCGTATATAACAACTTATATTTAAAATACCCCAGTTTTAAAGGAAATTAACTTATCTTGAAAATACCAAACTAGATTCATAAATAATCTTGTACGACCAATCCCCAAATTTCCATCACAGTGATGTTCCTAACGTAATAGCCATAAAAAAATTTATACAATAATATTAAAGGAGATGAAAGCGTGCCTGTTTACTAGTTATATTCAGTCATTCTTTTAATGCCTTTAACATTATAAATAAATAAATTTGTCATCGGTAAGAATCAAATTGTTTTTTATTGTTCGCCTGGAGTCTGTAAATTAGACGGTAATGGGTATGATGATGCGTTCGCAGCTAAGCTTGCCTAGTTGTTTAATTTTACTACTGATCGTGCAAATGCTTCGGAGGGCACGTTAAGCCGTCGCTTGGTCCCGATGTTGTCTTTGAATGTCACATCGCAGTCGCAGTGGAAGGGCATTTTACGAATGCCCGTCTGGCTACCTACAATCCTCAAGTTGAAAGTCTATGACCAAATAACTAACGCTGTATTCCAGCAGCAGTCTTTCATTTCGTTCAGACTTTCTAACCCGGCATACCATGGGGAAGCTGTCATCGAGAGCCTGGTTATTATAGGTTAGCCTGAACCGAATCATTACTTACCAATAGGTGAGATGGGGGTACAAGACTAACTCATCATCAATTAAAAATAAAAAGGCTAGCCCGCTCTTATTAGAACTAAAGTTATGTGACAAACGAAGATGGTTTAGCAACCTATGTATGATCGGTTAGTAACCTAATGTTCGAGGTTGTATATGCATGATGGTGTTTATTGTACATTTATATTCTTTGACACTTATTCTACCTTGATTATAGTAACTGTTCATAGCACTGATATTAACAAACCCTAAACGACGTCAATACCTCTCAACAACAAACGAAGTGCTTGTGTACAAGTATGACCTTTATGAATAGCTAACTGTTGATTGATCGCCTCTGGCTGACTCGGCCCGAATCGAGGAAAGCAACTAGTTGTTGCCGTTGAATTTAGACGAGCAATTTAAAAAGTTCTGTAGAACGTTGCCGGCGGAATAGGCTTTCTTTAACTTACGTTGGTGAAGATATTCGATTTGTTTCATAGACATAAAAATGGAGACCTTATTTTCTGTACAATCTGATTCTTAATTTTAATTTATTGGTATTGTATAGTTTCACATAACATGTATGCTTAGCCCAGTGGTAGTGAGCATAGACTGCCACGTACGGGATATTCTTGGTTCGAAGTTTTAACGCATGATAGTAGTGTTTTGGTAATACCTACATACCTATCAACCTCAAGTAGAATATCTGTTACATAGCATACGGTGTGTTTCTGGGAGCGGTCCTTTAGAGCAAGTTCCCATTATAGTTTCAGCCTGCTATATAATGCTTATACCATTACTTATCAACACAGAGGAGAGTAGTCAAAGGCTCTAATTAATATAAGAAAACTTTTTTTATGATATTTTGTCGGAACCAGAACTTGGCCCACTCGATGTTAAGCGATGACCTCTGTCTATAACGGATACATTTGACACGAACTGCACTGCGCCCGTCACCCTGAGACACACGGTTGTTAAATCTCATTGTGTCTGTAATTTTACTGGCTCTTGAGGACTGCTGCTGGATAGAGAGGTGCAAGGCGACAGATTTTCTACTTGAGGGTAGTAGATAGCCAGGCAAGCATTAGCAAAATGCCCTTCCAGCACGCGATGAAGCTCAAGCCGGCGGTGGAGATCGAACCATGGACCTCCGGCCTTAATCGCTCGGCTATCGTTGCTTCAAAACCTAAATACAGATAAATAGTGTCTCTTAAAAATGAATTTTCCCATTGTACTAAATCACTGCGTTTAATTTTGTTTCAGGTACAATACAAAATATGGTTCTATCCAAGTTGCAATATGAATTACATTTGCGCAACGAAAATAATGTGGTATGTAATTAATTCATATTTTTGTTATATTCGGGAAAAAGGCTCGGCTGCCATGCTGCCAGGTCGCGTCTTCTGCTATCATCAAATCGTATTCCGCGATTTCCAAGACCTACTAAGTGTAAGAATTATAGACACTCCTCGTCCTCCTTGGCTGATAGTATCGTCACCGATATCTGTCAATATAGTTGAAATGTAATTTTTAGACTTACTTATTAAACGATATAAAGTTGTCATTATGAATGACGACACATTAGTCCGTTTCACCGTCACTTTCTACACTTTAGTCAATTTTAAGTTTATTTACTATATTCAACACAATTGATTCAATTCCATATAACACTTAATAAATATTAGAATATAGTTATTAACGGGCAAAATTCTTACGTCGCCGGGTATCGAGCATATCAGATCATAATCAAGGCTAGTGCGCAGCACAGCAGCGTCTACGAGCTTTCAGTGATTACTGTTCACATCAAAAATATCTAACAGTTATATATAACACTCGACTAGAACGTAACAGAAATTAACTTGATGACAACCGCAGCCCTACCCACAGATTAATATTTAAATACCAGTGTCATGAGCTCGCCTGCCTCTGTGGCATGCCTCTATTACAAAGTCGTTTCGTTTACAAAAGTAGTCGACGTTTCTGATTGATTGTTCAAACCGCGCGGTCATTAGGTAATACCAACTGAAAATCAACTTACAACTTACGTTTAGCTTAACTGAGCGAAACGTAATACTTGGTTCTGCTAAATAGCAACTCAAAGATTTTAAGGCTGTTTTGATTTAATCGCGTGAAAAGGCTTGTTGATTTGGATGTTTGTACAGGATATATTTCAATGCGTGTACATCACGCAAAGTTGTCAGAATATTATTATTTCACAGGCTTTTATTATTTGCTCTGATCTTTATTCTTTCCTCGGACAACAAACACAAGAACGCGGCATACGTATGTTATATATATAACATAAAATGCAATAAATGTATTCTTTCTAAGTTCATTATGTGTATAGCTTATGTATAAGACAACCTATCACTGTCCCTATAGATATAATCTTGGAGTTTTATGTGGGAATAATGGTTTCTTCTAGGCAAGTATATTGTAGTATCGATGAGCTTTCCACCAGGTGATACTCCTACTGCAATGAAACGCTTGATTGGCTGTAATGAAGAAAAAATACTAAGCTTTTTTAGTGACAAAAATACCACTTAGTACCATTGTAACATACGTAAAAATAACAACTGAAATTAAGTATGAGATAACTTATCACATCGTTTTACTACGACAAGGTGTTTTAATTGGCAAGATTCTTCTTGTAAATGATCCTGTCTTGAAACACTTGCAGGTGCTTTGTTTACGTCTCGTCTACACTTTTTATAGATTTCTACAACAAATCCAAAATACGAAATGGAGAATCCCAAAGTGATGGATCAGCAGGCATTATGGGTGTTGATCGATGGGGCTTCGTAGCTTGAGCGAGAAAGGGTTGTGTCTACTAGTTGCTTTACAGTTTACTTTATTTATTCACGAAAACTCGGCAAGTTGTTGTATAAAGGTTTATGATAAATGAATGTGGCTTATGCTTTACAATTTTTTTTGGTGTGTATGAAAATTTGAGTAAAGTAAATTTTAATTTTAATTTGCTATCAAGGTTTAGATCGGTCAGATATTTTTAGGTTTCCGTACCCAAAGGGTAAAAACGGGACCCTATTACTGAAATTTCACTGTCCGTCCGTACGTCCGTCCATCCGTCTGTCACCAGGCTGTATCTCAAGAACGGTGACAGCTAGACAGTTGAAATTTTCACAGATGATGTATCTCTATTGCCGCTATAACAACAAATACTAAAAATAAAATAAATATTGAAGGGGGGCTCCCATACAACAAACTTGATTTTTTTACCGTTTCTAGCTTTAACTATTCACAGCATATTTAGTTTTATGTTCTCTTTAAATATAATTCATTAAAATAAAATTAATTATTAAGGGGGCTCCCATACAATAAAAGAGGTTTTCGTCATTTATTTGCTAAAAATAATATTAATGTAAACAGGTAGAAACTTGAAATATTCACCGAATATTTAGTTGTATGTTTACTTTAAAAATAAACAATTCGTGAGATCACTACTTAGGGTTCGTACCTACCTAGGAAAGGAAGTACCTACATAGCTCAATTGGACACTAAAGGTACGGAACCCTTCGTGCGCAAGTCTCACTCGCACTTGGCCACTTTTTTATTATTAACGCGTTCAACCGTTCACTGTTGAGGTATTTCTGTTTGACAAAAATGAGTTATCAGTTACACTGAAGCATAAAATAACTTCAAAAAGCTTGATTACTCGTATAAAATAAGTAATTATTGATCGTAACTAGTTCCCAAAAGTTCCCCGAAATATACTATCAAAACCAACTTGGAATTTTAATGACATGCATAGTGACATGGTTAATTGTTATGAGTCAAAATATTTATGATGTACCTAGGCATTTTCTTGAATTGTATATTAAATATTGTATATAACTCTCCTCTATTTTAATAACGCCTTAAAATGGTAAGTGAGTATGTATTGCCATTCCTACACCATTTTCTCGTAAAAAATCAGCATTGTAAACCCCATTCAACTTCATGACGTTTTAAAAATACCTACCCTCAGTATGTTAAACCGCGCTTAACCTTCCAAAGTACTATAAAATTCTGAAGAACCCTTAACGCAGATCGTTGAGGGCTGCAGAAACTTGTTTGCTTACCAAATTGGCCCTTCGCGATGTTTGGCTAATCGTGCTTACTGCCCTTGCGCAAAACTGCCCTTAAACCAACAACTCTAACTTTAGGGACTCATATTTAATGCGTACGTATTTAAATCGAAAATTGCTTAGGAAACGTTTAATTAAAATAAGTTTAAGCATATACGTAAATATACTTCTCTAAACAGTTGTAAAATATGTTGAGCTTAAAAGCCTCATTTAAACAATGGTGGTGGATTTTTTTTTTGCTTTAGGCTACTTAGTAACTCGTCTAATTTTTTTATGTCACGAATGGGCTAGTTACTGAATTGCAAAATATGATAATGTTCTATTCAGTACTCGTCCGTGCTGAGTGGTTTTTTGACATCACACAAATAATACAAACTTAAAACAATTGCAAATTCAAAAATTCGTACGAAATTGATACTTATTTACTTCAACCGGACTGTCCACTGCTGAACTCAGCCTTTCCCCATTATGGTTTGCCATATAATATTCCCCGCACTTGGCAGGCGGCTTGCAGATCGCAGTTTATCGCAATAAGGCGCGCTGTGACCACCTTCTGGTATTTTAGTCGTTTCATACGGCTCCCACAGGATCATATGGGGGGCGTTTCGATTCTAGCCCGGCACGGAGATGATTATTTAGTCAACGTTGAATAAACTATTAAGACTTCAATGGAGCTTCTTTCTCATTTTGTCGTATTTTGGAACGATTGGTGTGATATCCACTTGTTTTTTGAAAACATACATATATCCATATGCCTGTATGACTCCAAAAGGGTCGGCAGAGTTAGTATTTCTATAGACGCTAGAACTCCCCTCATGGTATGTTCAGCTATTCTTCGCATTCGTTATACATAATCACTTACCGGCGATATTATTTTTAAAAGCTATTCTATTTTTTTATAGAATTAAAATTTATATAAATAAATAATAAAAGCAACACATCTCAGTATACGTATTGCAAAACTAGATAAGAGTGGGTAAACGACGAAACATCTTGAAAGCGAAACGCACGCTCAATTCAGCCATTGTACAAGAGTTCCGTTCTTAGGCAGTAGGGCAGGGTTGAGGGGGATGGGGGGGGTGGGCAGGGTGGTATCCGGTCCGGAAACGGACGCGGGTGTTTCCTGAGGGTCTACTTGCTTGCGGCTCTGTATTAGGGACCGCGACTTCGGCCTTTTAATTTTAAATTGTGGCCTTCTGATGTTTTATTTGCAGTTTGTGTGATGGAACGTTTGGTATTCTGGTGAAGTGAGGTTTTAAAGGGGTTTTAAGGTTTTGATGATGTTATAACTTATTAAGAGATTCTGAGCTCTGAATTATGTTCGTAGAACTGTGGCATGCTGATGAAAGCATTTTATATTTTAGTAAAGATTAACATTTACTTGTTGTTACAAAATTACAAATTTACGAGCGGAAAAATTTAAGTCATGTGCGGAATTCGAACCCGCGTCTAAAATACGCGGTAGTGCTTGTTATTATAATATTTAGAAATAGGTCTAAAATTTTCAACTTTGCTAGTCCCCAATCAATTTATTTCAAACAGATATAAAAGTAAAATAGTTATTTGTAATGCAAAGCTGCAAAGTTGTTATTTGACGCCAGTACTTCTTATTAAACCTGAGGAATCCAAGGATTCTAGGATTGGACCGTGAGCGCAGCGAGGGGTTTACATATAGAATACTGAGCGTAACGAGATTTTCAAAAAAACGAGATGCAAAATAACTGCTGACGAGCGCAATACACAATTTTTATTTTCACTACAGCGAGGAAAATGCTACGTATAGCTTAAATCATTGTATTTAATTACTGTTGATTAACATTAAATGTCTAATACTTGCAATTGGTAGTTAAGAAAATAAATGTAATTTTTTGGAACTGTTATAAAGGTTAGAATATGAAAAACCTTTTCCCCGCCCAGGGATAACAATCACTTTTCTACGCAGATTTCGAAAGATAAATATTATCTCTCCGAGCTTGTGTGGTAAGAAATATTTATTGTTACTTAACTCAATGAGCTCTAAGCAATGACACCCTACATGCTAGTGTCCAAAACATTTTATGCTTATTATGGGAGCAAAATATATTATTAAATAAATTTTAAGTCTATTACTTATCTTTATTTCAACGTTTTGCACAAAATATCTTAATTTCAGGGCTCCGTTTTGCACTTTGTTTATGAAACCTTAAAATACTACTTGGTATTTTTAAATTATGCATTAAGTAGAAACGAAAATTGGTGTGATTACCAAAAATGTAGGCGATTTCAAACCACATTATAAAATGTAGTGAACTGAATAAATGTGATGCACTTAGTTAATGTGTATGACCTCGATCCCAATATTCCACACTGACCACAATATTCCAGTGGGTAATATAAGTGGGAAAAAAGAATTAATTTAAAGTTGATATGCACATTATTGAGAATAAAGATTACTTAACAATAATTCGTTTATCAACCGATAACTTAGCCAAGATGCGATATACTTACTGTATTTTTATTAATAATGTTATGTTATGCCTTTGTGTTCTGAGCGCGCTTTACTAAACGACATTTTTGAGGATACGCGTTTATGGCTTTTTAAAAGTTTTTCACCTAAAACCGTATATGCTCGAAATAAAGTTAAACTTAAGATTATTTGCGAAAAATATTAAAACATGCCTTCAAAAATCGTCTAAACATTGTACGTAGCCAACGATTACTTGATTTGTAGCAATGGTGGTCCAGCGGTCATGCAGCAGGTCCACGGTTCGAATCCTTGCTTGAGTATGCAGTTTTTGACAGATTTTCCGTACCTTAAAAGTCAAAACTGCATCTTAAGATTGATATTGACTTTTTGATGCATTTAACAAGCCTAAGAGCCAGTAATACTAGGTTACGCGTGTTAACACCTTACCGTTAAGATTCAAATGTTAAACTATCAGCAATTAAAAAAGTTCACGATAAGGTCTCTAATTGTTCTGTTTTCCTCGATACGTGTTGAAGCAATGATGGCCGAGCGGTAATAGCCAAGCACTGCCGTACAGCAAGTCCATGGTTTAATCGCCGCCGGCTTGAGCTTCATTAAATGATGAAAAGGCATTTTGCAAATGCTCGTCTGGCTAACTACAGGCTACCCTCTTGTATAAAATCCGTTGCCAAGCACCTAACAGTGTGTTCCGGTAGCAACCCTTGAGAGCCAGTAAAATTTACTGGCTCATAAAACTTAACTATGTGTCAGGGTGACGGGTGCAGTGCAATTCTTCATAGGCAGATGTTAGACTGTACAGTACAGTACAGTCAGATGTTAGTCCACTTAACAGCAGGTGAGTCTCATGCTTACACCGTCATAATCATATAAAAAAAATGTTGTTCAATTTTAAAGTCAAATAAACTGTAGTCTTTCTACGATATATTTAATATCACAAAAAAAAATCACGCCACTTGTATTCCTAAAAGAGTTAAACCAAGCGTCGCAGCACACACACGCTTCGCCAGACTTTTTTTGGTAACCTGTAGCAGGAGGCGAGCCTGTCACCGGCCACATTTCTTGATACATATTTTTTTTTTGTCAAGAGACCCGATTATTTATCCAACCAGGAATGGAAGTCAATCCAACCTAAAAAAAATATAATAAATAGAACAATGATATCTGCTATTACGTCTTTTAAATATTGAGTCAGATAAGCTGAGCGGGAAAATCGTCTATGTGAAGGGCTCTCAAAACGGAACGTGGAAGCTTTGGGGCTGTCGATACGAGGACTCGACTCCGGAAGGGTTGTTCAAACTTTAATAAATAAATGCATTGCTTTTGGGAGTTCATTGGCGGTAATGTAAAAATTTTAAACGGGTCACATAAGGAATAAAGGTTTTTTAATCTTGCCAATCTTGAGACTTTTATCAGGATTAAATCGTGTTTATTTGTACATTCTTTATTTATGTCAACCACTTTTAAAGAGATTGTGGTCACAAGATGACATTGGTCTTTTTTTAAAACCAGTTTTGTATGAGAAAGACTGACGCATATTGGATTGGATTTGAGGTATGATTCTAAGCCTTTACATCGTAAGTCAAAGTCAAAGTGAAATCACTTTGACTTTGACTTACGCATTTGAGTACATAATTAATTTTGTGTCAACAAACATTATAAAAGCATACATGAAACCCATTTGGGTATAGCAATATTACCATGAGCGACATGGTATCATTGATAGGTACATATATGAAGATGTATTTTTATTAAAAATAATAATTTAATATAAATACTAAATACTTAGGATGTAAGTCGATAGTTACGGCCATCACGGTCACTTCAAGGAGAGTATTTCCCGATGCGATCAAATCATTTTCAAAGCATATTCATCAATAGACAAGGCGGTGGTACCCACCAGATATTCAACTCACCAGGTATAGACAGTTTAATGACCTTTTGAATCCGGGATGATTTTTTTATGCTGATAGTCTAAATTTTTAACAATCTCAATTGTTAGTAACCGATAATGTATTGGTAACCCTAAGTTACTTTAATGGAAGATAAAATAATGAATAAATAATTTACTAAGAATTGTCCCACCTATCAATTATCGTTTTTGATCTATGGTAAATAAGGCCTGATACGAGCATGAAAGTATGTGAGATAATAGTTTATTGTTTTATGCCTGATAGGTTAGCCTTTGTCCACTATCTCCTGATGGTAAGTGATGATCTAAACGAAGGTGTTTTTCAGGGTAACCTAGAGTAACTGGCTCTCACGGACAGCTGCCGGAACACACCGTTAGGTGCTCGGCGACAGATTTTCTACTTGAGGGTGGTAGCTAGCCAGGCAAGCATTCGAAAGGGCCCTACGACCATACATATTTGTGGTATTTTTTAGATAACATGATCTCTTTCAGTTTGAGTGCCTTAGATTGTCCGATATGCACGTTATGTCCGATATGGTAGTTTTTTTGTTTTACATAAGAAAATGCAAAACAATTTAAAAAAATGTCTTAAGATGGCAGTCGTTATAGCATGGTGGTAGAACATTTTGCGAATGCCCGCCGCAAGTAGATAACCTATGGTCAAGCACCTAACTCTCAAGATCAACGGCTAGACTATCATTAAAAAAAATTGCTTTGGTGCAGATTCTTCGTTCACGAGTCCAATTAGCTTTTGATGGGTTTTTACTAACTAAGCATTTTAACACTGATTACTATTGGAACATAGAAACGCTTGCCAACCGCATGCAGTAAGTGGGTTAGTCGATCTGGCACCGTGCCAGGAATCGAACCCGCGCATCTGGGTGTTGTTTATTTGTGTGCGCTATCATTGCTTTTATTTCGTCCGTGTTCATTGTTTGTGTACACTAATAGTTCGCCTCGAAAAGAGATCTCGCGATTTGCCGATTTTTATTTAATATTTATATGAATTAAAATTAGATTAGGTAACTGATACTAAAATATAACGTCCAGTTACATATTTCTCCGGATATCATCTTATAAGGAAATAGTTATCAAGTAGTATCAAGTAATTACAAATGTTTTATATTTGCAAACGACATTAAAAGAGTAGTTTAGTGATGCGTTGGAAAAAAATAATTTCGCTTCTGCACGAAGCATCTTCAGGAGGTCTTCGACTCCTCAAGTGCACGATCGAGAATGCAATGCAAATCATGTTATCACAAAATATTTATTCGATATTTAATTTTATATAACTTTATATACTTAACTGAATAAAAATTATATTAAAACCAAATATTATATAACATTTACTAACGCCTTTATATTATAATACACATTAACGAATATATTCGAGCGCAAAAAGAACGAGTGATTTGTTGATATGCCAGAATAAAATATTGATATATTGTATTAGTCAAAATTATTGCAATTTTACAAACTACGATATTTTCATCGACTTTCACAGAAACACCACGAAATCCCGTCAGATATATAAAAAAAACTCACCTTGAAAAACTTTAATTTTAAAACCTCAAAAATTATAGGTATTAACAGGAAGAATATGATTAACAGTTATCACCGAACAAATTCATAAACAAACACAGATCGAGATTGTTCATTCGCTGTCTCGATCCCACCTTCATTGGGAATTTACCCAATCCTTGTTTGTATCCTGTACTACAAACCATTCAGTAAAAGTTAAAATTGAAATCTAAAAAATATTTGGTATAAGCTATTGCTCATTCAAACTCTGAACTCACATATATTAGAAATATTTTCATAGACAAAAATGTAATACTCAATCAGCTAAACTTCATCAGGGTTTCCTCAGCTCATTTTTGTACAATAAAATTAGTAAATTTATTCCCAGCTTACCTACACTTACAATACGAGAAGCCAAACGTTCAGTTGAAAAGTGTTAAAAACGCTCAACTATGAAGATACTGAAAAGTTACTTCAAGTTATTAGGTAAAATCTTTCAAAACTTATATACCCCTTCTCATATATCCCCATTAACATACATACACACACACACACACACACACACACACACACACACACACACACATACACACCCTCAAACATACAACACAAAGAATAGTGCACACACACAATAATATATAATAGAGATAAATTTAATAGATATTAAGATTATGAAATATTTCTTTTACCAACAATAGTATAAGTTTATTTTTGAAATTAAATTTATGTCCTCGCTGTAAATTTATAATTGAGTCCACGAAGGAAGCAGACGCTCACGATACAAGAATTATTCTTAGTGTGGGCTATGCATGACATTATAATATATAGTAAAAACCATTAAAACATCATTCTATGTACGTATTCTTTTAAAGTTTGTAAATTTCTTTAAATTGTGTTATAATGAGAAATGTACTGATGTGTGTATTTAATGAGTAATGAGTAATAAACATTATTATTATTATTATTAATGTTAGGTCATCGAGGCTAAAGCATATTGGATAATACTTTTTCAGTTATTTGAGTGTACCTGAAAATCTGCTTGACAGAAGGTGATCAAATTTAAATATAATGAACACGGAAGAATACTTATGACTCAAAATTAGTCATCAAAATTGAATGATCCAGTAATCTAAACATGGACTGGAGTACTTTTTTTAGAACCGGTTTTAAAGTTAGTTTAAACAAGTAGTGTAACTAAATTTAGATATCAACTACGTCGTTGTATATTCGACGTTGTATCGAGTGGTCGTGGCTGGTGGTGCACTGCGGCTTTCACCGTTTACATAATATTTTCTAGGCGTCGATATATATCCGAGGGAGCCCCGGTATTGTGGATAAAATATTGGTTATTGGCCCGAGACGCCATTTGCGCCCAACGATTTGAACGTTTTATTCTCTGCGAAAAATATCGACACACATTTATCAAACTACTGTATTGCTCATATTTCATAAAAATATTTGTGTAAAAGTATACTTGATAAAGGAGTAGATCAAGAACGATTGTCGTAGACTGTACGAGAACTAAATGAATATAATAAACTTGAAGATTGCTTGTTCTATATCTTTAATAATTATAAATATTTTATTTCCATAAAAAAGCGAGTTCCACAACTTTAACTTTAGTTTTGTTTACTTTGATGACATTTTGATAAGATTTCTATGCCACCAATTTAAAAGTACATGTAACCATGAAAATAAAAAGAAACAATTCATTAATGGCGGAGTAATGAGGTAACAAACATAAAAAAACATGCGAATGAATTTAGTACCTTCTCCTGTTTTGATATGGGATAAAAATAAAGTTTAACTCAATCTGTGAACAGAAAATTTATTAAGAGCTGCTATAATATTTTGCATGAATTCCATTATTCGCCACTGCGTATTTCCTTACTAATGGGTACTAATTTATGTATAAGGAGATTTTTAATATTCATATTTTTATTTACGTAATGACGCATGCTCCACTGATCACATAAAAAATTACAACGAGTACAAAAATTATAGTTGTGCGGGATTCGAATCTGTACCATCCACTCCTAAGCCGCGGCATGCTCTAACTGCTAAGCCAACATGACATAAAATATGATTGCATGATTCTAATACGTCTTTTCGTTCTTAACCATCGTATAGGGATGGAGCGACATCTATAGTTTAACTTTACAAACAAGAGTAATTTTTGCATTTACCTTTAAACATGTTATCAACGACGCAACCCTATAATTTTAATATTTGAATTTTTGTTATGACGCATGCTTTACATAGAAAAGACAAACGACCAAAGGGCTGGCGCTTACCTCGGCCAGAGAATTAGTCTTGCCATACAACGGGGTAATGCTGCCAGCCTTTTAGGCACTCTACCCGTGGACAGTGACCTGAGTTCTGTTTTCTACTTATGATTGCCTCCTGGTAGAAAACAGAGCTCAGAATTTTTAAGTGTAATATTTTTAGGTCATAAGTAGATATAGTTAAATTATTTATATATTTTTGTATTAGTATACATACTGTTAACTTTACATATTACACTAAATAATTATAATGAGTAGAAAAACTATAGTCATGTGCGGGAGTCGAACCCGTGCCATCCACCCCTATCGCCTGCTAACCTAACCTAACCGCTAAAAGCGGTCATGACGTATGACGCATGACTCTAATTTGTCGTTTCGTTCTTAACCATCGTATGGGGATAACGAGATTATTAGATATTATGACAATAACAAATAAGAATATAACCACATCTGCATCGAGGAGCAAAGTTGTGACGTCACGAGACCGATACGCTTATGCAAACCCCTCTTGTTTCAGCTACCCTAGCGCGTCCCGGTTCGGTAGTGTTGGTGGTCGATCCTCCGCGAAAGCGTTGAGGCTCCCACCGCACTCTGCACCACCACCCTAAGGTGTGCTGAAACCCACTCCGGTTAATACCTTACGTCGCAGGCGGCCCGTGCACTCCGCATAGGTAAAGAACCGTGCAGATACTGGTAGGCATTTTGTTGCAAAACGCCAGACCCAGTATCGCTGTGATACAGAACCACGTTAATCATCTGTTTGCTGCTTGCGGTCTCCTTGTGCCGGCCACCTTGCTGGGCTATCCCGAACGGGGTTCCACCTGGTAGGGGAAGCGCCGCTAGTAGGGATCTCAAGCAGTAGCAGAACAAGAGAAGCCACGTGAACCATCATCACTAACTCATTACCACATCACCACCGGTAAAATCATTACCAACCATGGCGGAAGGCGGACGCCCCCCGCCCCGGAAAGATCCGGACCCAGACCCAGACAAACAGGAAGGTATCGTACCTCATGGACCCAACAAAGTCCGTAATCATGCCGGCATCGGCACTTGGATTACGCAAGGCGCCTAGGCAGGCCAAGGACCGCAAACAGAGAGCGGAAGGGCTCACCACAGTGGAGCCTGTGTGCACCACTGTGAGTGAAACTGAACCAGCTTCACTCGGTCCAGCATCATCATCCCAAGCGGGATCACCAAGAAGACGCATTGAGGAGGCCGTCTTAAACCCCTCACTATCAATGCCCGACATAGGACTCGCGGCGAGCGGGTCTGAGCACCCGCCCGCAGGCGAAACCGCACGAGCAGTACCAGCCAGAAGGCGCAAACAAAGACGGCCAGTATCCTCCTCGGACTCAGAAGCAGAAGTGGGCGGCGATGAGAAACGTCCAAAAATAAAGAAATCCATCACCCCAACCAAAAAAGACGGTCAAAAAACAACTTTAGAGAAACGCACACCCATCCGAAAAAATGACCGACCCAAACGACCCTCAGGTCAAATGGACCTAGAAGGGTCACAACAAGCATCACAAGATTCATCATCAAGCGGACGGCCAGCCAACATCACTGCTGACAGTTCAGCAACCTATTCATCACCATCATCATCATCCGACTCCGACATGGAGCAAGGACAGCGGATGCATGAAACGAAGTCGACATCATATGCTGGCATTGAATCAGTGCCGCTATACGCGGCCCCAATGCCCACGCCGCCGACACCACCACAGGGTAGAACGAGGTCATACGCAGAGGCCATCACCTCCCCAGTGCAATCCAGACCCGCATCACCACAAGCAGGCCCATCATCAGCGCCGCAAGCAGTAACAACAGCACCGGCATCACCACGCGGATCACAAAATCAACAACCGCAGGTATTAAAAGGATACCCACCCATAATCGTAGAATCCCTTAATAATTGGATCCCGGTTTTTGCGAAAATCAAGGCGAAATTGGGACACGCACTGAATGTTAAACCCACAGGCAAAGGTTTCCGCTTCTCAGCTCGCACCGCGGAAGAATTCCGCATAGTACAACGGTGCCTTACGGAAGAGGCGGAAAAAGATAAAACAGTGGCCTGGCACTGTTTTGCTGTAGAAGAGGACTTACCACTCAAAGTGGCCATTAAGGGCCTCACATACTTCATACCGCCCGAAGAAATTAAGAAGGATCTCGAGGCGAAAGGGTTCCCTGCCAAATATGTCAAGGAAATCCCCCCAAGACGCGGTAGTACGAGCCCTGTATACTTTGTGTCACTGGAACGCTTACAAGAAACCGAACGCACGAGGCTTTACGCAACCACCGCTGCCAACAGTTCGGGCACGCATCTGGTGGCTGTCACAAGACCCAACGCTGTGTCAAATGTGCAGGAGAACACAGCGCCAGGGATTGTGACAAACCCAGCGGCCAGCGACCTATATGTGCCAACTGCAAAGGCCCCCATGTGGCATGCAGTAGGCGCTGCCCCCACTATCTGAGGGAGGCACGACGGAGAGGACTCAGAGTCCCCCCACCGTTAAATAGGGACCAGCCCGCCACCAGGCAGCAGGAGACAGATCAACCAGCAAGAACAACACGGAACCAGTTCATACCAGCGCAAATCCCCACAACAGGGGACATGAACGCTTGGCCGGTAATACAATACACCGGCATAACCCAACCAGTGATAGCGAACCCCCCCACGGCCAGGGGGGCCACACTACCCAGCCGAAAAAAGAGGAAGAAGACAAAACGCACGAGATCTAAGTCTGCGAGGGCAAAGACACCGGCACCATCAGCACCCTCAGCAGTATCAACACCTTTGCCTGACCAAGACATAAGGGTCACAGCACCACAGGAACCAGCCATAAGAAGCGCACCGGCGGCCCATGAATTTATTCCAATTCAAGTGCAAAGCCGCACCTCACGCCGCAGGAAGGCAAGTCGATCAAGGCAGAGAGGGGGACAACAGCCCTCCGCCCCACCCACCTCTGCCCCCACCCAAGCCACTCAAGCCCCCCACCAAACGCAAGACCCAAGGGAAAGAGAAGAACCCAACGAGGACCCAAGGGAAAAGAGGACCCCACTCCTCCACCCACCCCCTCATTATATAGAGCCAGAGCCTGGACGCAGGCCCCTACTACAACATGAGATACAAGCCAGACAAGAATGGATAAGAAGACAGTCACAACCGGCTTGGGCAACGAGAGCCCCGTGGGGTACAGTACCCCAACCGGCCCCAAGACAACCGATGCCGGGGGGAAACTTCCCCCCCACAGGACCCCACTTCCAACAACAACCATTCAGAGGAACACCACCCACCTACAATTTTACACCAACAAGCGGCGGCATGAACCCCTTGATCGCGATCATCGGGATATTGACGGATCTGCTTGTCTCCCTGGCCTCTGGAGGCAATATCCAGGAGGTGGCAAGGAGAGGTCTAGCCATGCTTTCCAATATACAGTATGGATAAACAACTGAGGATCATATATTGGAACTCCGGAGGTATCCGGACCAAGAGGGCAGCACTCACACTGCTTGCCCAAACACAGCAAGCCCATATCATTCTACTGGGAGAAACCAAGTTAAACCCAACAACTGATTTTAAAATAGCCAATTACTACACCTACAGATTGGACTGCCTGACGGCCTCAGATCGGGCATACAGAGGCACAGCAGCCCTAGTGCGCCGTGATCTCATACATGACGAACTGCCAACACCAAACCTAGTAGAGCTGATTACCAATGGAGTGATGCTCAAAACTAACCATGGAGAGCTGGCGGTGTACGCGGCATACAGACCACCTACTTCAAGACTCATACCTCAGGACTTTTCCAAAATCCTGAACGGAAAGAACCCAACGATTCTAGCGGGAGACCTCAACGCGAAGCATACGTCTTGGGGCTCCAGAATCTCCACACCACAGGGCAAAATGCTATATGCTACAGCCGAAAAAGAGGAATTCGAAATCATAGGGCCAGATGAGCCAACGCATATACCCACAAACCCTAATCACCGCGCGGACGTCTTGGACGTGGTGGCGTATCAGGGGTTGCGTGGAAGTATCAACGTGGAAGTGCTGTATGATATGGATGAACAGCACTTCCCCATACTCATCACCACCAACCTCATAACAACATCAATCACCAGAAACCAGGTCTTAAGAGTAAACTGGAAAGCCTATACAAGAGAGCTGGAAGACCTCAGCGTGGGCCCCCTTGAAACCCCGGAGGACGTAGAAGCAGCCACGAAGCTAGTAACCAAAAGGTTACAAGAAGCAAACAAGGCACACACCAAAATAGCCAAACCTCCGAACAGGAAATGGGAACTACCCATATCAATTCAACATGACCTAACGGACGAAAGGCTACTTAGAAAACAATGGGCCAGTACCAGATGCCCCACACTCAAGAGAAAACTCAACTCACTCAAAGTTAAAATAACACAGGAAGTGGAATCTTGGAGAGGGGCATCATGGGAAAAAGAAATAGACTTCGCGGGGGAAGATATGGCCAACCTGTATCAGCTAAACAGGCGGCTCACTAAATCATCACAACCAACCTACCCATTGATAGAAGATGGAGTGCGTAAATACGCACCACAGGACAGAGCCAGACTGTTCGCCCAACATCTGGAAAAACAGTTCGAGCCCCACCCAGTACGGCAAAATGCAAGCGAGGCTACCCGCACCCACCATAAAGCCGTAAATCTATGGATGGCTAACTACAGGAATGAGCAACCTCCATCCTTAGAAGGAGTGAACTTCATCTCACCAATGGAAACGTATGAGGCGATCAGACGCCTGCCCAGAAGGAAGGCGGCAGGGCACGACGACCTGCCCATAGCGGCGTTACACCAGCTGCCCAGAAAGGGCATAACCACCATAACACGCCTATTTAACGGCATACTTCGAACGGGCCACTACCCAGAGGAATGGAAGAAGGCAAAAGTGATAATGATTCCCAAGTCGGGCAAGGATCGAAGACAACCGGCATCATACCGACCCATATCACTACTGCCCCACTTGGGAAAACTATTCGAGAGACTGCTGCTATTCAGAATACGACCCTCGATAAATATTAGAGAGGAGCAGTTCGGCTTCAGAAGATATCACTCAACAACACTACAGCTGACGCGAGTGCTTCACCAGATGGCGCACTCAATGAACAGGAACAAGCACACAGTCGCGGTGTTCCTAGATGTGGAGAAGGCCTTCGATAGGGTGTGGCACGAGGGCCTTCTCTACAAATTGGCGCAGACAGACATACACAGGCAGTACTTGAAGATACTGCACGAATTCCTAACGAAGAGACAATTTTACGTCACGGTCGAACAGAGGAACTCGGACAACAAACAAATACACGCAGGCGTCCCACAGGGCAGCTGTCTGTCACCACTTCTATATGCCGCATATGCGGATGACATACCCAAACTGGAAGACCTACCATGGCACCGAGAGGAGAGGGTCACCCTCGCGATGTATGCCGATGACAGCGCGTACATGACCACCTCCGGCAACCCAAAGCAGGCGGTCAAAACGATGCAACTACAGCTAGACCTACTGCCGGACTGGCTTGACCGATGGCGCATGGCAGTCAACGTGGGCAAGACGGCAGCAATAGTAATCAGTCGAAAAAGAGACCCAGAGAAGAAACTCAAACTATATGGACAAGAACTGGCATGGCAGAATAATGTCAAATACTTGGGAGTCAAGATCGATAAAAGACTCACCATGGCCGCCCAAGTCAACCATGTAGTGAAAACAGCAAGAACGGCCAGAGCCCTACTGCGCCCAGTAATGGGATCAAGGCTACCCCTGAGGACCAAGCTGGGGATTTTTAAAACATATATAAGGTCAAGACTGACATATGCGTCCCCAGCCTGGTTCGCACTATGCTCAAAATCGAATAAGGACAAAATACAAAGACAACAAAACATAGCCCTTAGAATAGCCACGGGAGCTGGGCGATACATCATGAACTCAACCATAGCCAAAGACACGGCGGTAGAAACCATGGAGCAGTTCGTTGTCCGCCTGGCAAGGAAGATGTATGATACGGCGGACAACGGACCCCACACCCACCTCCAAGACCTGGCGCCACTACACACTAGACCACCAGAGGTCAAGACCTCATGGCGACCGCTTCCCCGAGAGCTACTCCTAATAGCCTCAGAGGAGGAGGCGGAACCATGAGGGGCTAACACAACCAACAACTACAAACAACAGTAACCAAGACACTAAACAAAGAATAAAGCACAGAGTGCAAACGCAGACTCCACTTAGAGCGGCACTAGTCAAGAGAAGCCTAAGTGAAGTATAAGTACCAGGGAGTAGTGACCCCCTGAGATCATGCAGGAGTAAGGGGCGACAGCCCGAGACTCCATCCGACCCAGAAAGGGTTGAAGACGAAATAAGAAGACATCTGCATCAGCCACAAAGAGCAAAGAAACTCACAACACTCAAACGAATATAGCTTCTAATTTATTTTCATAAAGTGCTATTTTACCTTGCACCAGCTCCTCACAAATTGGCTGAGAATTATTGGGACTTTACTTGTTCTCGTTCAAAATTAATTCCAATCCAGCTGCGTGAAGGTGCAATATCGCATGCGAGTTTAGGTTGTGTGTGAATTAGGCGTATAACACGTGTTTCCACGGATCGGCTGGCTCCCAAAGGCTTTATCCACCAAGGAAGGGGAACTACGATTACTTAGAGGTACCGAATTATGGAAGCGACTTGAGCGTACTTACACAAGTGGAACTGAGCGTGAAAGATCACATCAGCCTTTTTGCCGTGAAAACCTTTGATAATTTATGTAGGAATCTAAAACATTTATTGGAAATCCTCGTGGTATTGAAGAGAAATTGTGGTAAGTTAGCAGGTGGAGGATGAAATGGGTAAAAACTGTTAAGATTTTTTTGTTATTTTTTTATGTTATTGTGGCGGAATAAGCTCGAGGCCCATCTGATGTTAAGCGGACTAACCTCTGCCTATAACAGACGCATTTCGTCACAAGTCACGAATTGCACTGCACCCGTCACTTTGAGAAATAGTTGTTAAGTCTCATGTGCCTGTAACTTTTCTGGCTCTCAAGGACTGCTGCCGGAACACACCTTAAGGTGCTTGGCGACAGATTTTCTACGTGGTCGCTAACCAGGCGGACATTTGCAAAATGTCCTTACACCATGCAGTGTAGCTTAAGCCCGCGGTGGGATTCTAACCATGGACCTGTTGCGCGGCAGTCCATAGCTAATGCTACTGAGCCATCACTGCTTAAAAATTCTTCAAATATGACTAAAATTACTTACCTATATTCTAGAATTCAATAAATCAGCGCTAAGCTAGATTGTAAGGCAACCCTTAACAAAACAGTTTCGTATGAACAGCGATCCACATTAAAAAAAATCTCGTATAGTGGAAAGTCAATAAGTATTAATTTAAGGACTACTGCTCCTGTCACCGTGACCTGTCATACAATTGATAGGTCTCAAGTGCCTGTAATTTTACTGGCTGTTAAGAACTGCTGCTGGAACACACTGTTAGGTGCTTGGTGATAGATTTTCCACATGAGGGTGGTAGTTAGCCAGGCGAATAACCTTTTAAAATCAAAATGAAAAATAAATTTTAACCATGAGCGGGATTAAAACCCGTGACCATGAGTCAGCTTATTCAATCTGAACTGCTTTGGTGAGTGTCGAATAGTCTCCCCTTACGACGACGTGACGCGACGGTTAAATAATAAGAACAGAAAATGGCTCAATTCGAACTCACTGGATGGGTTTGAATTCTTCTCTCGTGGTTACAAAAAAACCTTGAAACCTCACAAGCTCAGAAAGGTGTTTATAACTGCAAGTCAGCGTTGAATCGTTTTTTCAAACTCGAACCTTTATAACAGTCGCTAAAACTTAAATTTATTTTCAATAATACCAATTGAAGTATTATGATTTTAAAATGTTAATGTAAATTCCCACTATTTTACAATAATGTAGGTGTACCTGTGAGGTTAAAATTTGTGGGTTTCGTTTGGCAGCAAAAGTATTATGCATCTCGTTGCACTCAAGACTCTATACTTGAACTCTTCGTTCATGGTTCAATCCAAAAATCCTTTGCTTGCTCAGGTTTCATTAAAAACACTCGCGCCAAATAATAACTTTGCAGCCTTACATAACAAATTGTAATTTTGTAACTTTCCACAACAGAAGTTTCGCTCAAATCTTCCAACAAATGTCGGAAAAATGTGGCCTTTTCATGTGTCCCTTACCATATCCAGGTCTTTAGTTCAACTATATACGATAACAGGCGAACTAAGTATCGTGAGAAGTATGTCACTTGGTCACATGCAGACGGCATTCTATAGCGTCAGGTTATTTGGACACTAATGAATACACTTTGGTTTGATTCACGCTTCGTATCTAGTAATACTGTTGGTGAAAGTGGGTATACTTCCGGTTATGAAAAAATACTTATCAGGGTTCCGTACGATGTGACGGCACCTTATTACTAACCCTACGTTGTCCATCCGTGATACATTTATAGGGCCGTACCTTTTGAACTGTAAATAAGTAGTCGAAGATTTTGTTCAGGCTAACCTAGAATTACTGTATATCGGCGTATGTCGGTTATCGCGCAAAAGCATTAACCTCTTTTTGTGCAGTTGATATAAACAATTCTATTTCCTTCCTTGGGTCTCAAACTATTTCCATACCAAATTTCATCCAAATCAGTCCAGTAGTATTCGTTGCATAAAAAATACAAAAATTCTAATCTTTCCTCTTTATAATATTAGTGTAACTATTTAGGATATTTTTTTTATATCTGATAAGCTAGCCTTTGACCACTATCTCACCTGATGGTAAATAATGATGTGGTTGGAGATGTTGTTCAGGCTAGCCTATATACTTACTGGCTCTCATATTCTTATAAAAATTAAAAACAACTAAAAAAAATTTGGTGATAGCATACAAGAAACCTGTATCATGTTTAACGCTCAAGCAAAACTTAACACATAATACAAGTTTTATAGTAAAACAACAAATAATAAAGTGTGCGTCGGATTTGAGCTAAGAACCCCGAACGATTAGTATCGATTTTATGATAGATACATGCAGCAATTTTACTATGTGCTGAAACGGATCCCTCGGTGTGCAAACACGAATCGCACTTCGCTATATTTAATATTTATATTTATATTTTCTTCACAATGGAAGTAACACTTCTAGTCATTATTTGCTCGAGAAAATATATTGTAACATTAATTATTAATCCAACTGTTTTATACTGATTTCTTTTTGCAATTTATATGAAGATGTATGGTTTTGCGAGTGATGAAATATTTTCTCAAATTTGGATTTGGATAGTATTTTGCATATGGATTAAATGTTACCACGAAACATTACTTCCCAGCCTATACACTATATTCTAGGTTAACACTAGGTTTACTAGGTTTACACTATATTCTATATTCTAGGTTAAGCCTGTTAACACCTTCGACCACATCATCATTTACCATCACGTGAGATTGTGGTCAAAGGCTTACAAATCAGCAATAAAAAAAAAAAAAAAAATACACAGCTTACACAATATGAATATAGTATATTCTATTCTTACAAGATTATTTTCATGATTCATCGTTTTTGTAATATTGTTAGAAATTAAGATATTTTGGAGTTCAAACATTTAGACAGCCTATGATTCTGCTATGACTTATAGGTTGTCTAAATTATTTTATTGTAGTAGCTGTGGTGTTGTATATAGTTCGTAGTGTTTTGTTTAATAAAGGCATACCGCCGGTAAAAAAAAAACACAAAGATAAATCCAAACTTACATTTTTTTTTATTCTTGATAGGTTCGCCTTTGACCACACCCTGCTTGATGTGGTCGAAGATGGAGCACGCTTACCTAGAGGAAACCTATTTACTCTCGATTTGAAGACACCCATATTGTATCCATTGGGAAAAACTGACAACTGTAAAGAGTTCCACTCTTTCGCAACACGCGCGAGAAAAGTAGAAGCGAAGCGCTTCGTACGAGTCCTGGGAATATCAACCATGTACGGATGGCGCTTTTGTCTGGATGTCCGATGGAAAAAAGGGGAGGGCGGAACTAAGTCGTGTAGTTACAAAATTACAAATTTACGAGAGAAAAAAATTATAGTAATTTTTTTCTCTCGTAAATTTGTAATTTTGTAATGTAATTCGCCTAGCAGGCGTCATTGCAAACTTAACAATATTAAAATTATAAGGTTGCGTCATCATTTACAAGTTTAAAACCAATTGCAAAATTGGTCTTGTTTGTAATACAACGCAAGTTGAACTATAGGTGTCGCTCCATCCCAATACGATGGTTGCATGAAGAACGAGAGCAAGAATTACAGTTATGAGTCATTGTGTCATGTTAGCTCAATTGGTTAGAGCATACCCCGGCTAAAGGGGTGGATGGACGCGGGTTCGAATCCCGCACATTTTTTCTCTCGTAAATTTGTAATTTTGTAATGTAATTCGCATAGCAGGCGTCATTGCAAACTTAACAATATTAAAATTATAAGGTTGCGTCATCATTTACAAGTTTAAAACCAATTGCAAAATTGGTCTTGTTTGTAATACAACGCAAGTTGAACTATAGGTGTCGCTCCATCCCAATACGATGGTTGCATGAAGAACGAGAGCAAGAATTACAGTTATGAGTCATTGTGTCATGTTAGCTCAATTGGTTAGAGCATACCCCGGCTAAAGGGGTGGATGGACGCGGGTTCGAATCCCGCACATGACTATAATTTTTTCTCTCGTAAATTTGTAATTTTGTAATGTAATTCGCCTAGCAGGCGTCATTGCAAACTTAACAATATTAAAATAAGTCGTGTAGTTCTTGAGCACATTCACTGAAATGTATCCGGTAAAAGACTGATAGGCAAGCGACTTTGCGGCGGGGCTCGAGACTTTGCAGCCGAGACTCACCCAGTACATGACACAATATTACACAAACTAATGAACTGAAATTGGTTCGGACACAGTATACATTATAGCTCCATATGTTTACTCTGGTGTGTATAATTGTGTTAGGTTGACAAGACGACAAGCACAGTAGGGCATGTCAACCCTTGCTTGACAACTTGTAATGTAATATCACAGAATAACGAGTAACTAGTCAGTTATTCCGTCGCATTTCATTACTGCTGTCAAGTGCGGATTGTCACGTAGAGGACAATGGCCTGTGTTATGTTTCAGTTATGATTGTATTTAGATAAAATATATATAAATGTGATAGATTAGAAATGGTTATAGTGATCAAAAAAGGGTCTAAAAGAACTTTCACAAGTTGCCAGTACAAGATTCTATTGATTTTTTTTCGAACAATTTTATTAATATGTTATCGTTCACGGTTCAATCCATATGTCGCAAAATTTTCGCTATCAACGCAAAAGATAACACAACATTTCAAAGGTATAGCTTCGGTATTGGGAATCTACGAAAAATATATCATTATTCGCAGCTAGGAATGCTCTCGTCAGTATTATAATCTATTAAATTAGTATTCGCAGTATACACCAGCTACCTTTGTAGACCAAGCATCAGGGCATTAAGGTCGAACGAAACGCTGTCGTACGTACAATCAACCATGTGCAACACTATCCATAGTCGCGATCGACGTGTGTGGTGGGATGCTGCCCATTCGGCGTCAACCTGAAATAAATGAATTTGAATTTGAATTTTACTTCACCCAACAGGGAGATACGAAATAATCTTTACATTCTTAAGCCGGAAACTGTACAGGAAAACGAGAGCGAAGATGTCCTAAAACAAATGAGTAATACTTGCATCGTTTATGAACATAAAACATCAAAGTAAATGATTAAATTTTACTCTTAAATAATTAAAGCAAACGGACAGTACGAGGTTTGTACATACATAATTAGGGATTACTGTGGGGATAATGTCCCCATCCCCACGTAGCCGGTGAGCCGGCCGCAAGCCGCAGCGCTTGTAACATTCACGAGAGATTTTATATACAACGACAAACAACGCCGTGAATGTGGAAAGGACGGGCTTTTACCATTCTCACATTTGCCGCTTAGAGAACGATAGGAATACAACAGGGATAAGCAAATTTTACATTTCTCCAAATATGTTTTATGTCTTGAGTAATAGGGGGCGAGTTTATTGCAATCTTTAAGGCATAAGGACTACCGAATATTTTTTTTAAATACTCAATAATTGCCGAACCCACGCCCCTCGATTCAGACGTGATGCTCTAATTACACAACGACGAGGTGGCTTACAATTAAAAAAAAATCGGCCAAGTTCGAGTTAGACTCGCGCACGAAGGGCTCTGTACCATTAGCTATGCAACATTAGACTTCATATTTTACCCACTTTTGTTTTAACGTCTGACTCGCACTTGGCCAAATTTTTGTATTTGTTGTTATAGCGGCAACAGAAATACATCATCTGTGAAAATTTCAATAGGTTTTTTGGTTTAAAAAATATTAAAGTTGTTTATGTTTTGGATATAGTTTCCTGACCATTTGCCAAACCTAATACAGTAGTTTGTGTCATATTAGGTGCTTGCTTAGGTAGAAATTTAGGTATTTGTCTTTGCGAACATTATCCGACGAAAATAAAATTCAAGTTGAAAATTTGTCTTTCATGATAATAATAAAGTAGTATTAAATGTACATATGTATTTTGTGTCATTTCTCTCCATGGGAATACTGATATTTAACCAGTACCTACTATGGTGCCTAAACGGTTTTAAAAGAATATTATAATAGGTCAAATGGGTGTTACTAGTTTCAGGTCACTGGTATCCGTTGTACAAAACGTTTTGTGTCGAATTCATCCATGGAATTTAAAAATATATATATTAATTCTAGAACACCCCGTAAAAGCCACAAAAGTAAATACAAGTTATTAGATTTTTTACGTCTTAAATATTATCTATCATAGATTAAAGAAACACTATTCTGAATTTGTGTCGTTTATATCCATGGAATATTATTCGTACCTACAAAACGAACGTATGTGCTTATTTTTGCAGCGTGTTTATTTTTGGTGTTTAATTGCCATGCATGGAAATGACATAAATTTACAGTGTCTATTTTCCATGCATGCACAATGTTAAATATGTGAACCCTAATGATTATAATATTTTTTTGAAGCGTTGGTAGCATAAAAAACCAAATTTAAAAAAATCTAAAAATTCCATGGTCTAAAACGGCACAAGAAAATGACACAAACTGGGTTGACACACTAAGCAGGCTATCTTAGATACGATGCCATTATATTTTTAAACTTTAAAATAATTTTGGCAGTTTTGATTTGAATCAAACAAATTAGCCACAAATCATTGAATTGCTGAAAATGCAAGTGACAGATGTGGCACAAAACGCAATAATAAGCTTTATAGGTACGACTGTATCCACATGCAAGAAATTAGCAACTTTAGAATTTTTTTATCTTATGACCCCAAAATAGTCTAGCGCTACCCGACTATCTTGAGATACAAATCAAATCAAATCAAATCATTTATTTACTAGAATGTTGTATAAAGCACAGCTGGTGGTAAGTTTAAAATATAAGTTCAAACATTCTACCATATCAATGATGTGTAAATATTACATAAAATTTAGATAATAAGTTTCATTAATAATTAATGTATTCGAATTTTATATTAAATAAAACTAATAAATAGAAATTTCATGTCAGTATTTTGTGTTTAAAATGTAAATTCAATTAAAGAGAAAAAAAAGTTAAATGTCACAATTAAATACTTACTTATATACAAATTTTGTTATTTAGTCAATAAATTCATAAATTATTTTCCATTATTTAGTGTACAGCCTGGTGACAGATGGACGGACGGACGGACGGATAGCGAAGTATCAGTAATAGGGTCCCGCTTTTACCCTTTGGGTACGGAACCCTAAAAACGGTAAACTGCGAGTCGGACGAAAAAACTTTTGTTTTACTCAAGATCCTTGGGGCGTTTATTTTTGTTTTAGTGTTATTTGCTTAAAATGTTGTATGTACACAGTATAAGTGCTGAAGTTTTGAATAGTTTATTACTAATTTAGATATTTTTTTAAATAGACTCTAACAAAAAGGTTTATTATGACGGCCCCCCGTTTTAAGTATAAAATTAAAATATAGAATAATGCATTTTATTTAATAATCTACTTATAATAAAATCATCTACGTTCCAGGAGACGATGATATTACTTCTTCCACTTTGTCATGTACGCAAATGCCCTGAAAAATTCGTAAATCAATAATACATTTCGGGTTCACTTTCTACACCAAATGTAAAAGGTTTAATTCTTTAATTCATTATGTTTATAAGCTAGAAACTGACATACACATACAGTAGAGTGTCAACAATTATGCTTTTGCTTGAGATTCACCGCGCGATATTGCGAATGCGCGCCTGGCTAGCTACCCACCTTCAACTAGAAAATCTGGTGTGTTCTGGCAGCGGTTCTTAAGAGTCAGTGAATTACAGACGCATGAGAATAAACAACTGAATGTCTCAGGGTGATTGGCGCAGTGTAATACGTCACTTGTGAAGAAATGCCTCTGCTACAGGCAGTTAGTGGACCAGCAACCTCTGACTATGGCAGATGCTATTTCATATAACAGCTGCATCAGGTGTGCCAAGGGCACGACCCGACAAAATGAGATAAAAAAATTGCCCTTAGGGTACAGAACGCTTAAAATGCTGTACCTACTTCTCAAATTCATACTAATATTCTTCCCGTCAAATTATTTTTGCCCCACTTCATAACAGCAGTTATGTTGTCTATGTCTATTATTCTCCCTTGCAGTAAATATCGACAGAAATGCTTGAGAAATTAGAGAAATGTGGTATAACAACTAATATTCAACTAAATAAACAACAGTTAAATGTTAGCATGAATTGCTAATTCTATAATCACGTCACTAAAGCAAATCGTTAATTTAGTACCCATTCAGTAAACTTGGCGTGCGTGTGTTGGCTTTAACGCACAATTTTCTCTCAAAGGATCATTATTGCTAACTCATCCGAATTACGTCATCTTGATAATTAAAACAAGTCCTTATTGCGACGTCGTATAGTTCAATTTGAAATGCGTAGTTCTAAGATTATATAGCCTGTATTACAGAGTGGTAGAGTTCAATTTGAGTAAATGTTAGTTCTCGCGTTTTGAAGTTATGATAATTTCCCTCGCGAGGGTCGTAACTAGTTCATTTGTAAATCATGATAGGATTCAAATTCATATTTGAACTTTACGGGTTGGTTTAATAGTTAGGTAGCTTTAAATGGAAAGTATCAACTTTCTGTTTTCTGTAAATATGTAGGTACATAAATCAATAATCCATTATACCTTCCAATTGCCGCGTGTGCCAATGGATAGTGTGTGAGTGCAAGGAGCGTTTTGCGAATAATCGCTTGGCAACGAATATAAAATATATTAAGAAAAAAAGGTAACTGAATAGTCTGAAATAACTTTTCGAAGTCGGTACCAACCTGAATCAAAACACTGACCTTAGATTATCATAGTCCAACTTCAACAAGTAATTTCATACTGTTCAGAACGTGCGATAGTGAGCTAGTTGAAAAATAAGTAATAATGATAATAATAAATACGTTTATTTATTAGGAAAATTAACTTATTTATAGCAAATATCATACGAACTAGACTAATATTCTTGTAATGTAGACCCGCGTTGCAAGGACTGGTGCTTGAAGCAGACATAAATAGTCTGTACCACAGGTCACCAGGCCCCACTCAAAGGATCTGACATCATAATAAAGTATTAGACTATAACTCATTACTAGACACAGGTTTTATACAAAGTGAATATAACTATTTTGCAACATGTTTTGAAGGAAGTTATAACAATGCTATCAGTGTAATTTCACAGTTCAAAGTGTAGTTGTACGAGTACGTGTGTTGTGTTGGTGCTTGTGTGCGTGAATATGAACTAGTATGTTTGTCGTATTAAAGATTGTGTTGTGTCAACTGCAGGTGCACCTATGAATGTGTGCCCTGCGGAGTGCATAGTTTGCAGTTTGACGTGTTGTAAGCGTGTGCGCCAACCGTATTGATAACATTACTGCATTGATGATATTTGTTTTAACATGTGCGGACACATCGATTTGCTTCTATTACTTGCCTGTTGCAAGTAAAATTGCGTGTGTGTAGAGTATAGCCTAATGGTAGCCGATGTAAATGACGTTGATGTTTGTGTGTTATTGTTGTGAGATTTTGTGTAAGGAGCATGTTGTGTTTAGCTGTGTGATTACAGTCAGAAGTGGTACCCATGTGTGTCTTCACAGTTCATTCTGATATATTGTAAGAACGTTAATACATACCAGCATCAAACAATGAAGGATGGTAGATAAAACCTAACGTTTATCAACACATAGGGACGTAATTCTGTTATGCACCACAAACTAAACTAAAAATAAGTACCTAACATTCTAAATTTTGTTCAAGCTAATGTCCAAATTAGTACAACAATTAATAAGTTTAAAAATTAAAATAAGTTTTTTCCCTCCTCCAGAGATTTATTAGAATGTTAGTGCAATATTTTTATGAAAAATTTGTATAACACAGCACAAGTCGTATTTGAACCCACTTCCGATTCTTTCGCCCTTCGGGCCAGGGCAGTCTTCACCAAATAATAACTATAAAAATAAAAAATACATTTAATCTCTACGATTTCGGGTAGCTTGGAGCAGATTTCATTGTTATCTTTATAATTAGTGCTAATTATCTTGAATTAATACACCCGGAATTGAGTAGAGATATTTTAATTTAGAATTATTATCAATTTGTATGTGGTGTAAACGAAATAAGAATTTTCGTACTTAACGTGAGTTCAGTTTTAGTACTTTCTGTGTGAGCACTTAGCTTATAATTAAATTCAACAACAACTCCACTCCGCAATTAATAAACATAGTCAAATCAACAACTGATCGTCCTGAGTTGAACAAAGACCTGTCCCATTTGGGTTGGCAGGCGCCTTACATCTCCTACTCGTTACTCCAAAATATAAGTTTGCACGATTATTACCTAAGCGAAGACCTCTTTAGTCCGACGTTAATCCTACAGGTCCAGGGTCCACATGGCTAGACTCAATGTAAGTATGTACTGGACGGACTAACACAAGATCAGCTTACGTCTATTTCCACATCTAAAATCACCACCTTCTAGCTGCATGCAGTTAATAGTTGGAGTCAAAGGCAGTTTTTATTTAAATACATTCATAATATTATAAAATAAATTAATGTTGTATAAATTAAATATATATATCCCATATGCAAGGCGGTACCGAATCAATGAGATTTGTATCTTATGGTCTACGAATCATATTTATTCGTAGTTTATTGTAATGACGAGAAAGATAGCGTTAATATCTCAACATCAATGGCACAATACGTTTATTTCGTTAAATGAGAATCATAAAGAAACAAACAAAGTTTCTCGAGCCATTTCTAGGAAGAAAGCAATTCCTCCTCAACTGTGGTAGTTCTTGCAAATTGCAATTAGTGTTCCCAACAGCGAGGTGTTATTGCATGCTCTATTAACCACGCTCGAAGTGAGTCGCATCCAGTTAGTCATTGTAACTTTCTCTCAATTAACTCTCTCCAAAAGGAACAAAACAAAGAACAGGTATAATTGAAGCATAAATAATAGTTGTTTGTTATTATATCAGTGTGGCAAAGCGTACACCTTATTTATTTACCGACTTCCTAAAAACGGAGGTTCTCAGTTAGGTTGTGTTTTTTGTGTGTGTTACGCGATTACTCCGCCAATTAGGAAATCTGTCGCCAAGCACCTGACGGTGTGTTCCGGCAGATTTCCTTGAGAGCCAGTAATTCTAGGTTAGCCTGAACAATACCTTCGACCACATCATCACTAACCATCAGGTAAGATAGTGGTCAAATACTAACAAGTCAGGCATAAAATAAATAGATTTCTTCTTTATTAGATAGAGTACACCTCCGAGTTCGTCCCTCAATTTTATCAAAATCGGTATAGTTGTTTTTAAGTTATAGTCAATTAACTGAGAAATGTATTTTTCTTACTTGGATGATTTTTATTGGATTTGGTGTTGTTGATGATGAACAGTATTCTAGGAAGATAAATTATCTTGTAACCGGTCTGCTACATTACATAGAACGATTAAAAAAAAAGTAACTGTGTTTAGGATTACACTAAAAAGCATGGAATAACTTGTTGAAGTCGGCATCGTGCTTGTTCAATACACTGACCTCACATTTTTGAAGTTGCAAGCTCGTTTTTGATCTATGCAGTAGTTCAGTTATTTCGATACAAGGACCAAGCAATGTTATGTAAACAGGAAACAATCGTGGCCCTGTGGTTATGCTACTAGCTACGGATATACAGTAATGGAAGTTTACAAAAGAAACGTATGACTACCAAATAATTGGTAAATACAGTTTTATTACTTTTTACAATTAATTCCATGTATCAATTGTATATACATGACCTTACGGGGTATATCTTTATCGCAAACTAAAAAAAAATTGGTTGATCAACTTCGCGTCCACGGATATACGCACGGTACGCCTTAAAATCTTATCTATCCATATATTTTGTTTCTTCAAATTTCCGCGAGTTTAATATAGGCAATTTTGTTTAGTGTCTGGATATGTAGCTTACATAATAAGTGATAAAAAGAACTGGAAATAGAGGTAAACATCACTACGCGCGAGCGCCTGTTTTTTTTATGTCATTGTGACGGAACTAGCACGAGGTCCACATGATGTTAAGCGGATTACACCTCTGCCTATAACCGATGCATTTCGTCATGTGACAAATTACACTGCGCCCATCACATTGAGACATACAGTTTCTAAGTCTCATGTGCCTGTAATTTTTCTAGCTCTCGATGACTGCTACCGGAATTTATATAATTTTACACCTGCCACATCCGGGGAATTATGGTCTTCGCTAGTGCCATTTGAGGCTATAAAAGGTATACATACAGAGCCAAAGTATTGATTGAATGTCATTGTACAGAGCAATTACAATAAACACATAGCAATTAACGCTCCGACATGTAGTGTATACTAATCCTGCATGTGGGATAAATTGACTAATCCTCCGATTATCCCCGATAGCGTTCCAATTATATTGGTGAATACTAACCAGCATGTAGTATCATATATTACTCGTGATAATTGACTTTGTGTAATATAACAGAATAAAAAGGATCAGAAGGTTCACTGCACAAAGCCGCCTATCCAATAAATAAGCGACTCTAGCTACGACGCAATAAAGTGCACTTCAGCTCGCAAAGCACCGATTGCCTAGTATTTATATTCACATACAGGCGTCTCTCTTTCTATCGCATAGGCACGCATAGTTTTGATATCTTCGATCTGATTATTATAAGCGCAGCTCTCCATATTTTTTGACCGTGGTTGGAAATACTACTATGGCTATCCAAGCGATCATATTTTTAATTTTACTCTTTCACTGCATGTACCATTACCATTTACATGATGTTATACCTCATAGGCTAGCGTTCGACCACTTACCTTATGTTAAGTGATGATGTGGTGGAAGATATGTTCGGGGTAGCCTAGAATAACAGATTCTCAAGGGTAGCTGCCGGAACACTCTGTTAGGTGCTTGACGACAGATTTTCTACTGGAGAGTGTTAGCTAACTAGTGTTGCCCTTAATCCTTCTAACGGTAGGTTTACGTGTTATGAGTTCTGCGTAATAGCAGGTAATGGTCATTCGATTTATCTAATAATTGTAGTTCAGTGTTTAAATGACCTATCATAGGTTTATAAAAGTGCGTCGGCGGGTTGAGTTGCAAGACAATGTTAGTCCTTTTTTTGTTGTCTTACCCAAATAGCCAACGATGCCCTATGAATGAGCCTCCGCTGTCTGCCCATTTTAGAATGAAAAACAACACCTTTCCGAGCTTGTGAGTCCAAAAAATGTATAACCAACTGAACTTCTTTGAATATGTGTTAAAAATAATATTTTATCTTCCCATGCAAAATAATATTTTATCTTTAATATTTTATCTTCTCATTTATCTTTCATTTTATCATCATTTTATAAACACAGTTATGATTTTTGCGAAGCAATACATTCAAAACAGAACATTAAAATATCCGTTCCAATTTGAATCACTTCAATATCAGTTTAATTTGCATACAATGGAATTATAACCCATTTTAACCTCGACATAAATCACCCTAGGCTAGGGCTGCTAAACGTCTAGGTTAAAATAACTTGTTTTGTGCACTTGTCTTAAAATCTTCCATTTTATGAACATATGCATAAAAATCAGACTTCTATGCACTAGCTAGAGCATTGTCCACATACACGGCCATAAATAATAACTTTACGAGCATGACAAGTGAAAAATACATGTTGAGCATATTTATAAACCTTTTTTAATTATCTAACTAAATTAAAACCGCTTTTATTGTTACATTTTTGTTATCTTGAATTAAACACTGTTTTTGTTACTAAAACATTGACTTTGAAAGCTGGTTACTGAGGCCAATCTGAAAAAGCATCCTCAAGTAAAGCTCTTCAGAACAAACCCATGATATCCTCCGGATACTTTGAGAACAACTTCAGTTGAAACTTGCACCGCGGCTGCTGCATATATAAACTCGGGGGTCAACTCTCCACTCGACAATTCCATTACAACTTTTGTGTACTGTTCTAACAAAAAACTCTGCTCCAGTAGAACTGCCAACTTGGGCTTTATTGCTTTTTGCTACAAGCAATACCAAGTCCAAAAAAGTAAACGTACATGAGGCAACTGGAGTAACTGTTATTCGCAAATCATTTATATTTTTATGTTTATGAACAGTGTTTATTCAAAACTCTCAAGCCATTGGCATAATTAGTTTGCCTTACAAAAAGTTTTTAGTGACAACAAAACCTACGTATATTAATTCATAAAATGACTAATAGATTCAGGCTGTTACACCTAATATATTGCTGATCTAGGCCCGAATCCCTCACAAACCTATTTACGCGTTGTCAGCAGTATTTTTCTCTATATAAACGGTGGCTTCCAAAATTAAGTGTTCAGATTTATTGTGATAACTCCAGGAGTCACCAGACTCAGTACCAGTATACCCTTCAGGTGGAACCTCTGCCCAAATTAGTAGCAAAAGTGAGTTGCGGGAACTTTTAAAGTCAAGTGTAAATTAATAATTTTATTTTTCAAATAAAATAAATGTGTGTGTGTCCATAAGTTGTTTTTTTTAAGACAACTGAATAGGTCCACACAACAAGGCGTTTATTTTCCGAAATCCATATTTTGATAAAAAGAAGTATTTAAAAAACACTTAAAGAATATTAAATTATATCTAGTAACAATTCCGCCTAATTTTCCTGTTAAGCTGTCGCGCGACGTGACGTCAGAAACGCCACGTAGCCAAGCCGGAATAATTTTCGACACATTTCTATTCTACACGGAGTATCCTCAGGAGGTTCACACTTCAAGCGCACGATTGAGAATAACGATGTTACCTATTTTCTCGAAAAGATTAACCAAGTGGCCATGTATTCTTCTGGGTATATCTCCAAACTGCAAGACAAAACAATGAAAAATTACCCACATCCTAAAGATCAAACCCAAGACGATGTAACCCTGCCCTGGATGGCTTCAAAGAACAAATAATACATTTTGTTGTCTTTGCTTTTTTAAAGATCAGATATACATCAGTTCAGAGTCATGCAATTTTTATGTAAATGAATACTTAAGGAGTTATATATGTGCGATTATAAAAGAAAATTGATTTTAGATAAAATTCCGGGCTCCCAAAACGGGCCGACTTAAGGGACTAAAATATTTCACTATAATAATGTCATTCCTTACCTACGTCGTTACAGTAAGCCATATTAATGGTCGATGGTCGGCCATAGCCTTAATATCCGACGTATCGACCTTTAACGATATGTCCCTTAGGGAATTTAATGGCGGTTTTTTATGTATTGAAAGGGTTTTATTAATATTATCAAATTTTATAGTTTGACGGTAACTAAAAATAGGCACATGATATTATATACCTAATAAAAGTATGTTTTTAAGTGTTTTATAAATATATTAATTTATTGTTTTCTCAAGATATTATTAAAATATTTGTTATTATTGAATATGGATTTCCGAAAAGTAACGCCTGAATCTATTCATTATAAAAGTATGTTTTTAATGCCTTTTGCAATTTTATATCTTATTGCTATTTATTTCTAAAATATCCATCGACTTTCTGCTAGATGTTTGGTAAAAGTCAAGAAAGTGGTTCCTGAAAACTTGAAGACAATTTGAAACAACTTGATAATAATAACTTATAATGTTTCAGAACGTGATAAAAGTCTGACCCCTTATTATACGATATACCAATAATGTTAACTTCGTTTTTTGCCTTCGAAAAGATTGTATACTGTTCTTTCTATACCATGTTATTTCTTCGCTTATATTTTTAATATCAGTAGCCCGGCCGGGGCCTAGCGTCGGCCCCCGACCGGGTCAGTCGTGACCGGAATGCCAATGTTTTTCCATTTGTCCGGGTGCCAGTAGCGGCCGGGGTGACCGAATCGAAACGTGTTAAACACTCGTGTGCATAAACATATGCTGATTGGAACCCGTCCGGGTCAGCGAGTGGTGAAACCGTGATTTGGAGATTACTTTTGTTACAATCGCTTTTCAAAATTGAAGAGCTTACAAATGTGCAGTTTGGTTTGGCTCTAGTTTGAATTTGACCAAAGTCAAAATAACCACGTTATAGACATTATTGTCTATTGGTTACCTGCAACTGCCTGACAGGCTTGCCTTTGATCTGATTTGCTCACAAGCTTCGTTCAGATTTTTCTGTGGCTAAGCCTGGTGACTGGCATTAAATGAACATCTCGGCGAACGTATTCTGACATCAACTGGGAGACGTTATGGAAATAAGATATGTATACATGAGTACAAGGTATGTGAAGAATGTGATGACAGTGACAGCGAAGAAATCAAGAGAGATACGTGCCGGATAGCAACAATGCGACGTTATTCGTACGAGATATTAGTTATTACAAACACATCCGCGCCTCTTTTGGACCTTATTGGTAGTTTACGTCGAGTATAAAACTAGCAAATGATTATTGGATACAAAACAAGAAATTATTTCAGAAATTTTCCAATACTGTCTCGAATACCTTTGATATTCTTTTGTAAATATCGCAATTTCGCTGCGAATCGTGATGGTGGCTAGCAGTGGTAGAGAGGCGGTTTTGTGGCCAATGTCCGGTAGCGGCCGATTATTCGCTTGTCCCCAATTGCTGCCGGAAGTGCGTCGGTCCGGTGAAAGTCCCTGTCCCTAGAAGCTGCGCTGAAGATATCCGGGCCGGTGATTTTTTATTTGACGTTTGCTGAATGTTCAACGATTTTCAAACTTGCGTTATTTACAGTATTGGTCATGATTACAAGGTTGTTGCCTTAACTTGATTGGTTGTAATTATTATGATATAAAGAGAGAGTGTTTCTCTATTTTTATATCATAATAATTCATTCTTATTATTTGATATACATTTGCAGTCCGTTCTTTTTCGTAAGTTTCATAATTAAGATATTGTTTCTTTTTATTCGCCAGTATCCCTTTATTAACAAAATACTATAAAATGTACTATAAAACACTACAGTTCTACTACGAAAGCATTTAGAGACCAAGAAATAGTTAAATCGGTAACTAACTAAACAATTATGGAAAACAGAATAACACGTAGCAAAACTTTAGAAGGATATTTATATTCATATCTAAAACCCAGTACTAAGAATTTTCCACGTCCTTACGCAATCACTCTTTGTGCCCAAAATACGCGTAGCATCCCTTTGCGCTGATTCTTGCCCATCCCTACATTCCGGCCCGCCTTTTGGGACCACCCTTCCTCAACACGACACTCTCCGTATAAAAACGATAAAGTCTCAAAAAGATACATCACAATATGCCTTCAGCTATCATAAAAACTAGCTAGAGAAGCTTCCGCACTAACTCCCTTCGTATGTAAATGTTATTCTGGGCACGTCTGCTCATTCATGCAAAAAAGTTGAGGTAGAAGGCTGAATAAGCCGGTATATGTAGTTTGAACTAAATAAAAAACTTACTGGTTATTGATAATTGACCACATACGAGTGCATTCAAGTGTTAATTTAAACATAAATAAGTATTACACGACTAAGACCATTCACCAAAATTTATTTGGCCTTTGTTATTATAGAAAAACAACATGATGTTGTGGGTTTTAAATATTGTTGGGTGTCTTTGGAAAAATTAAAACTTCTACTATAATGTACTTCATTTACTGGAGACAACTTCTAAAGAACAAACAGAGTGTATTATCAGTTAAGACAATACTTATGCTTTATATATATGATGTATAACATCAAAATACTTTTAATAATGCAAGATAATAGGATTCTAAAATTCAATGAATAAATTGCAATCTCAAGCATCGGTTTGACTTAACTGTAAATAAAATTATCCGTGGACCCACCGGGAACATGAGTAATAGGCAATAATTTGACATTAATGCTAAAAAATAGACCTACTACATTTTGATTAAGTAACACCAAGGTTAACAGAACATGTCCCTGTAGGCATATATTGAACAATTTAGCAAGGAATGTAATCTTAAAATAATGTTTGCTATTTACCGTGATAATTTTAACTTAGTATTATGTTATGTTCTATGCCTAAGTTCTGGTCGAAGATGTTGTTTAGGCTAACTTAGAATTACTGGCTCTCAAGGACAGCTGCCGGAGCACACCGTTAGGTTCTTGGCCAACATGCCCTAGAACCATGCTATAACGACTGCCATCCTAAGATAACGACGGGTTAACGTGACCTACGAAGCACGGAAGCTCTCAGTAGTAATGTCACTAGTGGTCATACATCCAACTCTTGACCGCGGCGGACGTTGCTTAACTTTGCTGATCGGTTCAAAACGGCTAACTTCGCTACGTGTGCTTCAACATTTTTTGATAAACACTTAATGTTATGTTCCAAAGGTTATATTGAGAGCCAGTTGACTTTATAATTGTAGGAAGCTAACATATGGACTACATTATCTCATCATTTACTTAATAATAGGTAAGTTATGAAATAATTTTCAATGGCCAACCTATCCGTATACCTACCACGAAGTAGCCGCAGGGTCATATATTTTTTATTTTTTTACGCCTTACAAAATTACAAATTTACGAGGGAAAAAATTATAATCATGTGTGGGATTCGTACCCGCGTCCATCCGCCGCTATAGCTGGGATATGCTCTGGCCAACTGAGCTAACATGTAAATTTGTAATTTTGTAAAATAACATTACAATATTATTTTTGACGCCTGTCACTTACTAAAAGTTTTTTATCTTTATTCTACAGGTAAGACGCTGACTGGCTGCAGTAGTGGATTGGTCGAGTACGTTCACTCACAAGGAGACGCTGTTCTCCGACTATATCGTCATACATTTTTTCCACACTTATTGAAATGTACGTCAGGTAAGCATTTATTTAATAGTAAAGAAATTGATTGTTGAAATATAATTTAAACAACGTTTTGAGAACATCTTCTATAGCTAGAGGGCATCTCGGGACAAAAATCCCAAGCATAAGTAGGACGTTGTTCTGTTATAGGGATATAGATTAAGTTCCCACATTACATCTTTGTCACTGTATCAGTCCAATGATACCATAAATATTGTATTGTCGTCACAACTACATGCATTTTAAAGCCATAATAATAAGTCTTCCATCGCTTCTGATGCAGTAACTATGAATACTACACTTAAATATACGAAACCCAAATTGCAAATAAGGTATATTTCACTAGCAACGACACTTCGCAAATTCCCTCTCATCGCAAATTCCGTTCCTGTTTATAAAACGGACGAGTAACGTCGTTATTTCTGATGATTAGCAAATCGTTATTGAAATGGAAATGGTTCATTCATAAAGAAATAATAATGTTTTATTGCAGGAAACTCCGCATTTTAAATCTATGAAATAGAATTTAAATCGGTATCTAGGAGGAGCGTGCGGCGGCGTAGCGCCGTAGCTTAGTAACACGTAGCTCCGTAGCGCAAAGCACGTAGCGGCTGGAAGCGCGCGTGCTGCATTGTACTGAATTCATAAAAACCTTCATCAAATAATATCTATATTTGACGTAGAAATACAGTTCTTGGGCAATTTTTTAACCAACTTCAATTTTTCATTTTTGTTTTGTATTGCAAATGTTTTATGTTAAATGAAATAACATGCGTTTTTGATTTATAATATTTTAATTCACAATAATATTATTTTACAATTATTATGATTGTGGTCATAATAATTGGTTCAAATTTTTAGAAAAACATATACCAAAGATGCATAAAATCTTTTGCGGGTGTATATGTGGGGCATCATAATCTAGACCACATTAAGTAAAGAAATATTTTGGCGCCATCTTATTACTATAATTATCATTTATTCTGTAGAAGTTACATAAAAACTGGCTAATTGCGAGTTGGACTTCATTCTTTTAGGAGAAATTCCGACCATCCGTAAAAAAAAAATAATTTGGTTTGGTTAGTAATCAGCAGTTTCAGTCCTTAACTGATTAGACATAGTTTTGAGATAGACCTTGATATTATAAAAACATTGTTAATATAATAAAGATCTTGTTATGATTTTAGTGGAGCAATTATTAGAACCTCAATATTGTCATGCCCGTTTAACGCCCTATTAATGTTTGAGTACGTTTTCTGTGTCTACCGGTCGTTCCGCAGATAGATCTCAATAAAAGTCTCTATTCATAAAAACATCGCCTTTATTCGTAGAATCACGCCGCTTTCCCGTTAGGTGCGAATGGCGATCATTGAGCCATAGATAAAATAATTTCCGACGGAAGCCGGCTCGATTCGGTGATAATGCGAATATTATTGTGAGGATGACGGTAGATTGTGTAATGGTATTTATGAATGATGTGAGCAACCATAATGGTGCATTAATAATGGGAGCTATTGTTAGAATTATGATTGATATTTCAGTAAGAGTTTTTTTATTTTGGTAGCTTTTATCCTTGTAAGACGCAATAAAATTACGTCTTTGAAATCACGCCATAGAATCTTTATAGAGATCTGCAGTGAGATTTAAAACACTTACACTTGCCATCCTAATGAGCCTAATGCCATCTATCAGGCACAGTTCCAGAATCCGGACTGCCACTAAGATTTTTTGTGAGAAATCTGATCCAGGGAACGAATCTCAGTGTACTTTGGCTATAAGACACTACACCTGGAACTACTTAGTAAATCAGAAAACATTCTTTTCTCTATGCTAAAGACTGTTATGTTACCATTGTCTTATAAATGCTTATTGAAAAATTACATAAACATTTTACTTGACAAGTACATATTATAGATACAAACATGTGCCATTATTTTCTCATTTAAGACTAAATGAAGTTTTATGCAAGAGTAATGACTGCTAAGATTCATAGAATAGTAAACTTCATAATTACGTAATAATAGATTAACTGAAAATGTAGCGGCCATCCAATGTTCGTATCTCTAGTTTTTTAAAAGAAATGTGGTGATGTTTTTACAAGTCAAAAAAGGACTAAGTTCACCAATTGTATAAACCTCGTGCTAAGAGGGACTTATCTATAAAAAGTTTTAACAATATGTGTTTATCCATTTATAACTGTTGACCTAACGACATCAAAATATTGGATGGTAACAAATTTAAAAGATCTTGGACTCACTGGCTTGTTATAAACTGTTTTTATAGTGTTAAAGAATTCGTTCTTCGTCTTTAAATAAAGACTCTTGTAGAATGTAATATTAACTGAATTTATACCTAAATAAAAAATTTCACGTCTGTTTGCAGACTAAATACATTGTATCTTAACCATTAATATAAGATCTTATGTGACATGTATTTTAGCAAATAAATTATTAGATTTGATTAAATTCAGTCAATGTGAAAACTATAGTACAGATAAAGTAACTAATAAACATACTTTCCTGTCCCATACTTGAGTAACATCAATCCACTCAACAAGTAAAGCTCGGCAGTGAGCCAATATACAAGATATAATCCTATACTTCCCGTTTTGTCCAACTTCGCGCCAAGCTCTAATACAATATCGGTAATAAGAAAACAATTATCTTTCATAAGCTTCCACCGAAACCCATAAACTTTGCAAATCTCTCGAGAACAGTTGTCTGTAAGGAAACGTTTACACTTCTAGCGATATGCAAGTTTAGTTCTACGAATGTTGATGCTTTTAAATTATACGAAACAAACAATACATTTTTAGTAGTTGTTAAGATTATGAACACCGCTTATTTCTACGATCATGTAATCTGCTATTTAGATACTCTTAACATTTTATATAGTCTAATTATTGTTTTATATAAATTTGTAAGTGCATTACAAAAAGTGATTTTTGTTGATGATGATTTTTATTTATTTAATCCAACTTCTCGATTTCAGTCATAAATAAATGTAATTATTTCCTATCACATCACACAATTTTTTTACAAAACTTAGACCCTACTTTGTTTTGCTTCATTTTAAACGAAACAATTGATAGGTTTAAAGACATTTATTCTCAATAAGACACACATAGAGTCACTTACTTGAGAACTAAACTATTTGTAAATATACATTCGCCATTTCATTCTTAATAAATAAATATTTTAATATAAATTGTAATTTATAAAACATAACGAAACAATTGATATTTTTGAAACTCGTACCTGTTGCTATTACAATTGCCGTATGATAGAATGTGCACGAAACTAAAAGACACGTAACCTTTTTTTTAATTTGACTATTTGTCTTAATGCCTTATGTATTATATTCCTAATATCTCAAACTCATTAGTCTGATCCATCAACATTTGAAGACATGAACTTACCCTAATCAAGTAAGGGCGCACTTACAAGGCCCTAACCTTATAGAAGATTGATCACCTTGCTATATTTGAAAATATATGCATAGACATATACATATATTCACATCTTCTGATACCACAAAGTCTAACTGAATGTTGTGATATGGGCTGTGACTAATGCGTCAACCAGTCGAAGTGTGACGTGGCGGGACAGGGCACGGATGCTTATATAAAGATTTAGTTATTGTATCACAGAATCATTTTTCCCGTTGTCTCTTTTGTGCTTGAGATTAGCTTGTTCATCGAGATGGAATTTTTAGTTTCAAAAATTATAATAAATTACGCAAGATCTATATAGCAGGGCTATTAATCACAAATTTAAATGCAAACAAATTTATCCTGACTCATATATAGATTCTGTATCTTGAGGCCGCCTTTGAGGTACATGTATTTAATTTTCTTTATTAAGCTTAAAAAGCTTACATAATTTCATGTTGAGTTTAATAATCGGGTGGAAACATCTAGGTTGATATATGTTGAAAACTACCTAAAGTACTTATCCAGTAAGATTCTAAGTCGTGGATGACATTTCGTGAATGAACTTCCGTGTTTTTTGTAAGTACTCCAGCCAGTTAGGTCATCGTAGTTTCTCAAAGCCCAATACATTTGATTTTTTATTGGTTTAGTGTGGTCCCGATAGCTCGAAAGCGATTTCATTCAACCAACCAATAAAGTAAGACATTTTGTTTTATAGAGTAGATCTTTGTGGAGTAGTTCCACACTGATCTACTCTATAAACCATTTTTTTCTATTTATTTATTTATTTATTTATTCATAATTGCTTACACACTTACAGCTACGCCAAGACGTGTGATAAGCCAGTTTTGTATATATCTAAATACATTACATAAGAAATTTAATACATAAATCTACAAACATGGAAAATCTAATATTAAAGAAGTCTAAATCTATCTGCTGAGCAACCAGATCGTTGAGGAGTGAAACCGCCTGCGCCGAGGGAGCGTAATATGTGGTGTTTGTACGCGGGGGAAGCGCCGCGAGCGCGAGCAGGCGCCGCACGCACGGCCGCCGCACGCGGTAAGGTACAACAAATGAGAGACTCGACAGTGTGGTGGGGTTATCAATTTTGTTGTGGAGCAACAGGTAATAGTGAATCATTATCGCACACTTGCGCCTGAGTTCCAAAGTATTCATACCTACCATACCCGCTATGAACAGGGACGGATATAGGTATGGATAATATCCATACAACTTGTTGTACAGGAATCGAGCAAATCTTTTCTGTACCTTCTCAACCATGAGCTTGTACTTGACTTCATGCGGGTCCCAAATAACTGAATTGTACTCCAGCTTGCTTCGTACGAACGCGTAGTAGAGAGTCACGATTGTACTCCTATCCCGGAAACGCCTAGATTGTCTCATAACAAAACCCAGAGACTGGTGAGCACGGCCACACACCTCCACAATGTGGTCATTAAAGGTCAACTTGGCGTCTAATGTCAAACCGAGGTCACGAATCCTTTCCACACGCTCCAGAGAGACATTACATATGTTATAGGGGTACAAAATAGGTGAGCGGGCGCGAGTAAAAGTAATAGCTTTGCACTTCGTTGTATTGAACTCCAGAAGGTTTCGCTCACTCCACGCTACAACATTATCAATATCCCTTTGGAGCGCCTCACAGTCCGCATCAGTCCCTATACCCAAGAATAGCTTCAGATCATCAGCAAACATGAGGCATCTAGCTGTCTTAACGACACTAGGCAAGTCATTGATCATGATCAAAAATTGAGTTGGGCCAAGCGTGCTACCCTGACTTACACCAGAACAGGTCAAATACGGTTCTGAGCGGTATTTCGAGAGTTGAACATATTGAAACCGATTTGAAAAATAACTAGCAAAAAATTTTAGCAAATTTGGAGTGAAACCTACAGCAGAAAATTTCTTTAGCAAAACATCATTGTGGACTCGATCAAATGCTTTTTTTAAATCAAAATATGCCGCGTCGACCTGATGTTTAGAGTCCATTTCTCCAACAGTATAGTCTACAAAGTTAATAAGATTGGTTGTGGTGGATCGACCAGGTCTGAACCCATGTTGAGCATCGCTCAGTTGCGCACTGACCTGTCTGGTAATATCGCGGTTCAGGATCGATTCGAACACTTTGCCCAGTGCCGACAATACAGCTATAGGCCTATAGTTTTCAACTTTAGATCTAGAACCATCCTTGGGTATAGGTATGACCCGGGAGACCTTCCACCGTGATGGGTACGTTGCTGTACTCAATGCCAAATTAAAAATAAATAAAAGTGGTAATTTAAGGGTTTCATAACAATCTTTTATAATATAAGGAGGTATACCATCTGGTCCGGTTGAAGAACGAGCTTTAAGTTGCCTAATTGCTAAAAATAAATCACGTGGGCCAATCGTGTCTACGGCGATGCGAGATGAACACAGCGAGCTAGCTGCTTCGCACTCAGCTTCATCGGCGGATAGAGTTGGGGTATCGGGGAGGAATACTGACTTAAAGTAGGTAGCAAATGCGTTAGCGGCATCGATACCCGTAAGCGTATCGCCCGCGTATTCAAATTCTCGGATAGACTGCCGATCAGATTGCTGATCCTTAATGAAGTTCCAAAATTGTTTTGGATTACGTCTAATGTCGGCTTCCGTATGAGCTAAGTACTGCTTATAGGCAACATCGACTAGAGTTTTAATTTTACTTCTATAAAATTTAAACATTTCCCAATTAAATTGTTTCTCCTGCTCTCTAAATCGTTTCAAATGAAAGTGCTTATTCCTTATAGTATTTATTATCTCCGCCGTATACCACGTAGGATACCTATACCGCGAGCAGTGATCAAAATATAGCCTTTTGCGGGGAACATAGCTGTCAAAACAAGTCTCTAGTAAGTTGTACAGAGTGTTTACCGCGGTGTCCACGTCCATAGTTAAATACATCTCGTCCCATTCAATAGCGGCTATGGCAGCGTATAGCGAGTAGAAGTCTGCCTTACAAAAGTTCCACTCGGTCGGTATGTTATCGCGCTCCGCGTGCGGTGGGGGCAGGGGGGCGCGCGCGGCGCCGTCCCGCGGTCGCGGTGCACGCGCATTTCGGATGCTCACTAGCAGTGGCGGGTGATAACCATCCACCTTCACCACCGGCTCTGTATCACCACTTACCATGATCCACTCGCTGCCATGGTTGCTCAGCACCAGATCCAAAATTCCGCCACATTTATTAGTAATGGTGTTGTGTTGAATTAAATTACAAGCAGAAACCATACTGTCATAGTGCATCCGAATATCCCGACTACAAGAGTTCAAATTAAAATCACCTAAAATTAAAGTATCTAATTTTGGAAACTTAGCTAACACATTCTCTAATACACTAAAAGTATTTAAATATTTTTCTTCACTCGAGTAGGGAGCTATATACACTACGCAACACAAAACCTTTTTATATTGCAAGGTTATTAACCCTATCACTACTTCAACATCGTCAGAATAGGCATCTACGTCGACTATTGGTTGCAAGTTAAGCGATTCCTGGGTCGCCAACAGGACTCCTCCCCAGCCGTGGTCACGGGCGCGGTCATGCCGCAGAACCGTGTACCCTCTGGGGAACAGCTCCCCGTCGTATACGCTAGATACAAGGAATGTCTCCGTGAATGCGTATATATCAGCCGACAACGACAATATTGCCGTCTTAGCTTCATCGAGTTTAGAACGGAGGCCTCTAACGTTTTGATAATATAGTGTGTAGCACTTATACTGCAGTTTTTTTTTCGGCATTTTGTGAGTTGCGAAACCCACTACGCCACGGTTTAATATGGACGTCTTCTGGCCAGTGCTCGGGCGACAAGTACTTCTCAACGTCTTTGGTCGGCACTGTCAACTTGAACGAAGCATAGTCACCGCGAGATATCAAAGCCTCAGTACAGCATTTATTACCTGGACAGATGTTATTCAGATGGGCGGTTACTTGATCAGCTGTAGTACCAATATGTACGTAATATAAATGCAGGTAGGATTTTCGCTCCGCAGCTAGAATTAAGCAATTTGTCGGAGCGGCCGTGCCTCGAGTTACGTTGCTAGGTGGTGCTCTGCGAGGTCGTCGTTGCTTAACTTCGGTCCACCCTTCGGCATTGTTTACATCGGCTTGTGCATGAATCACCGCGGGCGCATCAGGAGCAAGCGACCTTGTCAGCGTCGGCGGCTGTGGTGACGGTGAAGGCGGGGCGGTAGGGGTGGCGGGGGCGCTGAGACTCGAAGGCGTTGTGGCAGACGGGTTCGCACTGATTGACATCGGCGAAGCATTATTGCATCCCTGCTTAGTCATCCGACCGGGTACGGAGAGGGCCGACATAGCCCGAACACGCGCTGCTCGCTTCGGCCTTTGGGCCGCTATCTCAACGCTCGGACCGCTGCTACCCTCTTCTGCAGTGATTCCGATGTGTTTTGTCACTGAACTTTTATTTTCACGGTCACTAATAAGCATTTTTATTAACTTAGTTTGATCCAACACAAGCTTCTCCAGTGATGTAATTTTATTCTCCATTGATTGCACAGACTTGGTGAGTTCACGAATGACAATATCGGTTGATTTCCCCGACATTTCTAATTATTTATGATATAAATGCGCGGAGCTAAGCTACGAACGTCCGACCTCAGCGGCGGTGAGCGGTGGGGTTTCTATAAACTATATAGGTTTGCCCTATATGACCATTCTAAAAATTGTTCGGCTACACTACACCGCGTCCAAACATCGACGTCGTATATGTGAGATTAGAAGTGTGTTCACGATTTAGGCCCGGTGCGGTCTAGTGTGAATCATCCCTAATGTAACAGCAGCCTAAAATCCATCATTTGTCCGTGTCAGAGCGCAATCGAGAACCTTCTATTTATCGCTTGAGATCCTTATTCAATTAGTCTCTGTGAGGATCTTAGACACTTCTCTCCATGAATAGAAATTCTCTTGAACCTGTCGAAGGAACGTGATAGGTTTTCAAATGCTAATCCTGATTGACACCGGCTTTTATAGTTTTTGAGAAAGACTTACGGGATTCGAAGAACAAAGAATATCCTAGCTTTACGAGCTTGAAACCATTTCTGCTGAGGTCAGTGCTCTGTTGGATGAAACGTTTTTGCAGGGGTACAATTCTGAGCACTTCTAATTAAAATCGCAATAACATCAATCCAGGTGCACAAAGTAATGTGAGAAAAATCTATATTACAATTGTACTCGTAGCTTTCTTAAACGAGTGCACAATATTTATGTAATACGCATGCTGAACGGGAATAAGTAATAAAAAATATTACTTATTCCCGTTCAGCATAATAACTTATATTTTTTTACAAAAAAGAGGAAAAATTGTAATCATGTGAGAGATAATAATGTTTCCTCTCATAATTTTGTAATGTTATCCGCGTTCATTAAGGAAAAATAAAAATATTACAAAAAGACCTATTTGATAATAAGTAATATAAAGCTACTCGCGAATTTTTTTTTACCGTCGTTCTTTTAACAAAACATGAATTTAAAATCGTTATTTTCCGTCCGTATAACTTCCCTTTGGTTTTTTTTGTGACAAGACGTTACGTCAATTCTCCTCATAATATTAAAAGGTCCGGAACAGTCGTTAAATATTTTATGACGTAAGTCATATTATTTCCATTATGTTCTAAAATGTAGGCTATAAATGAAAACTTTTCGAGCGTATCGTCCGACCCGAAATTTCAATAACACGATCATGAATTCCGCGTCAATAAATAAGTTTGATTTGGAAAAGAGAGGTATTGGTGGTTGGAGGATCGCACCCTGAACCTTTGGATCGCGGTGAATACCGCGGCCTTTGCAAACTTATCTATAATTGTTATTTGTAGCGGAGGAGGCGGTTGTAGTCACGGCATTCAAGTGTCAAATAGTATAACCTCGTATATCAAAATTAAATTAGGGACCGATATCTAAACTTGTAAGTTATGTTTCGGGTTTTTTATCTTTGATCTGAATGCCTAAGGCTCGAAATGATGGAGGGTGTTTGAACTATTCTCTTTATGAAAAGAATTCTCGTTTGCTCGAGAATATAATATCAATTTATAATATCTCGGATGAAATGTCAAGAAGTGAGAAAAGTACTGATTATAATCGGAGTAAGTATTTTTAATTGAAAATAACTATTCTTGATGATATTGTTTACATGTAGACTTAAAAATACATAAGGAGTACCTTATGCTGTTTTAGGTAATCTTAGTTACCGCTGCAGTGTTTGAAACTTCAGGATTAAAGTAACGTAATACGAAATATGCAATTTAAACCTCATACCTTTCGGTTCGTGCTGATTCTTATTAAAAGTCAGGCTACCCGGAGGCCAGAATCCAATACTGAAAAGAATATCTAAGAAAAGGAAAATATAAGCTTAATCAATTATTAAAGTAATCTTATATGTAAGCTTATATTTTCCGATCCGGGTCTTATAGTAAAAATCGGAACCTGGCTGCGGCAAGATTTATGTATAATAAATTCTTATCTTTAATCAATCAATAATACACAAATACCTTATACAATATTTATTTTGTCGTTTGAACCTGTTGCATTCTTTATAATATTCTCATCACATCTATATCGATATAAACTTTTATGGATAGTTCAATAATACGTAGAAAGTGGGCGCAGGTCGAAAAGCGTCATTGATACCGTGTGCCGCGTCGTTACATTCCGTTATTTCGTTAGTTTACGGGCCATTATTATTGTAACGCCTACGTCGTCGGTATCAAGGTCCTCGCATTGTGAACAGAGAGGTATTGTTATATCATATTTGGACGCACTTTTATTGTGTTGGATATTTTTAGTCAAATTATACTAATATAGTTTTTTATGGAATAAAAGCGTCGTTTTAGAATGACGAGGTCGTGAGTTCGACTACCGAGTAGGAAAGTTTTTTTTTATGCCTGATAGGTTAGCCTTTGACCACTATCTCACCTGATGGTAAGTGATGATGTGGTCGAAGATGTTGTTCAGGGTAACCTAGAATTACTGGCTCTCAAGGACAGCTGCCGGAACACACCGTTAGGTGCTTGGCGACAGATTTTCAAGTTGAGGGTGGCTAGCCAGGCGGGCATTTGAAAAGTGCCCTACCACCATGCTGTAACGACTGTCATCCTAGGACAACAACCGGGACCGACGGCTTAACGTTCCCTCCGAAGCACGGAAGTACTACTCACAATATTTTCAGTGTTCATCCGGAGACTGATCCCGGTAGATTGCACTAGGCGCACCTCCCATTACATAGGAACATACGTGGCGAAATGATACTTAACTACCTCTGTCTAATCCTTAGTGGTTAATTTGTTTATATATATATATATGTGGTATTGTGACAATATGTTTGTAAGTTTTCCAGCTACTTAACTATTGCGGATTAATTTTATTAATTTTTCATATATCAGTCACAATGGATAACACAGGAATTTTTGAAGCGCTCGTAGGGAAATTCGCTTAGCTGTTTTTAACCGATCAGCAAAGTTAAGCAGAGTTAGCCGCGGTCATGAGTTGGATGGGTGACCGCTAGTGATATTACTACTGAGCCATACCGTGCTTCGGAGGGCACGTAAAACCTTCGGTCCCGGCTGTTGTCTTAGAATGGCAGTCGTTATACCGTGGTGGTAGGGCATTTTGCGAATGCCCACCTGGCTAGCTACCACCCTCAAGTAGAAAATCTGTCGCCAAGCACCTAACGGTGTGTTCTGGCAGCTGTCCTTGAGAGCCAGTAATTCAAGGTAAACCTGAACAACATATTCGACCACATCATCACTTACCATCAGGTGAGATAGTGGTCAAAAGCTACGAGTAACTTAACAGGCATAAAAAAGGAACATATGAAAATGTTCTTGTTTGTAATTTAGCCGCTACCTCTGGAGTGCAGTGACACCACCGTAACATCAACGTTATAGTAACAGCATGCTGCTCACTTTGCGCATTGATTGCTTTTGTCACTTATCTTACAACACCCAAAAAGACGATAAAGAATAAACAGTCATTTTATAAGCTGAGAACTGTTATTTTATGTTAGTTTATTTTATATATATATCATTGCAAAGCCGTAAATATATCTACTTGATATTCATTGTTCTTGGTATATTGCTGCTTATTTATAGATAACGTATAGAATAATCAAAAGCGGTAGCTAACCGCCGCCGTATAACAGCATGTGTATCACGGGTCCCTACATTGCCTACTGAATAGACATATATTTTATTCTATACCTGCTCGGAAAGTAGGTCATTGTTTTTTCAATGATGTAGAAAGTACGTCATTTCTTTAGAACAAACATGCGGAAGTGAAAGTTGTCTGGAAATCCATTGCTTTCGCGCTGAGCAGGACGTAAATACGTGTAGCGACACATTTAACATGGTTTGCGATCCGCTGATACAGTGGGATACAATGCATGACGCAAGTGCGCTGCACCAGTCGCCTCCCGCCCGGCACGATAGCCTCTCGATGCAGAATAATTAAAATAATTAATAATGTTGTAATACGATTTAAAACCAGTGTTTAAGGATCTCAAGCTCTTTTATTGAAACCAACTCGGTAGGAACCTTGACATTGGTAAAAATGTAACAAGCAGATTAGAGCATTGTTAACGTGCAGATTTGATTTTTTTATTATTATTATGTAACCTATTTTCATATCAGTATAATGTCAAAATACAAAAAGTGTTTTTATCCCTAAGTCTGTAAGATGATACTAGCTATTTCTAAGAAAATAAACTAAGAAAAGAATAAACGACGGAATGTAACCTATGTTTTTTACGAATTACTGAATTGCAAACTTACAATAATTTGTAATAAAACAGTAATAATTTGTCTTTTATTTTGCTCTTAGGTATAGTATACAGTAGTATGTATGTAAAAGATGGGTATAAAGTGTGAATCAGAACTCAGGGTCATTAACTTTCATCGGTGTACAATCTACGATATGTACATATTTCCGATTGTTTTAATAGTATTATAACAAGAATATTTGATTTACCACATGCCAATCACATTCAGTAACACAAAATTTTTCGTTAAAAAAGCAAAATATTTTAGATATGTTCAATATTTTAACATCAAGACTGTTACTTAATAATTACTCAACCTAATTTAGTGCAATTTAAATAGGCCCATTTTAGAGATTTAAATACTCTAACCAACAAAAAAATAACCACCTTAATAATTAGCGGAGTAATTGAGTAACAAACACAAAAAACACACAGTAGAATTGAGAACCTTCTCCTTTGTTAGAAGTCGGTTAAAAACCAAGCGATGGATGATAAAGCTGCATACATTAGGTCGATTTCGTATTTGTAATATAATGTAAAAAGCGACTGGTATCAGGCTACCATTTCTAGTTCGATGTCTTCACGAAACAAGCTGCTATATTCTACCTTCATAGTGTTAACCCGCAGGCACGCTAAGCCCCAGTTCACACTGGTGACAAATGTAACTCTCACCTGCCGTCTCGTATATTTCCCCCGGGAGACTGAGCAGTGCTGAATGTGCTCTTGACCTTAGGCTTCGGCTTTGTACAGATGTTTGATGTTACATCTGGGATGTTTGCGCCATATTGCGGTTTCTACATCAAAATGAAATCATTATGTATTGATAGCGGTGAATCGCATACTCAGCCGTTATATATATGTTCTCTTTTAGTTAATTCTGTTATTTTATAACTAACACTGTAGTCTTTGGCTACTGCCGGCAGGAATGGACATTACTCGTGGCAGTCCAACCATAGAATCTATGTAGAAAACGTTATTATATGTTATTAGGAATTTAAGTTTTTTTATGGGATTGTGCCGGAACAAGCTTTAGGTCCACCTGATGTTAAACGGAAGTCTCTGCCTAACAAATTCATTTCATCACAAGGGACAAATCGCGCTGCGCCCTTGTAAACATACGCGTATAGTTGTTGTGCCTAAAATTTTCTGTCTCTCTCTCAAGGACTGGCGCCTAAACACAGTGTTAGATACTTGACGACATATTTTTTACTTGAAGGTGGTAGCTAGCCAGACGAGCATCTTACCATGCGCTGAAGCTGAAACCGGCGATGATGATGGAACCATGAACCTGCGGCTAGGTACTAGGACAGTAGATAGCTTTTACCGCTCAAATATTAGTGCTGCAAAAGTTGTTTTCTTATATTACTTAAGTAGTAGTTAAAAGTTGAGTGTTTAACTTGATATATTTGAATACACATGCCACTAAGTAACAGCGCCTGTAATTCGAGGTAAATGTAAATTATCTAATAATAACAAATATTTTAATAAATTTATTTAATAAACACTTCAAAAATATATCTAGTACCTAACTATTTCGCCTAATTTTCCTGCTACGCCGACGTGACGTCACAAACGCTTCTCGATCGTGCGCTCGTAGAGTCAAGACCACCTGAGGATGCTTCGTGTAGATTTTTGTATTTTTTTAATGTTTTATTAACATATTAATTTAATGATTTCTTAAAATATTTTAAAGATATTTGTTATTATTAAATATCGATTTTCGCAAAGGAACGCCTGAATCTACTCATTGAAACTTACATTTTTTCTACTCCAATTGTTGGCATCAGGAAAAGCTCAAATCAAGAGAACGGTTGACCATAAAACTCAATCCTAAAAATTACAACGAGTGATTTTTAGATTTTAATCAACCCAAGAGGGGTACAATAAAGGTATACAGAATAGGATGACTGTAAGACACAATTTGTAAATTTTGTCACACTGTAGGTGCGACGAAATCCTAACAATCCAGAAGTTTCTGTATCTCCAAGACGTATACTTACATTATAACGAACATAATATAAAACAAGAGTCGTGTCTGAACGCAAAGATGTCAAGTAAATTTGAGCAGTAGATTAATTCTGTGCTCAAGATGTAATGAATAACGAAGTAAATTAATAATTCATGTGGCCGGCAGCCGCGTGTCGAGGAGCTGCTGCTGTTTTGCGGATCTGCTATTTTTGGATGATTTTGTTAGCATTTTGATGAAGGGAACTTGCCTGTGCAAATGAGTGGAAATTCGTGCGTAATTTTTTGCGAGAGCCAATGTTTTATTGCATCGTTACAGCTTTATATTGTTTTATAAAGTAAGTAAGTATGCAATTTACTTACTGGACTTTAAATAGCGTGTCCTACTACACGCTATTTAAATTTGCCTAGAAAAAAAACATAGTATCTACCAGACTTTTTTTCCCTATTTCGGAATTCGTCTTGTGCAGACACAGACTAGAGTTTAGCAATGTTTATAGGAGGGAGGCGCTAAATATATATCTATCTCTCTTTTCCGTATGAAATTTTATAAGATAGATATATTTTTGGAGCCTTAAACAGCCATTTTAAAGTCTGCGAGACTTAACGCGACGCAGAAAAAGTATAACGCACGTTGCGTTTTGTACTTAGTATTTTGTACAAGTAAAGTTGGGATTTTATGTTTGTATTTAGTAATTTCAGTTTATATACCATGTTGGATTAAAACTTTACATTCTAAAATTATCATGGAGTTACAAAACCAATAATTTACATTTTTATACTAAAACATTCATGTATGTAATGTAAAATAGAACAATGATCAAAACTAAACGCAAACTTTTTAGGAAAGAAAAACAACGATTGGCGGAATGTCACATTCAATTGCGACAGTTGTGTTTTGTTGTAAACTTTCTTTCATTTTTGAGAAAAGCATTATACAAGCCTCAACCAGTAAGAAAGTCATCCTGGCTTCGAATATAACTTCTTCGCCTAATACTTGGCCAGGAAGGCTGACTTACTGGATTCTGCAGTAATGTACTATTACCGCCACAGAAGTTTCCAACTTAAATAGTAATTATTGCCTGTTACATTGTTTGATATATTTTTTTATTGCTGATAGATAAGCCACAATCTCTCCTGATGATAAGTGATGATGTGGTTGAAGGTTTTAACAGGCTTAACTTAGAATTACTGGCTTGCCACAGGAGGACAGCTGCCGGAACCCACCGTTAGGTGTTTGGAAACAGATTTTGTACTTGCTGGTCGCTAGCCAGGTGGGAATTCGCCCGAATTTTCTATGAGGTATGCATGGTGGTAGGGACCACCATGCATACCTCATAGAAAATTCGGGAAACAAACAATAAGCATCAGAGTAATTATTGCTTTGTACGACAATGTCGCTTACCATCTTACTAGCTGCGCCATAACTATATTGGCTGATATACTTCAAAAGACCAAAATTAATCTTACTAATTATGACAAAGTTGTAAAGAGATACTAAGCCCAATTTGTCGCCGTTTACCAACAGATTCCGTGGTATCTTACCGCGGACGTCTTTCCGCTCCGTCGCCTCCATCCTCACATTATCGGGAAGGCTTACATCCTGAGTTTTGTTCATGAAATTGTAGTAACAAGTATGAACGGGAATGGAAGCATGAATATATAACGGGGGCAGCTTGGAATTCAGATTCATTATCATACACTTATCCCTCTGATTTGGGGTCAAAAAATCCCCAAAAATGTATCTCTGTTTTAAAATAAAAAACATGCCGAAAAAATTTAGACCACATTTTATTGCAAATCATATTGAATATTTCGTTCATTCAATACCAGTCAGTTAATAAGCACATTCAGTATGGTTATAATCCTTGTTTTAACGTTGTGTTACTAATGCGCACTCTGCTAACAAATAGACGCAACAAGTGTCATCCCAAAAATTAGGCTTTTACGTTCCCTAATTATGTAAGGACATTTTGGGATTCCTGTACGTACTTTTCACTGAACACCATCAAGAGATGTTAACTCAACGATACTATAGTCAGCAGAATTAACTTTCCGAAAACGATTGACAACTGGTAATTGGTATTGGGTGTGAGTGTAAAATAAAATTATATCAAGGAAGTGTAAATTTGAAGGAACAACATGAAAGAAGAAGGAAGAAGTTTGGAGTGTCTGGTAGAGCCTTGCGTGTGTTCTTATTGGTAGTGTGGCTGATAATCTATCATAAGACACACGCGGCTCTTCCCGACTCCCATCTGCTACTAAAAAGAGAAGAGCTTTTGAGAAGAACGAACACTTCAAATAACGAACATAATAGAATTGTTATAGGACTTTTAACTGTAGTACTTTTATCAGATTGGATTGGGGTGGATTTATATGTATTTTCTGTAAGAAAAAATTAAAAAGTTTTTGGATCGGTTTTACTATAGTGACCCTGCCTGTCAAACGATCTTGTGAATTCTCGTTAGAAGTATATGTATCTGCGGATTGTCCACTGCTGAACACAGCCTCGCTCGTCAAGTGGGATCTTGCTATAATCCCCACACTTAGCAGGTGACTTTGGGATCGCATCCAATCGAATTTTCCTTTAGTCGACTCTTACGGTTCCCACTGGGAAATAAGGGGGCCATTCTAGCCCGGCACCCCACGGATTAGTAGTACGCCCGCTCAAAATTGGATATTAAAGGTGTTAAAAGATAGTCTAACGCGTGCTAAGTTAACCTCAGAAGCTTGAAATTGGAAAAAAGTGTAAAATACAATATTCCATGGGGTTGATTACGGAAACCTTTTTTGCAGAGAGTGTTGTGTGTGGCACAGCTTAAATTGCACCTTTTCAATAAATAAATTTATATTTTCATTTAACTGAAATAAATCTTCTTTAAAATTACTCAGTGAACAGTAAACTCCTATTTCTCTCCTATGACTCATTCGTTATAAAAGAATATACTATAATCCTAAAAATATCCAATATTACTATACAATTTCTTGATAACATTTATTTCGCGCCATCCGGGGTGCTAAAGGCTAGGCTTTACCAATATAGGATATTGAACAGTTTTTAAGCTGGAAACTGTGAAAATGCAAATTTGGACTATTCTTGTAAATAAACATTTGCACATTTTTAATAAACTGTTTAAAGTTTACATCCTTTACATTTCAAAATTACAAACATATGCTTTTGTTGAATACAACTCGAAACATAATCCTTTGTTTCACCACGTTTTGTACAATTTAATTTTAGAACATGCCATAAAATATTTCAAATCAGCACTGCGAACTAGTCGGCGGTAATAACGAATATTCATTTACAGTAACAAAGGGTAACGAAGGTACCCGACTCGTTATAATGGACACGTAACGAAGAGAGCGCGGTACTAACAGGATTATTTTCGTAACACTGGCTTTGTTACCATAATTAAAGAGAACCAAATGTGCAGTTGTTCAAATAGAATACTTACTAAATATAGTTAAATTTAATTGTAGGGGTTACAGGATATATACGTTAAAATGTGAGGGTGGGCGTGTGTACATATGTAACTACGGACCTCGTAAAATGGCTCAAAGGATTTTGGTATTATGTGTAAATTCTTTTAGTCTAGAATTACAAAAAAGGCGGTTGACAGGTTTGACCTAGAATAGTTCGTAGTCATTTATTCATATATCAAAATACACGTCAACAATACATTATTGTACAAAAAAGTAAGATTTCAGATTGTGTAGCATGAAATACAAAAAAATACAATAATAATGACAAAACTAAATAGTATTATACAATAATATTATAAAAATCATAAGACATGTCATCCAATATTGTAGGTATGTTATTAAAGGAGCTGTTTAAAAGTCAATAAGTTTATAGAACAAAAAAATAATATTAGAATTATTATTTGATTCATTGAAGCTATAGAGTGATTGGTTAACCAGCCAGCGTTTCCGCCTCGTGTTGAACTCATTCAGGCTTACTGCTAGTTTGACATAATTTAGGATTTGATTATATACTGTAGGACGCATGATGTGCGTTAACTTGGCAGACTTAACTAAGGAGCAGGACTTGCTAGCCAACACTCCCCTATTTCTCGTTCAATAAGAGTGGGTATCGCTTAGTTTTACGTAGCTATCTCGATTCTGCCTCACGAATACCGCCACTTGGAAAATCACTGTTGATCAGAATAGGAATAAGTTCTCCAGAATTTTTAGTAAATAATACGGGATAGCTCACGTGAAACAGTCAGATAGCTCCGACTACAGTTTCAACCACATTTGGTGGTCTTTTTCAAGAAGAGCTCGGGATGCCCGCGTTGACGTCTCGCTTAGCACTGGTGCTTAGCAATTAGTGGGTCTTTCTCATGAATTATTGCCGGAACACACTGTTAGGTGCTTCAGGGGTATCATGCTAAGTGGGCATACGCAAAATGCCCCTTATTATGATGAATATTGATGGCAGGTATCATATAACCTAATGTAATATATGAAGAACACGGGTGTTTGAGCGTGAACTTACTATGAGTCAATATCGCTATCGACAATGTTTCGGCTTCTACCGGAAGCCTTCCTCAGGATTTTGAGTGTGGTACGTATAACATTGTCGATAGCGATATCGACTCATAGTAAGTTCACGCTCAAACACCCGTGTTTTTCATATATTAGATATAAATATGAGCGTAAGTTTTTATAATATGATATAACCTAATGCCTAAAACACCATAACAATGTTGGTCAGTTAGGAATTACACACTTCCTTTCTGATGCTTTGGCACTCTTCAATAGTACCAATAGAATATCTAATTACAGTTCAGTAACTTCAGTCATTGATATCCTAATCTCGATAACTAGTTAATTTCTTCCCTCAGTCGGATTTATTAATTGCCCACTCAAGATCTTACCTCCACGGGGAATTGGGAAGGAATACAGAGAATGATGAATTAAGGTTCAATATCGCACTGAAAAGCAAAATTGCTTTGATATTTACAAAGAAATAAGGTACAATATTACACGAATCCAACGAAAGCTCCGAGGTATCGCGTTACTAATTTGAACAAAATGCGGAGGGAATTTGTTATTAAAATTTTCCAATTACCTCGTCTGTGCTTCTTGTTACAAGTATTGGTTGATAAACTGGATAATAAATATTATAAATAGAGGTGAATTAGTATATGAAGTTTATTTCACAGCAACATTGATTGAAATTTTAATTGTTGTCGCTTTAAAGTTCTGGCAGTCCTAATATTCATGAGGCTTAGAAAATTTATTTAGTGGGTCTTTGTGGAAGAAAAACGCTTCGTACTGCAAATAAAAAGCATTTGAGTCTGAAACCGTAATCTGTACGTCTGCAGGTTGCACAAATGCTTCCTACTTTATATTATATTATTATTATAAGCGTGCACAGCATTATTTTTTGTATGGATTTTTTATGGACGGAACAAGCTCGGTGTCCACCTGATGTTAAGCGGTATACTGCCTATTACTGATGTATGTCGTCATAAGTGACGAACTGCACTATGTCTGTCACCTTAAGACATACAGTTGTTAAGTCTCATGTACACCTGTAATTTTACTGGTGCTCAAAGGATGCTGCCAGAACACACTATTAGGTGCTTGGGAACAGATTTTCTACTTGAGGGTGGTAGCTAAGCCCGGCACTTGCAAAAAACCCTTCCAACATGCTGGCAGCATTAGTCCGTGGGCTGGTTGCGATGCTTAATCGGTGAATCAAATAAGTGATAGCATTTTGATAACGTGTATAGAATCGACAAGGCAGTCTGTTATATTTGAATCTCCCGGTACCCACGGACACAATGTCTGTACACCAAACGGCTCATAACCACAACCAAAATTAGTATCCTTGCGCCGCTTAATTCAATCACTAGAAGTAACTCTAATGAATAGATTCAGGTGTTACTTTGCGGAAATCCATATTTAATAATAGCTAATATTTTAAGAAAACATTAATATCAATTAGGTTTATCACTTAGATTGTCACTATTTTTAAGTGTTTTACTAAAATATGAATTACTAATGGGACGCTACTTGCGTAGACACTTTAGCGCCGTTACATATTTCTGAAACCAACGTGAGGGCTGGCGTCGCGGCAACTTCGGCGGAGCAACTCAAGCGTCGCAAATATGCTAACCTCGGTATGGGTTACATATTTGAGCCGTTTGGTGTAGAAATATGAATTACATGTATTTTTATAATATTCGTTATTATTAGCTCGAATTAGTTAATCTTATATTCGGCTATGTAGTTATTTATCACAGTTATATGAGTACAGTTATCGGGTAACGATTGTCTGTTGCATAGTGTGTTTTATCCGAACGAGTTAATCCATTTTCCAGTAAGAATAATAATGAAAATTAAATAAAACACTTAGAATTGAAATATGAATGTATCAAAAAATATCAAGAGCTTAAAAAATACTCTACCTTTGTTTCCTTTCCCCGAACCCGACAGCAAAAACAAATTACACAATTTTAATATGAAACGTGCACAAAGGTAAACTGCATTGGATATTCGGTGAATGTTCTCTCATCGCACGCTACGAATTAATATTTGCAATATTCTGTGTACATGTTAAATACAGTTTTGCCTGCGGCGAGATGCGCATATTGATTATTTCATGTATTAAATAACGCTATTGCGTAAGGTTTTATTCAAATATTGTTTGATAAAGAAAACAACATAGAATTGTATATTTTAATTGTTTTTGTTATGAGCGCATCTTTCCGAGGACAAATGAATTTAAAATATATATTTTGACTAATCCCAACGTTTCTAGTGTTGTAGTGTGTCAAGCTGACGGTCGTTTTTAAGTTAGAAACAAACGTTATACTCAGTGAGTATATTCAGTGTTATTTTAAGTTAGAAACAAACGTTATACTCGGTGAGTATATTCAGTGTTATTTTAAGTTGGAAACAAACGTTATACTCAGTGAGTATATTCAGTGTTATTTTAAGTTAGAAACAAACGTTATACTCAGTGAGTATATTCAGTGTTATTTTAAGTTAGAAACAAACGTTATACTCAGTGAGTATATTCAGTGTTATTTTAAGTTTATTTATTTATTTTATTAATCCACAGCTCTTAAAATTATGTGTACATTACAAAAATACTAAAACTTACAGCCAAAAACGGACTAACATTTTATATGTATAAGGTATTACATTCAACGTGTTAAATAAACAATACTAATGAAGTTTACACTATACGATAATACATAGTATACTATATGAGCACATTTGTATAAGGGTGTGTATGAGAGTGTATATGAGTGTGTGTGTGAGTGTATTTAAGTATAGAAGGTGAATTTGTGGTGTGAAAATGCATGAGTGTGTATCAATGATAATGTAATTTAATTTAATTTGTATCTATTGGCCTTTGTTCTGCAAAACATGTAAAATTAATTTTCTGAACGCTTGTCTGCTAGAGCAGAAAATGTCGGTGGTATCAAACATTTTATTATAAGTTCTAAGGAGGCGGCTTGCAACTGCATTATTTGTGTAATTAGTTCGAGTCGGGGGTGTTGAAAATAAATTGGTATGTCGAGTACGGATTCTTGGGACGCAAAATCTTAAAATAAGGTTGCTTAGGTCAATGCTGTCAATTTTACTATTACAGATATTGTACAGAAACATCATATCTAATAAAATTCGCCTGTCTTCTAAAGGTGCTATGTGATGAAAATTACAAGAATCAGAGTAGTTATTAAGTTTAGTGAATGTTCTGTAGTTTAAATGTTTTAAAAAATTTATTTGTATTTTCTCTATTTCGTGAATGTATGTTACATAATGGGGGGTCCATATATTACTACAATACTCGAGTACAGAGCGGACATATGAGAAGTAGAGCGTTTTAATACAAGCTGTGTAAGAAAAAGGCTGACTAACTCTTAATACGAAACCTAAGGATTTAAAGGCTTTGCTAACCATACTCGTAATATGCTCGGAGTAGTCGAAATTCGAATTTAGAATTATTCCTAGGTCTTTAACTGATTCCGTTTTACGTATAGTATTATCATTAATTTTATATAAATATTTAATAGGATTTAATTTGCGTGTAAAACTAATTTGTAAACATTTACTGACATTAATATCTATGCGGTTATCTTTGTAGTATATATTTAATGCATCTAAATCTTTCTGTAGTTTAAGACAATCATTTAAGTCGTTAACTTTGAAATAAAAATTTTTGTATCATCTGCATACATTAGGAATTTTGAGTGTTGAAAGCACTTTTTTATATCATAAAGATATGCTACATACAGGAGAGGTCCCAAAATTGATCCTTGGGGCACCCCGGATGTGACGTCAGCATAGTCAGATCTATAACCACCCACAACAACTGGCTGGCTACGATTTCTAAGGTATGAAGTAACCCACCGAAGTAGATTCCCGTGTATTCCGAGCTCATGGAGTTTACGCAATAGAATCAAGTGATCCACACGGTCGAATGCTTTTTCGAAGTCCGTGTAGACCACATCAACCTGCCCTCCGCACTCCATGTCACGGAGAACATCGTTAAAAAATGTGGCTAAGTTAGAAACAAACGTTATACTCAGTGAGTATATTCAGTGTTATTTTAAGTTAGAAACAAACGTTATACTCAGTGAGTATATTCAGTGTTATTTTAAGTTAGAAACATTATATCATTAGAAAAGTAATTGGAAAAATGCTCACCACCAATTAAGGCTGACTTCTGTTAGTCCTGACAAACATTTTAGTCGTCATTTTAAACGTGTGTCTACGCTACAGAGGTATGTTCGAGCTCCCGTGTTACGAAGGTAAACAAGATTACATCAATGCCTCCCGCATTGATGTAATCTTGTTTACTACGAGATACAGTACCAAAAAGTGTTGAACTTATTTTGTCAAAATAATTATGAATTTAAATAACGTCGTAGAACTACAGTCATAGCCCCTAATAAATTGTTAGCCATTTTAATAACCCTGTATTAAAGAAGAAATGCACACGACTACAACATCGATATAAATGGCGTGTGAACAATATAATGAAATAATTGATTACATTTTGTCGTCGTTTGTTCAAAACAAGGTAGCGATAGTGACGGCAAAACCACGGATGATTCTTGACGCTGTTAAGTCTATAACATTCTGAGGATCTGACATGTGGTTAATTTGTCGATACTGATAACAGTTGAATTTAATTCATAAATGGACGATATCGGCTCCGCGTGTAACGAATATATTCCTGCAGACGAAGACGTCTCAATTTGTACCACGGGCGTAAAGCTGTAGTGTTCTATTATATATATATAAAATATAACATTTTATATTAAAATTCATAAACTGAATAAGCTCAGAAAATTACAACGTGAGGAAAAAAATATCACGAGAATACATACAAACAGAATTGTCAAACATTAATAAGTTAACAATCCTGTTTGTGTGTAGCGTGCTAGCGATATAATCCCCTTAACAATGATTCGAAAGCTACATTTTTCGTTTGTCATGTTCGTGGAAAAGCTCATTTCATTTTAGTACACCAGTTGTCGGAGTTCAGATTCGGGAATTTCGCTGAAATGTTTCCGAAAATAGTCTTAGTTCTCGGTAGTGAATTTTTCGAATACAAGATATGGTGGCGTAACGAGGATCGATCGATCGACGAGAAATGTAAATATCTTGTGTAATAATAAATAAAAGTTCGTATAGTGATAGATAGATAGATAAACTCAATCAAAATTAAAAATGTTTAGCGTATACTAGTGAACGATAGGCGGTAATGTGATAGTGTTGCATATAAAGATATGTATAGTGGTAATGTAAGTTTGTATAAGGTATATGATCAAATATGAAAAACATTTTCAAAGATAATATGTGTTAGGGGTTACAATAAGTGTAGCGATAGGTATAGGGTCTGTTGGGCTTCGGAGCTTATCGTATGTCCCGGAATTTATCAGAGCTCTTCACTTGGTAGATGCGACGCGTGACTAAAATTCGCTATTTTGTAGTTTTAGCATGTACAATAAGTAGATTGACAAGTAAGCACACTTTCATGTTTATATATTTTATTTAGTTACTGATATTATATAATAACTCATAATGTACTGATGAACACCTTTTAGCTGAATATTACCTTTAAAGAGCCTAGATGAAGATGTAACATTTTGTAATTCAAGGCTCAAAGTTGATGAGTATTGTTCACATGTGGACGAAAAAAGATATACATATTTCGATTGCCGATAAGCCAACCTGTGACTACTATCTGACCAGCAAGCCAAGAAGCAATTAATGATTTGGTCAAAAATGTTCAGGTTATTATAGCTTGAAAATATATTGCCTATTTATAACTCCAAAAAACAATAATAAATCCAGGCGAGACTTATAAATCGAGATCAAAACGTGTGCAAAACTATGTATTAAGGTTTGTTTCAGTACTGTTTTTTTTTTCAAGTTAACATGGCATCGTTTATTTCATGTATTACTCAAATCGAACCTGTTATTTATAAGTTCCTTAATACCTTGTATTAAATAAGTTTTAATGACAATCATCAACGGTATTCTAGAAAAATACTATACAATACGAGTATATGGTTCAATACACTAAATATCTACTAATAGTTTCTCATACTCCTTTACTACACTAGCTTGTCTACAAAAGTGTTATATATACCTAAAACAAAATGAAATACTACTGTTAATATCATCGAAATATATTATCTACTTAAGTTCTACGGTGTGAAATACTAACTCTACGTGTTACAATGTCTACGTCGTAGAGCTTTCATATGCTCAACATCAGAAAATTTGTTGTGTTTTTGTATAGCAATTTGTTCTGGACATATTTGACATAAAAAGGACACCAGCTTAAGTGCCTGCGGTTTTTCGATAAAAATGTCTGTCTCAAAGACCCTTGCCATCGTGATAAATAGTTTTGCCAACAAGATTTGGAACATTCTTTTATATTCTCTGAAGCATGTAAAGGTATATTTGACCAGAGTTATCTTCGCGACGATTCGTAATACTTATTCTACTTACGAGCTGTACCTACTTATGGCATAATAATTGTAAAAACACTCGTTTTTATCTTTGTTATATTAACCACTCTGACGTGTATAATATAGGTTAACTTACAATATTCCATAAAAATATTTCCAATCTTAAATGTTTGGGTCAATGAGACCTGTATGTTATATCATATCATCTCTCCTGTATATCCTGAGGGGGTAAGCAGAAGTGCATAAATAGCGAGCCTATTGCCGTTTTCTGGGCATATTTTTAGCCTTCAGACATCTCATATTTCTTAGCCTACAAATGCCAATTACTGTCCGAAACAGGAATCGAACCTTGGACTAACGCAGATGGAGGAACAAGGCAGACCATATATAACCCTCTAGTAATAACAATTTAATTTAAGCACTTTAAGGTTCTGGGAATATTTTCAAAACAAAGTATCTGAATTTGTTTTCAATTTATATCATACAGAGGCCCAGGTAGTTGGCTCCATCACTAACTAAAAATAATAAAATACCTGCTCTAAGTTATAATCCCCCGAGAAAAGACTGTGTCATGTTTCATCGGTCGGAACAGGATGTACTGTGGGCAACAAGAGGTTTTTCATAATAATCAATTGCATTTATGTTGTATGTTTAGTACGTTGTCTGCACGTATCACCGACTATGACATGGGGTAATCGCCGTTAGTTGGTAGTTGACAGTACTCAAACTATCAAAATTAAAACTGTTTTAAAAGTGATACTCAGATAATAAAGCTTAAAATCATTAACTTTAACATGTGTATAATATTATTATGTTGCACTTTTTGGATATACTGACTCGTTTATATGAAAACATGTGAAGCTCTTTGTCAGTAATGGATAAAATGCCCTGCGGACTCCACACCAAATCCGGCCGACGCAACGGAATATAGTCGATTTATCTGTCTGTTGATTGGCTGATTGGTTGGAAGGGTGGAGTTGATTTTAAAACCCTTGTTCTTGACCATAAAACTTGTGAATTATCCAGAACACTTAAGGAAAGGCCTTGACTGAGCGGGATTGTGTAAAGTAAACTCTACCTACACACTTGAAAACAGAAAAAATATTGAAATCAAATAATATTAAATAATTTATTTAGGAATAATCCCGCTTATATGACGTATCAGATGTCACGTTGGTGTAACGTGGCATCTGATACGTCATATAACTCAGCCGATGCAATTTTCGACGCGTTTAGCATCTACACGAAACACTTTTATACAGTCTTCAAGTCTACAATCAAGGAATATCAAATCTTATTTGCTACTAGATAACTGCTAACACCTACTTGCTCGTCATAAAGCAATGCAAACTTTGTTGATTGGCAACTGGATTGTATAAAAGGAACTGCACTGTACTACATTAGCCGGATTGTCCACTGCTGAATACAGCCCCGTATGGTTTGCCATAATCCCCATGCTTGGCAGGCGTCTTGGAAATCGCAGTATAATATAGCAGTTCCTCAAAAGGCGCTACTACCTATATTCCGGTCCACCTGCGACGAAGGATAAAATATCTTTTTCTCGCCTCTTACGACACCCACGGGAAGAGATATGGAGGTGAAATTCTAGCCCGGTATCCCACGGGCCATATAAAAGGTACCTAACTACGAACTCTCGATGGATACCACTATCAATATCAAGAGAGATCTTGCTAGGTACATTTATTTAGAGCACTAATTTTCTCAGCTCTAATTTCTCATTAGGTATATATTTGGTATATTATTCTGGTAGTTGATTCAATGAAATGTTGAAATCACAATATTTTCAGTTTCAGTATATTCAGTTTAGTCTGCCTCAACAGTTCGTTCACGACAAACGACTCTCCGCGGCCTCCAATGCCTAAATGTCTGATCGACACCATTTCTAAGAGAAATGTTGTTTTCTATCGAATATATCTCGCAATATGTGTTTTGTTGAGAGGTAGGTGATTGTTATGATCGTTTCCCATTTGTTTTGCTATGTCTTGGGGTGAGGCTAGGTATGTAAGTTTATTCGTGGTTTTGCTGTATGAAATTGATGTTCCTTCAACTAGCGTAGCAACCTACATCCTGTAGCAAATCGCCTAGTCGTTTTTAACAAATCAACTGTATTGAGCAAAATTCGCTAAGATCCTTACTTAAATGGGTGACATCAAGTGGCATTTGCTATTGGTTGTTGTCTTAGGAATCAGTTGCTATACCATGGTTGGTAGGGCATTTTGCGAATGAGCATTCTCTAGCTATCACCCTCGAGAAAAAGTCTGTCGACAAGCACCTCACGGAGTGTTCCGGCAACTGTCCTTAAGAACCAGTTCACGCGCTACGTTATGCCTGTTTACTATTTTCCATCACATCCAAACGCAACCGACAAAGTTGTTGAGCAGTATCCTTCCGCGGAAATTATCATCCTTGGAGATTTTAATGCCCACCATACCGAATGGCTGGGTTCTCCTAGGACAGATATTCACGGAACTACTGCCCGTAATTTTGCTCTTGCTTATGGCTTCACGCAATTGGTCACTGGGATTACCAGAATACCTGACATTGAAGACCATGAGCCCTCCTTGCTAGACCTTCTGTTGACTACACACCCAGAGAATTACCAGGTCTCGGTCAAGGCCCCTCTTGGTAACTCTGACCATTGTCTGGTATCATCTGAAGTGCCCCTTGCTATTACCAAACGGGCTGGTCCCAACGGAAAAAGGAAGGTTTGGCGATATCGGTCAGCAGACTGGGACGGACTGCGTGAATTTTACGCTTCCTATCCTTGGGGGCAGATTTGTTTCTCCTCGGACGATACCGACAGCTGTGCAAATTTGGTTTCCGATGTGGTTTTGCAAGGTATTTAATGTTACATTCCACACTCTGTAATCCCGATCGGCGGCTCGAGCCAACCATGGTTCAATAAGATGTCTGCGGAGGCTGTTGGCCAAAAACAGGTAGCCTATGAGTCATGGAAGGCAGCTAAACACTGTCGGGATCCTAAAACTGCCGATTTGAAAAGAAGTTACAACGCTGCCTCCTGGTCCCTTCAAAAAAGGCTTGCAAGGGCAAAGTTTGAGCATATCCGCAGAATCGGCGAGCGGCTTGCGAGCTTTCCTTCGGGAACGCGGGCATTCTGGTCGCTCGCCAAAGCTGTCGAGGGCAACTTTTGTCGGTCGTCTTTTCCATCATTGCGCGCAACTGATGACCTACTGGCCCACACTGCAAAGGACAAAGCCGAACTTTTGGGCAGTATCTTTGCATCAAATTCGACACTTGACGACGGAGGAGCTACCCCACCTACTATTCCGTGGTGTGGGAGCTTTATGAAAGAGGTCCGTTTCACACAGAAAGCGGTTCGTAAAGCTCTCTGCTCCCTCGATGTCAAGAAGTCGTCTGGGCCAGATGGTATACCTGCAATAGTGCTAAAGACATGTGCTCCTGAACTGACTCCAGTTCTGACCCGTCTCTTCAACCTCTCTTACACTTCTGGCTATGTCCCGTCTTCATGAAAAGTAGCCCATATCCACCCTATCCCCAAAAAAGGTGATAAGACAGACCCCACCAACTATAGGCCTATAGCGATAACATCCTTGCTTTCAAAGGTGATGGAGCGAATAATCAACGAGCAACTTCTGGGCTACCTTGAGAAATCTCAGCTACTCAGTGACCGGCAATATGGTTTTCGCCACGGTCGTTCAGCTGGAGATCTCCTGGTATACCTTACCCACCGTTGGGCTAAAGCCATTGAAAGCAAGGGTGAAGCCTTGGCTGTTAGCCTTGATGTCGCTAAGGCATTCGATCGGGTCTGGCATCGGGCGCTTCTATCGAAGCTTACTTCATACGGGATTTCCGTGGGGCTTTGCACCTGGCTATCCAGCTTTCTTAGTGGGCGCAGCATTAAAGTCGTCGTCGACGGTTGCTGCTCAACCACGAAGCCAATCAATGCTGGTGTGCCACAAGGCTGCGTGCTGTCGCCGACATTGTTCATTCTGCATATCAATGACCTATTGTCTATTAAGAATATTCACTGCTATGCGGATGACAGCACTGGAGACGCCAGATATACTGGTCGTGCAAATATCCCCCGGCCGCTAGTAGAAGAGAATCGGGTAAGACTTGTGTCTGAAGTAGAGAACTCCGTGGAGCGAGTCTCTGAATGTGGACGACAAAATCTTGTCCATTTTAACCCCACGAAGACACAGGTCTGTGCGTTCTCTGCGAAAAAAACCCCATTCGTCCCTGCGGTGCAGTTCCAAGGAACACCCCTGTCCATCTCTAACAGTATTGGGATCCTTGGAGTCGACATAACGAATGATGTGCAGTTTCGGGGTCATCTGGAGAGCAAAGCTAAAATTGCTTCAAAAAAGCTTGGTGTGCTAAACCGGTCCAAGCTGTACTTCACCCCGCGGCAGCGTCTTGCGCTTTACAAGGCGCAAGTCAGACCACATATGGAGTACTGCTCACATCTATGGGCTGGAGCTCCTGCTTACCAGATTGACCCACTTGACTCTAGACAACGTCGCGCCGTTCGTATTGTCGATGATCCCATACTGACAGATGGTGTAGAATCGCTTAATCTCCGTAGAGATTTTGCATCTCTCTGCGTTTTCTACCGTCTGTACAATGGGGAATGTTCTGAGGAACTGTTCGATCTGATGCCAACTCCAGAATTCTATCACCGCACCGCTCGCCATCGGCGGGATGTTCACCCTCACTACCTCGAGACACTGCACTCTACTACGCAACGGTTCGGTAGAACTTTTCATACCGCGTACTTTAAGGATTTGGAGGGAGCTTCCCGCCGAGGTTTTCCCACTGCGCTACGATATGGGGTTGTTTAAAAAGGGGGTCATTAAATTTCTCAAAGGTTGGCAGCGCGTTGGTAACACCCCTGGTGTTGCAAACGTCCATAGGCGACGGTAACCACTTCCCATCAGGTGGGCCGCCTGCCTGTCTGCATACTTAAAGGCAATAAAAAAAAAAAAAAAAAAAAAATCGTCACTAACAATCACGTGAAAATGTAGTCAAAGTAATCCTATAAGCCCCGCAGTAAAAAACAACATCGGCTTCCTAAATTATTGAAAATTTATCAATTTTTGAAAACTATTCTTCTTTCTTACAATCGATGTCGTTGTGAAAATTATGATATAAGTTTTATGCATAATAATTATATATACTGGTTCAACGAGATTCTATACCCTACATTTTGTAGTGCCGAGCTGAGTCTCTACTAACATCTTCGAGCAAAACTTTGACGGATTCGTGTCTGATACTATCGAGCAAAGAGGGATGTTGATAGCTGTTCTTGCCTAGGAGTGTCTCAAGTTCTACACATTACAGTTATATAGGTACTATAATAGAGAACACTTACCTTTTTGCCAACACTTTACATTGCATTTATTATTATTATGTTGAAATGTGAAAAAACATGACATCATGTTTTAAGAATTCAATAAATGATTACGTTTTCTTTCATTCTCCCAATTTTTATTTATATAGTTTTGTGCTTATCTTAAACTAGGTACTAAATATATGGAACAATGGATGCTGTATGTAAAAATCAAGACAATTTATCGCTTAAAACCAAGCCGCACCGCATCCGCATGTCGCTACAAAAACAAGACATTTATAATTTATCAAAAATATAAGCATGGGTACTTACAATATAAACGTGACTCTATGTCTCTATGACGTCACCGCAGGCGCAGATGTAAATAATCTCAAGTTTGATGGCCCCGATCCCATAAGCCCTCCAACCAATCGGATCTATAAACATAAACATTTACGAGAAAAACAAACTAGTTTACAGCCGCCTTCGGATTACGATTATTGACTACACCTATGCTCGTAAAATGTATACGTTCCGAGGAAGGAGCGACTGAGATTGCGGAAGGACTTTATCCTTAAACAAACAGATCGACTCGCGGAAACAAACTAAAGTAAATAGAATATGCGTGTGAAGTAGGTTATACCGATTAGAGCTTTATTCTTTCTGGGCATAGAAAACAAATATGAATTCTTCCTTGATCAAAATTTATACGATGATGTAAAGAAACACTGGTGTCTTTTACAGATAAACTGACGAATGAAAAGTCGGTTCTGAGTCTAATCTTGCAACAATAAGTTTATAAATAAGAACAAGCCTCGACTACCCAAACTAGTTCTGATATTTAATGTGCCTGTTTCATTGGAACAACATTTGTATAAACACAATCTTCAAAAGGAGAGTGGTCAATTGTGTACCAAAAAGAATATACCTCGTCCATGAGTATGTAACCTTCTAAATAGGTAAAAATTGGATGTAAATACAAATCGGCCGCTCGCGTGTCCCGCCCGGCATATATCAAGTCGCGGAGACCGCCCACGGTTTTTGTGCAAATTACTCGGTGTACGAACTATGTTCCGGTTACCGGTATTCGTGGTGAGGTGACGCGCGCTGTATTTTAACTTCATTTGCCGAGCGTCCGGCCCAATTAGATTCGAAATGGCAGTTTTGCGATGCGATAGTACCATCTTTTAAAGTTTAACGGAATATTAATTCGTTTACAACATAAGAAATGTCAGTTTTAATAGCTGAATTTATTTTTCTCAAAAGTAAATATTTCATTCATGGCAATCTTTTGTATTCACATCGAACTCTATCGTACTGAGCGTAAAGTCTGAACCATAATGTTAGAAACGGTGTTTAAGATTCTTATTTTCAATATATTTTATACGAATTGCATACCACTTTAACTTAGCGTTAACTATGCGTAACTTACTTTACTTTAACTAAGCGGACATTCTCAGCACGGGATTTATTTATTATGTATATTTTTCCCTTATTATAAGGCACTTCACTATCAAAATTTAACCAAAACGGTTTGCATACCGATGTGCATAACAGGATCATTTTTTAATTTTCACATTTATTTTAGGGATGAGTTAAAAATATGTGCGTAATGACAAAATTACATTACCTAAATGAAAGAATATAACGTCATAGTAAATTATGGATCAGACTTTAATAATGAAGTTACAATGAGTTACTGCCGCTCCCTGAAGTTAAATTAAATCCCGTTTGTGAATTCCTGTGAGTGGAGACCGAGAACAAATCATCAAACAATTAATTACAAGCGTTTGGAGTGCTCCCAATTATCCCGGGTCCGTTGTGTGTGCCGCGGTGGGCGCTCTCCTTTAAACTTGAAGGGACTGAACAAATATGACAACTCTTTGTTTCAAGCTTTGTAGTAATTATACATTACGAACAAATTAATGCACTTCAGTAAAGCAAATACATTGCTTTGTTTTATTTGAGATGCTTTTTAACACTTTAAGAGGAAGTTATCATTGAATGTCACACTGAAGTATCTTCTTAGCATAGTATGGCACCAGTTTTTTTTTATTGTTGATAATTTAGCCCTTGCCGCTGGACAATGGCTTTTGTTGTTTTTATCAGGGGCCAAGCACTGCTCTATACTTTAGTCCAAAGCTAATGACACCTGGCTGACTGTTGGCAATTGATTTTGCTATCGCGTAATGGTGACGCATACATAAAGTTATGTATGACAATATATTGAAATATACAATATTGACAATATACAATATTACAATATCTTGACAGATATATCACACGCAGACAGTGTTTTACTTCACTGCAGACGCAGTTGAGAAAAATACGTTGACCAATTATTCATCAACTTTATTTCTTTACTAAGGACTAGGTCAAGTCTCGATTTATATAGCAATGGCTTCGAGGCTGCCTAAATGCTTTCGTTGTTGTAGCTGTTTTTTGTAATTTATCTGTGGTTAAAATAGTTTTTTGTCGTTGGTTTTATTAACGGCTTTCATTCTGAATTTAGAATTCTGTAGTGGTGCATTTTCTGGCAGTGGTCCTTGGAAGTAAATTCCCAGTCTAAGGATGCGTATCCACCAAAGATGTGCGAGGAAGATGAGCGGTGTGAGTTGAAAAATCCACCAATAGGAGCTCTGCGTTCAGTGAGGCTGGGAAAATGAAGCGATTCCATTGGTGGATTTGTTACTCGCACAACGCTCATTTCCCTCGCACAGCTCTAGTGGATACGCATCCTTAGTAGCCAGAAAATTCAGCATCAGTTAAGCCCGTTATAATTAATTTTCTAAAGCATCATCATTATGTAACTTAACACAAACATTTCACTTGGCGGAAACGCGAACAAACTCTAATAATGTATTTAATCCATAAACACAACGTAGTCCCGGATAAAGTAGATTTATTTCGCATTGTTTGCTTCGAGGGATGACCCTTCTCGGCTCAACACGGATCGACGCCTCTTATCTATTTACTGGGACTAAAAACAATGTATTAATTACGTACTTGAGGTTTAAAACTTATATATTTACTGAATACCTAAGCCTTGCGGTGAAACTGCTTTATAGTGGTTTGTTGTGTCTGTTCTTTGGTGGCGATTAGTAATATACTTGTGACAATTTTTTTAATTGGAAATGCATTTGTGTGTGTGGGCGTGTGTAATTTTATCTCGTGGCTTTGTTAAAGTTTTTCCTTAAGAGGCTGAACCGTTTTTCTTCAAATGCTGTTTTTATTCAAAGGCGAGCATCAACTCATTTGAAGAAAATCTGAGATTTATAAAAGCATAAGTCCGCGCACAATATAACACTGGTTTCGTTGATACTTACTATATACTTAGGATTTGAACAAAATGATTGTTAAGTCAAGGCAATGCTAGGATTGACTTTATATATGAAGTATTCTCTAAACATTTTGATTTAAATTACCTGTCATCTGTACCACTGCTTATCTATTGTTAGCTTTTACATAACTTTGGACATCAGCACAGCCGTCACTGTTGTCACACACAGAGCCCGTCATGTCCGCAATACACAAAAACGTTCAACTGATACCATCTCTATTGTTATTTTAAATTGGATTCTGTGTTTAATGGAATAGATCCCAAATGGTTTCCTTTCGACACAGTCAGAATGGAAAACAAGTCAGTGTTGAAAATATCAGCTAAAATGCTAGAAACGTAATTTGATGAAAGCATTTCAATTTCAAAATTGTTTCACTATGAATATAAGAAATAATAAACTGTATAGTTTGTTTTAAAGCTACGATTCCGATATGTAGGCTTTTATATAAAATGTAAAATTAATCAATGCATAATTTAGTACAGTTGTGCTATTTTACTGTGTAGTGGATTTTTCTGTGTTACGAGCTTTTAGTCTGGAGATTTTGAAGCCTCGTTTTATATTTTGCTGTACATGTTTAACACACTGGAACAGGAAAATATAGCCGGTTACAGAGTAGCAAAAGTTCCTTCGTCCGTATTTTTTTACTGGATATTGTTGCGGGAACACGTTAAGTTTCAAGTTTAGTGTAATAGTCTGTGTTTCAGCAGCTCTCTCTTGGCTCTCGAGGCTTTCAAATAGCCACTGCGCTGGATTTGAGTGTTTGTTGAAACTATTAAGCGATTGAATCCGTGTTTTAAAATAACTTTTCTTTTGTTATTGTTAAAAACATCTACTTACTCTTAAGTATGCAAGACGTGAAGCAAGAACACTATTTAAAAAAGTAGGTTTTCTTTTTTTTTTGCTAGTGAGTGGCAGATGGTGATTATATTTGGTCGTAGTATCTAATCCTCTTTAAGCTTTACATTATGGTAGCACGAATGGCTGATAACCTATAAAACTCTGCTACAAAAAGAAGTACTAGTAATCGCGTTTACTAAATCGATTATAACCGATTAATTAAGTGATATTTAAATTTCCTTCAAATCATAACAATTTGTTTTTCGACTCGCCTTGCTCTTTTTTTTAAGGAAATAAAACTCATACTGTTTGATTTCAATTTATTTTATAAGTATTTTTTTTCATTTAAAGTGATAATTAGTTAATTAATTGGCTTTTCGTAGTATCAATCAAATATCAATTAAATAATTATTATCATTGTGATTTCGAACGAATAATTGTTGAAATCCCAAACACGCATAATTACTAATATAAAAAATACTGTAAAACTTACTAGAATTGTGTTTTTTCCGCCGTTATGTACCTACGCGACAACCGAAAATAAAACAAAATATTATTCAAAAAGTGAGTACCTAACGCTCGAGCGTTTACTCACTTTTTGTATAATATTTCGTATATGGTATAAAGGTCTTTTAGATTATTAAACTGACTCGTTTATTAGTTTAAAAATCTGAAACACCTTTATACCTGTTTACCAGATAATTGCTTTTTTCGACTGTTTCGGGAAGAAATAAGTCCGAATATTCTGTGAAAATGTCAGTTGGGCACATATTCAGTAATTAGTGTTTCATACGAGTACATTTTAAAGGCTGGCACCCACTGAGGGTCGAAACTACAAAGCCTTTGTATGACGTTGTAACATCGCTCTCAAAGACGGCACCGCGCGTTACACAAGCGGCTTTGTACTATATCTCGCCGAACTACATTTGCTCATTGTTTTCGAAGGTGTAAAGCGTTTCCAACGTAAGTTTTGGGATTCTATATCGTAAGGATCTAACCAAAGAGCTTCGTAATTAATATAATTTCAAGTTTCCTTTTATTGTTGGGTCCTTTTATTTTGAGCTGGGTTGAAGTAAATTAAAGTTTATGTATCATGACGATTCTAATGATTTATATTTACTTACAAAATATTGTTTGAATCATTTGAGTTTATTAAGCAATTTATTTATTTAGCACATGCAATGCGGACATTTTCTCAGAGACAAGTCTCAGAACAATATTTTTTAAGTAAATCTACAGCATAAGTATTTTTATTTATGACCATTTCAAGAGTTAGTATATTTAAGAAACTTTAAATAAAAATTATAAATTTTTTACTTCCCACATTTAATTAGAAATACGTGTATCACTAGGCGTCAATAAATTCGCTTGCAAAACTTCGCCAGTTTTAATTAACGCTGAAACAGAAATACCTAATTAGCATATTCCAAATGTACATCCGTTGTCGTTATTTAACGAGTAAAATATCATCCCAGTTCGGTTTGAAGTCAAATCTGCGTAAATCGAATGTCGCGGTCCGTTGGAGCACAGCCGTTGTCATGGCAACGCGCCTCGCCCGCTGCCCACCGCTACTAGCCAATTAGTGGCGCCACTGTTGCATGAACTGCAGTTAACACGTTTGCTGCAGGCGCGTTGCTGTGTAGGGAGACTCTACCTTTATTGCTAATTAGCTGACCTGGAGCAGTATCTGTAAAGTTTGTATTTTGCAATACAAATTGTTGGAGTTTATCTGACTATTCATTTTTGATTAAACAAACGTAACACGAAAGGCAACATTCGAAGTAAGAATGGCAGCCATGCATTATTCTCTCACAATTCATTAAACGCTAACATTTAATATATGTATTAGTTTTTTGTTTCACAAATATAATTCTCTTGGCTGTTTTACATTCTGCCTGTAGTACGTAATATCGTCACACCTGTGTTCCCTGCAGAGATAAATAGAAGTGTCTGGGGACTTATGTTTCGCCAGACCTCTTTGTCTCATGCAATAGGAGACTCGCCGGGCACAGATCCAGACTTCAGAATACTGCTATTGAGTATTTCGTTATTACTAAGGCCCCGTTTCAGAATGTCCTAATAAAGTTTCGGGTTGCTAATCAACACATAAAATAACCGAATGATAAAAATGACAGTTGACATGCAGCGCGTTTCAAAATTTAACCGATAGATACCTACGCTTAATCGATGACTGTGAAACGCAAAGATAGTGTTTTGTTTCATAAATATTTTCTGGGTATTATAACCGGAACTTACTCGAATATTCTGAAACAGGCCCTAAACGTAATAAAGTAGTGAATAATTTATCAAATTGATAAATTATTCACTTTGAATATCTCTTTTTTATTTAACCTCACTAAAGGATAGATTCAGGCACGTTCGGTATACAACGAGATCGTGTATGCATCCATATAAAACGTTTATAATTTCCAGCACACATCAGATGTTAGCTGAAAATATTGTTTAGTGGGTACACAAAATCAATTTCGTGGCGGCATCCCCCCGCGCAATATATTACTCACTGGAGTTTCTTTAAACGGAACTCTAATTTAACTCGTACTTCCTTATTTTATTCTCTTAGAACGTGCTTGCTGAGCAGACTAAAATAATTCAAAGCAAAGTAAAACTGAAAAATGTGTATTACTACTACTGTTTTTGTGTTCAAAATCTGAGCGTAAGGAAAAATGAGCCCCCAACAAAACTGTTAAGTTAACCTGCATAAATGATGTTACTTTTAATTAGTAAGTTTTGTAAACCATTAATATTGTGTATGTATTTCTTACCTTAAACCTAATAGTTTTCTAGATGGCGAAGGTGACAAATTGTGTGTTCACACGAGAGTTTTTGTTAAGCCCTTATAATCCCTCTCTGCTCAGTAGTCTGTATAGATTATATTCTACCTATTTCATTGGCTCAGGATTTTTAGTCGACACTGGCATCAAAAAACAACTTGACTTACCTATTTATTTTAAAACCATTATTTCAACGGTAGACGCAAGAGATAAAGTGGTAGAAGATTTGCAGCAGGCTAGGTAATAGGATCTAACTTTAAAAAAGAAGGATCAAGGAAGAAATTGCAAATACTTACAGGCCACTCAAACCTTGATTAGGTTAGATGTACAATCGTATAAACAATTATATGTCGTAGACGCAGTTCCATTTCAAGTATGCTACGTTACGTAGACCACGTACCAACCCTATCTTTAAAGTGCACTAACAAATGAATAATAACAATATTATTATTATATACCGTACGAGATATCAGAGCATTGTTCACGAGCAATGAATTACGCGTGTGATTGCTCGCCTGGAAGGCGTCGATACGCGTGAGAGACATTCCTGCACACACTGACTGATAACCTGTTAGGGTAACTAACTATGATAAATTGTATCAAACAGTCTATTGTTGACTACTAGGTCTCAAATGTGTTGGTATATATCTAAAGGGCGAATTCGAGACAAGGATAATGCTATGAACTTCCGCACATAGATAAGGAGACAAGAGAGGAGATAGCGCGCCCTACTCAATAATATAAACATATTTTTAAAGGCCAACAATAGAAATTCTATTATTTAAGGTAAGAATAAGATCTTATAGCTAACTTGAATATGCTAAAGGTTTTCAGAAGTTATTATCGGAAAATAATGTTTTTTTTTTAAAGGAAGATACAAACTAACATTAATAAGTGAACATCCGAAGTGATCTTAATGACTTTCGATACTGTGTGATATAGACATATCAGCAATTGTGCTGTTCGTCTATAAACAAATAAATAATAAATAAATAATTTTATTTTATATTGTTATTCACACAAGACCCTTGTGTGGTGCTAAAAGACCTGAAAGTTAATTCCTCAATAAAAATAAATATTCTTAACGTTGGTCTTTCAACTATCAGATAGTTTTCTGTAATAAGGTATGTACTGTATCAACCGGATTATCCACTGCTGGACACAGCCTCTCCTATTATGGGGGTATTTGCCATAATCTCCACGCTTGGCAGGCGTCTTGGGGATCACAGTGTAAGATGACAGTTCTTTAGAAGGCGCTGCTGCCCACCTTCCAGTATTTTTCCCTTAGTCGCCTCTTACGACACCCACGGGAAGATATGGAGAGGTGCTATTCTAACATGGCACCCCACGGGGGGTGAGGTATAACGTAGAGGTATAACGTAGAGGTATAGGTTGAGGGAAATAAGGTATAAAGTAGACATATTCCCTCCTTAAAGGCCGGCAACGCATCCTCGAGACCTCTGGTGTTGCGGATGTTTGTGGGCGACGGTGATCACTTACCATCAGGTGAGCCGCCTGCTCGTTTGCCCTCCTATGCCATAAAAAAAAATTAACATGAACAACACGTAGTCGTGGAAAAGACAATTGGTGTTTGTTTTGAATTTAGTACAGCTTTATGTTTTATTCCTCAGTAGGAAAAACTGTGCGACAACATACATAACAGAAAAAACACATTATATGTCAAATATTCCCTTAAGATGCAGATTTAATGTTACGTCAGTTATTAAAAAAATAATGAATATTTCCTGTGGGGACTATTTTCCATTATCAATGTCTACAGTACTATATAACTATTTTCCGGGAAAAGGACAGTCCTGTAGTCGGTAAAGAGTCATAAACCGTTTCTTGTTTTTGAAGCGTTTCTAAACCTTGCTTGTGGGAAATATAATTTTTCATTCCAATTCAGATAATAAAGATTCGTCCATTCTGAACAAGATGCTCAGGAAAGGCCTGCGTTTCAGATGTAACAATTGTGAATATTTAAAGTCTCATGTAATATTATTTTATGTTCTATGTTCTCATTGAACCTAATACAATTTGCAGAAATACCAAGACAATGCAAAATAGTCCGTATAGTCTAAGAAATACAATCGAACCATATTCAAAACTTTATTAAAAAATACTGATAGAAAAACCATTCCGTTGAATACTTCTCAATTTGAACAGCAAACAATATCAGATTGTAATTTTTCAATATCACTTTCGTACACGCGTTTGTACGCGAAGTCCAATTTGCATACATACATTAATTTAAAATTGGAAATGAATCTGTACCGGGTGGGCAATCTGTAAACTGGCAATTTGAGTTCGGCCGGAAACGAGATCCGGGTAACCACGGCTTATATCAGATTTAAGAACGGCCCTGTCTTTGTGTGGCCATTCAGAAAATATAAATAACAATTGACGAGGTAAAACCAACATTTGGAAATAACATTTTCGGCGGCAGAGATTATTGTGAATGTTTTAAGTGTTGATTTTACAGATAACCAAATTTTCAACATTGAAACGACGGCCAAAGTACCTTGCAAGGACCCAGCCTGCGTTCGGGGACAATACTAATACCTAAGTATTATGCGACGAAGTACGAAGTATTATATTAGAACATCTTTGCCTACCTAATGCTGATGGATAGTACCGGCTTATGGCATTTGCCATTTCACACTCGGCATGAGTAAAAGCACATACATAGATCGATTCCAGATCGATTCGTGAGTAAATGATATTCGTATAAAAAATAAAAGATATACGCTATAACCACATAATGTTTTACCCACTCGTTGAAGGTGTAAAACACCCACTTTTCACTAAGTTAGGAACGACCCCTATATTGACTGGCTACCCCTGGGTGGCCAAACTCCAAAGTGACACTTTACGCCACTTGGCCAGAGATGCAGTCATAGTCAAAAACTAATATCTACTGCAAGAAAAATACACTTTAGCTGAACATACCCAAAATGGCATACTTTGACCAATCTAATATAACCTAAGTAATTTTAAGGTTCTACAGATTAAACGGAACCGGATTTATTTTTAATTTGTATATCCGGTTTCCGGGTTATCCGGTTACTCAGCCGCTCAAAATTCTCGTTCATTTAGCAAATTAACGGGTCTGATGTTTTAATTGCTTTTATTACCTTTTTAAGGCTCCTCTGGGCACTGTCAACAATATTTATAAGTACTGAATTTGGCGTTAACCGTACTTGTTTTGCTTCTGAGTAGCAGTTAATATATTTCTTAAGAAAGGTAAAGGTCGGTAAAACGAACAAATAGCCTGCCTGGTTTCAACCTCCTCACTGGCTTCACAGCCCTTGTGCTACGCGTATCGATAGGGCATTCTGCCAATTCACCTCTCTTCCACCCTCAAATAAAAAATGTACACGCTTATAATATTTTCCGGCTATCTCAGAGAGCGTGTTTCCATTTTAGGTTTAGTGGTTAGATCCAAACCCAAAATTGCCAATCGACAGTCGAACCTCCCTTTGCTTGGCTGATGCCGCCTCAGATGTCAAGATTATTATCGTCCTTATGTTGACCCTGTATAATATATAATAATAGTTAATACTAATAGCTACTTATATTTATTACATCCGATATTTCAATATTTAAATACTGATCACTAGACGTAGCTCCCGGACATAAAACTTGACTCGATTTGAATATCAGCAACAGACCGGCCGGTTCTTCTTATTGTTCAAAATCTTTCTATGAAACGCCTGTAGGCCGAATTGATACCGATACTGACAATAAGGTCGATTATACTCGTATATATGTATTAAATTAACAGATATGATTTTAATAGATCACAGTTTGCGGATCACATCGCAAGAAGGTAACAAATAATATGTACAATGGTAAGAGAACGGAACAGCAAAGAAAAAATCTTTTCACTTCAGTAGCTCAAACATGTAGGTTTTGCTGCCTGAAATCAGTGAGCAAAATCGCATTTTGAATTCGACTTCAAAGACAAACACGTTCGGAATTTCGTACTAGCTAAAGAAATTTTGCAAAAATGATAATAAGGTATGTCTTTTATGCAAATGTATTGAATTTTTAACTTATTGTTGTATTTCAACGAAAATAAGTATTTACTGCAATTAAAACTGATATTTAACCTGTAAATATTTAGTTCTAGTTTAAAAAATGTTACGTAATATATTTTGAATAATAAAATATCATTCAAATGTGGGTTCTAAATTTAAATAATAAAGCGGGAATAAAATTTCGTGGCTGGCGTAGAGTTTAATAAGTTAATAGTTATTTCAATCTATTCCTGTTTATTATTTTATCTCCTAAAATGTTCTCGCTGCTGAAGTGAAAAGATATGTGTGTTACACAAGAGCAAAGTTTTTTGCATCTCGTGTCTTTGAATCCCTCGCCACACTCAGGATTCAACTTTAGAATCACTCGCTACGCTCGTAATTCAATCAGCACTCGAAGCAGAAAACGACTTTGCTCTCTTGTTGCACAAATAACTATTCTACGTGTTATTACTTGGGAACTATTGAATTTATCGAAAAAGTCTACGACATCACCTTTCTACCCATATTCAAAGTAATTTAGCTTCGATTTATGGTCAGCCTCCTTGGTAATGCTCTCTTTGGTAGAAATCCACTACTTTTAGTGTATGAGAACATTGAATGGTAAATGCGCGCCCAATTTTAAAGTCAATCTATAAACTTATATAAGGAATCTGTTAATAAAATGTCCACATACAATTTTTTTCATACTATCAACTCCTTCTCCTCTGAAAAGGACCGTGGGACCACAAAACAGAAGCAGGAACTTAAACTGGGAACAGTACGATTGAAAAACGCCATCCAAATACGCACTTTGGCTTTTGAAAAACAAGCTTTTATAAGGATGGTTGTATCTATTAAATGAATGTAGTTTTGATAACATTACAATATTATGATGTAATCGACTGATTGAGCAATGGAGCCAGAAGGTAGGTACTGCCTTATGCACAACGTTTTATAGCCGTGTTTGGTCTTGTAATTTTTCTGCCCTATTCGTAATACGTATATCTTATTTTTTTTAGAATAAGAAAATTTGCTACGGTGCTACGCGGTCGTAGGTATTTAGCAGATGTGCCCCCGTCGAGAACTACGTGCGCATCAGTATCAAATTTTTATCAAGTTTGTCTAATGCGCGTAGTTTAAAAGTGATATTATGAAAAAAATAGTATTTCCTGTTTCAAATTTTTTTCCTGGTTCGAGCCGACAAACGATGTGTTTCAATCATAAAATATCTCTAGAGACAGGGGTCCTACTCATCAACCTAAAAACTAACGCATGTCGTATTATGGGGCTTTGGTTATTTATTTAGGATCTTGTAAAAAAGATAGGCTTATGATTAGTTACTGCACCTACGAAAAGGGAAAAGTTCTACTTGGTCCTAGATCTCGTGCACTGCTCGGGGTTTCAATGTAAAAAAAGGAAGAATAGGAAAACTTTGGTATGAAGATACCTGAATGCGTATTGACCACTGCCTTGGCTATCCAATAGCCACACAGTAGCAGTGTTCACATTGTCGTGTGTCAGATCGAAGTGCAAGGTAGAACCTATGAAATTTCCATGTAATTATTTCTCAAAAAAGACATAAATAACAAGACAAATCATCTCACCTTTATATCCCCGATAAGGTAGTGTTATTGGGAACGAGTTCTATGTATTAGGTGGTATTGTAGCCCACATTACTGAACATAGTTCAAGAAACCCGTCTGCTACAGAATATTTTTTGCCGAAAAGCTATTACTTTACATCCTTAAATTCGAACCTAGGACGTCGAAATTTGAGAGATGCTTTAGGCCACGCAACCAACAATTTTGGATGTAAATGTTAATAGGCGTTGACTCTAGGTTAGTCTGAACACCATCCTCGACCACATCATCACTTACCATCCGGTGAGATAGTGGTCAAAGGCTATGCTATCAGGCATAAAAAAAAGACTAATAAAGTTATCTGAACATTCTGTATTTGTTATGGTTGTGCAGTTGCTTTAGGCAGTTGGCAGTTGCTGTGCAAATGTTCGTATTGCCACTTTAGAGCCTCCACTTTAAATTATTCTATTTCCCATTAAACAAACTGTTAACAGTCTGTCTTTTATTTCACACAGTCAACTTGTCCAGAAGATAGGTATTTCATGACTCAGATTTTAAAAGTATAGTTCAAGGGCATTACACATCACAATTGAACTACTAGTGATAAAAGTCTTTAAAAAAAGAATATCTTAAAAAAATAAAACTACCGCCAGTTTCTAAATTTGGATTAAGACTGCAGTTATGGATGTGTAGCTGAGACGAGAACTATATATAAAAAATAAGTATGCATTAGAGGGTGCATATAATGTTTGTAACGGAACAAAATCGCGAAGGGATCAGTTATTTTAGATTAGTAGTAGAGCCCCGGTTCGTCTACTCTCGTGTAATAGATTTGTTGGTGTGTTGGCGCGTAATTTCCCGCGGGAACTGCGATCGGGTCGTTTCTGACGAAACGCGAAAAAAAACGAAAAATAAAGATGTAGCCTTGATATTTTATGGCAGATTGTGAGTTGAGTTCACTTTGAAACATTGTGATAATTTTTTTAGACAAGAAAAACAACGTTAGCGTTTTTGTTAAAATTAAGAATAGAATAGAATAGAATATCGTTTATTTGCTTAAAATGTAGGTACAAAGGATGGAACAATCATTTTGCAAAGTGTGCCTGGTACATTTTGCCAAACTGTGGCATGCAAACATTAATTTACAACAATAACGACTATCGCAAACTTAAATATCAATTATTAATCTTCAATTTCATCATTATTAACATTACATACATATTATCATTTAATTAAATCATTTATTGAATAAAATAAATTTGTGTGAAGCCACTTTAACAATTCTCGTTTATACGACCTTAGTTCTAATGTTCTGAAGTGTTTGGGTAGGGCATTATACACTTTTATGCACATGTTATGGCATTGTCTACGATACAACGCTGTTTTAGGTAGTGTATCAATGACCAGCCTGTCCCGATTTCTTGTATTTGTGGGGTAGAATTCAAATGCCCTCGTAAAGTGCTGTTGATTTGTTTTGGCAAATATTGCCAGTTCATATATATACATACACGGTAAAGGTAATATGTGAAGTTTCTTAAAAAGAGGTTTACATGATTCATAAGGTGGCTTACCACATAATGCACGTACACATTTTTTTTGAACCACAAACACCTTATTAACGTCTGTCGAGTTACCCCATAACAATAAACCATATTTAAGGGCAGACGAAACATAGCCATGATAGGCAGCAAGCATTGTCGATAGAGCAGATGTTTGTCTTAATCTCGTTAATACAAAAACGTAACGATTTATTTTATTACATAGATAACAAACGTGAGCTTTCCAGTTAAGATGACTGTCTATAAATATTCCTAAAAATTTGGTTTCTAGTGCTTCTTTAATTTTTACATTATTATAGGAGATATTTAGATCTAGAGGCTCATTGCCATAATTTTGAAATTGTACATAATTAGTTTTTTCAGCATTAATATTTAAATTATTAGAATTCAACCAGCTAGTCACATCATTAATAGTATTATTTAAATCATTTTCATAGTTATTAATGTCATCACGATAAGAAATTAAAATAGAAATGTCATCTGCGAATAAGGTACATTTTTTTTACGTAATGTCAGGTAAATCATTTATATATAGTAGAAAAAGCAAGGGGCCTAGGATGCTACCCTGAGGTACTCCACATGCATTTATTCTAGAGTCAGATTTATATTTTGTTACCTCAAATTTTTCGTTTAGGCCCGCTATTTCAACGAATTGTTTACGATCACGTAGGTATGAAGCCAACCAATTTAAGGCAGGTCCTCGGATTCCAAGATTTTCTATTTTATTTAATAACATACGATGGGAAACAAAATCAAAAGCACGTGTCATATCAAAAAATATAACACTGTTTGGAATACGTTTATCGATATAATTAGAGATATCGTATATTAAATTGTAAGCTGCAAGTACAGTTGACTTATTTTTCTGAAACCCAAATTGCTCTTAATGTAATGCTATGATCTTATTTGTTCCAAAAAAAAATATAACACGAGTGAATAAGAGAGTAGTTAGAAATCTAGGAATAGTACACGATTCAAAGTTAGTCTTTGATAAACACGGTGATACTATCCTTCGCAAGGCGTCAAGAACACTGGGCTTTGTCATGAGAAGTTTGGCCTAGTTTTAGTCGCACAAAAACTTTTCTAGTACTCTATTGTACATATGTACGAAGCATTCTCGAATATGCATCCCAGATTTGGAACCTCCATAACAACATATATATATATACGAGTATATGACAGAAAAGAAAGAATTTCATTGAAATTTATTAAATATCTCTCAAATATTCGTTTCAAAACTCCCTACAAGTTACTATGATGAACTCAATAAAATTGATTGTCTTTTTCAGTAATATTTTCGTTAACGAACTAGTTCAATAAAATCTGCAGGCATAATTATATATACTAGATCTATTTTGTAAAAGTGTTAATTCTCCCAGACAACAACGGTTGAGCACTAATTTCATTACTGGTTAATTTTTATATCGATTCCAGTAACTACAGAGCAGGTAAGCACCCGATCTATCTACATTAGTAGACTTATCCGTTATTTTTTTAATATTTGATGCTGCATTCAGAATTCAGGAGTACTTGCTTATACAAAAGATTTTGTACATAATATAACAACAAGTTATTACCAAAGGCATAAGTATAAGTTCCTCATCACCCACGTTTTACCAGAGAGTACGTGCCCTTATTTACGATAAATGATAATAATATATGATATGCCCTTAGGCAGAAAATGCTTAGTAATATCTCCTAAAACGAAATTTAAATGTATTCTAGTTATAAAAGATAAATAAAATCTCATCTTTGCTCATGTTTAATTCATGTCTACCCTGGTATTGTTTTTATACAATACAAAACATAAGGGTATGAAAATTATCATAGACAAAACAGCAATTGAGTTGAATAAATCAACAAGTCTTCCTCATACCTTTTTTATAGTAAAACTTCAATCTTACCTGATCTGGTAAACGACGTTATGATAGAATCGGAACTGGCTCTCATACACAGCTGCCCGAATACACCATTAGATGCTAGAGGGTAGTAGGTAGCTAGGCAGGAATAGGCAAAATTATCAAAGATATCATCATCAAAATTGTCGGACTTTTTGGCCCGCCCGAAAGACTCTGACGCAGACAGGACTAGAAATCTCTTAAGATTACCACCGTGACCGACGGCTTAGCGTACCGACCGAAGCACGTGGCGTGTTCAATAGTGAATGCCACTCACACCCATCCAAAAAGTAATCGCATATAAACTTGCTCGGTCTAGAGTGACTAGGTTATCTCCACTACCAGCGCTTTGACTCTTCGTACGTGCCTGATTTCTAGGTTTTTTTTTTTATATTATGGGTGACAAACAAGCAGACGGCTCGCCTGATGGTAAACGTAACCGCCGCCTATGGACATCTGCAACACTAGCTGCGCTGCCGATGCGTTGCCTGCCCAGAGAGGAATTTGTAGATGCCCCTTTTAAAATGGTCCATGTCGTAGCCTCGCGGAAAGACCTCCGGAGGGAGGTCGTTCCACATCCCACAAGTACGCGGAAGAAAGGAGCGACCAAAGCGAACAGTGTGTGATGTCCATACTTGCTGGATGTGGGGATGGGACTTTTGACGGTGTCGAGATGTGCGGTGGTAAAATTTCGACGCAGGAATAAGGTTAAAAAGCTCGTCGGAACATTCCCCAAAAAACAATCGGTAAAAAACACATAGGGAACCAACATCTCTGCGGAGACTGACTGGATCTAGCCTGTTGGAGAGCTTGGGATCGTCGACTATTCTAGCGGCTCGTCGCTGTAGGGAGTCAAGCGGCTGAAGCTGGTATTTCGGTGCGCCATTCCAAAGGTGGGAGCAGTACTCTACGTTAGGCCGCACTTGTGCTTTGTAGAGTAAAAGCCGCTGACTAGGTGTAAAGTACCGCTTCGCCTTGTTAAGCACACCGAGCTTCATTGAAGCGAATTTCGCTTTAGCCTGCAAATGACCCCTAAACTGAACCTCGCCAGAAATGCTGATACCAAGGATCTCCATGCTCTTAGAGATGTTCAGGGGAATGTCCTGAAAGTGCGGAGTGATGGCAAAAGGAGCTTTTTTCGCTGAGAACGCGCAGACTTGTGTCTTAGTGGGATTGAATTTAACGAGATTAAAATTTCCCCACTCCGAGATTCTGGCAAGGGAATGTTCAATCTCGGACACAAGTCTGTTTCTGCTTTCCAACACCTCAGAGTGCGGGGCACTAACACGACCAGAGTACTGTGCGCTGACCGTACTATCATCCGCATAGCAATGAATGTCACCGATTCGTAACATGTCGTTGATATGCAGGATGAATAGCGTAGGTGACAACACAGAACCCTGGGGGACTCCAGTATTGATGGGCATGGCATCTGAACAAGATCCTTCCACAACGACCTTAATAGTTCGCCCGGAGAGAAAGCTGGATATCCATGTGCAAAGCCCCGCGGATCTGCCATATGATGGTAGTTTGAAAAGAAGCGCCCTGTGCCACACCTGATCGAAGGCCTTGGCAATGTCTAAGCTTACCGCCAACGCTTCTCCTCTACTCTCAACAACTTCGGCCCACCGATGCGTAAGATAAGCTAGAAGATCACCGGTTGATCGGCCTTGACGAAATCCATATTGTCGATCGCTGATCAACCGGTGTTCCTCCAGGTGGCCAAGAAGCTGGGAGTTTATAACTCGTTCCATAACTTTGGAGAGCAGAGAGGTTATTGCAATGGGCCGGTAGTTAGACGGGTCCATGCGATCGCCTTTCTTAGGGATCGGGTGAACAAGAGCTACCTTCCACGATGATGGCACACAGCCCGAAGTGTAGGAGAACAGAAACAGGCGCGTTAAAACCGGGGACAACTCTGGTGCGCACTTTTTCAAAACAACAGCCGGGATGCCATCCGGCCCGCTCGACTTTCGCACATCAAGGGATAGGAGTTCTTTCCGTACTGCTCTCTGAAAGATGCGTACATCCGGCATGGAACTCTCGCACTGCGGTATAACTGGCGGTGCCGCATCCCCATCGTCGAGAGTCGAGTTCAAGGCAAAGAGAATGCCAAGGAGATCTGCTTTCTCTTTTGCGCTGTGGGTCAAACTGTCATCCGGCTTACGAAGTGCTGGAAGTGATGATTGGCAGAAGTTCCCCTCGGCAGCTTTGGCAAGTGACCAGAACTTCTTCCCGCCTGAAGGGAAGCTCATCAACTTGTCACCAATCCTGTTCACATGAAGCTTTTTGGCTTCGGCTACTTCCCTCTTGCAAGACCTTGAAGCAGCGTTCAGCTTCTTTTTTAAAACAGGGCACTTAGTATCCTGCGATGCAAGCGCCGTATCCCAAGCCTTATAAGCGTCAAGCTTACACTTGGAAGCTACTGCACAGGGCCTATTAAACCAGGGGCGACTTCTACCGCCAACGCGCACTGCAGAGTTCGGAATATAACATTCCATGCCCTGCAGCACAACGTCTGCGACGGAGTCGGTGCAAGCATCGAGATCGCAGGTCGAGAAGCAGAGCTGCCTCCAGGGATAAGAGGAATAAAACTCTCGTAACCCATCCCAATCGGCTGACCCGTAGTGTCATACGGTGCGTTTAATGTAATTTTCTATGTTCAGGTCTTTATGATCCTTCCAAGTTCCACCACGCGTGTAAGCAGAAACTAGCGTGATGACACTCTCTAAAGATTGATATCTTATGCATGATGTCATTACCAAACTATGGTAAGGTATATGGTATGAGAACAAGAAAAATAACTCTTATCTAGAGCCCATAAATTTTGGGAATTTTGCGATTTTATTACCGCAGTATCATTTAATGGTCTGTCTAATATTACCACAATTTGCAGTCGTGCCCCACTTATCCCTAATAACGTAGTAAATATTAATCGACGTCGAAATTACTGGATCGGCCACATTCGGCCATTATCGTGGCGACTCGCTGGTCACAAAATATAAATCATATTTACTATGACATAAGCCATATCGTTAATTCATAGCAATGCGTGTAAAGGAACGCGATTGTATCACGTTCCATTTTACGCGCGTATTACGTCTTACAGCAATACGTCATTGCTATTTCTGACCCAAGTATGGAATTAATACGGAGCTGGGTCTCTGTTTTAGGCAAGGAATTGAAAATGAATAAAGAAATTTTCATCCCACCATCTCGGAAAGAGTATTTTTAATCTTCAATATCTGAGTGGAAAAGCCGTTTTTATTCTCTAGAGGATAAAGTAAATTGAATTTAGAACATCGTGTGCACTAAGTTTGTGAATTAAAAAATACATTAAACTTATTTACTGCTACCTCTATGGTGCCGAATATATCATACAACTTTTTTCTAATTTGTTAAAAACTCAGACTCGGAACCTTCTTGGTGTTCTTTTTTCAATTTGTTTTGTAAGCGGTTCTTTACGCGGCATTTTTCACGTCATTGTTAAACCTTATATTAAAAACAAGAAACTTGAAAACAAGTGAAAAAACTAAAATGAGTGATTCTAGCGACGAGGATGTTTGTTTGACGCCAACAGAATTGACTGAAACTGTTAATAATGCGCAAATGAGCTTTCTCCCTCAACAATCACGCGAGAAGTATTTAAAACAGTACGATACATTTCCTCGCTGAGGTGGAATGAAAAGTTACGTGTTGCACTCGAGTGCAAAGATTTTTCACCTCGTGCTCTTTTGATTCCCTCGCTAACGCTCAGGATTCTAATCTTGAATCACTCGCTACGCTCGTGATTCAATTTTAGAATCCTTCGCTTGCTCGGTCATCAAAATTGAACACGCGGTTAAAAAGCAACTTTGCACTCTTGTATAACAAATAACTATTGTTTTGTGTGTTTATTTCATATATAATATTTTTTTTTCTTACAAGAGCGTGCTATTTGAGCCATATGGGAAATCGGTCTTAGAGAATCTCTGAGGAATCTCTCTGAAGAAATTTATATTTTAACTTTACCGTTACTTTATACGTTTTGCCCTTCCCATGTGTCTCTCAGGGTGGGTATGTCATTCGTATATAAGCCATACAGTCCGGGTGATAAACTACTTCCTTGGGGGACCCCGGCCTGTATGCTTCTTTGGCCCGAGTTTTTGGTTTCTACGTTAACATAGAACCTTCTTCCTTGGAGGAACTCGGCCACTATCTTAATATATTGCTTCGGCAATTGCGTCGCTGCAAGCTTGTAGAGAAGGCCCTCGTGCCACACTCTATCGAAGGCCTTCTCTACATCCAAGAACACGCAGACTGTGTTCTTGTTCCTGTTCAGGTTCACAGCCAACTCGTGCGGTACTCTTGTTAGCTGCAGAGTGGTGGAGTGGTGGCTGCGGAACCCGAACTGTTCTTCCCTTGGTTGGAGATGTGGTCGCATTCTTCTTAGCAGTATTCTTTCGAAGAGCTTGGCTAGGTGCGGAAGCAGGGATATAGGCCTATATGATTGCGCCTGTCGCCTGTCCTTCCCTGGTTTGGGGATCATAATGACCTTTGCCAGTTTCCACGTTTCTGGAAGGTGGCCTGTTCTTAAGATCCCATTGAAGAGCATAGTGATTGTTACTATGCCCTTCTTTGGGAGTTGGTGGATTGCAGCAATTGGCAGGTCATCATGACCCGCGGCCTTCTTTCTCGGTAGTCTTCTTATTGCTTTCCAAGTTTCTGCGGGGGAGATATACTCATCCCCGCCTAATGGTTCTGCTTCTTGAGTGAGTATCATTCTCACTTCTTGAGCTACTCTTTCATGATGCTCGTGGACTTCTCTGCCTGCCTCTGGAGGAACTGGGTGTAGTGTGAATTGCCCCTCCAGGTGAGCTGCGAGTATTTCGGCTCTTGCACTGGGTGCGTACTTCCTCTCTCCGTTCTCCCAGAGGGGGCAGATCGGTTGCGGTGCTCTGGTGAGTACCCTGTTTAGGTAGTGGAGGTTTGACGTGTGCTCTGTTGCCTGGTCTATAACCCTGTCCCAGGAGTCACCCCGCCATCCCTCCACTTCTGTTGATATTTTCGCTGCTAGCGCGTTCAGTTCTTTTTTGATTTTCGGGCATCGGGTAGCGGCCCATAGCTTCCTTAGCTCCCTCTTTTTGCCGATCTCTTTCTGAAGGTTTGAGGGTAGCTCCGTTCTCTTCGCTGGTGCTGTGCATAAGCTCGTTGCCTTGTTTTTGGCTTTGCTCATACGTTCGGTGATCAGTTGTACAGCCTTTTCCACATCACTTGCTGTTCTAACTGGTTCCAAGAGCCATGCTGAGGCCTGTACTCAGTTCAAAATTACCACTCAGAACCAAGCTGGGCATATACAAAACGTATATAAGGAGCAGACTAACATACGGAACCCCAGCTTGGTACAACCTCTGTTCGAAATGAAACCAAGAGAAACTACAGGCCCAGCAAAACATCGCCCTCCGTGTCATCACAGGAGCAGGACGTTTTGTCAGCAACAAAACCATAGTCAAAAACATGAAACTAGAACCAATAAAGGAATTCGTTATCCGCTTAACGAGAAAAATGTTCGACACAGCGGATAACGGACCTCACCAGCACTTACACGGCATAGCGCCGTTACACGCTAGACCGCCGGAATCTAGGCATCAGTGGCGACCCCTACCCAGGGAACTAATAGTACCGGGTGAGGGGGACGCCCCCTAGTCGAAACAAGATACCACATAATGACATCAAGAAGGTAGACAGAAGTCCTCTCCAGCTTCATAAGAAGAGAAGAGGAACGACACTCACAGAAGAAGAGAGGGAGTAATATAGAAATTAAGCACATAAGTGCAGTCAGACACTGCGCAGAGCGGCAATAAACTTGTGTAGCCTGCGCAGTGACGAGTTACCGTGGGGTAGTGGCCCCACGAGATACCGCAAAGGCCATGAGCTAAAGCTCGAAGCCTTAGCCAGCCTAGAGTATGTAAAAAGGCTGATGATACAAGAACGAACTTTATACGTATGAAAATAATAAAATCGTAAAAAAACTAATTAAACCGTTAATAACCCGATTACAACACTAGAAATAAAGATAAAATAGCGGTGCCAGGTTTTAGATTAGCTTTATTTAGATTAGCGGTGCCAGATTAAAAGATCCTTAGTTAATTTTGTGCGGTTTTGTAACAAAATTTTCAAAAGATTTTACAACACTCACAGAAGGAAAATTCAAGTTGCACGTGAAAAACATTTTGATTAAGAAATTCTACTACACAGTTCGTGATTACTAACAAAATGTTTGGAAAATTCCGCCTCTGTCAAAGTATCGCCTGTCACGCATAATGCAAATTAACTAAACAGGACAACATTTTTAAATACATTTAAACTTAGTAACGATGACGTAGTAGAGTATTTATTTATTTCAACGTCTGAAAAAGTTTAGGTGGCTTATATCCCCTGCTTCAGCTCTCGTGGTTATGGCCCCCATTCTTATAAATTTGAAACACGTTTGTTTTGTCCAATTTTGACTTAACACAGTAAGCAACAAAAATAATTATACGTATAAATCACAACACATGAGTTGTGGTTTATACGATGATATATTTTTTCTTCAAACTAATTTGAATGAATGACAATTACCAGTTGATTTTTGTATGCTTACATAGCAATGGCAGAGCATTATGACTGTAGTGATAATAGTCTTCATAATTCCATACTTTTTTAGCTCCCATTTATTGAGAATATCAATGGGGATGAGTGAAATTTGCCCAGCTTTCCGGAATAGGCGTTTTAGAACTTGCACTTATAGTTTTCTCTATGCTCTCTCTCAATGCGTTGGTATGAGGATGAGACCTATTATACTGCCTCTTGTGTGATGACGTCACGTAGCAATTGGTGTGGCTGGTAAATCGTCTGGACGTGTGTCAATAATACGTCCGTCTCTAGAGCTCTCCAACGAGGAAATTAAGTCACACGCCATTTAACGGGAAGATGGTGTTGGCACGTACGTGGAAAGTTCATGGATCTACCGACTTAGATAAATGTTGATGACTTGGTGAATACGCCATTTGCATGATTAAAATTATTTTTTTATTGCTGATCCTCTAGTCTGTAATCGCTATCTCACCTGATGGTAGGTGAAGATGCGGTCCAAGATGTAGTTCAGGCTAACCTACAATTAATTTTATTCTTAATGAGTAGTAGCAAGCTAGGCGGGCGTTTTAAAACAACCTACCACTATACTATAACAACTGCCGTCCTGATACAACATTCGGGACAGAAGGCTTAACGTGTCCTGCAAATAACGTGAACGCTTAGTAGTAGATACCACTAGCAGTCACCCATCCTAGTTTTGACCGCAGCGGACGTTGACTGGTAAAGAACAACTAGAGAAGCTCCACTGCGACGGTTTCAAGATGGTGAATACGCAGAGAAAAACACTATTGACCAGAAGCATAGATTTGCAAAGATACTGATTAAAGTGATTTCAATAGTAATTAGTTCATTTCAATTAGTCAATCATATTAAATTGATAGATTCAGGCGTTACTTTGGAGAAATGCATAATTAATTACATATTTTAAAATCCCTTAAAAATGACATATATTAGAAAAAATATCTTCCTAAGGTATTTTTTTCAGTATTTGTTATTACTATCGGAGTATGATTTAGCGCGTGGTTTGATTCATAAACCATGAATGTATATTTCAAGCAAAATACGTCTCATTCTACAATCCACAATCAGTTATATTATTAAACAGCAACTATGAAGTTTCAAAAGTTTTAAAATAAAAACAAACGTAGAAATAAGTATAACATAGATGTTGTACTTATAATAAGCTTTATATAACAAGATGTCAGCTCGTCTAACAGCTCGGTAGAACTGGAACACGGACCGGAACCAGTCACTCGCTACGTCAACTGTCTCGTTTAGTTGTAGACTGTAATGCAACTCGCTGTCCGCGGGAATAGGAAGCTTTATTTGGAACGAGTTCTGACAGCTTTAGGTCTTTACCACAGTATCTATACCTACTTTAATGTTTTTAATACTTCAAGTTACTTAAATCTGTGCATTCGCAATATTTTAATAAATTGAGCAAATTCTTATAAAAGTGAGCTTTTTAAAAAAGGACGTTCTTCATCACACGGTTGTTTAATACTTAGAATTAAGTTTTGTTTTGATTTACTATATAGACACCTTGGTTCATAATCTTTGATCAACACAAAACTTCATCTTCATATTTCTAATGCGATTAAAGAGGTGTGTTAGTCTTATATATTCTATTTTGAAAAGTTTAATTATAATATGTACATAATTTAATTTTTTTAGTATAAAAAATGTGATTGGACAACTTTTATGGCCTTAGGTATATTTATTATAACTACGCAAGTAAGAACTCAGCGTTTCAACTTCTAGGTAGGCATTTAAGAGTACCTAAACTACGAATATGTTTAGTGGTTGATATATTTGACTAAACCGAAAATAATAATTTTATGACAATATGTATCATACACGTTGATGATATAATTCCGTGGCTACCATGTATGTGTATAGAAGTATATGCGCAGGCAAGTATATGTGTGCAAGAGAGAGCTAAATAAAGTATAAAATTTGTTGTTCTCTCATGTTGTATCAATGTAATCAAGAGGAACACATGATATCAAATATTTTTATTTTATTTTCATACAAATCATGTTCATGATCATGATGATGATGATCTACTTACCCATACAATAGGTATTTTATCATAAAACTCCCCTTCCCATTGATAACAGTTCACACAACGTTATATATTCCTTATATTTCCTCACTATTTATGTTACAAACATTTTATAAAATAAATTCAAGGCAATTGAGAAAGTTTGTTCACTTCGGTGACACAACTTTACGGCATGTATATCGTTATCAAGGAAAACGTTTCCGATTCAATCGAAGTATACTTATTCTCTCTTGCCCTATAACTCAGAAAACATGAAAATCAAGATCTGTGTCGAGCAAAAGTACCTGAAAGTTGGTAAACTTTTTCTATTGAAGGTGTTACGGTTTTGCGGCCGAAGAGAGACTTTAACTTTAACCACTGTGTATTTGATGAAATGGAATGACCCTTAAATATTCTTGACACAATTATTGCAAAATTGTTGCTGAAAGCGATTATACTTGCTTTTTAGTAGATTTCATATTAAAAAACGGGACCCTATTACGAAACCTCGACTGTCAGTCTTTAGAACTGTAGAGAGTTTGAATTTTAAAAGAAGACAGATTAGTATTGTGGATTTCTTAACAAACTAAAACAATAACAAAAATTTAAAAAGAAAATGAGTTCCCGCAATGAGAAAATGAAAAACAGTTATGTAGAATAGTGAAAAAAAACTGTAGAACAGTCCACTCAATAGGACATTTTTATTGTTTCTGCTTTATCGGAAACTAAGTAATGTATACAAGTAGCAACCCTGTAATGATAATGGTGTAATATCTAACGTATGTGTTGTTAGTTCATTGAAAGACCAGTGTTAGGCAACTACTCAGTATATTTGACAGCACGTTATCTACCCTCAAATAGGTACAATAATTTATTACCATCACTACACTATAACAACAAATAATAAAAAACCTGTCACTCTGTGTTCGTATGGAAACCTCAGGATGCGATTCCAACTCACACTTGAACGGTTTATTTTTTCAATATAATGGTACATATGTTTAAATATGTACATTGTTATTTAGATAAATAGCAATAACATTGTTGGTGGGTAGATTAAAATACATTATACCAGTAATTAGTTCATTAAAAATTAATTACTATTATGTGGAAGATGTCGCCAGTTGTGGCGAGGATGTAGTTGTTACCAGTAGTAATGGTGGTGAGGTGAAGATGATGGTCGTTTGATGAAAATCAATGTACACTTCACAGTCAATGTTTATTACACCAAATACACAGTCCACAATAATAATTAAAATAGTTAAGAAGGAATTATAAATATTACTTGTACATATATAAATATTAAGAACTGTGTATACAATATAAATAATATATTATAGATAATGGTGTTTATTATAGAATGTTATGAATGTGAGTGTGAAGTTATATTTAATAAGTTTGTATTAAATAACGGCACGTTATGTGGGAGTAGCCCACAATTATTTATATATAAACCGGTCTAGTGTCAAAATTGATCAACATTTTTAAGCTTTATGTCTGTGATGGGGTCACTTAAGGCAGGGAAACACTACCAATCCTATATTTTTCATTGGATGTAAGGAATCCTAAATCGATTGGTGTATGTAAATACAAGAATACGTTAATAAATAAAATGTCGAACCTATTATCTAATCTGTGTCTCAGACGACCCACAAAAAATGCTTGTTTTTTTTTCAGTAGAACACCAAAGTGCTGTTCCACCAAAAAAACCCTATTGTCCGCAGAACATCCGATAACCCGATAACGCGGAATACCTACGTTTTTCTCAATGTTTTACCCGTGGAATACCCAGGTGTTCTAACAGGTAATACACGGGAAAGTACCGTTTTGTTCTAAAATTATTTTTCTCAAAAGATACGCCACCTGTATTTTCATAATATGCGGCTGTCTTGAATTTCCTTAGTATATTCAGTAATCATTGGTTGAACCTTGCCTTTCTGATGAATATCTGCGTATTTCGGTGTTCTGTGGTGCAGGACTGTAACTTGAGACATTCAAAGAAACGCCTGCTCTCCAAGTTTTCAATTTATCCTCTCAAAATGTAAACGGGTGGAATCGAGTTCTCAAATTTAGCATTGTTTTGAACTGCTTTATGGTTAAACTTTCTAGTTTATTTGTTAACTTTTCTTCGTTTGCATGTCGATGTTTTATATTTTGTTTTTTACATTTATGGTAGGTGCTTTATTGGTTAAAACAGGATATTCTTTGAACCCTACCGCACCTGATGGTGAATAGTGATGTGGCCAAAGAAGTTTGTTCCGGCTTACCTTGTAATTGACGACCCCCAAGGGCAGCTATCGGAGCGTTAGCTGCTTAGCAATAATATTTTCTAGGTTGGTTGTGGCTAGCCAGGCCACTCGCAAAATGCCTTACCATTGCAATCTTAAGACAATAACTGAGACCAACAGCCCTCCAGAGCATGTGCAGCTCAGTACTAATACCATTAGCGGTCAACAATCTAGTTCTTAACTGCAGCGTACATACCATAACTTAGTTGATCGGTTAAGAATGACTTAAAGGCATTACAATACGTATGTCGTGTTTTGAGTTAAAGCACATATAGAAAATCGACAAAGGTCTAAATGCTAATCACGCAGTGAACAAAGTCCGTCAATTATTTAATTTCGACGTCTATGACGCTCTTATGGAGGTCAAATACAAATTTTAATATTGAAATATTCCACAATTCTACGCTGTAATATATATTATATATTACATACAATATATATTTTATATACATCTACGAATAATATATATTTATTCGTAGATTGTATGATTGTTAGTACTGCTACGTTCAGCAAAAAAAATGTATAAAACCACTGATTTGCTTTTATCTGTTGTGAGACATTGCCCTAATTTGATTTTTTATTGTTTCAGGTACTAAATACCATGTGCAAGAAGTAAAATTGTAAACCATCGACGTAAGTAAGATATGGAACTGACAAGAACCCCAACATTGAACACAGAAACATATTTTATAAAACACTATAAAAATATTCATCATTCCAGTTTTGTAACGTAATTTAAAGCCATCTCCACACGACGCTACTGCCATTTATAAATTTCAATTTCCCGGCGAGATATTCTCGAGATCCATATAATTAAGGAAACGTCTCTCAAGACAGAATAAAATTACTTGAAACCGAATTCCTAATATTTCACATAAGAGAGCTAAGAGCAATGACTCCAACATTCTACATTCCCTATGTAAATGATCCTGTAAACAAAGATAAACTCTGGCACTTCGTACTTACAGTTTATTTTACGTTGATATGCAAATTTTGTGTAGGAAGACGTTTTATGTAGATATGATAAATATTCTGATGACAGTGTTATGGACATTAATATTTATAAGACATAATGAAATTGTGTAATGTGTTCGCAATTTATGAATATGAACGTTTTGTGAACGTGAGGTGTAATGTTTCGTTATAAATGTGTAATGCGACATCTCTTCTTTGTTTTATTATTTAATTTATCATGAGTTCACCCATACTTATATATGTTATATTTCGAAATAAATATTCCTTCAATACGTTAATAGACTTTTCTTTGTCTGTTTTTGGTTTTTGTTAATAACAGCGAAAAGGAAATCGCACATTACGTTATGAAAAACCAACTCCTAACCAATAAAATGCATTCAATTGTAGGTAGTTCATTTTAATTTACTTACAAATTGTACTAAACAACTCTGAATGAGCCCATCATATTTACTGTCAAATAAAATAATAGTTCATTCCTTTCCCAAGTAAATTTACGACTAAGGTTAAAACCAGGTTAAAAATAATTCGCTCGTGATCACTCAAAATAGACACGCAAGTACGTAACCTTTCGCATTATTCATGAGTGTGAAAGGCCTTTCCGGCCACCTAGCTGACCGCGCGCCCGGTGCGCCTCCGCGCCGCGCCGCCCGCCTGCCCTGCCGTCCGGTGTGTGACGGTGCGCGACAACCGCAGGCGGGCGGACCGCGCGTCTGTCACAAACCTTATTATGTATACAATGCCATATGCTTTTCACCTTTTGAAATACGTTGTGTTGGAAACATTGCCGACATATTCTATTTATTCCTTCTTTAAAAAATAAAAGCATTGTTTTTTCCATAACTACATTGTATATATTATATTATATTGGATTTACCTACAGCTATTTTTATGGTTAAAAATATTGTAAAAATCTACTTTTTTAAAAGTTAATTTACATGCAATTTTGTACTACAATGCTCATATAGTTTACTAATGTTACTAATAATAGTATAATGTGATTAAGGCACTTTAAAATGTGCTAAAGCTCATTGAACTTATTTATTACTTTACTGGCCGTTTTCTGCAATATAAATTAATATGTAAAGGATTGGCAGACACATCGCAACGGGCGCCCGTTCACCCGTAGCCCGTAGATCAAGGCAGACGCTTCAAGGTTACGTCTTCATGCATCTTGTATGAGGAGCTACTCCGCCGCCTTACAAGGAGGCCATTATAATAAGTGACGAGCGTCAGAAGCCACCAACAAGCCAGTGACTCCTTTTACATTTGGTTTAAGACGCTTTATTAAAGCGCGAAGACAGTTTTGATTTTATCTATTTTGTATTCGACTATTGGCTTCATAATTGTAAATATGGCAGGCCAATTATAGATAAGTGCATCAGACTGTTTGCATTTAATATAAAAACATTGTCTGCTTTTATGCAGCTGCTTACACTGCACCTTTAGCAGGGTAACGAAATAAGAGAATAGAAGAGTGCTTTTGGTAAAGATGCGAATGTTAAGATGGAGGTGCGGTGTACCTACAATGGGTAATACGAACTTATTCATATCACACTAAACATGGAAGGATCATCGAATAAAAAATTAAGAGTGTCTAATAGAGTAGCCTGCTATGGTGATATCACGAGGAGGACAAAGAGGATATTATAACGAGGAAGAAATATAAGGATAGGCGTAAAGAAGGTATGGAAAGAGAAGGGACGGCCTGTAAACATAACCTTCTACCACATCATCACTTACCATCAGGTGAGATTGTGGTCAAAGGCTAACCTATCAGCAATAATATATATATATATATACATATATGTGTATATGTTGTGCCGGCACCGTTCATTGGGATAAAGGCAGGAAGAAAAGTTTTTTTTTCTGAATCATTAGACGTTTTTTTAATAAACAAGTAAATATGGTTTATTTTAATCTGCCTGTGGAAAAAGTAAGAGTTATATTCTCAAAAATAATAGTAGGTAAAAGTGTTTATGAGGGAGCATAAACTTAAAAATATATCTAACATCAACCGGCTTCATAAAGTAGAATGTACCTATTTACTATTTGGCAATGAAGTTTAAATCAAACGAGGCGTGTGAATACGACGGCCGTTAGATATATATAACTTTTTTAATGTCTGTAATCACAGATACATATTAGTTCTTGTAGCGAAGAGACACGCTAACATATTGCCTGTTATTCTACTAATATGCCGTGTAACCGCAGTGCTCGCCCGGCTTCATACATTTTGTATGAGCCGCCCTCGAGCCGCCCGTCCTGATTGAGATATGAATGGCGCCGCGTGGAAGCACGTGGTAGTGAAGCATGTTGGATATACTCGTATCCTTAATTGATTATTTATCAAGGTTAAAATATAGACCTACATATAGGCTAGTAAAATTTATTCAATATGCCTATGGCGTACTGCTCAAGTATTACTTTTTAGGGCAAAAGTGTAGTGACAAGTGTATAGAACTAAATTGTGTTGACTCCATAATCAGAACTCTAATAAATGCTTTGGGCCGTAGGTGAATATATATATTTCTGTTTTGTGCTTCTTGGGATGTATGTTAGTAGATCCAAATATTTGAATAAACGTTGAGAAACAGGGTGCTAGACATTTTTGAAAGACAATTCATATCAGTAATCTAAAAGTTTTTCTTTACATTGATGACAATTTAGCTGATACGATATTTATACACTTGGCCTAGCATGCTAGTACAGTTTAGACCATATTAATAAACTCTTTTGCAAAAAAAACGGGCACTTTAGATTTTTTTCTCTACTTCAATGAAGAAGAACAAGAAATAGGTTTTGTTAATTTGACGATGTATTGGCATGTTTTTTAAGCATCCTGGCATGATTCTTTACGTTCCATATTTAAAATTTGAAATTATTAAAAGAAAAATAATGATTATTGTGGATTATTCTAACATTGCTTTACTAATGGCGCATTGCTGAAACGATTTTTAACTGATTACGATATTTTAAAACTTTTTTGGATATTTTCTGTAAATTAAACAATTTAATCTTTCTTTTTACATTAAATACCACTTTTTTATATGAGTGATAAAGAAATAAGGGCCGGTAAAATTACTTACGTGTCTCAGCGGCAAAATGTGAGTCGTTCAACTGTCCAGAGGACTTGGCAACGGTAACAAGAGACTGGTTTGGTCAAAAGAAGACCCGGTTCGGGAAGAAAACGATACACAGAACCAAGACATGACCGCTTTTTGGTGAGTCAGGCATTGCGTAATCGTAAGGCGTCAAGTGTGGACCTGAAGAAGAGCCTTGAAGAAGTAAGAAGAGTAGAAGTTAGCTCGTGGACGGTCAGGAGGAGGCTTTTGGCTGCCAATATCAAGAGTTACCGCCCAGCTTGGGGCCCTAAATTACTCCGTGAGCACCGTGTTGCTCGACTTCAGTTTGCTCGGAACTGTGCTTCATGGACTCTGGAGGACTGAAATAAAGTATTGTTTTCTGATGAAGCTAGAATCTCTTTGTGTGGAAAGTATTTGCGGAAGTGTGTTTCGAAGAATCACTCCTTATGGCGGATGCTCCGTTATGTTTTGGGCAGCAATTAATTTGACGGAGCGTACGGAGTTAGTTTTCATAGAAAATGGAACATTAAATGCACACCGGTACATAATGGACTGATGTTTGTAGACAGAGCGGGCACCATGCAGCGAACTAATGAGCTCCGTGACCTAGATGTTGTTCACAGATTTGTATATCTGGGATCACTAATCAGTGATGACGGCAACTGCGAGCAAGAAGTGATCAGAAGATCCCAGATGGCAAAGTCGGCATTTAAGAGGCTCGAGAAGGTATGGAGAAATAGAAGCATCAACCGCAAAACCAAAATAAAACTTATGCAGACCCTTATTTTCTCGATATTTCTTTATGCATCTGAAACCTGGACTTTGAAGTCTTGTGTGCGCTCGAGGATTGACGTATTCGAAATGTGGTGCTGGCGTAAAATGCTCCGAGTATCCTGGACAGAACGCCGGACTAATGAGTCAATCCTCAGAGAGCTCAAAATTAAGTCAAGACTGTCAACTATATGCATGCAGAGAGTTTTAAAGTTCTTCGGACACACAGTCAGGCGAGACCCAGACAGTCTAGAAAGGCTTATGATTACTGGCTGTGTTGAGGGCAAGAGAAGTAGAGGACGCTCGCCAACACGATGGACAGATGCTACTCAGGGTGCAACACAGTCAACCCTTCAGGCCGCCATTCAGATGGCACAGGACAGGTCAGCTTGGAGAGCAGTGGTGGCGCAGGCTGCACGCCATAATCACGTCCCTCAGTCATGAGGATACGACTAAGAAGAAGAACATAATGGAAGTCCTAATTCCATATGCACAACTAACATTGACTGCACTTGGGGAAGATTCCATTTTTATGGACGATAATGCTCGCTCGCACCGTTCTGGCGACGTGGAAGCGTACATGCAAGAAGTTGGGATCCGTCGTTTAGATTGGCCAGCTCGAAGTCCTGACCTCAATCCAATTGAGCATGTGTGGGATATTCTAAAGAGACGGGTAAGATCAGTGCAACCTGCTCCACAAAACATCAGGGACCTAATAAGAGTCATTGCAGAAGAGTGGGAACGTATTCCTCAAAACGTTATTAAAAACATCGTGGAAAGCATGCCCAGAAGGATTCAAGCTGTGATTTTGGCAAGAGGAGGTCACACTCGTTATTAGGTTTTACATTTGTAACTTTATTTAATTAAAAAAAGTTAAAAAAAAACTTGTCTTTATTGCCGACCACTTCTTATTGTTTGGGCGTATACATCGATTTTAAAGAATCCATCGTTTTTTTTCTTTTAATTGCTCGAATTCACTTCACGCGCATTAATTTACACGATTATAAGTATACAGACTACGTCAAAGAAATAAATTTCATTTAATTAACTAAAATCGACCTTAGAACGTAAATTTCCTTAGGTGCCCGTTTTTTTTGCAAAAGAGTGTATAAAGAAATTTACCCAATTATATTAACCGTCATTTATAGCAAATATTACAAATATTTATAACGTTTGCAGTATTTGCCAAAATGAACCATTTACAACTCAAAAAGGCAAAGCTTAGAATGTTCTATTTTGAGGGCATTAAACCACAGTTCTCTCCTCACAGCAACCCTTCAAATAGTATTGTTGTGCTCAATATTGCTTGTCAGCATTATAAAGTTTCATTTTAACAACAAGTAATTATTTCTCATCGTTGCCATGGATGTGGAATTAATTAAACGTGTCGTTAATATTGACGACATCTGTAAAGAACATCAGCTGTGCCTGACGACCTTCTCAGCAGAAACATTAATGAAATAGCTCTTTTAAGTATTTCTATTTAATGAATGTGTCATAAGCAGACCGAGCGTTGCAAATAGCGTTTATATTTGTACTCTTTTAGGGCAAATTACCCACTACCTTCTATTCGACCGACGGTATTCAAGACTGATGCTTTTTGTAAAGCTTCAATACATTGGCAGGTTTGTAACTTAGGTGTCATTTTCTCTTACGTCGTTACATATAGGGCATCACATTTAGAAAAAAACACAGAACAATAATTAATAAAGCTACAACAGCCACGAGTATTTACAATGTTCAAAAATACAAAACTATATGTAACTCATAGGTCTGTATAGATATCCCGAATAGACCAACCAGTAGTCTGTAGCATGCCGAGCACATCGGCTGCGTTGCCCCGTCTAATGGCAATGCTGATTCCATTATCAATCTTCACATATTATGGCATCGTCGTATATCAAAATATATTCTCTGATTGAAACCGCGCAAAAACACTTAGAGGGTGGTCTCTACCCACCTCTGAGGCAGAGCTAAACGAGCCTTTGCGAAATACGGTGGATTAATACCTCTCAGGATGTTATGAATTCAGGATTGCGCAGGAAATGAGATGTTCCGACACATCCGCACACACGCTAAAGCTTTTCATCGCAAATTGTGCCGTTTTAAAATTCACGTGGCTTGCGTCTAACGTTAATACATAAAAGTATGAGAGCGTGTCGGACACACTGATCAAAGGCATATATTTTATGTTACGTTTGAAGTAAGTACGATTTTTATGAGAGTTATCCTACATATATTATTTTACACAGTCATAAATCTGTAGAAATCTACGGTATGAAATATTATTGTCGGGTATGAACGTATTCCTTTGAATAACAAACTCTTGCGGATTCAGTCATTCATTATGAAATTGCCTAAAATGAACACGAGTGATTTGAAGGCAGTTTTGGAGGAATTATGGAGACTAATTGCTACAAATCCCTTAATATCTCAATTTCGCTTCTGTTTCAATAAGCTGACTGGCTCGTTTGTGGAGCGGTGCCGGAAAGTGTCGCTTTGATATCTTGAGAATCTCAACGGAATGGAATCTAGTCCAACGTCTTGATTTTAGTAGGTTGGTAAAGATGAGTTTGACCGAAGTCCGTTAAGCCTTTTAAAATATCTTTAAGTTTAATCATAACTCAAGCAACGTGTAGCCGGACTAAGTGAACATAGAGATTTCGAAAAGAACTGTTGCCGTATCAGCTAACTATCGCTGGAACTGATTTGTTAGGCATATAGGCAAATAAGGTTTCTAGTTTTTCTAAAGGATATTTATTAAATATTCAATTCAGATCCTTCTTGTATTAAAATAAGTATGTTCGGAAATATTATTATGCCTAAGAACGGCGTGGGTATTTCTCTAGGGCCCTGAAAAAGGAGGGATCGATTGTAGCCCTCATCATTAAAAAAGTAAGTAATTTTATTATGTAGGTTTAAATAACTCTGTTATGTACATGAAAGCAATGAGAAGATAATAATCTCCCACTAAAGTAGCAATTTTGAGATAAGATTTGTTTTAGGCTTATGATAACTTAGGCCTGATAAGATTTATTTTGTTGTGTTGGAAATAAACAAGGGCCTGAAAAAAAAACTAACCCTGCACTGTATTGGCCTAACAACATTTTCTCCTATATGTTATACGGAAACTGAACGAGAATCATACGGATGTGGGGGCCGATCGGTGCTTTGTCAAATACAACATGCATGGTGGTAAGGCATTTTGTGAATGTCCGCCTGGCCAGCTACCACCTTCAAGTTGAAAATCTGTCGCCAAGTACTTAACTGTGTGTTCCGGCAGCTGTCTCCTTGAGAGATAGTATTCCTAATAACCTAATGGGCCTCATTTAACCCTGAAATTGCATATCTTTAATTTGATATCAATACTTTGTACTATATAATTAAATTTAGTGCGCCTGACCTCCATTAGATATCAATATACAGTTTTGGTTGGAGTAAAATGGTTTTGCCTTATTTATAGTAGAACAATTAAAAATATTAGGCTGCAGGCAACACGCTTTTACATCCCCGAAAGGATAGGTAGTATCTCAACACCCACGTATGTTCAAATATGTTCTATTTCCATGTAAGAGGCGGCGAGCCTATTGCTTACTGGCCACACTTCCGTAGATAATCATCGTCACCTAACTTATTGATCAATATGTTTTAGATAAAAGGATTTTACAGGTTCTATTTCGATTTCTCTCCTTGCAGAGTAATGGAGCCATAGCGCAGTGTAGTGCCAAATAAAGAGATATTGGCACACGTGCGACGCTTATAAACGTCGACGGTACGAGATTAGTCTCTCGACGTTCGATTAGCTCCCAACTTATATCGAAACTAGCTTTAGTATACACGGCAGCGACCCATATGAGTCCCAACTAAAATATTAATGCTAATCTCTAGATAGTGACTTCTATCTGGCTTTGCTGCCAAACGAATGATATGTGATATTTGGATTTTGGCTCGCCGTCTCTAGCGCTGAAAGCACTTATGTACCTACTAACTTTAGCAGGACTAGTTTTGGTGTTCTTCTAAGAACTGGGGCCTTCACCGGTTTACATGATTAAAACGAAAGCAAAATGCTTGGTTTTCAGAAAATAATTGCTTACATGTTCTGAAACATATTGTTTACATTAAGAATATAAGAAAAAATAAATATTCAACTCAAAAAGTAGTAAGTATTCAGTTAATACGTACGTATTTAAAAACTTATTTGGTATCATTATTATATACATGTACATTTACCTATGTATATATAATGTTTAAATATTATACAAAACTATTTGTTGTATCACATTATTTATTCACCGCCGTGCGCCGTGTAACCTTAAATCTTATACTGCTCATACAAAGGTGGTCTAGTAGAAAAAAATGCGATAAGACCCACCATAGTCTAAGGGTATACTATTTTTTGCATGTATATTAGTGTGCAATAAATAGTTTTGTATTGTATAAGACTATTTTCTGAAGTGGACACTTAGTATTAGTACATAATATAAGACATGTCCTTACCACAAAATTGAATGGATAAGAAATGAAGAATTTGTTTATCTTCCTGCGTGCACTTTACATACAATAAAATACTGTAAATTCTGCGAATATCGTTGCCTTATACCACTATTATTACAATGTTTTATATCTTATATTAACTAAAATGTTTCTAAGAACTGTGGCCCTCATTTATTAATTTGTCGTAAATAACAAGGACAGGTGATTATTACTAAGCGTCTAGGTTAAGTATATATGTAGCGCTTATCATACATATTAACACCTTAAAAACTATTTAAATTTTTTTTATGAATTTAGGGGCTACAGGCCTCTCGTGGCTTAGGTTAAAACAATAAATTTATTTAGATATACACTCGAGAGCAATGAATCCGGGTCACTTAAAGAATCCTAAAAATCTCGGAAACTAAAAATGCTAGGTTAATGCAATAAATTGTATTTAATAGACAATGTAATACTCCTTAAATGAAGGTATTAAAACTTCTTAGTTATTGTAAAGTTATATCATAAAAAAATCAAATTTGAAAAAGGGCCACTTTCGAAGATGGAACTACGAAATTACAGCATTTGGTTTTGCTTTTGTTTGTAATCTGTCATTTATGTGGGTACATAAACCATGTTGATAGTGCTCTATATTCATTATTCAAGCTGAAATTATGTCGCTTACGCCTGAAGAATGCACCAGAATACTTACAATGCTGGAAACCGGCCGGAGTCAGCGCGATACAGCCAGGACTGTCGGTGTGTCGCTGTCAACAGTACAAAGAGTTCTCCGACGTTACGAAGAAACTGGTTCTAACCTACGCAGACCAGGAACGGGCAGAACCAGGTGTACCACAGCACGAGAAGACCGATACTTGGTGAACACCATGCTTCGAAATCGCTTTCTCACAGGAACTGAACTCACCAATCAGTTTCGACGCCTCGGAGGAAGTAACCCAAGTGCATGGACAGTAAGACGTCGGCTTGCTGAATCTAACTTAAAACCCCTTAGACCTGCAAACGGCCCTAAACTGGAGCGTGGGCATCGTATTTTGAGACTAAGATATGCCCAGAGCCACGTAAATTGGAGTATTGAAGATTGGTCAAAATGTATGTTCTCCGACGAATCAAAATTTATGCTCTACAAGCACGATGGAAGACACAGAGTGTATCGAAGACCAGGGGAAAGATTCAAGCAAGCATGCATCGAAGAAAAAGTAGCCTACGGTGGTGGGTCTGTACTTGTGTGGGCCGGAATTTCTTCTGAAAGTCGCACAGAGCTGGTGATCATAGAAAACGGCTCTTTAACTAGCGTAAGATATGTGGAAGAAATCCTCAATGATCACGTTGGTCCATTTATGGTCAATTTAGGTGAGCATGCTATATTTATGCATGACAATGCCCGACCTCATACAGGTAGGATTGTGAATGACTACCTTCAAGAGATGAACATTACTCGTATGGAGTGGCCAGCGCGCAGCCCGGATATCAACCCGATCGAGCATGCTTGGGACGAGCTAGGCAGATGCGTAAAACAACGAAACCCTCCCCCAATCACGCTTCGTGAGCTCAAAATTGCTCTCACAGAGGAATGGGAGAATATTCCCCAAAATCGTATAAGGAACTTGGTGTACAGCATGCCAAACCGCGTAAACGCAGTAATGGAAGCACGAGGAGGCAATACGAAGTATTAAAATTCAAGAAAATCGTAATAAAGTTCAAAAATTTCATGTTTCCTATTTTTGTTTTAAGGAGAGATCAGCAGTTTTTTTCTTTATGTAATTTTGTGTTAATAAAATGTATGGTGACTCATATTTTTTTTACTTTCATTTAAGGAGTATTACATTGTCTATTAAATACAATTTATTGCATTAACCTATCATTTTTAGTTTCCGAGATTTTTAACATTCTTTAAGTGACCCGGATTCATTGCTCTCGAGTGTATGTAAGGATCGTAGCTAGATATTCACATTGACACAATGTATAGAGAGATACAATGAATACAATAAAACTATTATATATCTAGCATTCGTGGACTACACCAAGGCGTTTGATTCAATCTCTCACAAATACCTCTGGGACAGCTTAAAAGAACAAGGTGTACACGAAAAATACATAGCAATCTTAAAAGTAATATATAGCAACTGCCAGGCCAAAGTAAAAACGGAAACTGTTGTACCCCGTTTTTTATAAAACGAGGTGTAAAACAAGGCGACCCAGTATCACCGAAGCTGTTCACAGCCATCTGGATATGACCTCAACATCAACGGAGAACGGCTGACTCATCTCCGTTTCGCAGACGCATCGTTATCTTGGCTGAAAACCACAAAGAACTGCAACTCATGCTTAATACTCTAGATGTCGTAAGTAAAAAGTAGGTATCCACATGACCCTCAAAAACTAAAATTATGACAAATAAAGAACCGGGACCTATTAAACTAGACAGCAGATGCATAGAGTAGGTATGTGAGTGAGTACGTGTATCTAGGCCAGTTAATAACAATGCATGACTCTACCGCCAAAGAGATAGATCGCAGAATAGCCATTGCTCGGAAAAAAATCTTGGCCAATAAAGATATTTTTAAAAGCCAAATTCCGATCTATCTCAAAAATAAAGACAGATGGATAACACCATCCTACCGTCCCTACTTTATGGATGTCAAACTTGGGCGCTAACAAAAAGACTAGCGAAGAAAATAGCCACCTTTCAGAGAGCGGCAGAGCGTTCGATGCTGGGTCTAAAACTTAGAGACAAGGTCAGAAATGTAGATAATACGGCAGAAGACCAAAGTTTTAGACTCAGTAACGATGCTCGCAAGACTGAAGTGGAAACGGGCTGGACACCTCGCCCGAGCCACCGACGGCAGATGGAGCGTACAATGGTACCTCAGAGACGGCACACGGGCGAGAGGTCGGCAAAAGAGGAGATGGCGAGATGATATCGTGGAAGTGGCAGGAGTAGCCTGGACCGGGCTCAAACGAGATCGAAACACGTGGCACTGCATTGAAGGAGGCCTACATCCACACTTGGGTGCCCTAATATTAAACAAATATTTAAAAAATAATATAAAAAAGTGTAAAATAATGTACATACCAAAATTTAATAACACTGTAATTTTAATTTTATAATATGGGAAATAAAGGCTTTTTTATTTATTTATTATAAGGATCGTAGCAATTAGAAATTTGTGGTCTCTGCCTACCCCTTCGAGGAAAAGGCGTGCCTTTATGTATGTATGTTTATTTTCACAAACCGCAAATAAATCAAGACTGAGTGGTTGAATGTTGGCGTTACGTCTTTAGCTGTTCTATCTGTGAGAGTTTTATACTTGGGCTCAATACCCTTGAACCCCCAACTTGAAGTTGTAGTTAATGAAACTTTTCTCGTTATTTACCCGATGAATTTTAATATGAAAAGCTGGAAGTTTAAGTAAAGCCAATTATAGCCAGGATTGGAATAATCTGACGCAGGGTTTATTTTTAACGAGAACTTGAACTTTTTAATGAAAATCAATCATGATAATCTTGACTTAGTAGATAAACATTTTAAAATAAGTCAAGCCAAAATTAACTATTTAAATTTTCCATAATGACGCTCTTGTTAAAGTCGGTCACAAATAGATTCTACTGCCGTGTTCAGCAAAAATGATATAGAATCACCTTTTAAAACTTAGAGCCATTATTGAAGATAATTATATCTATACTCTTTTGACAATGTATCATCAACAGCCATTTGGTTTACCGTAGTCCAAATGCCTGCTGCCCACCTTCCGGTATTTTTTCCTTTCAACGCGTTTTAAGACTCTCACAGGAACATACGTGGAAATAAAGAAAAGGTTGATTTGATATTTCTCTGCATTTAGTTTGGTATCAATAACAATATTTATTTATGCGGTAATATCAATCAAATTTTAGTAACTAATACGGGATAGCTCACGTGAATAAGTCAGATAGCTCCGACTATAGGTTCAACCACATTCACGTGAACTATCCCGTATTGTTTACTAAAAATGAGTTAAAACCACGTAAGTTTTCACAATAAAATCAATCAATTTACAATTCCATACTATAATTCGTCTGACTCATTAAAAGTACTATTTAACATATCTTATATAGATATGTTAAATAGTAGGTACTCTTAATTTAATTCGCAAGTCCTCTCTGTTAAAAAGTCTTTTCATTTGTCACTTTTATCAGGTTGTCTTTTAATTAGACTAGTTAGCAATAGTGCATCTTGGTGGGTACCCCCGCAGTGCCACATATTGTGCCTCCAAACAGTAGAGTGACAAACATTACAGTGTTTATGCGTGAAGGGTACTGTAGCAAGTACAATCACCGGATGAACGTCTGGGAGTGAACGAGCGCAGTCCAGTGTCAATCAGACCGATCCGACTGCATTTGTCACTGCAACAATAAAGGACAGGCGTGACGCTCACCATCAGGTAGGCGACCTGTAATTCTCATCACACATTATATAAAAATAACTTGGGTACTTGTTTTGATCTACGGCTCCCATATTATCTCATCCACTACACACCATCGAGATAAAGTGAAGCCGCGAAGTTTCTAGAGTCTCTTTGAGTCGAGGGCCCAATTCAGTGACATCAAAACCTTTATAAATAGGGACCTGAAGAGGGCACAGAAAACTGCACTCTTTTTAAAGGTTCTGAAGAACTGGAATGGAATGCATACGTATATTTTTACGTTTTTAGGAAAACGAAGATGTATCTATCCATATAAGTTCCCGTGTTAAAGTGATGTTTCGGTGGAAAAATCGGATATGTGACAACTTTGATATTGTGTGTTATGTTCCATATTTACAAGAAATGTTCCATTCATGTTCTCGCGCCAACTGTCTATGAAGTTTCAGTAATGTTTATGATAAAATCTACCAGATTAATTAAACATAATAAAGATACACCAACATGACTGTGACTTGACTGTGCTGTGACCACTTCCATGTATTTATAAAATTTATATAACCCAGTTTAATAAAGATCTGAATCGAAAATGGTGAAAATCATAACCTCTCACTTGCACATTATATCTGTCTATACTGTGCAAGTGAGAGAGAATGAGTTTAGTGGCATTTTTGATTCGGATCGTTATTCAATCGGGATATAACAGTATTACTTGACAAATGACAAATGTATAAACCTTACAATTCAATTTCAAATTAGAATAGCTGCCGGAACACACCGTTAGGTGCTTGGTGACAGATTTCTCCTTGAGGGTGGTAGCTAGCCAATGCCCTACTATTACGCTGTAACGACTGCCATCTCAAGAAAACAACCGACACGCAATGGCTTAACGTGCCCTCCGAAGCACGTGCACGCTCAGTACTAATGCCACTAGCGGTTACCCATCCAAGTCCGTTCGCGGCGGACGTAGCTTAACTTAGCTGATCGGTTAAGAACGACTAAGTAAACTTCGCTACGAGCGCAAGTTGAATGTATCAATTTGTTGTATGTATTATAATAATTAAGGACCCTTTCACTAATGACATTATGTCTTTCAAGACGTATTCATGGCCCAAACAATTTATGATTAAGCTCATATCGGCGTCGATTTCCAGAGACTTGCATTAAAGTTAGTTAAAGTACTAATTAATCATTATTATTATCTGTGCAACAAGTGACAAAAGTTGTTTCTTTTTTGTGGGGGGTACAAACTATTCATTCTGATCTAGCAAAGTGGTCCCGAATTGAATCACGAGCGTATCGTGTGACTTTAATGTAAACTACTGGGCACAAACAGTAATCTTTTACTTTAAGGCATTCGACCCAACATTCATTTGCTCTCGTGTGAAACATTCAACTTTAGACCTCTACCAGCGAGAACAATAGTTTTCAGATGTTTGCGGTTTCAGGTGAGAAATACATTAAACAATAAGTATATTCTATGTGTATGATTGATTTTTTATATACTACAAAATAATCAGTAAATAAAAATTATGTTGCTGCAAACGGACAGGCGATGTAGATCTCATATCTATTAAAGAACCCTAAAATCTATGTTTTATTCGCAGATAGAACTGCGAGCAAAGTAGGCCTTTTCTAAACAAGACTTTCATGAAGGCAAGCTATGAGTTTTGTATTTGGAATTTGGGTAAGTAATGTTCCTTAGTCCCCTGGAACCTCTGTCAACTCATTCACAGTAGAGTTGAAAAAAGATCCAAAAAAGACTTCCGATAGTTTGTAAATAGCGAAAGTATTATTAGTAACACCTGAAAGCATTGGAGCAAACGCAAAATAGTATGTGATATTTACAAGTTGTATCTAAAATCTGAATTTTTTTTACGCGGTACTCGAGTATTCTATCCCTCACTGCGCTCTCATTCAAAAAAACACCCAAGTTAAACAAATTTAATTTTGCTCCCTGTAATAAATCTACTATTTTATTTTTACTTATTCCAACTGAAGTCTAAAAACAGATACATTTTCAGTTATTGTAGGCAGCTTTTTCACAACGGGCAGACAAATGCTAAGCATCCTCTATCGGTCAACCATTCATCGTGTGCGGGAGACAAAGGACATCGCGTCGGGCACCCCATTGCCCGCAATTTGATAAATGTCGCTCTTTGTCTAGCCTCCCGAGCTCACTGAGTGGATGATCCACGCTTTCTTCTTTCTCACTGGTTCGACGGTCGGTGCTTGTACACGTGATTAAAACTAAGCTGAGTTGTTGCGTAATGAGTAGTTATAGAAACGCTAAATCAATTATTATGCGCTGCGTATTATTGATTGAGATCCAATAAAGGAGGTTTTGCAACCATATTCACATGTTACTTAACCTTTTTTACGCGTTTTAGATATATTCGTAAGTTGTGAACCGATTTGGATGATTTTTTTCCCTTTTGTAGGGTTCAAAGCCTATTAAAAAAAAAATTAAATGACAATATTTTTTTACTTCTCATGCTCGCAAAAACTTTGTCGTCGCGACAATTGCTAAATATTTTTACTTGAACAGATTTTTAGCAAAATGTAGTTAGTTTGTAGCAGTAAGAAAATTATAATATGTTAATCTTGATCACATTATCTAAGGCGAAATTTTTTCCGAAACACGTTTCCTTAAAAATTTCTCGTTAAAATAAAATTGCAAAGTTGACTCTAAATTACGCTTTTAACGTAAATATTTCCATTTCAATTCATCAACAAGAAATTAATAAACGATAACATTCTAAAAAACGCCACCTATGTACCAAGTATCTCAAACTTGGGGGTTTACAATTTCCAAGAGTCCCGTGTCGGTCACTCATTCATCGTGGGAGACAAAAGACTGTCTGGGGTCGGACAGGCCGCAATTTGATAAATGCCGGCTTTGTCCCAGTCTTGTGTAACCGACTGAATAATCCGCCGTGAGCGTAGGCTACACTTTGTGTAGTGTAGTTGTAAAAGTGAAAACAATGGTTTCTCTGAGGTAGGGTAAAAGCTCTTAAAATAAATTATTTTGTTATTTTTCTAATTCCACTGCTTATTACCCTTTGAGGTTAAAAATCTTAAATAAATTATTTAGTTTTTTTGTAGGATAATTCTGAATACGAATCACGAGGTTTTTTTTACATCTAAAAGTTTTCCCATTGACAACCGGCTCACCTGTTGGTAAGAGATGATCGATATCATCGAGGATGGTTACGAGTCTAAACCTACAGTAGGAACTGCTTTTTTAATTCAAAAATACATATAATAATAGTAGTTTATGCAGCTGTCATATATTAGAGGGTATTAAAACATGAGCGTAGATTTTTGAAACGAGCCGCACGCGAGTTTCAAAATAAGATTACACGAGTGTTTTGAAACCTTAAATGCAGTTGCATATACTACTTTATTTAATCTCATGCATTAAATAAAATGCAATCGCGCTCACCCCAGATAATGTATACCTAAATTGAATTGAAACCTCTTTGGTCGGGACACATTGTACTTTAATAATTAAAAAATTGTTTTAAAGCATTGTTTTGTTAGGAGAATAATGCTTTAATTTTTTTTCTTAAAGAAGTATGTAAATAAAATATGCCAATAAAAGTCTGTATTTCATTTCATAATTAAAATATTACCGAATGAGATTATACTCGTATAAATAAAATAAATACCTTTAGGTAGTGACGACCGATTTTTTACTTGAAAATGATAACCATCAAAGTGAAAAATTTTATTCCTAATGTGTTAGGAACTTTCTTCAAAATCTGCCGTATAAAAATTTGGATCATGATACATTTTACTTAATATTTAACTGATAACAAATTAAACCTTTACACAGATAAATATAAAAGCATTTGTTTATTATAATTAATGGTAAAAGCAGCTGTTATCAAAAACAGCGTCATATGCTGTATCCTTTGTCGTTTGCTTTACCTTGTGTAAATACACCACAGCGGGCATACCTGTATGTGACGTCATTACAAAAGCGGAGTATAACAGTCGATGATAAGGCCTGTGTCGTACACGTTACATAATAGCTTGTCAAGTAGACAAAGGGGCTCTGCAAGCTTCAGCGCCCACAATTTGTTACTGCCTAAATCTACTAATCAACTTGGTGAATTGAGGTGTACCTTCATGTGTAGAATATGTGTAAAGTTTGGTTAAAAATAGCTAGGTACTTTCATCTTCTGAAATAGTGAATGTGATGATCGCGAAGTAGCTCAATTTATTTTAGTGAATTTATCTTCTCTCCATGACTTCTCCATATGCAGTTAGCGGTGAATTAACTCACTATTTTTTTTAGACAAGTTGACGGATCATTCAAATGCTCTAGCCCCCAACTCGCTTCGCTTGATCAACTAAGGTTCTCTATACTATTCTGAGATTATAATATTATTATCTACTTCCGAGATTAAATAAAATGTTTATTAGTATATTTTATGCATATAAAATCTTGACATGCTTAGACTTTTTTCTACTTTTTAAACTGACAAACCAGAAGCATAGACTTTAGCCTCAAGGATATGAATGACAAAGATCAACGATTTTCAACCCTAGATATTTAAAATATGACGAGACTACTTTTGTATGAAAAGTATTATGAAAACATTTGAGTATTTGTGTTATGGTATCTGTATACCCTTTGTTCAAATGTGATATCTTTAACTTACATTTGAAATTTCTGTCCGTTTTCATAAGCTAAAATAAATAATTTATCATTGATCAGTAAAACTAAAAAAGTTTCTGTCCGTTTTCATAAGCTAAAATAAATAATTCATCATTGATCAGTAAAACACAAAAGTAATAAGTTAGTCGCAGTTGTAATAAATGTCCTTGGTTCTGGAGGCGAAACTTCGATAAGAACCATTGACTGATAGATTTGCACACCACCGACTGAGAAACCAATCTTGAGAGTTAGGGATGCTACTTTTATCTTTTTTAAGTCGGGGTTCCCGAAAATATTATTTTATTAGTGAAGCTTCGAAATACTATACTATACATACCTTAGATAGGTATTCTATTGAATAATTACATACATAACGTCACGCTTGTTTCCTGGAGAAGTTTCAGTATGACCGGTACCTATCCGGAGTCGGCAAAGATCACAGACTAATATTAACCGACATCCTATGCTTACTTACCTGGTGCGTGGGCTACGCATATACCTGAATGAAGAAAAAGGCTGAAGAAGAAGAAGAGAGAAGCGGATAATATCTGTTTTAGGATAAAAAGCCCGAGATCAAAATCTATTCGTTCGGAAGCTACCTATAACCTACCTATAATGCCACCAGAAAGAAGGTCACACCACATAAACACCACGTACAGAAAGACAAAGGGTCCAAAGATTCAAAAAGCACTCTTCTTTACCCGTTTGGGTCGTACATCTTCAATGTAACCCCACTAAATTTTGACCTCGTGCTGCAGATACAAGTTATATAGCATAGTATACTATCCCAATACACCAACAGCCAAGACGTTTCCGGGGTGGGTGCAATAAATTAGATATATATCATAGACAACCAGCCCTAGTAACATTCGAAGGTCGTTTGTCAAATGCAGATTACAACGACAGAATCCGATCGGTCCGATCCGATGGGAGTTTGTTCGCAACGTTTAGCTCGAATACTGACCAACCCTTTAATGTCTTCTTAGAGTTCTATGGCATAATCTGAGATACAGACAAGATACTTCGAATATGTTTTTGATCGTAGTCGACGCGAACTTGATTTAGGAGTTTGAACTGGAGAAGTGAGAAAATTAGATTTGTCAATTTGAACTTATCATATGTATCCTCTTTTACACGAGCCCTTAAATTCTTGCCCGTATCGTAATAAAAAGAAACAACACTTGCTTACCGTGAATAGAGCGTTGCACCACATAATGGGCACGTCATAGCTCTTAACCAGTCTATAGTGTATCTACAAGTAATTAACACAAGTACCTGATATATCTCACCCATATGTAGTGAGGAAACTCAGCCAATAGTAAGTACCGCGAATTTATATGAATATTATTTCAGTGTTGCTTTTAATTATTTTTCCTGTGCTGCTAGTGTCACTGGATCAGCTCGTTAAAAGCACTACCACCATGACATGATGTAAGCAAACATACCGGTGGATTCCTTCTTTGGATACCCAATTTAATTTTACTGCACAAGTACTATTTAGGCGAGTTCATTTATTGATTACACGACTATGCTGTTAAATAACAAGTACGGAAGTTATTTAAATAATGGGAAAAGTAGTAAAATAATGAGTACAACTGTAAAATATACCGGCTGAAAGCAGGAGCAATGAAACGTTCTGTTTCGGATAAAATTATAATAATTTTCGTTGTCAACCGTGAGCTAAGACCCTTAACTTTTTGATGCCGTTGTTGGCTTCGAGAAACTTCTACCACTTTAACTTACCATCTGTATTCAATCTTACAACATAAGTTTTAAGAGTTGTTTTCGTTTGTGCGAATGGCGCGAATAACTTGGTAATTTGAGTCAATGGCGCATTGTAAGTAGGGATTTGAATCGCGCTATCCTTTTGCGAACGTTTGATGGTATTTAGGAGTTTGTGAAGTCTCCTTGCCTTTGTAATATCGGTACTGTTGCTTTCGGTTTATTTATTTCATTTCAAAGGACTTAGTCGAATTGCGTAACTTACTTTCGGAACTGGTCTTGTTTGGATCCTTTGTTCTTATTGAAATATTTATTTCTTTCTCCGACAGGTAATTATAAAGCTTGTTCGAGATATAATGTAACGGAGTCTTAACGAATAATTCTGTCTGAAAACGTCTGTCTTCAAATGTTTCCGGCGTGTCAGTCTTCAAAAATCTTCCTATTATCCGACTGGTAGGTAGGTTCTTGTGAAGCTCAACAAAGTATTCTATCAGGAATAAATAACCCAAAATGTATCATATTCCAAAGTCCGAATTATCAATCATTAGGTAGCAACTATTGATAAGAATAAATGTATACACAACCAATATTAAAAGAACGAATGTTGGTTGTCCAAAAAAATATTGTTCATACTTGTTTACTGATCGGTAAAAATTTTATCAGTGTGGTATTTTTTATCTATTGTTTCATGTTTATTGAAATATAACTTATAATAATATATGGGGTAATTTATAAATTAGACTTAAAATAATATATGGGGTAATTTTTTGTTATTTTAAACAAAATTTTCTGACCGTGAAACTAAACAATATCTTACTAACGGAAGTCAGTGTATCAATTAATTTACATAATTTTGAAAGGACATGGCAATACATTTTATATTTGAAAGCCGCTTAGTGACCGTGCAGACAAGTATACGGACCATAAACCTAAGCCACAGCCCAACCACGCTTTTGGAAGTAATAAATCCGTATTTACTTATTTACATCACGAGCATGCTAAATACTCACTTAGTACCAGCCTACACGCTTAAAATATTTAACTCGTAAAATTTGCAACTTTTGGGCTGAATATTTTATAGAAAAAGTTTGTGAGTGCTGAACAAAGGTAAAAGCTAAACGAAGGGAAAATGTACGGAAGCAAACTATTATATTTCTGATGTAACTGGGTTTTAAGCATTTTACCGTATTACTCCGCGCTTTATGCTACACAACGTTGAAACAAGCTTACATTGTTTTGGAAAGATAATATGAATGGAGATGGAAACGTTGCATTTTATCATTGTAATTTCTCGTTTAATATATATAGCAGTGAAACAGTATAACCATCTCAGTAAATATAATTGTTGAATTTTTTTTTTTAAGTATTTGACTATCTTCACGGGCCGTGGATTTGGCAGTGATAGCTTGATTTCGAAATATTGGTATCAAGTATTTCGTTGGGCTTGGTAACGCTAGACGCTTCTGCGTGAATATTCTCATACTTGGTCATACTTTTAAATAAACTATAACGCGGGGCTCCGCACAACGCGCCGCGTCTTCACAATCGAGCCCTAACGCCTGATGGAAAATGTTATAAAGGAATGGCGATAATGTATACTAACTTTATGAAGTCTATAGTCAAAGTAGCGCAATCGTTGTCTCAAAAATTTCCCTAGGTTAAAACTGAAAGATACCAGATATGTACCACGTATAAAAGGTTTCACTTACCATTTATAATTTAGGCTCAAAAAATACGTAATATAAAGCCTGATATAACTAATATCATCTGAAACGCTAACATTAACTAAAACACATGTTATGAACAATATTTCTGTTTGCAAAATTACAACTGTTTCTTTTAAAAATAAAAAAAAATTATGTTTATTATTGTAGAATTTGATTACTTGCATTTAGTATTTTTTTTTACTAGTGACGTATTTGGTAGTAACCTATAACGTGTAAAACAATGATTCTGTTTCATTAATACACGGCCATCAGCTTAGATGACATATAACAACAGTAGGTACATAGGTATTCCTTCCTACACAAATGAACAACTACGTATGATGAATGTGTCAGGCGCTTTGTTATTAAATGAACAGTGGATGGGATGAAAACGTACTGATGGGATGGCGACGTGGATGACTGAATGAGCATGGACAGCTGAATGCGCAGCCGACCATCCGGCGGTCCGGTTGCAAAGTAGGCCACCGGGCGCTAGGTCCGGCGCGGCTGTCCGGAATATAGGCCATTAGGTGTTTCATTATGCTATCGTGGTGTCCATGGAGTTCTGTTGTGCGATGCCTTTTATTAAGTTGAGTGTCGTTCACAATTGTTTCTTTGAGATAGTGTCGTGGAGCTGAAATACATTTTATTAGACTTTTAACATTTAAAGTTCTTATTTAAAATATAACAAACTTACATTTGTATAATATACCTTACGCTACGCTTACATTATCCTGTAGCAATTTTACTAACTAGGAATTTTCTTTGGTAGTTAGCCATTTTAGTAAGTTCTCTCTGCTATGTCAGGTGTTTTACTTCGAAGCATTGTTTTGCAAACACCACTGTGCTTAGACGTGAAAGTGCAGTTGCGAATGAAGTTACTAGTTAAACGAGACATTACAACGAATGTCTCGGATTGATTAGCGCAGTGCAATGTCAAGCAGGATTATGGCGATACTGTATCTGCAACAGGAGCCGTGTCGCGTACGGCTGGTGACATATCCGCTCTTCACTTTATACCATAAAAAAGTTCAATGAGTGGAAAAAACTTTGTTGTATACGCTTAAAACAAGCATGGAGAGAAAACAGTGCCACAGTAAACATAACAAGACACGAACCGAACTATGAGCGGCCAAATGTATTCGAGCGGGTGATTCGCAGAGCATATTGCTGCTGCTACATCGGGAATTCGGAATGGCTTGTTTATTCTGTACTGTACTATCGGATAGCTACAGATCTGGAAGTCCACAATAACAGTTCCTACGAACTTTGTGTTTTTGCCAGTGATCCGAACTACTTTATTATTATAGACTATAGAGGGCACAGAAGACAAGAACAACGTCTAATAAAACTGCTATGAACGCTTAAGCCGAATATAGAGCGAGCATGTCCAACTTGAAGCAGGCAGTATCTGCTGCTTCAAGCTATGAACTACAATCTTCTATTTGCAAACACGGAACCGCTCGAGCAGTTGCTTCGGGCGACCAGCAGCACGATTTAATTTCGCTGTCCACTTCTCTCGCGCAGTTATCCCTCCATCCGCGTTCGTCATCACACTTCCGTGTCTCGCGGAGTCAATTTTATCTTTCCACGTCGAGCTTCATTAAGTTCTGTCCATAATAATTATAAATAGTCTAATAAAATTTGATTAATCTGGAATTTGAAAATACATATAACAACGTGAAATAGAGCCAAAATAAAAAGAATAACAGTCAAATGCTAAAAATTCTTAACTCTTAAAAAAATGGGATATTTTCACCCAGTATTTTTAGGACATAAAACAAAAATGTGTTTCCCACAAGAATACTGTCAGAATTACTGTATTTAGTTTAAGTATGGCGTTGTCTAACAGACCTTGACTTGTTGTGAGCTGCAATTCTATGTGAGTAGTTATGTATTCATATTTGACCGAATGGATCCTAGGGAATCCCTGAGAGATATTTTTAAAGAAATTGATATTTTAACTTTACCAAGTCTGTATATATTTGAAAATATTATGTATGTTCGTAAAAATTTTAGCAAATTTAAATCAAACAGTGACACTCACGATTATAACACAAGGAATAAAGATAAAATAGCGGTGCCAGGTTTTAGATTAGCAAAGACAAATAAAAGGTCCTTCTTAGGAAATTGTGTGCGGTTTTATAATAAATTGCCCAAACATATTACAACGCTCACAGAAAGAAAATTCAAGTTGCATGTGAAGAATATTTTGATAAAGAAATCTTACTACACAGTTTGTGATTACTTAAACGACAAAAATGCTTGGACTGGTTCGCCTCTGCCAAGCTAGCGCCTAACACCTACGTAATGTAAATTAAGTATTGTAATAATTTTATTATATAGTATGTACCAAACACATTTTTAAAAAACGTTTAAAAGAATGGCCCCGAGTTTCTTGCCCGTTCTTCTCGCAGTGGCTCTATAATTTTTGTTTGCTGAACGTGGCAGTACAATGTAGTATATTTCAATATTAAAATTTGTAATTGACCTTCATAAGAGCGTCGTAGACGCCTAAATTGAATAAATGATTTTGACTTTGACTTTGACTTTGACTTTGACCCCATAATTACCAGGTGAGATCCCTATCTCACCTAGTAATTATCGCAATTTTTTTATCTATATATTTATTACTGATATATTAGCCTTTTACCCCTGTAAAAGGCTAATATATTAGTAATAAAACGAAGCTAGCGACCCCTGTGTCGAACTTACATCTGGCCAGCTAATAGTCTGTTGAGTTGTGACTTTGTGACCGACTGCCATTGTCACTGGGGGTTAAACTACTAGCGTTGTGTGCTTACACTTACATAAACAAGCAAAAATATTTATATATTAAACTAAATTTTTCGACTGCCTCTTTTTCCACAACGATTCGGCAATTGAGGTTTTAATAAAACATTTTATTGTGATACCTAAACCAGAGAGATAGAGGCACAAACAAATACATGGGGTGATGTTCGGCGGAGTGAACTGACGCGATAAGCTCCACAGTTGGTCGACCGACGCGGCGCGACGTCGACGTCAGAGATGGAATAACAGCAACTGCTTTTTATCATGATTTTACAAATTATAGTCATGCGCGGGATAATTTTTCTTCGCGTTGTAATTTTGTAATGTAATCCGCCCGTCACTACAAAATTAAAAACATAAAAAAAATTACCAAAAATGGAACCGACTTCAACATTCAAAAGTGTGAAATAACTTGTTGAAGTCGGTACCATGATAGTTCGAAAGTACAAATTATCACAATATTGTGGGCATGGTAAACACTTCGACAAGTTATTTTACAGTTTTGAGTGTTCAAGTCGGTAATTTTTTTTCACTCTTTTTAGTGACCCTTGCTATGCTACTTACGGAATCGATTGTCATTCACTGTCAACGACTATATCTAAGACTATATGTAAGATAGGAAAATATTTTTCAGTCATTGGAGTGTGATTTTAATTCAATTTAAATGACTAAACGACAAGCATCAGCTTTCAAATAAAAAAAGAATTATCATAATCCGGTCTCCCAGTCAAAAGTTCTGAGGTAACAAACATTAAAAAAAGCAGACGAATTGACACCTTCCTTCTTTTTGAAGTCATTTTAAATGCTTTTTCATCATTAAACTTGTGTTGGAAATTACGTCAAGTACATGTCAATAGGATGGCCCCCCTTATTATATGGCATCAAAAAATTACCGACAGATCCTTTTTTTTACATTCTTACGCCTACAACTTCTGGAAATACAGATGAGACGGATGATATATGTGTTTATCTAGTATTGATCAAATCAAATCATTTATTTGCTAGAATACAATTCGATATATATATATAAGGTCTTAAAATTACTTATGTCCATGTATTCAGCCTGCAGGCAGGCATGCAAATATTATACAAATAATTAAAAAAAATGTTATTTTACTTATTGTCAAGATCACATCAAATTTCATTACAATTAAATACATCATACATTACAATAATTTAAAAATTCATATATTCATCAACACTATAAAAACAATTGTCCAGTAACCACTCTTTCAATTTTAACTTAAACTTATAGTTTTGTAATAATTTGATACTTTGTGGTAATTTATTATTAATAATTATGCACATGTTGTAAACATTTTTTTTATAAATCTGTCTATGGCAAGTTGGCTGGTACAGTAGATTATTAAACTTAGCTCTTTTTTGCCTTACATAAACCTCATTATAATTTTGAAAATATTTTGGATGAGTTCTGACAAAAACACATGCGTCTCTAATGTACATACAAGGAAGTGGAAGTATATTACATTTCTTAAATAATGGCTTGCAACTATCTAAAAACCACGCTTGATTGAGCTTAAAAAAAAGCGAATTAATACACTCAAAAGTATGTAATAACTTGTTAAAGCCTTAACCATGCTAGTTTATAGTCTGAGCTCCCATTTTCTTCCATATATATAAGATATTTTTTTTTTTTTTTGAGTTTTGGTTTTTTTAACTGTTAGCTTACTATTAGGTACTGTGTCTAATAAATAAATAAATAAATATGTTAAGAAATCGGTTAGCTTTTGTAAGAAATTATTGTTTTATTCCTTTCAGTTAGAACAAAATCTACTTTCACTCATACAATACTGATCATCATTGACAAGAGTTGCAATTACCATGTCATTCAGATGTAGGTGTATTGGCAAATACTTGTTTTAAATAATTAAAACAATACTACTTGTTTCAATTAATTGATTGCAATTTCAAAACGACTAAACTGATACTGATAAATATTGAAATGGGACCAACGTGGAGGTTATTCTAGCCAAAGAGATTCTACCCAACAATAAAACATCAAGAATTATGCGGTTACGCATCATACATAAAAAATACGCGTTTATTTGAGAACTTTCTGTCGTTTTGGTAGTCGGTTAATAACGAAAACATGATTATCCATATTTATCGAAATCCTTTTGATTTGAGGCTTTAGTGTCGAAATCCCATTTACTCTGAATTCGCAGCCCCAAAGAGGATTTGCGTTTCGCCAATTTCGTAAAGGTCTAAAAATCTCTTTTAAAGGGACTTTGGAACCAACTTAAGGTATCCTTTCTCTCGCTTTTACCTATTCTTAACTAAATGTACTTAAAGTGAAGTAAATAATAATATAAAAATTGACATATTAAGTATAATATTTAGAGTATGAATTGATATATTAAGTACAATATGTCAATTTATACTTAATATGATAATAAATAAACATTAAGTATAGATACGAATTATATAATCAAATATCAATGTTCTCAGCCTGAGGATGATGCTGATGACCACAACATTATCTTTTATTATAAAAAAACAATAGGTACTCGGGTGAGTTAGGTTTGTATTAATAAACCGATCCTAATTGTGGTCTCATGACCAATCACAGCTGGTAAGGTCCTAAGACCTGCTCATCATCTAATTTCCAATTATTAAATCCATATCAACAGTATAATTATAAGGTCGCGCCCAATAATCATGATCTTTAGATAATATATGAAACTTCGAGTGGGCGTCGTTTAGCTTGTCACAGAAAAAACAGTAATACGCAACGAATCTGCGAGAACGTGATTGTGCAAAATAAAAAAAAAGTCATATTGAACTATGTAAGTCCACTGGTGTTCAATAATTTTCTAGAATATACTAGCTATATTGTTTTACACTCATGAAATCATTGGGCATGTACCTAGAATGATTACCAAATAACTGCAATAAAATCGGGATAAATATCTTTCAATATCGAATTTTCCTCCAAAGTTCAAGCACTTTAAACCAAATAAAGACAGCTAACTTAGTAACGCCAAGCTCTTTGCAGCAGAGTGCACTGTGACGTCATCAATCAACCTTACACCTCCTCCCTCGTGAAATATAATGCATTATGCAGTATTTAAACTTGGTAACGCTAGAGAAATTTATTATATAACAAATGGCAAAGTTAACAGCTTTAGTTTAGCAGGTCGGATAGCTTGCATCGGGTTTTTTGAAGAGAACTATTCTAAAATTATATGGTTAAGTATCTGCTTGTCATAGAGAAAATGTATTAGTACTACTTTTGTATAATTTCAGCTGATATAGGTTAAATATATAATATAGAGATAACCTATATGTTCTTCACATGAAATTCCAAGAACTTAACCATTTCTTCGTAGTATTTTTATGTCAAATTAGCAGATAAATGTAGGTATGTTTCCGAAATATTTTCACCTATTGCTTAGGTAATTGGACTATAATTATGATCTTATTGCTTAAATATGAAATGTGGCTGATATATAACATATATAGTAAGAAGGGACTGTTCCCATAACATGCAATGTTGCCATGAAAAGCCCACTGGATTCGTTTAAGCCAAGACTAAGTAAGCATGTTATTTGGAATGGGAGTTGACTCCGCGTACCAGTGAAGAGTTTAATAGGTTTTAGAATAACTTTACCGTCGTTACAACGTTCAGTAATCATGTTTCCTGCAAGCTCGGCTTGCTGGCGTTATCTTTAAAATATTCAATAAGACAACGTTCAGCATGAAAATCTTTAGAACTTGCGCACAGGAATTTATAAAATGCGATCTTATTGCATTCTTTGCCAAACAAAACTCAGGTATCTATAATGATAATAAAATGAAATATTTTCTCCGTAGAATTGTTTTATAAAACGTGAAATTGAAACTTCCGACTTTTCGAACGGAACGTAACAATCGGAAACGGAGGAATGTGAGAATCAAATTCTCGTTTGGCTCATATTTCAAGATATTGAATCGATTGTTCCTTATTTGGAGTATATCGGTATCTGTTTGGATTTTTTGTATTAAATATACAAAAGCAAATGTATATGTGTGAAATGGGTGTCTAGTGATAACGAAAATATTACGACCGTGAATATAACCAAAAATCCCCTTGAACCGCCATGATCCGAGGACCACCGGATAAATTTGAAGAGGTTTTCTTAAAATTTTAATGCAATAAAAAATATTGGATTGGTTCTGTTTTGGAGGAAAAAAGCTGGGGATCGTTTACATTGGTCTCGTGACGATTCTTCAGTACCTCGCAGGCATCGTTCTCTAATTGTTACTATTATTATATAGTAGCTTCTCTTGTCCTACACATCACATGTCATCAGTGCTTCCACAATTATACTCATACTTACACTGAAATCATGTCTACATTGAGTCGAGCTGGATTATAGTTAGAAACAAGCCATGCCTCCGCCGCGCCGTCTGTCAATGTCATCAAAATCGGTAATCAATTTCCGATGTCGCGACTTGCTACCAGATGTCAGATAAATGTCTACAAATTACCTATGAACGGATATGATTTCGTATTTCTTGATGTCACATCAGAATGATTAAAACGAAAATGAGGAACTTTGTAGGAAAACTAACAAACAGCGGAAAATATAGCGCTAAGCAAAAACTCTACTTGGTTCTGAAATATTTCATAATATACTTTCGAGCATTTTCAACTTTTGTAATTTATTCTTTCCGTTCAAAACCAGCACAGTTAGAGCTCCTATAACTAATTTAAATTTACATCTACTTAGATTGAATTTGATATACACAACTGCCGAACTAAGAATGCTCCATGTGTATTTCAAAGCATTTTAGCGAACGAATGAACGTGTATGTAACCACGGTCGAACATTTACGTCTATTTTTGAAATGAAATTCTCGTGAGTTTCACACATGTTTATATATTATACACTTACAGGCAACGTGAGTGTTTTTGCTCGTTAGGGTATACTATTATATAAAGTTTACGTCTGTGGCGGAAATTCAAAATTTTAATATGTTTTTGGTTTAGTTGCTAGTTCGTCTAACCATTGTAGATATTTGAACACGTTCGTCTCGAGATTTGGGAAGAGTTTTAGTAGCAGTAGAGCTCTTTGTGCGAATGCATCCGGGGAAGTTCTGCCACCGTACTAATTTCCACCACCAAGAAGTAATATTCGCATTACTGTGTTCTTGTTTCAAGGGCGTGGGTGCCAGTGAAATTACAGGTACATGAGACGTAACACCTTTGTCTCAGGGTAAGACTAAGGCGCAAGGCAGTCCGTTTTTGTGACGAAATGCATCTGTTATGGGCAGAGGTTACCACTAAACATCAGGTGGTCTTCATGCATGTTCCGTCTCATATCCCATAAAAAAGGGTGTAACTGTAATGCAATTCGGGGAATAAAATAACCTGAGTTAACATTTTATATCGTGTAAGATCTGCCGGCAATGAGGATGTCACAGACGTTGATCAATTTCCGATTTTGCGACTTGCGAGCGGCAGATAAACGTCGACAAATTACACGCGGAACGGACAGATTGATTGACTGCATCCAAGATATAAATAAAAATACTAACCGAGCAAAGTGAAGTCTTTTCGGCTGGAACTGAGTATTTGCACAGATGTACAAGAGTATATTATAATACTGTGCTTATTTGTACGTTTGTTGTGATATTTGTTGGTCAGATCAGATAATACTAGAACCATTGATTCAATCTTAATTATATAATAAGGTGGGGAGATAATTATTAAGCTTATTTTTTATAACAAAGTTACAACAAAAAAAGTCATGTGCGGATTACGTAGATTTTTCAGTTCTTATACGAACTTAAATTTTCAGGGGGGTTTTTGATATGTAAGTTATTTAATAGGAATTGACATTAAAACGATTTTCTGTGAAGTTAAAGTGAAAAGAGGATTTACTTCTACATTTTGAAACATTTTTTCATTCTATTTTAAATGATTTCGTTTTTATTATAAATCAAATCAAAACTACCAGCATAGAACATATAATAATACTACCTACCAGTACAAAATCATCTAGTGCTGCATAGTTTTTATTTCACAACTTACTCGCCTTTGATCACACCATAACAAAGATAAACTATCAAACATTTTCCTTGTTTATCATCTGACATCGTACGAGCAATAGATCTTCCATTTCCGCTTACGATTGGAACTAATTCACGTTCCGTTTGGAAACAAAGACGTATATATCCCCATTTCGTGCTCCACCTTCAATTACAACACGATCCTGGCATCTTTCCGGTTTCCGGAACAGATACCGGAAGCTACATCATCACTTTTCGATCCACGGCATACGAAACATGTAATGTAAAGGTTAAAAGGCATGTCTTGTTGACAATGTACAACTCAAATATACTTATACAGCGACTAGCTTATTTCAAACATTATTATTGTGTTCATAAAAAAAATAGCTGCTGCAAAGTACTGCTGATTGTACTATTAGTATTATTTTTATACATTTTAATATGATTACGTTTTATAAGTCTTTAATGGCGTAAATAGTACTCAATCGTGAGGATAAATTCTTCGGTTCAGATTTCCTGTTGATATTATAAATATGCTCCTATATAAGAATTTAATATATAAGCAAAACAAATTAAATACCAACCACTTAAATTTTCTCGATGGCTATGGTACTATAAACATGGAGTTCCTTGTTCATTAAGATAGGTGTCTAGGCTTTTCAGCGGACAGCACGAAAATTAACACACTACGTTTTCCCCGCCAAGCTTTAACCCATTCTTATTTCTGCGGTGGTCAATGGTTAAACCAATATAAGACGCGATTGGCCGTCATACACATGTGGGTATTTGATGGCACGATACATTGGACAAAGCTAGCTAGCTGGCGGGTACTTGCACTGTGTGCAGACGGAAGTAAGACTGGTGGATTTATATTTGTGGATATGACAAGCTTTGACAGCTGGTGGATCGGCTTAATTGTCCATGTTTCTGTAGAACATTTAAGGACATGTTACTTTTTCTATTAGGTTGTTTTTTTTTTCAGATCTTACAAGCGCTCGATGCTTTAATTATAGAGAGTTATTGCCTTTGCAAATATGAAAGACTTATTTTAATTGTGTTTCTGATGCGGCCTTACTAAAAACGTATTCTCACGATGTATCCTCTCCCTTAAACCTTTATTTATCAGTCAAGGAGTTGATTACTTAATACTTATCCCCAGAGAGCTCTGTATCCTAACTACCAAAATTTCGTTAAATAGAAGGTTTCTGACACAGTTATGATTAAAACTACAAGTCCTTATATATTTGTCGTGTTATTATCGTCATAAAGTTTATATAACGCGAAAGGGGCGCAGACTATTTGATTTAGAGTTGTATAAAGTCATGTGGTGGTTATGTAAATTTCATATGAGATATATTATTTATTTAATAGTAATTGGATAAACTTTATCAATACTGATTTATTATTAACTTCTGAAGTAGCAAAACATAAACCATAAAATGGTAATTAACGTTTTTTTACCATGACATTATTATTTACATATTATTACAGCATTGTTATTGAAAACTGTGATCAAGAAAAATAAAATAAAGCTACAAGATATAAAATTAACAAATAATACAACATTACATTTTAAATCTGACATGAGATCAACTCAAGTCAAGCGCAGTCCGCTGCGGTCTTTATTCGGATGGGTGACCGCTAGTGGCATTACTACCATATTAAAACTAGACGAGTAGTTTGACTGCATAGAGCAGTAGGTATCAGATACAGCCTGTACGTGTGCGCGTCCGTAGGCGGCCACAGCATGCACACTTTAGCAAATATCGATCGTGTTCAGAGGGCGTTGATTTATTTAAAGATACCATAATTATTAACAATATAAAAATCGTGGTTGTAGGTAGCTACAAATTTATTTGCTATGGTGTACTATCTTGCGTATCCAGACTAGATAAGGCATTTGAATCTCCTACGGGCCTCCATTCCAACTACTTTTCTGGTTTTACTATAATACTACTGAGCCCTTCGTCATGTATAGCTAGCTATTACTCGCAAGTAGACTGTCGCCAAGCAGCTTCCGGTAGCTGTCCTTGAGAGCCAGTAAATCTAGGTTAGTCTGAACAACACTTTCAACTACAACAACACTCACCACCAGGTGAGATAATGCCCAAACCCCAGCATATCAGCTATGTATAAAAAGACTACCCGATGTGGTTGAAACTATAGTTGGGTTGAGATAATTCAACCTTATATACGTGAGTAACACCCGTTGAAGTTTTCAGAATAAATGCAATTCAACAACTAAAAAATAAGAGGTTTTCCCGTTATCTAGGTAAAGCACTAGAGAATTTGTTAATTATTTTTTGCTGTTGTATACCATATATTCAATTTATTAAATTCATTAAAATATCAATTATTTCTACACAAAGTCACCTTTTTTATTCATCAACGTACACGGTTTTTCGTCTAATAGTCGTTAAACAATCGAAGAGACAAATGGTTGCTATACTGTCACGCAAGGCGTAATTCAGAACTGCTTTCTACACTAGGATCCCTAAGACGCCTACCAAGCGTGGGGATTGTGGAAAACCCCCCTACTTTAAACACTTTAAATATCTTGGTCACTGGGTCACGGAGGGACTCACAGACGATTTAGACATAAAGAGGCAACGCAGGGCGTTATCAATTAGAGCTAATATGTTGGCTCGTAGGTTTGCACGCTGCACTGTACAGGTAAAAACAATGTTGTTTAGAGCATACTGTCAGCCATTTTACACGTGCAGCCTATAGGTCAAATATACGCAAAAATCATATAACGCCCTGCGTGTGCAATACAATAACGCGTACAGGGTTCTGATGAAGCTGCCACGCTTTTGTAGCGCATCGGAAATGTTCGCGCAGGATCGAGTGGATTCTTTTTCGGCAATACTTCGCAAAAGAACAGCATCCTTGATGCGGCGAGTGCGGGGCAGCTCCAACAGATACCTGCAACTGATTGCACAGAGAATGGATGTGGAATGCAGTTTTATGGAGCATTGGACAAAAATGCATGTCGTGCATTCTTAAGTAATGTTTAAATAATATGATTTATATGTAAGACTTTTAAAAATGTGTTGTGTATGGACTGTAATATTTCATAATGTATTGTAGTCTGAAATAAATAAATTTTGATTTGATTGATTATACATGGAGGTTGTGTTCAGCAGTGGACATTCCGTCTTATACAATACCTTCAAATTGTTCCCATAAAATTTTTATCAAAATAACTGGAAAAACTATGTCATCGATGTAAACGGTATTACGGCTTTCATACTTTTATGCCAGAGTATTTTTTTTATAATATCTTTAAGAAATATATCATGTTTAGAAATATAGTAATGGCGTTATTTCCAATATTACATGGAGGTACCAAATAAATAACGAAGGTGAAATTTGACCTCTCCCAAAGTAACAATACACTGTACTATTTATATTATAAACACTTCATATGGTGTCAACCCTAAACTCCTCCCAAGCCCTAAATAATAGCTCCCGTATAATAATTAGGTCCAATAAATTTCGGAGCGACCGTCCATGCCGCCAATTAAACAGTGTCCGTTATTATTATGTAATAACATTAATTACAGTTAATATAAGGTATATAGTTTCAAACCGGCTTAGTTCTTAACATAAAAAATGACATCAAGGGGACATTTTTAAAATGTGTACCTATAGCACGACTAGTTGTGCAACGTGATTGGTCCACAGGAAGAATTCAGTAAAAATGTAGAAATGATGGTGAGCTCTCGGTTCTAAAATCCCAAGTGCCTGTAGCGAACTTTGCTTAGCCGTTCTTAACCAATCAGCTAAGTACCGTCTGTTGTTGTCTTAGGATGGCAGTTGTTCAGAGGCATATCAGATTGACGGCATTGTTGTAGGGCATTTTGCGAATGCTCGCATTGAGCTACCACCCATAAAGTAACTTTGTATGTAGCTCCCTCAAGTACAAAATCTGTCGCCAAGCACTTAAAGGTTTGTTCTGGCAGCTGTCCTTGAGAGCCAGTAATTCTGAACGACATCTTCGACCACCTCATCACATACCATCAGGTGAGATAATGGTCAAAGGCTAGCCTATCAGCAATAAATAAAAATAAAAATTAGAAATCCTGTACAGACTAATGATAATTCTCAAAATGAAATTGGCATAATGTAAAATCCCGATATGTTGAATTCCCAACATGTTGAATTCCTAAAATGACTATTAGTCATTCGCCCATCGTTCTCAACTCAATCATCAGCTGTATCTGACTTAGTGCGAATTCGTCCAATTGTTAACAAACGCTTCTTGTTCGCTTATTTATATGGTCTCTCTTTAATGCCGAATTCTCAAAATGAACAATCATTCATTAGATCCCTTCGTACCGTATGCACCATGGTTTTAGTGCGACGCTTCATGCAACCACTGGACTTTCCCCAGTGGTTGCAGAGTGTGCGTTCGCCCAGCAAAATGTATCGCCTTTTCAAGAATTGAATGATGCAGATAATTAGTGCCCTATATCATGTAAATGTGCCTGAAATTTTATATTTGTGCGTCCAACGGCTTCAGAGTTATTTAAGAAAAATGAATTCTGCTGCACGAACGTTCGCCCAGCATTTTTTTTTTTAATTTTTGGATCTAGCTGTATATTAAATAGGTAGGCAAAAAGATAGCTGGAATACGAGCATAAATGTGCCGTGAAAGCTAAATTTGTGCCTCTTAAGATTTCAGAGGTATTTCGTTTTTTGCTGGGCGAACGTTTTGGCAATTGCTATATATCGGAAACGGTTGAACGCACAGTCATGATTTTTTTTGTATGCAGATACAGTAAATTTGTGCATATTTGCATATTTAATAACTTTTAATTTTGTGACCGATAGCTATAGTGTGTATATTATATATATAACCTCATATTGAAAAAAATGCCAAAAATACATCCCAAAACGAACCATTTCTAAAAGTCTTCCACGAGGTTAACTGGCCCTACAATTGGCGAAACTAATGCATATAGTTATCCTGAACCTACAACTACGTAGTCAGTATTGCCAGTAGTGGCAACAAGGACAGAACTATCGCCTAAGGAGACCGTTAGCCAAAACAAAGACGTGAATACAGCCAAAACAAGTTTATTTCCGACACAGTAAAAGACAATGCACTACGCGTGGATGGGCGCCTCGATCGCCTGCGACCGTTGCGTCTCGCAGCGGCAGCATCGCCAGCTGTTCGAGCTGGGCGACAGCTGCTCGCTCGACACGCACTCCAGGTGGAAGTGGGACGAGCACTGACTGCATCTGATGCATGCGCACCCCTCCATTGTTTGCTTACAGAATGCGCAGTCCATGGCTTATTCTGAAAAATAAATATTAAAAATGACTGTTTGAACACCTGGATTTGCGTACCTTGATGAAGTAGCTTTTTCTAGAAATGGTCAAATCTAGAAATGGTATGCGGAGGGCGTTATAAGTAGACCCCATTTGTCTAAAACTTCCCAGGTTACAGAAACAAATAGAGCATGGACGCTGCTGCTCAGAACTTTCATTCCTTGTGCCGTTCACAACTGTCGTAAGGGATGATTGCGAAATGTAAGGGTGAAAAACATCTTCTATACGCTGAATGAAATGGTGTCTTGAGCGGTGCCAATTGATCAATATAATGGTGAAATGGGAGCTACAAAATGGATGAAAAGAACATAGCATTAAAATACTTACTTAATAAATTAATCTAAAAACGGTTGAAACTTATACAAACGGTTACTAATTTAGTAAAAAAGATTATAATTTAATGAAATATTTATAGAATTCGAAATATTTTTAGTTTTTATGTGATTTTCGGATGACGTACAAAATCTTACTGAAATTTTGCTAGAACTGCCGGTTTTCATTTGGAATTCTGGGAATTTAAATTTATCTAGTTTTTTCCTCTCGTTCCAAAGAGGCTAAATTATGACATATTCATTGCAGTAAGCAAAAAGTTTAAGAGACTGCGAATAGTTGTAAAGGTAAAAATACATCTCTTAACTGATACGTGAAATGTCCATTCATCAATTTCATCGTGTGTTTGCAGTGAAAGCGTATTCCTTCAACGTGTAAATCCGGTTTTCCTACCATGGAAAATTATTTCAAACTATCTAGGTATACTCATTTGCAAATTTTTAGAGCACAAGTGTCTTAACAACTGACCTATCGAGACTGGCTCGACGGAGCCAAAATATTGTGCTCTCAAATTGATGGAAATTATTCACTTAGCTCGCGATAGTGCTTGTTATCATATTTATAATTACTTAGGTATCCTCGGACGAACGAGTCAATATCAATGTTTGTTTTTGAAATAAAAATAGATGAACAAGCTTCTAATTAAGAATACCAGCAAAAGCGTAAATTATTCTCATAACATGCACAGAATTAAAAGCTTTCAACATAATATGTTCCGCTCCGTATCTCAAACGAGAAATAAACACGAAAAATACAAACAGAGGAAAATATAAAGTTTAAAAGTGGACTAATCAAAAAGCAAGTTGCATTCCACTGAGGATTGCACAAAGAGATGAAACCAAGAAACAGAACGGAAAAAAACAAGCCGTGTTATTTAGTGCAAATTTATCCTCTCTAACGAGTTTAAAAAATACATAATATCAAGATCGTCGTGTGTCTCGTTTTTCTACTCGTAACTCAATTGAGCTACGAGTACATCGACATACAACGACAACATAATTATAATTAAGTTGCGTCGATGCTATATGTACCTATTAGGTAACACCGCAAATATGTATTGTGCAAAGTATTGTTAGCAAATTTTGCCAGAATTCCAGTGAGGCGCAAGGGTTTAAGGACATATACCCGCCAGCCAAAGCGTGAAATTTTATATAAACTCAACATGTTATTAAAAATAAAAACTCGCATGTAAATATAGTGTATTATTAGACCTATCGTTTCTGGCTTAAATCCTTTTTCTTTTGGACTAATAATTAAAATTTTATTACATAGCGTTTAGTATATAGCACTCGTTTTTAAGAGTTTGAGCCAGTTATTAGTAGCTCCAGATTTATTGAATAAAAGTGTAGTACACATGTATAAATAACTTCCCATTATAGAAAGTTCATTATATTCCTTATGTTTGTGGTGCAATAGAAATATTAAAAACATGCTTATTTTTCTTGAAAGAGATGCTTAAAGTTGGGTCTTTCTTTTATCTAAAATTACGAGTTTTTGAGCTAGTGTAATTTCAAAACTGTATAATTTAATGAAAATCTGATGCACCACAAACCTAGATATTAGGGTAGTGATTACGTAGGTAAAAAATCATTGAGTTTTATTCGCTATTATTTAAATGAGATTGGAGCTGCGTTTTGTATGGGGGCGTTCGTCTAAAATATGTAAGGCCACCTGTCTGACGCCGACCCGCATAGAGAAAGCTCTTGTTGAACTATGCTTATGTTAGTAAGAGCTTTAATTTGTTAAGAAATTACTGAATACATTCATTAAAAATTAAAAACTTGACTGCAATTTATTTATTTTGCTAAACGTTTTATCGTTCCATTAAAGTTAAATCTGCAAGTTATATATTTATGTCTTTTATTAAAGCCCTTCATTTTGATTCAGCATAGGATGAGTTTAAAATCCACCAGTTTGTTTTTTTTACTTTTTTATGCTTGCGCTGTCAAGAGGAATCTAATAATATATCATACATTAAAATCGGTTAAGCCGTTTAGAAGTTATGGTGGAATTAACATACATACATACGAGTACATGAACCCTGAAAATATCACTCCTTTTTTTGAGCAGTAATAATAATGGATTTTTGATTTTCCCGATTCTAGCTAACCTTTAATTTCTACCTCACCTATTGTTAAGCGATGATGCGATCGAAGATGTTCTTCAGGCTAGCCTAAAATAGTTTGTTCTAAAGGACAGCTGCCAGACCACATCTTCAGGAGTTTGTTTAATTATTGTTCTTATTTTCCCACATAGGCACTTATATAAAGGTATTTTTTCTCTTACGCGTAGACAAAGTCAATTGAAAAAACACATTTTAAAAGATTTCAGTGATAGCACGTCTTCTGTACTTCCTCAAATTTATATTACTAAAGTAGTTTAGATGGATCATGGCGCAAGAGTCAAGTAAATCCAAAAGACTGTGCTTCTATCATGCTGTCACTTTCAACAGTACGGCAAACCCGTGGCTGTGAAACCGGGACCTTATAATAGGAGGATCTTGCTGTAAACATCTTCATTTATCTGCATTTACAGGCCGGTGAAGAAAAAATCTAGTTGTATTTCAGTTTATACATAATTTATCCTCTAGGCTAACTCAGACGTTTCCAGCGGAACATTCAAAATTATTTAATTTTGTTTTTAGGCTGTCTAATTCTTATACTTGATTATAGAATACGCGAGATTCGAAGATTCTTTTACGTCTTTTTTATTCCTAATTTTTTCGATTACATTTGAAACGGGTAAATACTTTTGACGGTTTTAGGTATAATTTTTTGAATCCTAATTTTGCTAGATAATACGAGCAATATTATTTGAAACTGGCAAATACATACTCTAGTTATGTAAAATGGTCACCAAACTTAGCAACAAGCTGGGAAAACTGTAAAAGCATTTAGTTTTCCACCACTGACGTGAGATGCCACCTTATTCTTAGACAAAGAAAAGTATATATAGCGTGGAGGAAGAATATCTATGACTCTATAGCTTTCTTACTCTAAAACCTTATTGTACTCTATAGTTTGTAGAAAGTTACTCTATGCGTGAGATTGTCTAAGAATTATCCAAAGATAATTTAAATACTACCTGCGTATTATCTATGTACAAAATTTGTGTGATTGAATCTGATTAGATTATAATTGAAAATTATATTTTGCATCAAAGATAACAGAAATTTCATTTTCACGTAGTTATTTACAGAGAATCTTTATGTACTCACGAAGATATACACTTCTAAAAAATGGCACCAAGTACAAATTCATAAAACAACAAAAACACTGTGCACCTGTTTGTATAAAAAACTTACAAGAATTACTTAGAGGCAAACATCGAAGCACGACTCTGACGCCGATTCGTAACAACAGCCACCAGATACCAGCATGTGACAGTCGAAGATGTAACGTAAGTTCATAAAGAATTTTAAATCAGTGTCATCAATAAAGTGTCGTCTTAAAGCTTCCTGCAGCTTCCGTCTGCTGTTAAACAAATAAAATTTGTTAACTTGTTTATTTTACTTCGAGAAGACTCAGATGCTGTTTGCCACTCGGACAGTACGGCTCCACTAAACATTGGGCGAGGGTCTACCATAATAGCACGGGAGGGGAGGGTGCCCAAGGTACTCCACCCAAAATGAAGGCACTGCCACGAAGCGCACTCATTTGCGGGCGCCGAAAACGCACAAATAAAGTAGTTGATGATGGGATAAATGAGTATATATATTAATGTGGAATTTCCCAAACCAATTCCCGGAGAGTGTAGGTTCATAAGTCCTCTAAATGTTGTAAGTGTGGTACTTTAAACTCGGCAACTCATACTTTATAATGAGAAGATATTTATGATATCCCAACACGACAGCATCAAGCGGGCCATCCACGTATCTGCTCCATGTGTTACAAAAAATAACGCTAACACCACGTTTCGTATGTTTACCAGTGCTGAAGATCTCGATTCTCAACTGTGGGGTCGTGATTCTAGAAAATTCTTTTAAAAGATTCCGAAACTGTGGTAATTCTATAATGCTTCGGCCTGGTCCGTTCAGTATGACACATGCTCTTAATATACTAGTCCTTTGCGCTATAGCGTAGTACTTACAAATTGATGAATTCGCTTTAATTCTGTACTCCAAAAGTTTATTCAGTAAGAAATCACTTTCGCTAACCCCTTTACTAAGCTCTACTAAATAGTGAAACACCCATTCAGTATCCCTTTTTTTGAACGATGTATCTTTGAGTGATGTTGGTATAGTCACTAGATACACCCACATTAATTATTGAGTGAAACGATGAGCTTGCACAGGGAATATCGGGTGCACTCTACCGTAGTGGGAATTAATGAAGTTGGTTCATTAGTGCGGAACCCGCATTACTACTCAAATGGGCTCTATAGGTACTATATACATGAATTATGTAGGACATATTGCTTTTAGGTTTTGTGATTTGATTATATCAGTTTTCGTACTGAATTGATTGGTATAGCTATAGTTGCTTTTTAGGAAGTGCAATCTGGAAGAAAGTAATCATTCCAACTCCAAATAATAAGAAATATGCTGTGACATCGTGACGTGGTAGAAATTCCACTCGTTTGCGTAAAGATTAGTATATTTAAATGGTCCTATAACTTGTTTTATAGCTTATAGGTTAGGTTTTGATGTATTATTATTTCATCTTTTGTCAAGCGATGATGTGCAAATCTGCGAATGATTTCAAACCATGGACCACAACCGCTATAGTTCATGGCTTTTGTCACCGGGCTATCAGTCTATCACTGCTTCGAAACTTCTCTTTTTTTTACAAAAATCAGAACCCTATTACTGAGTCTGCGCCACCCATCTGTCTGGTCTTTGTACACTGCTGTATCTTTAGTATCGCTATAAGCCTATCCTTTCTGTTTTATCCCTTTGGTGTGTTAATGCGGTACTGTAAGTATTCGATTCCAACTCGCTCTTAACCGGTTTCATTTTGGTACTATGTTTTTCACGTATGCACTAAATGGCCGCTAGATTTAACTAAAACAAAGCGGACAAAACGAAGCAATTTCCTCGGCAAAGCAAATTGAAATCCCCAGTGCTTCTGCGAACCAGTATTTTCTATCAAAAGCTGGTATTTTAACAAAAAGCGGTATTTCAGGAGAGTTATTGGAACTTTCGGAATATTTTCACAAAGCTCGTAGTTGAGTACGCGTATAGATCATTTCATACATTGTTTCGATTCGCTAGAGAGTAGAGACCTGTAATTGCGAAATACCGGCACCGGTATTCCGGTATCCGCTTAGTTTTAAGTTTCCAGTTCAATCAGACACCGATAAAGCAGATATTATATTTCCATGTGATTTAATAAATCATGAATTTTGTTGATTATTTGAAGCTTTTTTATGTTCTATTTTTATTTGACACTTGGGAATTTAAACCGTGATTAACTATTTAAGATCAAATGAGGCTTTCAACTATACTAATCTAATAATGTAAGACATCACATGGGTAAGCTCTTTTGGGGTTACAAAATGAAATATGTAATATATTTGGTTAATTTCAGCTCCTTTTCCCGGCACGCGTAAGCATATTTGATAAGGCTCCTAATTAAAGTTGTCCTGACAAATTAACGCTTCTCCCCTATGTACATTTGCTTAGCTGGTTTTCTGTAATAACTAAGGACAGTAACCCAAGTAGGCGCAGAGTTGAGTATACATATACTAGAGATGCACACGGCGATGGTTCCAATTTTTAGAACTTAGTGTTCCCATTGCATTACAACCGTCATAGGGGACGGTGCGCAGCCATCAACCAGACTACTCGTTGCCAAGTTTGCGGCTAGGCAACTGAACCGATCAGCAAAGTTAAGCAACGTCCGCCTCGGTCATTATTTGGATGGGTGACCGCTGGTGACATTACTACTGAGCGCTTCCGTGCTTCGGAGGGCACGTTAAGCCGTCGGTCCCGGTTGTTGTCATAGGATGGCAGTCGCTACAGCAAGGTGGTAGGGCATTTTGCGAATGCCCGCCTGGCTAGCTACCACCCTCAAGTAGACGGTGTGTTCCGGCAGCTGTCCTTGAGAGCCAGTAATTCTAGGTTAGCCTGAACAACATATTCGACCACATCATCACTTACCATCAGGTGAGATAGTGGTCAAAGAGTAACCGATCAGGCACAAAAGAAACTATACAAAACTTATTTTGTATATTACTAATCTAGTATGTACTATATTCTAATTTTAGTTACTATAAGAACGTTGCTCAACTAATTGCAGTACCTATGTGCTAAAACACGTTCAATATGGATCTTCAGGTTCTGGGAGGAAGACATCCCCAGCTTTCGTGTGTGCAGGGCGGCAAAGATCTAAAACTTTCTGACCCTTTGTTATTTACTCCGATGATTTGAGTTGAGGACTTTTAACCTTCATAATATTTACCTCTCTAAGAAATGATGATAACCTTAAGGACTATATTTTTTATATTAAAGATTGCAATAATTTGTAATTTTTTTTTTTATATAGTTTATTTATCTAAGGCGCACAAGCCTTTAAACTCTCCTCCTATGGGTCAAAGGCTTAATGTTCGATTCAAAGTCCCAGATGAGAAACCATTTCTAAGAGCGACCTTTTAGTATAATCAAATTACTTTGCTTTACAAATACTTTAGAATTAAATGTTTAAGTCAAATTCATATAATCATAAAAGCCAGTGCAAATATTGGCATTTTCTCATGAACATACTGATTTGTCCTAATAGCAAGACTACATATTTCTGTGGACTATAAACCTAAAGGAGCTGCCTAAGGAGCTAAAACCTAATTCAGTCCAGTGCAGTTCAGATCGAATTCGAAGGAAAGTCTTAAATATTAAATTACAACATGTCTACTTTAGAGAATAATATGGTTATTAGGATAATGATGAATGAAAATCATGAGTATATTTTGTTTATGCTTTTATTGACTTTACCAAGTAAATAATTATGTTTAACTCGACTTTACATCCGCATCATGTTGTCAACGCTCATTAGCATGACGTCCTTGTAGGTCCACCTGACGAGCATATCAGTGTCTAAGTAGGTGAGGTCATCCTTCTTCATTACCATATCAGACATGTCTACCTCCTTAATGCTGTTGGAGTACGTGGACAGATCCTTGCGGTACACCAGCACGTCGAGGAATTTCATGTTGTTGGTAAAGAAGTTGGAGTAGTCGATGTGACGGTCGAAGGGGAAGCCGAGTGGCATCGTGTCAATACAAGAAGACCAGCGACAAGCATGACGTTCTTTCATGATGGTGAGGTCGATGTTCGGGAGAAGCATACCAGTCCTGACGGGAGTGATAATAACGTACATTTGCAGGGGGAATCCACCACGACGGCCTAGGGGCAGAAGCAGTCTGTGGGGGAATCCGAGACGGGTCTTATACCACCAGTTCTCAACAGTCCTGACGCCACCGCCGGTCGTGTCCATGACGTGGTTCAAGATATTACGGGTCCATGGCCTCTGTTCGATGACACCGTGCATCTCAAGTGAGTTGCGGACGATAGTGTTCTTGCCGGTTTGGAGCTTGTACAGGAAACTGTCGATTTCAACCATGTCCAAACGCTTGTCGTTAACGGAAAGCAGACGGCCCATGCAGTCGAATTTGGGACCGAGGAAGACGCGGACAACGGCATCAACGGTCTTATCAGATACGACATCGATATTGACTTTGAAGGGGTGGTGGTTAAGGCGGTGCATGCGGGCAACGAAGATCTGGTCGGATTTCTTTTTCTGCAGCTCACTGTTGTCTAGATAGACTGCGTTTGTAATATCCATGTCATACTCATCCATAAAAGTGACGAGCTTGTCGGTCGTAACATGCTCAATCTTGACGCCGGGGAAGTCGAAGTCATCACGGATGTACACGGGAAGCATTTTTTTGAAGAGTGTGCAGGTGTCGACTATGCGCTTCATGATCATCCAGAATACGGGGTCGCGCAGACAAGTCGTGTACATATCCAGGGCGGTAGGAACGTACGTGTACCTAACAAATAGTAATAAATTAAGTTATGTATAAAAAGGTTCTATTCTAAATGTACTCGTACAATAGTAAATATCTCTTAATCTCCAATTTTACAGCGATCCATACAAAATTAATCAGTACTCACTTGTTTAAGTTGTAAGTACTGTATCCAAGTAATTTCCTGAGCAGGTTGGTGACGAGGAGGATCTTAGCATCGTCCTTGACTAGAGGGATACCACCGAGCAGCAAACGGGACAGGTTCTCAATGTCTTCGGGCTTCTTCAGGTTAATTAACGTGCCATCGCGCTAAAAAAAACACATTTAGCTAATGTATGTGAATAACATGAAAACAGAAAAATACAAAAGAACCGTAACTTACGAGTTCAATCTTTCCATTCAGGATACCTTCTCGGAGCTTCCTCTCAACGTCGTCCAAGAGTTGTTTATAACGAATGTTCTCGTTCGTTACAAGGATCACGTTGTTTTGACGGACGGGCATCTCATCACCGGTGTGAAGGCGGATCTTCGGCCAGTAACCGACCTTTAGAGGCTCGTTGAGCATTAGAGGCTTGATGTCGCACATTCCGCGTCCAAGACGTTCCAACCTGAATCTAGCCAAGAGCTGCAAGTTGGCGTACATCAAGATCTCACCACGACGCTCTTTGTTTACGTTGTAAACATCGTCGGTCATCCAGAAGGGATAGTTCATGTGCAGATAGTACATATAAGTGTTTAGGTCAACATCCTCCGTGAAGTAGTTGATCTTGTCAAACTCGGTGAGAGTGCGACGTACTCCTTTGCGCCAATCGATGACAACGAGGTTCTTGTCCGTGACCCTGATGCCGTAGTAGTCCATGATCACGGGGTCGGTGATAGCTTTGGTCATCTTCATCATGAATGCTTTGTTGATGACATGGCTGTCGACAAAGAAGTAGGGGTAGATCTCGTATGGAGCAGGGATGGTGATGCCGACGCAGTCAGTGCGGTGGAAGCAAGCGCATGTGAGGGCGTAGACGAACATGCCGCCGTTGATACGCTCACGCAGCCAGCACGCGGTTCTGATGAAGGTGTCGAAGTCCTTAGCGAAGTAAAGGATGCGGAAGACCTTGATAGCTTGGTCCAGGTGCAGCTGATTGCTGTGGACGAAGATTTCTCCTCGCGGGAGCATGCCCATTTTGAAGGTGTTGATGAATACTTTGACGACATCTGTCTTCTGCAATAAAAATACAGCATTTTAAGAAAGCAAAGCAGGATGGTAAAAAAACTATGCAATTATTTAAAAATCAGAATAATGAATCAATTGTATGCCAGACTATATGCTACTGATGAGACTCTCAAGCCCGTCAACGGAATGAGTTAAAAAACTAAAAAAATATATTTCGTAGAATACATAGAATACATAGACCCGAAAATAAATAATGAATTATAAAATCAATTGAATTATTATCCAGGAGCATAGAACATATAATAATACTACCCAGGAGGTCCAATACATGTCTACATGAGACTGAAAGTAAACAAAAATACTTTATTATTTGCTGCCTAAAATATGAGGTGTCACATCTTAGGCGCAAATTAGAATATTTTTTTTCATAACAAGATATAAAAAAAAACCGTCAAAGTTGACAATTTTGAACTTTTTTGTTCTATGCTCCATCACAAAAACTGTACAAGAATTCTAAAATTGTTACTTGATTATAATGACCCCTATAATCCTCTGTTTAAGCAACAAATACTAAAAATAGTAGGTTTTCAGCCCATAGTCATTTTATAAATTTTATTAAAATATTTAAAAAGAGGTTATTTACCAGGTATTTGTCAACGTTGTCTTCGAGCACGTATTCGCGCGCCACCTCGCGGATGTCCTCGTACATGGTCGGCTGCAGGATGTGGTTCAGGAGCTTCAGGATGCATAGCTCCTTTAATTTCACGTCCACATTCACTGTTCAGAAACATTATGTAGTTATTATATGTTATAGTTTTGGTCGATGTTGAATGTTGGTGTGTTATTTTTAACCGTTCATATCCTCAGAACTTTTCACTGGGTGAGCCTATTTTGATAATTCTTTTTTTATTTGAATGCTAATGCTTATAATGTAGTCCTATTTAAGTTTCATCAAAATCGGTCAAGCGGTTTTTAAGTCACACTCCAATAACTGAAAAATATTTTCCTATCTGGATGATATAGTAGTTGATAGAGAATAACAATCAATCCCGCAAGTAGCAAGAGTCACTAAAATAATGAAATGTTTTTTTGCCTATAATTGGAACTTAGCTACTTTTTAACTATTATGGTACTGACTTCAACAAGTTTATTTAACACTTTGGAGTGTTGAAGTTGGTTCCATTTTTAAGTAAAACATTTTTTTATTCCAAATGATTGGAAGTAAAACTTACTGATAGTTCTTCTTCTACTATAAACCAATTGCTAGTCTACTGAATTTATTAAATCATTTAGCTCCCCGGCTCACAACTTTACCGTGAAATATTTGGCTGTATCGTTTTGGAAAATACTTGTTGTTTAAAGATATTAACCATCTCAGGTACCTTTCTTGAGATGTGCTTTATTTCTATGTCAAAACTCATCATTAAGGAAGGTTGGTGGCCGGCCAGATAAGCGAAGCCGAAAATTTAATAATATGTGCGTATATATATAATACAATATCGTATATCATTTAGCCGTTTAAATCAAATTAAAATCGATCATTATTCGGTATTTTTGGTTAGAATATAATGCTGTTACCTACATCAAGTAAATCATAATTAAAAATTATTTTGCCTAAAAATGGAACCGTCTTCATCGCTCAAAAATGTGAAATAACTTTTTGAAGTTGGTACCATGATGGTTCAAAATTTCCTATTATGAAATATTATGTGCATGGTACGGCCTTCGACAAGTTATTTCACATTTTTGAGTGTTGAAGTCGGTTCCATTTTAGGTAAATAAAACACCCTTTTTAGTGTCCCTTGCTACTTACGGGATCGATTTGTCATTCACTGGCAATGATTATATCATCAAGATGAAAAAAAAACAGTTATTGCAGTGTAACTCTATTTAAATGGGACGACAAGACAATCATCAGCTTTCAAATAAAATAATTTTCATCAAAATCAGTTCACCAGAATATATAACAATGGTTATAAAAGCTAAAATGATACAAAATGTACTCACCCAAAGTCTCCTTGCCGATGAGAACGTTAAGGAAATTATCATCTTTAACAACGGAGGCCGAAGCCAACGCCAGACACGCCGCTACCAGTACCAACTTCATGATGACCTGTGCTCGCTCACCGCTGCACTGTGCCTTCATAACTTTCATCTGGGCCTTTTATACCCGAAGCCCTTATCAACAGTCGTCACAATGCACTTGTGCTTCGCTCGAAAGGTGATTGATAAGGGGTGTGGAGGGTAAATATTCCGAATGTGAAATATTCCGTGATTAAAGTGCATCAACTTATTGGTGCTTTGTGGAAAATGTTCATGCGTTATATATATTATACTTGGTATTTATTCGATACGGTATTTTCAGTTCATTAAACGTGTTACGAAATAACTACCGACATAACTTCCAATACAAAACGACATTATAATATGACGAGTATTTTTGACCTGATAAGTACCTCGTTAAGTTGTGAACCGATTTAGATGATTATTTCTTTATTCGACAGAAAGTATCTCAATAAAATGTTTTTCGAAATTAAACTTGAAGTGAAGAAAATTGTATTAAAAATGGCATAACTACATAATAAAAAGTTAGACTGTTTAAATAATAAATCGAACGCACCACTTTAATATGTAAACAGTGATTCATTTTATTTTGGAATGGTGTGGGATAGTCAGTTTTAGCATAATTTAGGACGAAATGATTCCTTTGTTAGTTAGAATATTTTTGTTAAACACAACTAAACAGTAGTAAACTAATTCATCCTAAAGTTGTAACGGTGAAATGGGGGATAAATTAGTGAAAAAAATAATATTCTGATTACACTGTGGTTTGTAAGCCGTGATTTGTGTGATTTGTGGGTATAAACCTCCTGCACTTGGGTTTCCGAAACCTTCACCCTCGTCAGGCGTACCCCAGAGGGTATGGCAGTATGAGATTGCAGTTCTTCCGTAGGCACTGCTGCCCCTTTTTGGTATTTTTCTCTCGGCCCCGTCGCTTCGCGTCGCCTTCTATGACTCCCACAGGAAGACATGGGAGTTGCAATTATAGCCCGGTACCTTACGTGTTAATATACTTAGGTGATACCTTTTCTGGGTTTCGTATCGAATGGGAAATCGGATCATCCCTATTTATGAGACTCTGCTGTCCGTCTGTACGTCCGACATTATTTCACGGGTTTCCTTTACCTCGTGAACAGAACGAGTAACAAATCTGAAATTTCGATATTTAACTTGGATTGATGACCTGAAAACAAGGAATACAATAAAAATATAGTTCGCATGTGCATACAGTGTGTCATTGTCTTGAGCTCATGGAATATACGTAAATATACACAATAATTTATATTTTTTCATGAAAAAAAGGAAAGTTGAATCAAACATTATGCTTGGACCAGATAAACTTTCAATTGACTCGATCTGTCTTCCTTGTATACAAAATGTAATTGACAGTCGGATCCTCATATACAATATCTATCTCGGACACTTGCTGCAGGTGCAGATCGAAATATAACACATTTTTTCATTGGCTTGGAGTAAATAAATGTAGGCCGTAAAAGATGTCATTTATAGTTCATCTTTGCATTTTGGGGTCTATCTGAAAAAACAAAGCTATTAATAAATCTCACATATTTTTCATCACATTCGTTCACATCATTTGAAGGACTCGCAGCGAAGTTTGCTTAGCCGTTTTTAATCGATCAGCTAAGCCAAGTAACGTCCACCGCGGTCAGGAGTTGGATGGGTGACCGCTAGTGACATTACTACTGAGCGCTTCCGTGCTTCGGAGGGCACGTAAGCCGTTGCTCCCGGTTGTTATCTTACGATGGCAGTCATTACAGCATGGTGGTAGGGCATTTTGCGAATGCAAGTAGAAAATCTGTCGCCGAGCCCCTAACGGTGTGTTCCGACAGCTGTCCTTGAGAGCCAGTAATTCTAGGCTAACCTGAACAACATCTTCGACCACAGCATCACTTACCATCAGGTGAGATTGTGGTCAAAGGTTAGCCTGTATGCTATAAAAAAACAGAATATTCTATACCTACTCTCCATTTAAGTAATCAATACTGAAAACAATGATTAGTAATAAGGTTTTTAAAATAGGGTCAAAGCCAAAAAAAAACGTTTTCTATTGCGATCAGCACTTATACGGTACCCTATTAGAGCGAGGTGTGACTCATACTTGACCAGTTGTTTAAGTGTCTTTAGTTACATATAGACTCAAATTAGTATTTGTTTTTTTACATCCAAAGCAAATACATAATTTAAAAAAAAGTATTATTACGGTAAGGTTAGTTACTATTATTTACTTATGCGTTAAAATTCAACAAGGTAATCCTATCTTGCACTTAAAACTCGTTTAAAAAGTTGTTATCATTAAGATAAACAGTTAAACCGGTTATATTTTCGATAGTTTTGATATTGTTACAATGTTGGCTATAATGTTTACAAAATGGTAGATAAACGGTATGTATTCCTGTGCAAATATTTTATTTTATTGCAGATAGGGATTGACTTTGACCACTGTCTTACCTATTCGATACACAATAATAAAACTGGCTATCTAATACATCTGGAACATATTCGGTACATTGCTGCCAATATTGCCACCAATAAGTTTTTCTTACGGGCATGCAAGGGAGCTTGTTTGAAACCCTGCGATAATGCAAATATCCCACTATGTTCCGCAATATTCTAAGCTACTGATGCACATAATAACCAAAATGTTCTCTTTGTCAACAGACATTTCGGCACGGGTTCCCGTTCTCCCCAACGGCGCTAGCATGGGACCCCATACAGAAGCTCCTGGCCATCGGAGACAAAGGCGGCAATCTCAGAATGTATCCTTTATCAAGCAATTTCAACATAATGTCTATCTTCGTGCCTCGCGTCACCGGTTAAAAGCTCATCCACACACAGCTCGATTTATGCGTTCCTTCTTACCGCATACTTGCACAATTTGGGATGATCTAGTGTTTTTCCGCCGAGCTACAGTATGGATTTCTTCAAAGGAGTCTTGTAAGACTAAACGTTGCCGCCCATGTAGGGCAACGTATTGGTAAAGTCCCTGGTGTTGCAAAAGTCCATAGGCCACGGTAACCGCTTACCATCAAGTGGGCCGGCTGCTTGTTTGCCACTACATTACATAAAAAAAACATCTAATTGTTGAAGATCGTATTAAAAATAATGTACGAGTAGATTTTATTTTTCATGAAGGTAATGCCGTTTTTGTGGGAAATTCTTCTACATATCAGTATTTTTTTGGTCCTAGATCATGATGTTGTATTTGATCACGTAAACGCGAGGTTTGGACAAAATTTTTCAAAATATCTAATACTTTTTAATTATTATCGATTTCATTATTTTTTGTACGCGTAAACGTAATTTTTAATGGTTTTCATGTTTTAAGGACTAATTTATGGAATAATGTGCATTGTTGGCCAATAACTGTTCAAGATAACAGGATTTTTTCTATCTATCATTTGATTGTATAATGTTTGCGAAACCTAACTACTCGTAATCGTGAAAAAACTATTTAAGTTTTGGATTTACCGCCACGCCTCCTCCTTAGGGTGCTTATCCACCAAAGATATGTGAGGAGATAAGCAGTGTCAGAGGAAAAAAGCCTAGATCATTCTGAAGCTTTGCAGATTTCATTTGAATACCCGTCAGACTAGCTAAGACCTTCAAGTAGAAAATGTGTTGCCAAGCAATGGTGTCCTTCGACCTGTCCTTGACTGCCAGTTTCCATTGTAAATTTAGCGAGTTTGAAATCTACAGTAAAAATATTTTTTATTAAATAAATCAATAAATACATAAATACCAGGCAAGCATGTGACTTTTTTTTGAGAATGACAATTTGCTCTTCTTGTGGTAAGTGTAACAGTGTCACCATCCTCGCTATTACTTTCTGACTAAACATATAATGAAAAAATTTGATAACATAAAATACCATGTATAAGATTCATACATGTTCAGATTTCCTCATAACGTAAGGAACATGCACATACCTACCAACAATACCCATCTTAAACCTTCTTCCCTTCGCAGTCATACATCACAATAATCCTTAATTTATGTTGTTCGCGTCCTCTTTTCCCTATTTAATATTACAGTTGCCTAACTGAGTCCGCAACTTCCGGTCAAAAAGCCATTTTCCTGTCGCATTCGTGGAGCTTAGCGCACTTATCTTAAAAAACACCCCTACCCCATTTATATTTACGTTCATAACAATGCCTATTTCTTTCCTGAGAAAACTAATATTTCAGTTTTATTGTCCTAACTAAATACTGTAGGTTGGTCATACAATTGTTGTAAATCGGTGACCAAATTTACCATCATTTCTATTGTAACCTATTAAATACGCTCATAATTAACATGCAGATATTTATTTCCAGTATTTCATCCAAAAGCAGGTGAGGTACGCACCTGGAGGCCTTGTCGTGGAATTATCCACAAAATTTAATATATTCGAAACGCTGATCTTTAAATTCAATTCTAATTCAAAATCATTTATTCAATTTAGGAATCTCTTGTCAATTACAAATTTTATTATTGAAATATTCTACATAGTACTGCCACGTTCAGCAAATTAATGTATAGATCCAATTCGAGATGAATGGGCAAGAAACTCGGGGCTATTCTTTTAACAATTTGTTACATATATAATAATATTATTACAATATTACGTAGGTAATAGGTGATAGCTTGGCAGAGATTAGAATTATATTTGGACTCCGAAAACAAACATCAGTTAGAGAATATTTAAAAAAAAATCATATAATGACTGTCATATCATTAAATGTTTATAATAGTATTTTGGAGATACACCAGGAAGTTGATAATATGACTAAAAACCTAGATGTACATAATTTTAATTTGCGAAATAAAGAAAAACTATATATGCCGAAAACTAGACTAATAAAGGTAAAAAAACAAGGCGTCCTCAATAAAATATCTTTATTTAATAAACTACCCTTGACTATAACGAAACTTAACAATCTTGAGTTTAAAAAGAAAATGAAATCTTTCTTTGAATCACATCCATTATATTCTTTAAAAGAATTCATGAACATGCGTCTAACGGAAAATTCATTCCAGTAAAAATAATTAGATACAAATTACCAATCCATTTGACTGCTTAGGCTATAATGAGATGAACTAAATAACCAAAGACGGATTTTAAATGTATATTTTGTAATTATTTAATTATCACAATTTTCTGACATTTATTTTTATTTATATTGCTTATAATTTTTCTTGGACATCTCAATTTAGTTAAGCTTATGATTATAATAATTATTTTACCTAGTTTTGTATAACTGTAAATTTGACTTACCTAATATAACATACAATGTTATAAGGTCAATAAATAAAATATGAAATATGAGGCGGAATTGTCCAAGCATTTTTGTCGTTTAAGTAATCACAAACTGTGTAGTAGGATTTCTTAATCAAAATATTTTTCACATGTAACTTGAACTACTAATATTCCTATAAGAGTATCTACAATTTCAATTAACTTCCTTAGTGTAACCATTTATCAGCTTATCTTCTTTTTGAATCCCTTCGCTAGTAAGTTGTGAAGATTTATTATGTAGTACTGTTGTCGGATTGTCCACGTCTGAGCACAACCACTACATAAACATTCTTCATTAAAGAGGGGTGGGGTTGCTATAATACCCAGGCTTGCCAGACCTATTGGGGATCTAAGTGTAAGATACAGTTCTCACAGCAGCTCAGTTCTTCTTAAGCTGCTGCCCACCTTCTGGTATTTGTTAGTATTTCCTTAGCCTCTCACGACGCGGGAAAAAATGGGTGGTCTACCCTGGCACCCCACGGGCAGTATTAACTAGTATTTAGCAAAAATAGTAGTTTATGCAACTGTCATATAATAGAGGGTATTAAAACATGAGTGTAGTTTTGTGAAACGAGCCGCAGGCGAGTTTCAAAATAAGATTACACGAGTGTTTTAATACCTAATTATAAGCAGTTGCATTTACTACTTTATTTAATCTCATGGCTATATTTTTTTTTTACCTGTATTTCAACTCTCTGTGGCTATACGCTTTTCTTGATTTTTCTGGCATAAGACTATTCGTCAGTTTCGTAGCTGTTTCTAGAATGTCAGGTGGAGTTAAATCATCAGTATCGTGGGTGTTGCTCACAGAACAACGACGGGCCACATCGCCCCCGCGCGCGCCGTCACAGGGCGACACGCATGGATTTCAAAGCTCTGTGGTGTTGCTTGACATTTTTGCTACTAAAGTTTTATCCAACAAAATATTACTCAAATTCGTATGTACGAAATAGCGCCATAATGGAAAAAGTCTGTTATTGGTCTATTGGATCGGAACCAGCGCAGCGCGTTGCGCGCGCATCTCGCACACCATAGATAATAATGTGTACTTAAATTGAATTGAAACCTCCTTGGTCGGGACACATTGTACTTTTAATAATTAAAAAATTGTTTTAAACCATTGTTTTATTAGGAGAACAATGCTTTAATTTAACTTTTTAATTTTCTTAAAGAAGTAAGTATGTACATAAAATATGCCAATAAAAGTCTGTATTTAATTTCATAATTAGAATATTACCGAATGAGATTATATAAAGTATATTTATACTTTAATGACATATCGCATTATATATTGATATTAGTTTAAGATTAATTTAACAATATGTTCTTCCGATGTGCAATTTATAAACACATAAAAAATCTCGGAGATAAAAAGCGTACATAAAATATATTATTTTTCTGCAGTTATCTGTTGTCTATTGTAGGAACAAGATTTATTATTGAGTCAATAGACCCGATATCAAAGGGTAATGGTTTTATTATTGTAGGAATTTAACTGCTATCCCGTAGTTAATTGTACTGTTTACAGCCCTATCGTAATCACCTGATGCCTATATTACTAGCACTTAGGCCAGATTCAGCTTGATAATTATGACAATTTTTCTTTCAATCTAAATATATAGAGCTATATAAAGCTTATGTAAATTAAATAAGCTACAAAAATAGTGACAGCAAAAGCAGTGCTCGAGCTAATAAGGTCTTTGGTATTCTTCGGGAATCTATTTCTGTGATAAAATAAAATATATAATAATGTAATTGTCTTCCTAAAGGGGTCTCTTTTTTATGTAAATACTCACAGTTGTATCAATCAGTTTAAGCGTAAAAATTACAAACATATGGAGAAATTATCTTTATATATGTATTTAATATCTATTATAAAAGTGACGGGAATTTGTATCTAGTCAAGTCTACTATAATATCCTTTTTGTACGATAATGAGTGTTACTATATCAGCCAGATTGTCTACTGCTGAACATGCCTCCCCCATTAAGGGAGGTTCTGCCGTGATCCCCACGCTTGGCAGGCGTCTTGGGGATCGCAGTGCGTAAGTTTCCAGTTTCTCAGAAGGCGCTAATATGTGTTATTTATATATTATTTTATTTGCAATAGCAAGCTAGACGAGCTCACCTCGGTAGCGCTTCACGATTTTGATGATGATACAAATTTTTATACGAAGGTCTGTTTCATATTTTAAATGCCATATTTTAAACCAATTTAATCTAAAATCCGGTTTGATAAAGGTGTTTCAAAGCACTGAAGGTAGCTTTGGGTTGTTGAACACAATCTTCGATCCGGAAGGCGTTCAAACTTTTCAACATTATATGCAATATTGTGTTCTTTGTACTTGTTAACGATAACACAACGGAGCGTTATCGTTAAAAAACTAATGAATTGTACTATGTGCAGTATATACTATTGATAAAATAACATATTGTTTTAAATAAGCTATAAGCTATATACCAAATATAGTAGATAAAAACGATTCAAATAATGGAGAAACACATTGACATAAGTGTGTTGTCTTTAATTTGCCCTTTTATGACAAATGTGATGGTGAAAATATGTTTTTTTTTAAAGTAAGGAACTTTTTTGATGGTATATATACTTATATTATATTACTAGCTTTCTGGCCGCGGCTCCGCCAGCGCGTTTGTCGGTCATCGCGCAAAACCATTAAGACTTGCGCAGTTGGATAAAAAGTATCCTATGTCCTTCTTCGGGTCTTAAACTATTTCCTTACAAATCCTCCAAATCGGCTCAGTAGTTTTTAAGTTTATTCGTTGCATAAAACTTTCCTCTTTGTAATATTAGTGTGGATGATAATTATTCGCGTGTAGGCCTTATAGGTAAACAATTGTCGTTTTCTACATTATTGATTGATCATTCACTTACTCTATCTTGGCGTTGTTGACGCTCTAACCAATGTAAATAAAGTGAGGATAAGGTTTATAGGTTATTAAGCAACCATATTCCAGCGTAGGCGGCATGGACGCTTTGTACCAACATTATCATTCCTACCCTTATCCTGCTCAAGTTGGTCGGTAAAACACGATTGACATTTTTTAACTAACAACTAGAATATAATTATTGTAAAAACTTGGCGGATGACATTTTTATGTTTTTGTATATACCCTATACCAAAATACTCAATACAATTAGTGGCTCAACATCACGTTACAATGGATTTCCAATGTACACTTTTGTCGCCCGCTAAGCATATTAATATTGAATTTCCATACACTTTTACCTCCCGCATATTTGTACAATAACCTTTTCACCCTTTTGCCTCATTAATAAGAAAGTAATTAGGTGCTTACTGCGGCGATTAGTTCTTTAGCTTATTCGTTACATACAATAATACTAGTATAGTAAGTAATAACATTAGTGTAATTTTAACCAACTTCCGAAAAAGGAGGAGGTTCTCAATTCGACTGTTTTTTTTTGTTTGTTACCTCTGAACTCTTGACTGGGTGAACCGATTTTAGAAACTGTTATTGTTTGAAAGCTGATGCTTATCGGTTGATCCCATTTAAATTTCATCAAAATCGATTAAGCCGTTTATGAGTTACACTCCAATAACTTGAAAAATATTTACCTATCTTGATGATATCTTAGTCGTTGACAATGAATGACAATCGATCCCGTAAGTCACTAAAACGAGTGTTTTTTTTTTCAAAAATGGAACCGACTTTAACGCCCAAAAGTGTGAAATAACTTGTCGAAGTTGGTACCATGCGCACAAAATTGTGATAATAGGTACTTTTGAACTAACATGGTACTGACTCCAACAAGTTATTTCACACTTTTGGGTGTTTAAGTCGGTTAAATATTTTGGTAAAATTTTTTTATAAAAAAAAAACAAATTGCTGCTGCTAAAAAAACATAGGTACATAACTTGGTAAACATTCGGTTTACCGAGACTGTTATTTAATCATTTCACCTCTATATATATTTCTTTACCTAATTTAAGCTATGTAGTTGATAGTTTTCCTAGGATATAATAAATAAATACAATAATATTAAAAAAAACACATCTAGTGACAATTCTGTCAATTTTTTCCTGTTTAGCCTGAGTTCAGAAACACCACGTAGCTGGAATACTTTTCGATGCGTTTCGATCTATAATAATATGTATAATCTAGAGTATGTCTAGACTCTTCAAGCGCACGATATCACTAAATGTTTTGCGTAAATATAAATGTACTATTTTCTAAAAATATATTTTAAATAGGTATTTTTCAAATTAATTATGGATTTCTGTAAAGTAATACCTAAGTCTATTATATAATTTTTAGTAACCGGTAACTGATAGATGAAATACGATCGCTTCGGAAAAGTGGACTTTTCAAAACATTTATGAGAGGAAAGCTTGTACTTGCAATTTTTGTTTAGATCTGCACGAAAATCTAGTTTATCCAGGTCTTCTGTAGTAGGTTTAATTGAAATAAAGCAACTCATTTTTTTCTGTTTATATGTGAGCTCTTGACGACGGTCTTGCCTGATGTTAAATGATGACGTGGTCGAAGGTGTTAAACAGGCTTAACCTAGAATTCAAACTGGCTCTCGTGCACAGCTGCCAGAAAACGTCGTTAAGTGCTTGGTAACAGATTAACGTGTTCTACTCGTATACGCTCAGTAACAAATGCCACTAGCGGTCACCCATCCAAGTAGTGACCCTAGCGAACATTGTTTAATTGAAACATTTCGGATGGAAAATATAACTTATATTTTTAAAAGTTATAATTTTCCATCCGAAATAATTTTGATGTTTTCGCTTAGCATACGACAATGCCATTTAAAACAATACTAGTAATTTTTTTCTGTTGATCGGTTAATAACGACTAGGTTAGCTTTGACAACATGCACTTCAAGCATATTATAAATATAAACATATAGTGCAAGGTGCAACGAGTTCATTATTGACTGCTATAAAAAAATAAGATAAGGTGACAATGTAACAGAGGTCAGCGAAATTGAAATAATCTGTCTTTTACATAGTAACCGCACTTGTGTACCTATGTATGTATGTATTGTATCATTCAATACGAAATCATTTTATTGATATCAAGTAATAAAAACAAAGATATACATTGTACATAAAATAACTTTTCAAAATGAACAATAGGTTTTATTGATTAATTTTAGCCTTCGAATAAATATGTAAAGAAATTTAAGTCAAGCTCAAAAACAGCAGAACGCGAAACCATACCGCGGCGGGCGTAGTTTGGGGTGCCTTCGTCAGTTAATTGGGTCTGTAATGATGTGACAAAAAAATCATAAATAATTTTCTAATGCAAATTTGAAAATCATACTAATTATATAAAATAAAAATATTACTTTTATTGATTTAGGTGATTAGGCCCAAAAATCCCAATGTTTACGAAACGTTGCCCTAAACTCTTTCCCTAACACAAATATGCCTTTTCGTCTCCAAATCCCAGAACCAATTATAAAGCGGTCTCAATATCCCAATTTGAAATTAACGATATGTTAGATAGGACCCTCGTCAGGGCTCGCCAAAGTGTGGGCTTACAGCCGATCGGTTAGGAATCGATTTAGGGTACCTTTCGGCAATTAGGGCCCTCTAGGGATTCCCTTAAGGCCCTTCCTTGCCCGTATACCTACCGCTGGGTTATGTTACTGGATTTTATAAATTGTAGGGCGTTGTGTGCGCGGAAATTTAAGCTTTTCTAAAATTGGATCACTTTCCAATAATGGGTATGTGTGTGTAAAGACGCCCTTTGCCTTTAAGTAGGTTTATCCGGGATCTGTGTAGTTGATGTAGCTATAGGTACTATTAAAATTGATTACAATGTTTATGTTATGACAGGATAAGGAATAGTGTGATAAGGGAACGATGTAGTGTCAATGAGGATGTAATAACAAAAATTGAGAAAGGTATGTTAAGATGGTTTGGACATGTAGAGAGAATGAATGAAATGAGACTGGCTAAACAGGTATACGTGGGATAAGTGAACGGAAGTGTTGGAAGGGGAAGACCTAGGCGAACGTTCCGAAATCAGATTGAAGACGTTTTGAAAAAAGAACAGATAAGGAGTACCCGAAACCCACGCTCATGTATGAAAGGATTGATGAATGTAGATGAAGCGAAAGAGATATGCAAGGATCGTAGCAAGTGGAAATCAGTGGTCTCTGACTACTCCTACGGGAAAAAGGCGTGATGTTATGTATGTATGTTTATGTTGACTTGTATTGATGTTTCTGAAGCAAATATCATTTTTTGTTTTATGGTCATTCAATCGTTACCATAAAAAAATATAAAAAAGTAAACTCATTTAGCTCAAGAAACTTAAAAGTCGTGACGTTCTGGCGGACAGTCAAATAGGAAACAGAGTGACATTCATAGGGTTTCACTATTATTGTCCTTTAGTTATGACAGACATGCACTGAATTGAACATTTTTGCGAGCACATTACCCAAAGTTTGTGGACTCTACTAGCCATTAGCGCCCGTCCGTAGACCCGGTCAAGTTTAAACACCTACGGAATAGATATTTTCAACAGCCTGTTCTAATTAACTCTATACAGCTGGATAAAACGCTATTTCATTTGAAAGATTAACTGGATTCAGCTAGTGCACGGGCAAATTGAAGTGTTCTATTAGAATTTTCTTCGAACATAGTAAAAAGCCTTGCATCCAGGTGGTAGGTTTCTAGAGGTAACGCCTCTTGGCGGGTATCACCACAGTATAAAATATTCCGTCTCCAATCAGAAGTGTGCTAACACTGCTGTGTTTAGGTGTGAGGAGTATAATTGTAGCAAGTATTTACTGCACAGACGCGACATAAGAATATGGTTTGTAGGTTAACGATTATATATTAAATCTTATATAATATTTAATCTTTAATTATATACCTAATAAAGATTCATGCGTAATAATAAGAAATACCTTTTATTTATATTTTTAAATTTAATAGTATAGAAAACGCAAAAAAATATATCTTATGACAATTTCGCCTAATTTTCCTGCTAAACCGACGTATAAACGCCACGTAGCCAAACTGGAAGAATATTTGAAGCGTGTCGCACGGAATATTTTTTTTCAAATCACTAACAGGCCAACCCATAAAGACTTTTGACACAGAAGTTTTTGATTGGCTTAGATATACTCGCAGATTTTTATTTGGCAATTACTAATGAGTAATGTATTATTTTTTATACAATCTATAATAAAGTTACATAGCTTTTACATTACAAAGTACCATTTAGTCGTTAATAACTTAAATTATCTTCATACAAAACGACCCGTTTTACTCCGTGTATTGTAATACTTAACGTTCTGTGCTCGCCTTGCAGATCTGGCCGTTAGCCAATGAAAACTTCCTTCTGGGGAAATGGCAATCACGCTACCACGTGGGCGTAGCCAGGCTGGGGGCTTCCTTGTCAATCCTTACATGAATCACATACGTTTTTATTTTACTGGAATGAAGGAGTAACTAACAAGGCAGATTTTCTAACGTCAAATTTAACAACTTTGAGAAGCGAAATCAAATAACTATTGTATCACGAGCTGATTGATGCTTTATTGAATAATTGCAACGGTAATGAAAGTGATTTTCATTTTGAAATTCGAACTCCATAAAAGAAATAGTTTGTATAACAAACTAAAATATCAAAATTAAGTTAATCTCCACTACCATTTTGGGCCTTATTGCATAAATGGAATGTTAATGGAGAAAGAGTTATTTGAACATTTTCATTTCAAGACGATATCCACTATGGAATTCAAATCTCAAAATTAAACATATTCTTATTACGATTCGAATTAAACAGTAAGGCCCTGATCGGGTTGGTATGTGCACATTTTGTTATTAAAATATTCTTTTATCGTCTATTGATATACACTAAGTGCGAGGTGGGCCTCAATAAATAAATATGAATATTAGAGTAACCTTATGTGTGAAAGAAATAAATATGTGTAAACTTTGATCACAACTTAAAACCTGCTCGTTGCTTCAGCGTTTCCAGTATTTATTATTCAAATACAGAATAATTTTATTTTGGTACGATATAAAGAAATTCCAAATGTACACTACTTTAGTTTTTGAGATAGTGCCCCAGAGCAAAGAATATCTTTAATGGGCAAGTCTTATAGGCCCTTTTTTCGATATTGTATATATAAACAAAAAATATATCAATGTATTGCTCTATATAATAAGGTGTCTTTTTTATTTTCGGATACCTTTTCTTGCGTTTTTTCCCTTCCCACTGAAAATTAATTTAGTTTTGGTTTAATATCTTACAACACAAATTCTCTAACTTTAAGGTTAATCACTCATGACGTTTACGAAGACAGTGTCTGTATAGGGCTCCGTTTTACCCATAGATGTTTTACCCTTACTTATTTTTGGAGTACTTAATACTTAAAATCGAATTAAATCTAATAATAATATCTTAATTTTTATATCTAATGGTCACGTTAGCCAAATGCCTACCTATTGAAACGGCCAAAGGGGAACACAACCTATAAAGCAGGTTGTCTTGTTAGTAATATGGTGTAATAGCAAATGGTATTATTATGAACAGGACACTGTAAAAATTAATTAGAGTAAAATCATATCATCGATGATATGATTTTACTCTAATGCACACACTCTAAAGCACAAAATATTATACCTCGGGTGGGAATTGAACTCGGAAACCCCGGTTATGCACCGGGTGCCTTCACCACTTGGCTATCTAGGATGGCTCGACTAATCGGAGTTTTATGGTGAAACTGTATTATTTTACAATCACAGGCGACTGTGTGTACAGGGTCTATGCACTGTCCTCAATAACGGCATGACAATTAAATCCTCGTGGGAATCCAAATGTCGTTGACCCTTTGACTTGTACGTTCAACAGCTATTACGCCAATCGCTAGTCCTGACTACAGCCTTTGTAACAACTAAAACTAGAGAGTTCCTAGTAGAACTTAATTTGTACTTGAGCTGTACAGAGTTTAAGTTTAATGTATTCCAAGTTTCACCGAGAACTGCACTTGGACAAGTGTCTTAGTTTAACTATTGGGAATTGGTAATGTTTTACATCTATTTCGAAGATATGTTTAGATTATATTTTAGGGTTTCTTATAATAATGCAACCTACTGCAAATTAACTTGTGCATGCATGTGAGTGTAATAATGTAATAAAAAAAAATATCGTTGCTTTGTACGACATCGATAATTATTATATAGTTATGCTTATGTTAATATTATTCTCATGTAAGTGAAATATTTTCTTATGAGAAATAAAATATCTCAAACCTTTTTTTATGTATAAATTATTGGAGTATTAAATTCTGTGTTTTGGACGGGAATCAAATCCTCGTCCTCAGATTTCGCGCCGGATGCCTAAAGGACTCGGCCGAGTGGCTCCAATAACTTGTTGATGTGATTTTAGCTCAGCACGCGATAGTGCTTATTTTGTTATGTTACTATATTCTACTATTATACAATCTGAAAAAAATATATAACCATACTACTTTAATAATCTACAATAATAGTTTTATTTTCCATTTATAATTTTAAACGCATAATTTTTTTAATAATTTATTACTTTAATTCATAATCATCAAATTTTACAGAATCGCCAGAGTATATGTTAGATTAATCTCCCATTTCTTTAGCTTATTTTTGTTTAATTTCTTCTAAATTAATATTGTTGTTCGCAATATTAATTATAAATGTAGGGTGCGCCCAAGACACAGGCTTTGCCTAGTTTGGGGCATATGGTGCTTAGATAATATAATTTTAAGAATATGTTGTTATTTATGAATTCAACTCAAGCCTATTTCTGAATAAAAAGGTATTATTTTTACTTCGGTAATGTAAATAATATAGGAATAAAAAAGTCACACTTTTTTCCCTGAAATGGCAGACAAAAATTTCTTAACACTTATTGCAAGAAATGTTTAGGTATAATATATTGTCTAATTAGACTAATAGTTATTTTGGTGTGTAAAACTTAGATCTCAAGCAGAGAAGGTGTCAGGTGTAGAGAACTGACACAAGTAAAAGATTTATTTACATACACATATTATATATATTATATATTTAAGGTGGCAGGACGATAGAGCACGAGCCATTCCTGGATGGCTGCCAGCACAATAAAAGCCACTGCGCAATCTTGGCACCGTCGCACTGACGTAAACAAATGACCATTATCAGACGCTACCTGGCCGGGGCTTTCGTCAATTATCTACCTTCTTTTCTCCTGTTTTCTTAGTTCAAATTGATAAAAATCGTTTTTTTTTAAATTCTACTGAATTTCTTTTGTAGTTAAATATACGCAAGATATTTTTTAGGAAATACATTATTTGTTACTAAACTGAAAAGTTAATAAATAAATAATTTTAATTTAGTTAGATATACATTTAGAGTTTCTTATGAGAAATCGACACCATATTACTTATCCTACACTGTATAAAAGAACACAGCGTACCTATAACGGAGTATACTTTTGGACGGTTATACAAATGGTACAGCAGGTTGAAATCTGGCCTGTGCCATTTGCAGTTACATCATATGGTATTATAGCAGATAGTCAAAAGTAGTAATAAAAAACCTGATTTGAATGGGTTAAATGGTCTGGGCAAGAGCAGTTTCCCATAGGTTCGTAGCATGTGGGCATATGTATTTACCTAACCCGCCTGGTGACACTCTTAACTGTATATGCAAGAGTAACACCACTGACTTACACGTCTTATTTTATTGCGAAAGACCAATAAAAGATCGAGATAAATTGAAAACGGAAAGAATATTTGTTTTTCTGATATTTCAGCAAGTTTGACATCAAAATAGTATCTACGAGTAATTGGGCCCCAAGCAGTGCCTCGTAATTGGCTTAAAGCCTATGCTCTCGCACAACTGAAGCAAATTAATTCTTGTTTCTCCAGCACACAGTTAATTGTACTGGTTTCAATACGAGCCGGCTGTATCCAATATTCCTTTGTGCACGTCTTCGCACCGAGCGAGGCACCGACACTTGTTTGCGGACGGTTGTATACGTGTATTAATGTGACAGTTGTATAGCTTTTGTTTATATATTGTACAACTAAGGGTCTGTTTCAGAATGTCCTAATAAAGTTTCGGGTTGCTAACTAACACATAAAATAACTGAATGATAAAAATGACAGTTAACAAGCAGCGCGTTTCAAGCTTTAACCGATGGATGGGCTAAATCGTTGACGGTGAAACGCAAAGAGTGTTTTATTTATTAAATATGTTCTGGGTAGTAAAACCGGAAATTACTCAAACATTCTGCAATTATTTTATATTTCATTTTTAAGGCGGACATATTAGAGCCGCGGAGATGGTTACATATTTATTCCCTTTGGAGCAGAGAGATGAGGTCCAAGCGGATAGCTTTTATATAAAGATTTGTCAATACGGCTGATAGAAAAGGCAAACGACCAAAGGGCTGGCGCTCACCTCGGCCAGATAATTAGTATTGCCATTCAACGGGGCAATATCGCCTACCTTTTGGGTAAGCTGATTTATACACACTTAACGTCAAGTCTGCACTATGTCAGCATTAGTTTTATTTTCTAATATCCAGGTATTTGAAAAAATGCTGTTATTTTCACTTATGTTTGATCCAAAACGGACCTATCTTCAATACTGTGTCTGTAATGTGTAGTGCTCGAGTAAGGAACGCTCAAAGACGCTTTGATGCGAACTCTCCACTTTGAAATTGTATCTCCACTCGTATTACTTATCAGGTACTCCTATTTACAATAATGTTTCATACGTTTGTAGCGAATCGCTCGGATGTTCAGCAAATCGTGACTTTGTTCGAGGGCCTCTTTGAATTTCAGATACTGAACAAGAGTTGTTTGTTAATTGAAATTGTTACCTTGACGATGATGAAGTAATTAAAATTAAAACGAATATATCATTTACTCGTTTCTCGTTCGCTCATGTTTGTTTCTGAGATATTATTATATGATGCAAACAGCTGGAAAGTCTAAAGGAGGGCAAGAACGTAAACATCACAGTTAAGGTCCTAGACTGTTGGACTGTTGGTTTGAGGGATTAGTAGTTTAGTTTTCAACGTTGGTCGAGTGAGTAATTCGCATTGCTCGAGTAAGACCTCGTTCGGTTTTTTGAAGGACAAATTTTCAATCGCAGTTTAGTTTCTGGAGCCTTTACCCGTACATGGCAATAGGAAATGATTAGACTCGAGTAAAACCAAATTTTTTGCCAACAATATGGGGTGCCAGGTTATAATGTCACCTACCCATTTCTGCCCGTGGATGTAAAAGGCGACTAAGGGAAAAGTGCGCCAACTGAGCAGCATGCCACTTCTCACGTGGTTGTGAGTAGGGTGTTGTGTGCATTAGACGCACAACAGGGCTGTGTACCATCTTAGGGCCCTGCCAGAGTTTCATACAAAATGTTCTTATGTTCCTGTCTTTTATGTTGTTAGCGTAAACATATTATTCTTAATAATATGTTTTATTCTTAATAATATGTTTTACAAATTATTTACTTAGCACGCGGTAGTGCTAGTAATCATATTTAGAAATTAATTTTAAGTTCTTGTGTTTCGTCGAGTGTGTTTGAAAAAACATTTTGTATGACCCTGAAACTGTGCCCGGTCAAAGGTATAAGCTCGCCCCTATTAAAAGGGGACCAAAACCCAATTGGCGAAACATGGGTGTTTACACATCTCTGCCTACCCCTTTCGGGAATACAGGTTATTTGTAGGAATACAGAGTGTATAATATAAGTTATATTTAGTAAATATTGCTACAGTTTCTGTGCCATTAATTAAAAGAGCGCATACAATTTCATCATCTGAGAAATATAACAAATGGTGTGATACTTTAAGCATCACAAAAAGACACCAGATTTCTTCAATACTTCGGTAAAACATTAAAATGGATTAGAGATTTTGTTCAGAATAATACGATGTCGGAAAATCTTAACATAAATGGAAGGTAGATAAGAATTTCTTTTGTACGTGACTTTTACGGATAAACTCGAAGCGATTTTTTATATTTTTATCTGAATTCACCGATTTATTGTACTTATAATAACGCCTAACTGCCTTTTGCTGGCTTAAGTGTATTTTTCCTTGAAAGTGTAGGTATATATTTTACGAGTGACTGTATCGCTAGGTATATTCATTCGATTGTGGTTCTATGTTTGAAAAACGTTCATAGTTTTAATATTGACCTTCTGTTAGGCATTGTAAAAATAAGACAATAAATAATTAACTCATAATTAACCAAATACATTTTCAGAAGCTATCAGGAGTCTGCAACTGTTTTCAATAGGCTCGCTTTCTAAATGGGAACCACATATCAAAGTCAAAGTCAAAATCATTTATTCAATTTAGGCGTCTACGACGCTCTTATGAAGGTCAATTACAAATTTTAATATTGAAATATTCTACATTGTACTGCCACGTTCAGCAAAAAAATTATAGAGCCACTGCGAGAAAAATGGGCAAGTAACTCGGGGCCATTCTTTTAAACGTTTTTTTACAATGTGTTACATACTCTATATAGTAAAATTATTACAATATTTATTTACATTACGTAGGTGACAGGCGCTAACTTGGCAGAGGCGAACCAGTCCAAGCATTTTTGGCGTTTAAGTAATCACAAACTGTGTAGTAAGATTTCTTTATCAAAATGTTCTTCACGTGCAACTTGAATTTTCTTTCTGTGAGCATTGAAATATGTTGGGGCACTTTTTTATAAAACCATACACAATTGCCTAAGAAGGACTTTTATTTGTCTTTGCTAATCTAAAACCTGGCAAAGTTATTTTCTCTTTACTCCTAGGGTTATAATCCTTTTGCTTTTACTCTACAAAGCACAAGTGCGGCCCCACGTAGAGTACTGCTCCCACCTTTGGAATGGCGCACCGAAATACCAGCTTCAGCCTCTTGACTCCCTACAGCGACGAGCCGCTAGAATAGTCGACGATCCTAAGCTCTCCGACAGGCTGGATCCACTCAGTCTCCGCAGAGATGTAGGTTCCCTATGTGTTTTTTACCGAGTGTTTTTTGGGGAATGTTCCGACGAGCTTTGTAACCTTATTCCTGCGTCGAAATTTTACCACCGCACATCTCGACACCGTCAAAAGTCCCATCCCCACATCCAGCAAGTATGGACATCACACACTGTTCGCTTTTGTCGCTCCTTTCTTCCGCGTACTTGTGGGATGTGGAACGACCTACCTCCGGAGGTCTTTCCGCGAGGCTACGACATGGACCATTTTAAAAGGGGCATCTACAAATTCCTCTCTGGGCAGGCAACGCATCGGCAGCGCATCTAGTGTTGCAGATGTCCATAGGCGGCGGTTACGTTTACCATCAGGCGGGCCGTCTGCTTGTTTGTCACCCATAATACAAAAAAAAAATAAAAAAATCGTAATTTTCACTGTTTGATTTAAATTTACTCAATTTTTTACGATCATACATAATATTTTCAAATATACCTATACAGATTTGGTAAAGTTAAAATATCAATTTCTTTAAAAAGATCTCTCATGGATTCCCTAGGATCCATTTTTCATATTATATGGCTCGATTTGCACGTTTGGTAAGATAAAGATTGTCTCTATCTCAGCAGCAGCTCCCCACAGGAATACACCATGCGACATAATACTGTGGAAGTACGCGAAATAAACGAGCCTAGCAGTAGCTACGTCTGTTAGTTGTCTTATCTTACGAACTGCATATGCAGCAGGACTAAGTCTTCCGGATAGATCATGTATATGTGGATTCCACTGTAAAGTTGAATCTATTCTGATTCCCAGGAAGAATGTCGCATTGTCAAAAGAGAGTTTATCTAGGCCAAGCTTAATGTTTGGTTCAACATAAGTAACATTTGGTAAAGAAAACTTTAAACAATTGGTCTTTTTTGAATTAAGGAGAAGATAATTAGCCGCGAACCACTTAGAAATCATAGATCATACATTATTTACATATATATCTAGCCGATTGCAACTTTCCCATTATTTTACCAAGAAAGGTTAGTCATATAATTGCAGATCTCTCTATTGGTATAATATATCCCACATTAATAAATCGAGAAATATCCTTCAAATAGGCACATAACAAATTGAAGGTTTGAAGGTACTGCCGTTTAATTTGCGAGAGCATACGCTCCAAAAACTTCGTATTAAAAGCCAAACTCGACTAACGGTCAATATTTAACATTCAATATCCAAAAACGGCTGTCATAGACTTTTTCCCTCCTTGAAAATAACTTCCTTAGAATCTTTTCTTAGAGGAAAGTCTTTCCTTTTAATATTTTATGCCTTTAATTAATACGCTTAACCGTATTTTGGGTTGGATTTAAATTGAGAAAATAAATTCGAACATGAAGTGGCCTCGTGAAGTTTATTACTTACTTTATTGAGTCTTAATGTTTTTTTTTATAAATACCATAACCAATACCTTCTTATTTATTAAAATCTTAAAAAGAATATTGGCATTTACTAGTGGATGAAGTATGACATAATTAGCTAAAAAGAAGTTCTAAATGATAGCAAACTAATACAAGCAGGTAAATAATGTGTTATCGATTCTCTCAAAATGCTGTCTGGGAGACTTGAATCTTGTGCATATGTCATTCATAAGGAAGTTGACGGATGAAGCTACAGCTCAGGTAGTTTAATTCGCCTATTTCCATAGCATAATATGGTGCACCTATTGTTTGTGGAGAGCAGGAGCTAACATAGAATACACCGTTATTTTCAAAAAACCGCCATTCGTGATTTAGATTAAACTATAACCAACCAACTTTGAAATTCTTCTAAGAAAAGAAGACTGGAAAAAAACCAAGAAATCAGTGAAGGTGTGGCTTGAACCCATCATTCAGTATACATAGTACATGTACTAATATATCAGGTAACTTTTCAGATATATATATGTTAAAGTTATACTGCAAATACTATAATTATTATCATTTAATGACAATTCATTGTGTCAACAATCTAATTTAAGGTTTTCTGTATCTATTACGACTACAATATATACAAAAATTTAAATATATAAGAAATCTGTGACACAAACAGCATATTGTGTGATTATGTCCAATTCTTAAGGAAACCAAAAACATTCCACAATACTTACAAACTTAAAAGAAAAATCGAAAAACCAAGATGCTTCTTTGTTTCAAAAGGCTTATGACAATAATCTGGTTCGCTCTTACCCCTTGGAAAATTTATAATTCACGAGTTGCGAGAAAACTTCCTGATTTATGGACAAAGGAAAAAGTCTTCAAAAGTGCTTTCATCAGCTCGCTTCACTGAACCAAGTTATTGGGGCCACGATTGTCCTAACATTCATTAAAAAGTAATTCAACTGATTCTAACTTGTTGATTGTTGACACCAGTTTTCAAACTTTTTAATTATATTCCATAGAACAGGGTTGTGTGCTAAATAAAATTATTTTAAGAATTTTTTCCGATAACATCTAATCGAATAACATTTTGCTGAAGTATTTCTGTCAGGAGTGTTGTTATTCTTGTGATATATCCTACATTTCTGATAGTTGCTTACATAATTTTACACACTGTAGACTTCATTATGACTCATTATATTTAAAACTGAGTAACATCATTAAAACTTTTTACTCATCGTAGGTACAAAATTAAAATCCATGTTTTTCATTGGTGTTAGCTTACTTTTTTATTTAATTTGTAGGTGATAGGCTAGCCCGCTGACCAGTATCTATAATCTTACCTATTGGTTAGTGATGATGTGGTCGAGGATAGTAAATGGCCTAGCATTACTGGCTCTTGAAATTAAATCCCATATTGCGTTTTTTCCAACCGGAGATAGGAAAGCAATTTGTGTCGACTACCATGCGTGGGGTTCGTGTCATCCTGCCACAGTCATTAGCTTCACGATGTATTAAATATACATACAAACGAGTGCCTTTTTGTTTTATTCGTTATTATTTTACTGTACTACATTTCTATTAACAAAAGTAAGATGGCTTGCCCGCCAACTCTGAGGCCCAACATAATTGAAATTAATTTAAGCAATCAAACTACTGTATAGTTTCTATGTTTAAAACAACATAACGTTCTTCGCAGCCGTCTCTCATCTCTGTTCACTTAATGAATTGTAAGTCATTTAACGTAGAAGTCAGGTATTTACATAAGAAAACGAAGGTCCTTTATTAAATCACCTCTGGGTGCGTAATTACCTGCCCTTTCTCATTAAACACTTTGGCACAGGTACGGACTTGTTTTAGGACAGCCTAGGGACATATTTAATTTAGATATTTTCTGATTGCCCTTAGGGAACCCCATCTGAGGTTGAGCGTCCTTTCTCAATTTTATTGTTAGACGTTTTTCTGAAATAAGAGTTACAATTTTAAATACTATCGAAGCTACTCCGATGGAATAATACGTTTATTTTAACTAGAATATATTATAGTATAAGTTGAATATACTACTTTCTTTATGTGTTTTATATTAAATATGTCCTTTCGTTGTTGTCAACTGCATATGGCTGCGGTGTTAATGTTAAAATGGATATGCGTTGTAACAAGAATAGACAAGATTATGCATTATGAGTTTTATACTGTCACGGTCATTAACACTATAATTATTATTACAAGAGGGATATTTACCGAGAGAGAGCTTGTGTAAGCACCAACGACTGATAATTGTAAGAGTAATAGCTTGGCGTGGAATATGGGGCAAGTACTACCAGGGATAAAAACATATATTGAGAAAGTATTGATATAAGAGCAAAAGGACAGATATAAGAAGACGTAAGAAGTATGTATACGAAGAATGACAGTTTCAAAGCATTGACAGCCGAACGGTTATAGCTATGTACTGCAGTGCCGCAGATCTATAGTTCGATCCACGCCGTCCGCTAAAGCCGCATGGTAGAAAGGCATTTTATAAAAATCACGTGGCTGGCTAGCACCGTCTTGTACAAAATCTGTCGCTAAGCACCTATCAGTTTATTCTGCCAACTGTCAATGTACCACTTAATCAGTAATGCTAGGACTAGCCTTTAAGAGTCTACCGAACACATCACCACTAACCAATAGTTTGGATACTGGTCAAGGGCTGATCATAGTAACTTTATACCTTTTTACAGATGATGACGCAGATACTGCAGAGTGAAAGAAGAAAATCTGGTTGTGCCGTCCCAGTACTTTGCTTAGGACAAAGCCATATACTCGTAATTACGCGCGTTTGATACATAATGTGTTCATTATGTCTTGTTGCACTCTTTTCTATTCTTTATTTTCACGGCAGCTAGCATATATCTTAAACAGCCTTTATCTTGTGGCTGCAGTGTCACGTTGTAGCTTTAGTGTAGTCAAAGATTATTATGATTAAGTTAGCTCCATAATGATGCGCCTCATACGACGTTTTCACCAACCATAAAATAAAAATAAAAAATATATACTTTCGGGTCTAATCGCACACAAATTATCAAAATAGCATTTTATCCCGGTAATGTTTTAGAGTCGAACAAAATAGGGAATCAAAACCGTTAATTGATTATAGTGGAACAGGTCTTTTTGACTGACTTCGACAAGTCGCCTCGCTCGTGTGCTCGCCACCTGACTGAAGCAGCGGCTCTTCGGGATCAAACCTGAAGGTGTCATTTAAACATTAATTTATTTAGCATAGTCTTAAAAATATACCACATAACAATCGAATCTCCAAAGGTACAATAGAACAAACAGATATCATCTTACAGGGAGACCCAGTCCCAACAATTAATAACTTTAAATGGAGTCTTTTCGAATTAAAACACAAGTTTGTGAGCGCCGCGAACTTTTCCCGTTGCCCGTTATTCCGTTCGCCGTTACAGGCCGTTCCTTAGATTCGCTTTGTTTGCGATATGAATAAGTTTGTCGTTTGTATAATCTTTTAAGACAATAACTTTGGTAATGTTGTTTTAACTTTAGTAAGTACAAGGCCCTTTCGTAATGTTTCATAATAACTTTATACCTTTGTGAGTTATTAGAAATATTCATGTTAGCTCGCTGTTGTTATTAAAAAACAACATACCTAGTAAATTTAGTAACCAAAATAATTTTAGCTTGATTGGCTTCAACCTTTGTAAAAACGTATGTTGAAAGCCCGCGCGGCAACTCAACGTAGCATTTAGCAAAAGCGAAGTTCGTTTCTAAAACCGATGAAGATTCTAACTAGTATTATTTTAAAGAGCATTGACGTATGCTCAGCGATAACATGTGTATGTAAAAAGCTAACTTATTAGGCTTAATTATAACTTAGGACTAGAACCTGCAACCCCAGAGTACCGTCTTGTTCCGAGCGTAATCTTGGATGGCCGTAGAGCATTTTGCGAATGCCAGCTTGGCTCCAAATCTGTCGCCAAGCACCTAACCGTGTGTTCCGGCAGCCGTCCTTGAGGGCCATTAATTGTAGGTTAGCCTGAATAACAACTTTGACTGCATCATCACTTACCATCAGGTGAGATAGTGGTCAAATGCTAGCCTATCAGCTATAACAATAAAAAATCATCCGTCACTCTCTCTTTGTGTAATACGACGGGTCACAATTTTCCTACCGTTATCGGAACTCTCATATCGGAATTCTCAAAAATACTGTAAGTTGGGCAGCAACGCCTTCTAAAGAACTACCAACTTACACTGCGATCCCCAAGACGCCTGCCAAGCGTGGGGATAATGGCAAATACCCCCTTAATAGGGGAGGCTGTGTTCAGCAGTGGACGATCCGGCTGTTACAGTATAGTTCCGATACTGTACAGTACAGTACATTATCGGAACTCTATGGTGAAGTTAGTATTATATAGTAATTCTATTCAAACATGTACAATTTTCTCTTTGTTATTCTTTGCGATTATCCCATAAAAGTGTCATTTTTTGACTTAATATTCAGTGAAATTATCAATTTTATTTCGGTTATCAATCACAAATACATGGTGGTTGAGTTCATTGGCCGTTTACTACGTACTGCACACATTTTTTTTTATTACTTAATTTGTGGACCTATAGTCGTCCAACGACTATGTCAGTTCCATAGTTTCCAAACATAACTACTCAAAAAATAAATTATTTTCTTATTTAAAGAGTTAAATTATGTGCCGTATTAATGTAACTCTGCAGTCTGCCTGCCTGTCCACATATAAAAGCATGAAAATGAGGTATGTTGTGTAGATGTATTTTTTGTAACCAAGTAGTTATGTTTGGTGTCATTGTCAGATTTATAAATATTAAAATGATAAGTATTATTTACTTTTTCAATTATGTAAATATAAATGGGGATCAATTAAGTTTAGGTTAGTTTAAGGCTATTTTCGTTACGGAGTCTTTTTCAGAAATCCATACTACTACTTAGGAAAGTAAAATTTCCTTTTATGTAGATTGTAGGTACTCAATATACCCACACTGTAAACGCCGATTTAATTTCCAGTGTTTAAGCTGTAATGTATTAAATGTAAAAAACATTTTTTTTCTCAAGGGATGTTGTGATATTGTGATTAATATATTACAGGTGTAATGACGTTATAGAGTGACCATATTACCTTCGTAAAAACTATTCTCAGCCCATTTACAAATTATACATTTACACACTATAAGACATTCGAATGTCGACAACCTACTCCTAAATGCATAACATAAGATGGATCTTGTTTAAAATATTTCCTATTATTACTTCCCTCCTAAATTTAATTTTAATGTCTCTTGCTGTCTTGAGCAAATATAAGTACTTCTTTCATAAAATCAAAAGTTTAAGAAGTCAGCGAAAAATAACAGAAAATATTTCTGTTCCAAAATAACGGTTTTATTTTCCCGCCATTTCTAACGATGACAGATGGCGCGACAAGAATGTGATTTTTGTCCACTTTCTCTATCTTGACTTTATTTTTTGTTGAAATTCTGTTGTCATTTTTATTTTGTTTCCCTCTGTAGTAAGGTATTATTGTATATCTAAGATATAGCGTCAGCACTTCATATTCGTTGACTGCTTGTCAGATAATTTAAGCGTGGATAACTTTTGAAATCTTAATTTAAATTATTAGTTAAAGTGACACGTATCTTGATACATAGGTTGCGTAGAGATAATAAAACTAAAGAAGCTTAAATATAACATTTTTATAATTGTCATAATCATCATTTTAATGTGCCACTTTTTATGTTTGGAAAACAATTTTATCACATTCCTGTCCACTCGCAAGAAAGGTAGCTGGGATATCTCAAACTTGACACCAACTTCCACTGCAGCAAATGACTAAAAAGTACATATTACTAGATTACTAGTGCCCCCCGCTTAACACACCACGGCAAGGCAGAAATTTCTGCCTTACCGTGGTGTGTTAAGTAAGTTAATAATTTTACCCCACGCAGATAGGATAACAGCAGAAAGATAAAGATAACTTTAGCTAAACAATGTCATAATTGAATTTGACTCTTAAATAGGGAGTTTAGTTATCGCTATCACAGCTGAAACCCTTTTACTATATAGATTGCTCATGTAACAATACGATGAAACATTGTAAATGCATAGCTAAATTACAAAATCACTAATTTACGAGAGGAAAAATTTAAACCATGCGCGGGAACAATGTTTCCTCTCGTAAATTTGAAATTTTGTAATGTAATCCGCAGAGCATGCGTTATTGCAAACATAAAAAAAAAATATTTAAAAAATGCATAGCTAAATATTGAAGTTTTGAAAGTAATTTTTTAAATTGGAATGTAATTGATAAAAAGTATTTAGCATCAGAAATTTGTCAGTCAAATCAGACATAGTACTTCTTAAATGAACTTGTCAGTTCACTTCGTGAGGACCTCTAAGAAATTCAACTCTTACGCCACCCCTGTACTGAAATACGAAAACAATTTTAGATTTGTTAAAACCTTCCAATAATTATTTCGTACTAATTATCTTAGTAAACAAGTCGGTTATGACAGCTGAGGCGTGATTAATTCAATGGACGTCGAGCATGAAGATAGATTCCTTGTTTGCGGTGCCTTAAAGGTATAAATTACTTTTCAATCTCTGTGATGTAACAGAAGTGTTGGAACAAATAACTCATTTATCTGAGCTGTCTTAGAAGGATTGTTTAGGTGTTTCTAAAATAATGGTTTAGGAAGGGTCTCCCTGTGATTGATGTTCTGGATTTTAATAGCGAGATGCTTGAAAGTTTTGTTCACAAAGTACAAACAATTATTAAATGTTATGCAAAAACCGGCAAAATAATCACGTTGGGGATCGAGTACGTCGATCGAGACGCAGCTGCGCACTCGCCCTGATGATGAGCATCTGACATGCTCGAAACCCAAGTCGACGGACTCGATCCCCAACGTGAGTGTTTTGCCGGTTTTTGCATAACATTTAATAATGTGTGAAACTCACGATAATTTCATTTCAAAAAAGTACAAACAAATTTAGAAAACCATTTTGCTATGATATATAAAATAAACTTATGTCAGTGATTTTGCACGTTTCAAATTATTGCGTTACCTCGGGAACTTCTGAGTAAACAGAGATAAAGATGCGTCATTCGAAGGGTAATTATATCTGTTTAAAGCAAAAATAATGTTTGTTTTATTGCATAAAAAAGGCACTGTTAGGATATACGAGTAGTATATCAGTGAGTTGCGATAAAAAGTATCTTATGTACCTTTCTGGCCCTTCAACCAACCTTTAATCTGCATATAAAGGTTTATCGATCTGTTAATGCAAAAACAAAGTGACAGGTTTATATTCGCATTTATAATATTTGTTTGAGGTTGGACACTAACCTATGAGAAAACTTATATGAACTTTCCTGTAAACAAAAACTCATGAATATGTGTTGCAACACACGTTACAACATTAAAACCGACCGTTACTCAGGCGATGACAGTTTTGTGAGCACTATGCGGTCTGAATTCTGTCTGCTCTTGATTCAACACAACCGCATAAACTCTTGTCTAATATAGACACAGAAGTTGAAATCACCGAGGAATATTATGTAATATAAAAAAAACTACTATGAGTTTATATGTTCTAACCAACTAACTAACAAACCAAGTTATATCCGTTTAAGTCAGTCTGAAGGGGTCAAGATAATGTAACAATTACCTACTAACTGTGCACAAAGGTGGCACAATGGCACAAAAAAACAAATGAACAAAAATATCTCCCCCTACAGAGACTGATAAAGTCATGAGGCAAGCTCCGATTACAATTAAATTACCATACAAACAAACTAACTAATTTCAGGCGCCTGGAGCGTTAACCTCATAAAAAACTACAAAACTAAGCAAAGTAACACCGCGGATAGTCGGTCGCAGAGACAAAAGGCTTCTAATCAGCCGGCGGGAGAATTTGAATGATAGGCCAGTTGAAATGTATTTCTTTTATCAATTTTCCATAGAGGTTTTAGAATTTAGTAACCAATACATAATTAGTACAACAGTACCATGTCACCACACTTATTTTAGAAAAAATTTAGGACAGTATTGCGTTGGACTTTGGTCAGAAAGACCTTAATTAAGCAACACTAGCTATCATCACTGCACTTTTTCAATATATAAGTTAGTCATTGTATTTACTTACAGTTATTTATGGAATACCTCATACTAGATTTGCAAAACTATGTTTGTGAGCTCGACTTCCTGGAGCCTCTCCTCGCGCGAACACAGCACCGGGGTGTACAGGTAGAACACGAGTGGATCTGCTCGGTCCGGCTTCTACGAATTTCTTGTATTACAAAATCTTCAATGAATCCAAAACAAGAACTAAATACGTAGATCCTTTATACGCTCATATCTTTGTATGAAAACCAAGTAAAAGGAATACTAGGTAAAAAACTAGGTATGAAAAAAACTTGGTGGAAAAAAAGCCTTGCTGGCTGTAACAAGAGGAAACCAGACATTAGTGAATAAAATAGTTTTACTAATGCAATAATTGCGACTATAGAATCCTGTAAAGAACTCACCGTTTTTTTCCCAAAAGACAAAATTCCAATCTCTTCATAATTTAGAAACGTGTTAAGAAAACAATATTAATCCATTTTGGAATGCTGGAAAAAAACAAAAGAAGCATAAGAATAAAATCTTAAAAAGATGGAGGGGCGCTCCAATGATTCCAAAAGTAAATGAACCACACTCACCAAAAAATGTTCCTGTTATGCCGAAATAACGGTTGAATGGCATACAGCCCTTTATTTGGACTTTAATTGTAATTTTTTTTTAACATTAATATCAGCTAGAACTCAGACTAAAAAAGATTTCTGATCACCCATCTGATACACTCGAAAGTCAGACGAAAGATGGCGCTATCAAAATCGATTGCCAATATCACAAAAAATAATTATTACTCTATACCAAAAAAATTACAACCATAGATCACACATGATCACTCGGTTATATTGAAAGAGATCTAGATACATTCCGAAACGCGGTGGGATCGAGATCCAAAAACAATCCGAAAAAGACAAAAAAAACTCTGTAAACTAAGATAGAAATAGCTAATTTTACCGACGTCGCAGTGTGCCATGTAACGGAGCAAAACGAACGTTACAATTAGAAGAACGGTCTTATCTCGAAATGATGTTCTGTCGTGTCATGTATTTTCTGCATTTTCTTAATTGTAAATATTCTACAGAATAAGTATTATTCGAACAGGAAAATAAATTAACTGTAACTTTCACTTTTTGTCGTCATGCGGATTGCAGTACAAAGTGTTTACTGCTTCTGTTGTTTTCAATTCAGTAGTGCTAATCTAGTCCAGTATCACCCGGGATCTTTAATCATCGGAATCCTAATAGTATTTGCTGGTAAGTTAAGGTTAAATTATCAAATTCTTGCTGGCTGTCTTTTGTTCATTATGGTAAGCGTAAGCGTGAGGGGTTGCCATTGATGCCAGATAAAATAGTATACAAAGTAAACTATAAGTTTTTTACGTGATTGTATTCACCAGTTCTCAAGACAATTATTAATTTGTTTCAGTGGAATCTATTGTTTAATCTGTGTTGAGAATCATGAAATCATAGTCCGTCAGAAGACATTTCTACAATGCTACCCTGTTTCTGAACTAAACCTGAGAGCCCTAGTGTTTGTGGTTAAAAAAAATATTTTAAAATTTTAACGGACGTTTAATAGTTGATATTTCTCCTTTATATCTCCATAAAGTTTTAACTTAAATAGCGCAGGCGTGCTTCAACTTAGAGAGCTGATGTCATATTATCTTGTTTCTGTTTCAATTCAAGTATTTTATGACAAAGTAATGTTTAAGTATTTAAGCTTCAGAAGCACGTTGCAGTCATATTCTGTAGAAATTGTTACCTGAAGCCTTTGGAGAATGCTGTGTAAATTGTAACATTTTCATGCGCTGTTACTTTTGACAGTTTGTATAAAGACTAGTAGTGCTTTTGCCTAGTTGTAACATTATGAGAAATATCGGTTTGCACAATTATAAAATAAGGATATAGTGATTGTAGATAAATTCACATTCACTACAGATATAGCTGCGCCATTAAGGTCGGCTATGATGACGTCGCTACCATAAAAGTTCAGATGACAACTGCATATCTTTGCACGAGGAACTGAACATGTCCTCCGCTAGCGTTAGTGCAAAAAAAAATATTACAAAATATATTAAATTGGTTGAAATATGAACAGTCATCTACCTTCTTATATCCTATTCTTTGAGAAATCTTAATTGTAACATGTTATATGTTATAATAAATTATTAAGTTTTGAAACTTAATAATGAACCAAGTTACAAATATTTTTGTTGATCAATGCGTCACACTGTTATGCTCCTTGATCTTTCCAATGTTTAACACAAATATGCTCCTTCACTCCACGTGCACAGACTAGGAGGGCCAGGAGTGGACGCGCACGTCCGCCACGAGGCTGGCGAGGCGGTGCTGCACGCCAAGTTTCTCATCAACGAGGGTGCGCTGGTCACCGCCACGGCAGACGACCAGCTGCATCTATGGACCTTCCGGCAGAAGTTGCCGCAGCGTCTCCACTCTCTCAAGTTTCAGAGAGAAAGGTAAACATATTTATTTTTGTTACTTCTTTATATGAGTCAAAAATTTTCTACATAATTAAATTATATTGTGAAGGTTTTGTAACGTTATTTATAATAACAAGGTTCTTTTACATCAGCTAAACGTAAATATTATCTATTTTGTATGCAACCACGTAAGATAAAATATCCGCAGTTAAGACCTGTGCATTCAAAAATCATAAATAATTTGTTACTTCACATTCATAATGTTCATTCATATTGTGTATTCTTTACTGCGACAACATGTAAAATGTTTTTTGAAATAAAAAATATTATTATTATAAATGTGCGTGAACATTATCAATTGGCACAAGTCTCCGAGTTTGAAGGCTTTTCGTCGTAATATTTCATTATAGTCTAATATATAATTCCTACAATTTATTTTCATGAAGCCGCCCTTTTAAATACAACGAATACATACAATTTACATGATTACCTTTTTTATACTTTTCTTTTTTATTGCAAAAGAAAAATAATGAATAGTAAGATACATTCCTTTATACGTTTATATAAGTGCCATGTAAATCTTATTCTAGAATAATATATACAGAAAAAATATTAAATACGTCTGGGAATTGTAGTGACTAACTAAGGTGCAGTAAAAATAGAAGACAATTGTAGTAAATTAGGAGCAATAGTAAGCTTAAGTTTGCAGGCCATTCCTTTAAGCACTTGATGACTTATTTTCTACCCACTTTTGTAATTTAGTAAAGTATCCTATATATATAACCTGTCGTTATGAATACGTGTTATTGGAATAGTAATTCAGATTGCTAGATTGAAAAGATGAAATATTCTATCTTTCCGAAAGAGAATCCCCTCTCACCAGCGACACCTCCTCTCTCCTTCCCCCACCACCCCTTTTACCGGTGGCATCTGCAAATTTATTCTAATGTAGGCCATTATGTTTTATTTAGAGTTTCGATTTATTTCGTCAAACTGACGGCCTTCATTAAGACAGGTTCATAATTTAATTTGCTTCTGATTGAAATTTATGACGTTCTCTAACTAGATTTCATAATTTTCCTGAATTTGGAGATATGAATTGGGAATTATAAATGAGCAGGTAGAGGTTGGTACTCTGTATAATGTATAATGTCAGAATAAGGTTAAACTTATAAATACGCGGTTTTGTCGTTATTCTGATGCGGATGGAAATTACGGGTTGGATGCTCATCGTTTCACAGTTCAACGGTGACTTAAACTCAGATCGTTGATAAAGCAGATGATTTTTACTAAAATCAGGTGTTCAATTCAAATTCAAATTCAAATTCAAAATCATTTATTCAATTTAGGCGTCTACGACGCTCTTATGAAGGTCAATTACAAATTTTAATATTGAAATATTCTACATTGTACTGCCACGTTCAGCAAAAAAAGTTTATAGAGCCACTGCGAGAAGAACGGGCAAGAAACTCGGGGCCATTCTTTTAAACGTCTTTTTACAATGTGTTATAAACAATATAATACAATTATTACAATATTTGTTTAAATTACGTAGGAGACATGTGATGGCTTGGCAGAGGTGGAATTTTCCAAGCATTTTTGTCGTTTAAGTAATCACAAACTGTGTAGTAGGATTTCTTCATCAAAATATTTTTCACGTGCAATTTGAATTTTCCTTCTGTGAGCATTGTAATATGTTCGGGAATTTTATTATAAAACCGCACACAATTACCTAAAAAGGACCTTTTATTTGTCTTTGCTAATCTAAAACATGGTACCGTTAATTTATATTTGTTCCTAGTGTTGTAATGATGGTTGTCACTGTTTAATTTAAATTTACTCAAATTTTTCCGAACATACATAATATTTTCAAATATATACAGACTCGGTAAAGTTAATATATCAATTTCTTTAAAAAGATCCCTTAGAGATTCCCTAGGATCCATTTCATATATGGCTCGAATTGCACGCTTTTGTAAGAGAAAGATTGTCTCTATCTCAGCAGCAGCTCCCCACAGCAACTGTTGATAACATGACTAATCCGTATGATAATTTTGATTAGGTATAAGTCTAATTTTTTTTTATTTTACTGCACCATAAAAATATATAATATTCAATATTTATCTACATCGCAATCGATTGGAATAAAGATTAGTTTTTCGTTTTTATTTAATTGTAAGTATTTGGTGTGTGCTGATTAGCACAACCAACTTGACTTACATGTTATTTGTATAAACGTTACAAATTATGGTGAATTATGAACAACTTGAATAAACAGCTCACGTCCGCACCATTAACAATACCGAGCATTTCCGATGTCAAATCCAAACAAAATCCCAAATTATACATTCTCTTCGCAGTGGCGAAACATACGGTGTGACCTAGACGTTGCCCTCGAAACACACTTCGCTGCCTTGTATAATTATACAAATACAAATTTGTTTGAATTTCTGATTTGGGTTTTAGTCAAATAAGCTATTTATATGCAATAGAGAAACGATGTTGTTCTTGGCCTGAAGACCTGAGATTCTAGGTAAATATCCAGGAATTTTACAGCGGCGGCGCATGAAAAACTATTGTAGTAAACTTGACACAGCATTAAGAACTAAATTGCATAGTAATTCTCATTAGACTACCCTGTTAACGTTTTTGCTTATGGTGAAACAAGTCAAAGGCTAGAAAATCCACTATACAAAAAGTTTTGTACATAATTAAACCAAAACAACAAAGAATTTTTTTTAAGCAGGGAAAATCTCATAATTAGCTTCTTGAGCTTGCACTGTCCGTATCGCTAAGGCTGTGTCGCCATTTGTTAGCAATCCATCAAATTAATATTCGATTAGGTACTAAAAGCACATCAGATGAAGTGCAGTGCTGCCCGTTAAAACGAGCTCCGAGGAAGGTCTACCAGGAGCACATTCACCATACGTCGCTTTAAACAAGCTTACACTCCAAATGCACAAGGTTCAAAGGGATCAGCTGAGATTCCACTACCGCAAAGGACCTCGCAACCTGTGCCACAACAATTATTTCACAGTTTAACCCACAACCAAGGAATGTACATACGTACGTATTTACTTTGAGTTTATCACGAGGTCTTAGTAGAAAAACAGCGGGCGGCTTGTCTCTCATCCTAAACCAAATCAAAGGAATTATAAATTAAATGAAAAATATAACTTTTTTTTACTAGCTAAAGGGCGATGACCTTTTGCGTAAAAGTATCGGATCATCAATTAGCAAGTAAAGTCTATACTTCTCTAAACAAGTTTGCTCTTTGACAGAATGGACCATATACACAGAGAACTCAAAATGCGTTCCGAACAAAACTTTGAATCCCCATCATGTCCATATATTTTTTAATTCCTGATCAGGAACTTTAACGGGAAGAAACGTTCTATAAGAACATTTGACCAAATAAAACCTAGTAATATGGTTGATGATCGCACCGTACCCTATGACGGTTAAATTTTTTCAATTTCTGAATCCATCAGCAAAGTCCGCCTCGGTCGTGACTTGGATGGGTGACCGCTGGTAACATTACTACTGAGCACTTCCGTGCTTCGGAGGGCACATTAAGCCGTCGGTCCTGGTTGTTGTCTTAGGATGGCAGTCGTTATAGCATGCTGGTAGGATATTTTGCGAATGCCCACCTGGCTAGCTACCACCCTCAAGTCGAAAATCTGTCGCCAAGCACCTAACGGTGTGTTCCGGCAACTGTCCTTGAGAGCCAGTAATTCTAGGTTAGCCTGAACAACTTCGACCACATGATCACTTACCATCAGGAGAGATAGTGGTCAAAGGCTAAACTATCAAGCATAAAAAAAACCATTATAGCATGAAATTCGCATTAGCCAGTCTCGAAAACCTAACGGTTAAGGGTCCGTTCAAAACATACACAAGATGAAAATTTTGCAATCTTAAAAAATGTGTAAATATGTAATAAAAATAATACCATAATTTTTATTTTTAATATGGAACGAGACATATTTATGAATTTATAATATATATTTACTTTTATACGGTAACTTGAGTTGCTAATTTATCAAGCTTCATAAAAGGACCCTTTCACATACAACTCATTGTTACAAGTCCTTATTACGCACTGCTTAATTCATCACTCCAACTAAAGGGTCCATTATGTAAATCTAATACAATAGACTTTACGGACAGTACCTGACGTCAGTTGGTTTTGGAGTCTGTTTGTATTATTCACTAGAATGATACACAAGTTGATCTTCACCCAAAGTGAAATTACAAACTATTACAAACAAACGAATTTAAATTTTCTTCGCATTTATTTATTGGTATTAAATATACGCCACTGTTTCGTTGGGAGAGTGGTGTTTTTTTAACTTTGAAATATCGAGGTTGTTGGTTCAATTCTCGGGTAAGACAGTTATTAAGTTTTCTGACTCAAAGTCAAAATCCATTATTCAATTTAAGCGTCTACGACGCTCTTATGTTACATGGCATTAATTAATAAAAAAATAAATGTCTATATAATGTAAGGATTTAATTTTTTCTCGTAAGTTAATATATTAGCAAATACGTTATCATCCAGCTTTCTTTTAAATATAGATAACGCCTAAAAAACGCCCATCGAGCCAGCTCAAAAGGCATACCATTTTCGGATATATATAGTTTGTATTCAAAGGAAAAATACATAATATAACGCATCTAATATAGTGTCGAAACGGCCAAACAAAAAGAGATTCCCCACAAGCAATATAAAGACCTATCGCCTTTCAATCCCTGACGCGATAATTAAAAGGGCTACATTGTGAGCCCGAGAGCTTTCCAACATTGACATAAACACCTTTTGTTCTCGTTACAAAAAGAACAAAGCACAGGTGATGGGATATTGTTCTCATTGCTAATTGGATTTTCACACAACAATGTGCGTGAATCATGTTTACAATTCTGAGCAATTAATTTTCGAATAGAGGAAGATACATTTTTGCTTACTCTAACGCTATACTATAGAAAGATTTGCTAACTTCAGTATTGCGACCACCCACCTGCTTGACGCCAACCCGCATTGGGATTATTTATTGGTAGTATGTCTTTATTCGGTTATCACTTCAGCAATAATGGTAAGCCATAATGTTTACCCCATGTGCACAAACTACCTACGAGTACTGACCCTACTAATCGTCGACGCGAGTAGTGGCATGCTGATCGATCTGCCCACACCTTGCCCACAAAACTAACAAAGTACTCTTGACACTGAAATGACTTGATCTTCAACGACGAATTAGTTCCTAATCCTACAGCAGTATAAGTTGTGGCTTCGGTTTACGGCCGGCCACAATCGTGATACCAACTCTCCGTGGGAATTTCTCGATGACGCTTCAAACTACTTAAAAAACTAAAATGACGCCAAAGAGGTGGTATTATTTTCACGTCAACTGGCTAATCGATTGGGCCTGCTACGTACAGCAATACCTTACTGAATCATACAAGTGAGCAGTGTGCTTCTTAATATTTGGCGTAAGATTTACTCCTTAACGGCTTATAGGTTATCTAATTGGAAAAATATGATTATAATATTCCAAAATTCGTAAACCGGATACTGCGTGCAGCGTTTACGTTTTGCTGCTTAATCATTGCTTAATAGCATTGATAGATTGTATGTATCCGTCCAGAGACAATTACAGCTGCAAGTCTATCAGCCAGCCGACAACCGCATGATTATGCGTATTTGAGTTAGTTCACACAGCAAGTTGTATGTCTTATGTATGTTCCAATTTGCTAACTATAATTGCGTGTACATTAATACATGTAGAAGCCAATTGAGTAGATATGCAATGTCATGATGTGGACTGAGTGACTGAGAAAAACATTCTTGCTGTCTAAGGTGTAAGTAGTAGTTTGTATTAGTGTGCCGTTATATCCGCTCGAAATTCATGAATTTGCGGAAGTCCACATTCCAATATACTGCAAAACATTTTGGTAAAGATTGATACACTATCATAACGTCATTATATTCCCGAAGCGAAAGGTGCTATAACACCCTCGATTGGCCATAATGTTTTGGTTTCATATAATAACAAACAAATATAATAAACTAAAACATATACAACATATTATGACAATAGGCTCGTATTACCATTAGCCTGATACAGTTTCAGAGTCCATACTGCTATAATAAATAAACATACTAATACTAGTACTAGTATCATAATAGTCAGTTTGTGAGCAAATGTGAATGTTTGCTGAAACAACTGCAGAAATTTCAGTCAAATTTGGAAAGGCTTACACCCTAGATTATTGTGTAAGCTACTTTTTCCTCATTTACTGAGTAGTTCCCTAAAATATTACCTGCTCAGTGTAGTTCCTGACTGAGCGCGATATAAGCAAAACCAGGTTACACCTGCATGGAGTGGAAGCTAGTATAATATTTATTAATATTCAAAACTCAGCTTAAAACTTGACATTAAATAAGTATAAGTAGTAAATAATACTATTAGTTTTAATACATTCTGGACTTCATTCACGTATTCACGTACTCAGAATGGTGGTAGGGTATTTGTAAATGATCGCACGGTATGGTTAACATTACTCGGGTAAGTAGAAAATGTGTCGTCAAAATGTAATGTCCGAGTTACTTAGTATTTACCAACCTTGAGTCGTTTTTGTGCCTGATTTATCAGTAACGGAATATTTAGTTAAAATATTACAACAGAAATAAAAAATATCTTATACGTGTAAAATTACAATAATGTTGCTATAACTAAATTTACTATACATTCCATAAAGTTACTTTCAAGTATCTGTTCACTGTCACTTTGTCACCTCCGAAATTTTAGTCCCATGGTACGAGTATCTCGGATATTAGAAAAAGTTTGAGCAAACAAATGACGGACATAATATATTTCCCCGTAGACTTTGTGTTCTCTTCTCGTACAAGTTAACTTGATTTGCTTAGCATAATTAAATACCCCTACACATTTTTGCGAATGAAAAAACCAGTTAAATGAAATAATAATAATAAGTTATTAATTTTCATAGGATACAACTTTAACGATTCTTATTGTTGACTTTGACTTCTACACAAAAAAAATGTGAGCTCTGTACTAAATATTGTTATTACCTTTATCTATTTGGGGCTACAAATTACTGATATTCTTTTGGCAACAAAAATATAACTAAGGTAGTTTTTTTAGAACCAATTTAATTAACACGTGGAGAACTTTTATCTGTTAGTATAATATTTGGAGTAACATGTGATAAAACTGTTTAGTTACTGGAATATATCAACGCTCAGTCCTGACTAATAATATATATACTAACAAAACTTTATATGTCTTATCTACGGTTAAGTAATTTCTCCTAATACATGTGACGTAATTTATCTCTAATCATGTTTGATCACTCGAGTATCACACCCGACCATTTCATATAAATGATTTTCATTAACGCGGGAATGTCTATAATTGTCATTAACTCGTCATTAGCGCGCGATTATTGCTTGCTCACTAATTAATAGAATAATTGATTTAATCAAACGCATTTGATTACCTTTGTAATCAAATGCGTTAGATACGTACATTCTAGAGTTAGTTACACTGTAGGTACTTACCTGTCGCTTTTTAACCTCTTTGGGAAGAAATAATTATTAAAATTGAAATTAAAACCCTAGAATGTACTGCTGAAGAAAGTTTATGAATATATTTAGAATTGTGAGTATCCAAAAATGCTGTGTGAGAGATTTGAAACTACCGTTAGTAAACGTACTCAGCGCCTGGTGTTTTTATTACTATGAGGACGGCGGTACGGCTAGCTAGAAGATAATTATGTTTCAGTTTAACTAATATAGGCTATATACTACTAACATTATATTCTATATTATCTGATGGTAAGTGATCAGTTATACTATATGAACATAGTAGCAGGCATACTGGCTTAAAATGATAAGCTTATAAATTGAAAATGTACCACAAAATGCTGTTCGCATATTATTTAGCACTCCGCGGCACACTCCCTTCTCTCGGATTGCACGTCGTGTAGTTTAACCTTAACCATGTATTTTGAGCCACTATATGATGCTTTTTAACACGGCAAAATTGTACACTTCCTCCACTCGATAATCCAAGCTCTCCACTCGTCCAGTATGAATTGATAGCTTGTCCAACGTCGGAGGGGCGACCGATTCTGATCTACCTAATACAACAGCTAAACAGTATCGGACACTAAACAGCTTACCTAAACACGGCCCCTAAACACTAATCACTAAACAGAGTTCAAGCAGGTCTTTAACCATGTATCCAAAACTCACTAACTATACGGCTCAGGGTGCTGTGCAGTTCGTCTTGTGACGAAATGCATATGTTACAGAGTTACCGTGCGTGTTCAGTCACTATACCATAAAAATACGCGGTCCATCGACGACACACACAATTTCAAATCGTATATATAAGTGCTATTGAAACTACTGCGTTTTCTTTTATTAAAGCATATGTAATTGAATAAACAAGAAGTATGATAAAAGGCTATAGTTAACATTATAGCTATGTCAACTTATTAAAATAATATGTAAATAACATTCAGTTGGGTTCATTTAGTCTCCAATTTCTCATTTATCCTTCAATTTCTTTTATAAGATTGCTTTGTTCATACCGACTTGTTCAATTCACTTGACTGAGCTTGACAGAATAATTTTCTTATTTTTTCAGTTGTAAAATAAACTAGCTACAAGCTTTTTTACTTTTCGATTTTTTTCGTAATTTTGTTGACCGTACCGAAATCTCTTTATTATAGGTTATTTTATGTACGCCATTAATGAAAAAGTTTTGCCAATTACACTGAAATGTTAACATGAACTTTGACACCTGTAACGAAGTAATATGTACATAAATACACAGTATGGCTTAGCGTTGTTTGCCGCTTGTTCCAGATACAACGTCACACTATCACAATCGACAAACGACATTAAAGGGTGAGTGCGTGGTCGATGTCGTGATCCCGCCTAGAGCCTGTTCCGTTATTCTGTGAGCTCATTTAATGTTTGCCCAAACCTATTTCCCATGTTTATATAGTTCTTGTGTTGTTTAAAATGAATTAAATAATACTGTGTCTTGTTCATAGTTTTCTTGTAGTTTGTACCGGGTCTACTTTCAATGTTGGCTAACTTTGGTCAACTTTCAAACGTGTTGACTCAGATTTCATTTGCTGGACTAGCATCTGAGTCATTTTTATGATCTGAATGCAGTCTTCGTCTGAGACAGATATTACATTTATCGGTTGTATTGTATCGAACCTGATCCCCTTCAGCTCATAAACCAAGAATACAAAGAACTGACACTTTTCTAAGTGTCAGTTATTGCTTAAGTGAAATCAAGGAAGATATTTGTTAACACTGGTAAAGTGACAGAAATAAACATTTGAGTGCTTAGTTTAAACACACCCGGCTTTGTTGATTTCGTTGAAAATGTGAAGTATGGTTGATTTCGCTATGATGTATGCAGTTTAGCTTCACTTGTAATTGGGAAAGGTTTAAGTAATTTTCTTTAGTTTAGCAGTTATTTGTTTTAGTAATACATGCTTTGAATATTGCATGTGTCTGTGTGTCAGCATGATAACGTTCCCTGCCTTGGTGATGTTTCTCTATTGTTGTTGACATATATTATTAAAATTAATATCTATATAATATTATACATTGTATATATGTGTGTAGTATTCGTGAGGATATATCGCACTTACGTAGCTTTTCGTTTCAAGTTAGTGTTAATATTATAAGAAAAATAATTTATTCCGAACATAACAAAGTGGCTTGCATCGTTGCGGTGATACATACAGTTTAAACAAATTGAGCTTTTATATTAAACTGTTTATTTGCGATTTATTAAAGCTAGGAAACTACAAAAAGAACCCGTCGGGGTGAGTGCCGAAAGAGGGGGCTAAGGGTAAAATACCGAAAGGTGAGCAGCAGCACCTTCTGACGAACTACTATAAGCTAATTATAATGACATCCCAAAACGCCTGCCAAGTATTAGGATTATGGCAAACCCCTCTTTAATGGGTGAGGCTGTGTTCAGCAGTGAACGACTCGGCTTATACAGGAACTATAAGAAGCCATCCATAAAGTTTAATCATGTGTGTTGTGTACATTAATTACTACGTGACATTTATTTCTCTAAGATAACACAAGTGTAGGTAATGCACTAATTAATTTTTAATTAAACGTCTGCGAAGACTTCTATTGAACTGCTTATACGCTTCAATTGTATTTATTGATTTTGCATGAATCATACTGAAATGTTTTGAGACTCAACATAGTGGCTTCGCCCGTACTGGCAACATCGCGCTCCACTCAATTAATAGTAATAAATTTACCCTAGTGATTGAATGAAAACCTAGTGAATCTTTGTACCAATTGATAAAAATGTCATCAAAACTTTTTCAGCTGTTTTAGAGGTGATTTTAAATAACGAGTGAAAAAATATTATAAAACTTTATGTTATAATCATACAAATAAACGGACAAGTTACAAAAATAACCTTGTTAATAAAGACTTGTACTGAAGCATGCCATTACATTACCGTCAATCGATCAAAACACACCAAACGTGTAATATTTACGAGCCTACGTTCCAATAATAGCTCGCTCATTATTTGAAACGCTTGGAAAGCATGCCAAGTAGGGAATTGCATTTTCTTGGCACCCCATGGTATGGTGAACAGCTGTGACTTTTCCTTGTCAATGCCAATGTGCAATGCCAGCAAGTATTTAGCTAATTATGTAGTTTGTAAGGCAAGTTGCCTGAATGAATTTCAATCTGTGACCGCTCGCTAAAGACTTAGCTACTAAACTAATTTAACCTGTTAACTTGTAGGACTGGGTGCTACGAAACTCTACGGCGTAGCTAAGCTACAAGTAAAGATCTGTTTGTTATATATTTTTAAAGTTAGCAACAGACTTGCTGATAGTTCTTCGACCTCTTTGTTGTCTTGCCATAACACGATGGCAGAGTAGTAACATTTCTCACTAATTATATGTAAAATATTTTAAAAATAATATCATCTGACTTCTTCTTCGTTGAAGTTGGTATCTTACTTATTTAAACCGTTATAGCTGTATTATAGGTTAATAGCTTCTTATTTCAAGATATAAATACACTATACATTTCAGAGCAAGGAGTATTATAAAAAAAAATACTACTGTATTGAAGAAAGAATTTATCAACCCTGAACCAGTGCCCAAAAATTGGTCTACGTGAACTTAATTTCATGATATAATCCGACGGTTTTTCTGTAAAATACGTGAATTAAGCTAGGCTACGGTAATCTTTTTACGCGCTACGTCGTAGAGATGCTACAATATTTTTATTCATATACACATATGTATGTGACATTGTATTGAACAACAGGCGTAAAAATATTTTCCTGTCTTTTTTTTTTCATTTGTCTTCAACCACATCATCACTGGCCAACCAAACAATATTTTTGAAAAAATATTCTTTCTTCTGTATAAGTGTAGATACTACGGCAGGGCATAGCTATCAAAATATAATTTTTTAATCATTTTTTTTACAATTTACTAATTTTAAAAAATGCAATTTTGAATTGTGAAAAACATAAAGGCAGGCCTTTGCCTAGCAACGTAACTGTCCCCCCCAAAATTATGGCCGCTCCCTATTTTGATGGTACGTATCATTATACTCGGTACGGTCTGTACTGATTCGGTATCGACTGAAGGCTTTCAGAGTAAACTGATGTCTATTATAAATTAAACCGGCAAAAACACTGACGTTGGGGATAGAATACATCGACCCGGGTTTCGAGCATATCAGATGTTCATCATCAGGGTGATGCGGAGCGAGCCCAGCGCTGCTAGTGCTAGGTGACGAGATCCTAGCGTGCCCGGTGGAAGACGGTGGGCCTACTTCGTCGAAGCATTCTTTCTTTATATATCGATAGATTTTATTGAACTTACTGCATACACGTGAGATGAATGAATTTCGTGTATGATTGGTAAGGTAGGTAGGAATGTGTAGTTAATATTTTATTTGAACTTCCAGAACTATGGGATGTAATAATATGGGAGTTTCCAAACAGTTTACAATTTTCTGTAGGAATGCGAGTTCCACATTATTGCGTCACATATACAAAGGCAATAAATGGTGATGTTTATAAGAAATGCGATGTTCAGTTGGCGGAAGTCTAAAATTAAGTAATAGTTAAAATAATTTAAGAATGTAGTCTTAACCTTTTCAATATGATTACTGTAAGTGTGATAGGTAGCTCGGGTTCTTGAATTGAGTACCATGTACTAACAGGCTTCTTACTAGCGAACAGTATAGAATTTTGAGAGACTTTGCAGACTTAGTGCTTACTGATTCCAAATAAAAAACCAAGTAGTTAAGTTGCTTACAAACAGATGTTGATTATGTGTGTTTTATCTAATTATTTAGAATCAAGGGTAACGCCTTGATCGATAATAGATTTCGATGTAGGTAAACTGTTGATCGTTAAATGAGTTGTTACAGTGGAGTAGCACTTCTTGTGTAGGTTTGACACTGTAATATGTTTAGTTCAAGTTTATTGTCGTTACCATACTGGTTTGATTTCATCAAATCCTTTCGCAAGAGTAATGCATCAATTAGAGAGGTGCAATAGACAAAGCGGATATATCGATAATAATACTGGAGAATGGCGGGTAAAGGGGTGCAGCATAAAAACAACGCATTTTTGTTTTGTAATATCACGCTTGAATAATACTACAATTTATTTTATAGCTCCTGGCATCGTGATATTACGGCGGAAGTATCGTGTAGACCTAATAAGCTTTGTATTTATATATTTTTTCTACACAACAGCTGTAATATTTCAAGAAAATTACACAATAAATGTTCAAAAAGATGATTATCGTTTACATCTACCATTTCGTTATGAGAGACGTAACGTAATAAAAATATACCGTGTATGGTTATTACAATACTAGAATTTTATTTATCTTTTTCGTACATAGTGTATCTTTTTATGAGCTTTGCAAGTATTATAACGTTTGCTGTAAACATTGACTGAAAATAGTGTTCCTTTGAATTCAGATCACTTATTCACCTCAGCACACATATAGACACCTCGCTACTCAGTTGTAAATGGACACTTTATTACAGTGTGCAAAATTATATTTTTACTACTCATGCTCTTAAAATAGTGTTTGCTTGATCCGAGTAGCGGCTGGAAGACGCTGCTATCAATATGAGTTTTTCCGCCCTAAGGTGGGGGCCTTAGGGCGGGAAAACTCATATTGATTGCTTCCTTCTAGGACGAGAATGTGTTGGAGGTTGGTTTGTTATCAAATACGTACTTGCACAAATTATCTATGGTACTTGTAACCATGGTAACCAGTGTTGTCTGAAAAAAAATCTGTAATAAAACAAATAAAAACAACTACGTGTGTGTTTATGTAAAAACTAAAATGACTATTATAACATAATGAATGTGACTTTCTCAAGTTAGTGAATGTTGTATGAAAATTGAAGTCACTAATTCTGTTTATGAGCTAGAGAACAAGTGTGAATAAAAGTAAATGCACACTAAGTGTGTTTCATATTAAATTTATAAAAGACTTCGTACATAATTTGGTAGGATATTAACTAAATATTAATACAAATCGAACAAAATTTACATAATATTATTTTTTTTTTAATTTTTAATAAATATTTTAGAACAACTTAAATTTGATATGAAAAGTAAAGTGTTCAATAAGTCATTAATTCTTACTTAAAGTCTCAAATATTCCAAACAAAATGTGTCAATATAAGAAAATGTTCTAACTTCTCAATAATATAAAAATCTAGTAGTCGCGAATTTAAATATTACAGGTGATTAAAGACATTTTAATAGATGAATCAACACTACAGAGATGGAAAAATATGGTACACATCTCAGACAAAACCTCAAAAAAATAAAAGTTAATTATTATATTGATAGGCAACGCTACGCCTATCAATATAATAATTATATTTTGACAAACGTAAAGAAGAAAAAACGTAGCAAAGTAATAAAATTATGTTGTTGCTGAAGTTAAATTCACACTATTTAACAGTCTGAACCATGGTAATCAGTTAGTGATATTTTTGAAAGTTTTATTTCCTGTTACTTTCACGTATCTGTGATGATGGTCGTAACCGCCACCGCACAGCTAGCGCTGTGTAGTAATACAAATCGGAATTTAATGTTTTGGGTTTATCATGACTCGTTAAGTTTCAAACGCTTTTAGTTATCGGCTCTATTTTAGCTTCTTAAAAAGGAAATATTTGATCGAAGACATAAATAAACTTCAGTGGAGTCAGTAATACAGTGATAGAAGCTTCTACTCAATCCAGCTTTTGTAAAGACAGCAAGACTCCGCTTTTGTACTCTCCTTTAAGAAATCCAATACACTTAAGTTCCGGTTACCTCACAAGGCAAACGTCTCTACCGGAACATGAAAAGGTAAACATAATATCGAACGTAGAGACGCTGTATTATAGAGTCCAATACGCTGGTTGGTAAATAGCGTCTTTGTGGCTTTATTCCATTGTTAACTGATGTGCATGATCATGCACTATTATACGTTTATTTTAGAAGTACGGTAGCGAGGTCATCTATTCAAGTGTTTGTAACGAGTTGAAGATCATATTACACAGCAAATTTTTTTAGCATTCGAAAATTAAATTCAGGTCTGGAGATAGTTTATCGGAGATACTTTTTCTATTACAATTTCAATTTTAACCTCCAAAAGATCAACAAAAAAATTGAGGTTACAAATTGAAAGTTGCCGCACTTTCTGTATGAACCAATCCACCTTATATTACTGATTATTAATTGTCAAAATTAACGAGTGGTCTGATCGGAACTAGCTCTGAACTAGATCTATAGCCGCTCACATACGTCATCAAAAAATATTCAATCATAAAAATATATTCTTGGCAAAAATCATGCATATATAGGCAACCGTTCAAGAGTTACCGTAAAGAAAACATTTATACAAACATACAAATGTAGAGCTAAATAATAACTTGACTGCATAAATCTGAGGGATTTCTAACTAAGTGTATATAATAATATAATCATAATATTATGATCAGATCAAGTTAATCATTATTTTTATTTTTTTCATGTCTATAAAAGTAAAATAAATTTAAATTGAAAGCACTCGCGGCATCATGAAAAGGCAAACTCTTTATCGAATATTGAGTGTCCTACAATAGAGAGGGCTCTACATCAAGCGGGAATCCCGCTTTGTAACCCACCTATTGTCGACTCTCCCATTGGCAGAGGCAGCCGCACAAACTACGAGTTTATATTGTAGAGTTTAGCAAATTGTTGACATATTTTGTCAGTACTTTTGTTGTGTTTCAAGTTTTGATTTTGGTTGTTGTGGGTTACTTTGAGGCAGTTAGTGGTATAAGAGGTATATCGTGTATTAATAATTCCATTTAGGTAAAGTAAAGCATAAAGAACCATATTTTATTTTACTTTTAGGTACGCTGCTAGAGAAACATACAATTTAGAGATTTTTAAGTAAAAATAGAAGAACTTTTTACCAGCAAATTGAAGTAGAACCTTATGTTGATGATAGAAATTAAAATGTGATTAAAAGTTGGCAACTGAAACTCATTATTATTCATAGTGAAATGATACTATATCTGCTACTTACACAGTGAGAAATTTATCACATTAATAATCGAACTGTAATTCCGGATCCTAGTTTATAGCATAGTATTATGGTAGTAAGACTTACAGTATTTTCTGAAATGAAAATAACTTCGCAGCTGCTTAGAATCCTAGTCATAGTTAAACTGACGGAGCATCCCTTGTCCCCAGGATAACCTGCCTACACTTGCCGCTGCAGTCGAAATGGGTGCACGTTGGCACAGAGCGAGGTAATGTGCACGTGGTCAACATAGAGACCTTCGCGCTTAGCGGATACGTCATCAACTGGAACAAAGCTATAGAAGTGTAAGTACTTACATCCTTTTGCATTATTCTTAGGCAGCTAGGTCTAAGGTAAGCCTAAATATTTTATTATAGTTTGTAATTTTGGATAAAAAATAATTTTAATTTTTTACTGTGTCTTTGTTTTATGTGTTTAAATTCTGCCTGCATCATCGGTCGAGGTTCGCTTTGTAATCCTTAGGTCTTTGGTTCAATCTCGTGGTGGAACAGCTCTATTGGAATGTTCTAGCAAATGAATGTTTGGTAGTAGTGTCAGAAGTTCGATACCTCTTCGGGGATATACGGACATGATAATAAATTATCTACCTGTAACTTAGCACTATGCCCTCACCCTGTGATACTATCTATCTCATGTGTACTTAACACGATTTATCATATTAAGTTAGTTTGAACATGTAAACCTTATAGTACAGATTGTTAAATGTTCCTCGAAACGTTTTATACATCTTGAACTGATACTGGGTGAGTTTACTTCGTCGCGTAGCTGTCACTCACTTGTCAAAATTTTGGTACCCTCAGTCGTAGCGACATAGCTCCGTAATTGTGGAGTGTCGGCTAACAGTTATAGATGTCGTTGTAGGAAACAATGATATTGTTAAATATCTATGAGAAAAGTATGTATTGAAATATTCTACGAATAAATAGGATAGGTAACAAAGTTTCAGCTTCTTTCCATCCTGTTATAAAAGTGGATTATCAAGTGTTCGTGAACACACTGTGTAGTAGAATAGTGTAGGCAAGTAGTAGAATAGCAAGACATGGTACTGTTCGTTTTCGTGGACCAACTTTCCTATTCTCTCTATAAAGGTTTAGTAATGTATCACCACCTTTCTAAATTGCACTTGGACACGACTGTGACTACTACTTGACGGCGATTACTTTTATGAAAATTTGACTTTATATACCGAGATACATAAGGGGTGTCAAATGTAGAAACCAGTACCAGTTTTTTGAGAGCCAGTAATCCTAGGTTAGCCGGAACAACATCTTCGACCACATCATCACTTACCATCAGGTGAGATAGTGGCCAAATCCTAACCTATCAGGCATAAAAAAAAACAGTAAGAGTTTAACGCTAAATTAAAGAAAGAATATAAGTTATTTATATATATTTTATACAATATTAGTTTTAGTGTACAGGAAATAACCAAAACTACTACGTCCCTAAGTGTTTTGTTGTGACATACTCGGTGTACATGTAAATAAATAATGCGTAAAACTCGAAGTGTATAATACATTTGAAATCCAAAACATCTAGTTATGATATATCTCGATCCGGTGCGATGCACAAGCTGCGCTTGCATTTTAATATCTAGTTAAATATAGAGCAAAGAGTAAAATTTTAATGACCATTGATAATAATTTTACTGTAAGTCGTATACCTACTTCGTTTCCATTCAGTCCTTTACTATTCTGCTAACAAAAAGTAAGTATTACAATTTTAACGGTATAAGTATTTAACGGGACTTAATCACGACAATAACATGTATAATATTTATTTATCTCGACGTTTGGAACATGTCGCATTGGTCGTGGAGCTCCAACCAGTGATTAGCTCCTGAGTCTAGCTGATGTTCAGCTGTAACAGATTTCGACATATAATTTCGTGTCGAAGTTGCGAAAGTCAGAGTTAGTATTAAAAAACACAACGAAAACTCAACGTTGAAAGCCATAAATTTTCATCAGAAAAGCACAAAAGTATCACGGCTAATGAATTAACTCCCAAAAGAAATTCTTTTATTTTTTACAACAGCAATGAAAAATCTCTCCACATTTGAGCTCGCTCCATTCACAGCGACGCTCTGTCTCCCTTTGTTAGACAGAGAGCACACGTGTTAATTAAAGTAATTCGTACCGCAACACGCCGCAAACACCGACAAAAGAGACATGGAACGAGAAAATAGTTGGATCCTTATATAAGGATCAGCTCTTTGTTTACCAAATTAACTTTACCAAAGTAACATGCACTTTACTTAACCTTCTCTCATAAGGAAAATAAAGACGGAAATACTGGAGAGTTGTATTACTCAATTACAGGAAAGTTATAAATGAATCATATTAGATAATGTTGGGATTAAAATAATATATTAAACCTGAACGGACTTGTTGCCTTTTGTAATTTTTTTCATTATAAATACAGAAAATATGCTTAGTGCTTAAGAAGTTTTAACAGGTGAACTAAGTACATGTTAGGATTCTTAGGATGTGAGGATTCGCAGATGTTAGGATTCTTAGCATAGGGAATGCCTAGATATAAGTGAGATGATGTTGCCTGAAAAGAATACACTACATTTTTGAAGCAGTAATAACTGACTTTTTTTTTAATGCCTTATATGTTAGCCTTTGACCACTATCTCACCTGAAGGTAAGTGATGATGTGGTCGAGGATGTTGTTCAGACTAACCTAGAGTTTCTGGCTCTCAAGGACAGCTTCCGGAACACACCGTTAGGTGCTTGGCGACAGATTTTCAACTTGAGGGTGGTAGCTAGCCAGGCGGGCATTTGCAAAGTGCCCTACCACCATGCAAGCCTTGTTGCAGGTCCATAATTTGATTCCCACCGTCGTTGGCTTGAGCTTCACCGCATGCTGGAAGACCATTTTAAGAATGCTCGCCTGGCTAGCTACCACATAGCTACACATACCATGTAATAAGCACGTCGAAATCCCATTAAAACAAACTTCATTTCAACTAAAGAGGAATTGTGTTTCTAATTTCATAGGCCTTTTTAATTCATAGGTTTTTTTCAGCAATCTTGTAGTTTGCTGTAATTATATACCGCATCGCCGCGCCGTAACCGTGTCATATCGTGAGTAATAAACATTATGCCGAACTTACACGTCCTAAGGCAAAACCTCTAAGTCAATTAAATCCTAGCCTATTAACAGCTTCGACCAAATCATCTGTTCTCATCGGTGAGATTGTGGTAAAAGACTTACCTATCAGCAATAAAAAAAAACCTTAGGGGACCCAAACTTTCTTATTATATTTTAAAATATTATTCCTCTCATTAAGAATTGTTACCACACTTTCAAAATTAGATTGATGGGTACGTTTATTAAAGGAGATCTTGATTATTAAAATTGATTGGCAAACTTCGGTTATTATCCAATATCGAGATTGGAAAACGGATAAAACAAATATTTGCCAATGAGCTTAGTTCATAAATTTTCAAAAGGATTGTGCTAAAATGTAATCTCAAATAGATAAACAATAATTACCTACATTTGTTACGAAATAAGTTAATTGTGTAGCGTATGAAATCAGAAAATCCTGCTAATTGACCAAAATATTAATATAAATATTTCTAAATTCTCTAACAATATAATACACTAAGCGGTATTACAGGGTAAACCAAAAATGGGCACAGTCTAGCATGATCATTGGTTAATGGTTATGTGCTTGAATTAGTTAGCTAATGATAAGGTGTTTATATGTAAATCGGAGCAGAGTTACGGGCGCGCATTCACTTCCCGGCCCACTTAGCCAGTTACGGCCCGGCCCGACCCGGAGCCGATAAGCCGAGCGCCCGGAATTAACTACGATTCAATCACGATCGCATTAGAACATTTAGCGCGAGCCACACTGTTACCGCTCGGCTTATATATCGGACCAAATTTAATTTTATACGAGAACAGAGAAACATTTTTTCTACATCATAAACGTAATATATGTGTAATGTTTCGTTTAAGACGGCACATGAAGCTCCTATTCTTGTACGCCATAAAAAAAACATTTATAATATAATCTAATTTAAAGTCCCATAAACGTAACATAATGCTTTAAACGGGTTACCTCAAAGGCATAGCTGACAATGGCACGAGGTGCGACACAGCTGTAACCCGCGACTCACTCGTAAAGCCGCATTGTCCCGACATAGCAGCGAATCCGGGACGAAACTGGGACATAACCACTGAAACTGGGACGTAACCGCCAAAACTGGGATATAACAGTAAACCGTCTGCCGCTGCGAGATAATGGCGACGACGAGATAACGCTAAACTCTCATATTTTGCTTACGTTTGAGTGGGTGCTGCGCCACGAGAATTCTTTGTAAGGTATTAAACTCGAATCTCGCTTCACCTTTGTAGTTGTTTCGGGCTCATTACAACAAAAGTTATTTCCGAAACAAAACCTTACTGATGTATGTTCTGAAATTAACAGTTTTGTAGCGCAGTTTTGCTAAGAAAATACTCATACGTTTTCATATCAGAACGTTCTCCTCGAGTCTATTTTTCTTATATGTTATATTTTCTACTTATCAGTACATTCCAAAAGATCATATCAACGGATCTTGTCTACAACTTGAGCAATCATGGTTGATATAATTTTAATCAAATCAGTGCTTCCGTTTCTATTATCAAACCGTCGTAAGAGGATAAAATTATATATATAGTCAATGTGAAATTACCTAAAAACAAAACATATTATCCGATCAGCTTAAAATGCGTTCAGCTCGAAATCAATATATTTTGCACTGTTTCCAGCTCACTTGAAAATGAATATGTGTGTGTTCCCCTCAGTACAAACATTGATCGCCACACACATATACATAAATCCCGTTATCTGCGGCGTCAGCACGCGGCTAGTACCGTGTGAGGCCGAGATAAGCCGAAGTCACGGCGGACGATGGACACAGGCCTTTATATAATATAACAACATATGGCTTTCTTGACAAGGGCTTTGTAGCTTTTGTTTAATTATCATACCTATAGGTGATAAATAGGGTGACAAAGGGAACAAACGCATTTAAAACAAGGAAATAATTATGCCTCATTAGTGCTAATACTTTGAAACACGATTCTCGTGTTCGATAAATATTATCCTGAACACGCTTGTTTTGTATATAGATAATGAATGCCGGCAATAGGCAAGAAGATTCAGGCACAGACGTAGCGCTTTCTGTAATTAGAAATCGTCAAAGGCGAATATATTCATATGCCTATGTTTTGAATAATGTAATGGAACTGGATTAATAACAATGCCTTTAGGCGTAGACATTTTCGAGCATCCACAAAAATAACATTTTATAAAACTGCCTGTCCTTATTTTATGAACCATCGCATTACGTAGCAATCCCTCCCTTTGGCTGCTACAATTAGTAGCCATATTGTCAGCAAACTGGACGTCTTCACTCTTCGCCCTTGAGACTAATGGAAAATGATCTTCATTTCATCCACTCTCCAGCCATTTAACTAATCGCTATCGTCCTGGAGAGCCAATAAATCGTGCAGTTTCCGCGCCATTTCGTCCACAATTTAGCCAGTTTTAACTCACTTTTAGCGAAATTATAATAACTGCAATGGAATGGTCCACTTGAACGCGGCCCAACGGCTCGTCCGAGATGAGAGAGCCTGTTGAGCTACAGAGCTGTTTCCAGAATAGATTACGAGTTTAAAAACTACTCTGACTAAACTGCATTAAACTCGAGCTAGTAAAGATAAATAAGGTAAAACCTGTATGAAGCCATGCAAATTAAGTTTTAATTTAGAGAAACTTCTGTAATAGTTATAAGTATTTTACTGCATTAATTGTGATAATAACATGTATGTTATTGATTTTCGTTGACGTTTCGAGCAAGTTGCATTGGTCGTAGCCACGAGCGGATTCAAAGTAAATAATATACATGTTTTATCGCGATTAAGTCCCGTTAAATACTTATAACTATGTGTTCAAGTCGCAAAAGTCTTAAAGTTACTACAACCTCTTCAATAAAAATATATAAAAAAAACGTTAAATTAATATTTTAGAAAAACATGTAAATAATATGTATCCACTGACAATTCCGCCTAATTTTCCTGCTACGCCGACGTGATGTCACATACGCCACGCAACCCAACAGAAAGTATTTTCGACGCGTTAAACGGCTACACAAATATTCATTTTACATAGTAATTAAACAACTAAAAACGTTTTAAATCGCGAATGTTTATCAATATGTTAGAACGACGCTTCAAACACTTTGCAGTGATCGTGATCACGTGGACTTATAATTATCTTTTAAGTGTGCACTTGGTGGAAATTGGTTGAATGAAATACCGTGAAAAGCTGAAAAATATTTGTTATATAGAGCTTTAGAATCCAAAATCGTAGTTGCAATAGTAATTGTGTTAGTAATTTTTTTATACAACATTTTCGTCTATCTCTGATCGGGGATACAAGAACATTATTCACATTCTTAATTCGAATCTCATTACTACCTTCTATACCTTGCAGAAGAAACTCACTTTTGCTGGAACCAATCATAGTGCTTCAAATAGATGGGATGCAGAAAATGTTTGCTCATAAATTACAAAGTATTTTTAATGAAAACAAATACCTACATTGTGTTTCTTAGCATGAATCTCACTTGACCTATTTGTCAGGGCGTTAAACGGCGCCGTTAATTCGTTCACGGATCATAAAGCATCATCGTTTAACGCGTCAAACTGTTCCCAAGTTCCGGCGGCTGTTTTAAGCCTTCCGTACACTAGGTAGACAGACGCGCTGCTTTCCGTTGCCGGGCCTGCGTGATTTTTTTTGTTTAATACACTACCTTTACAGTTCTCACGAGCCCTCGGTGTGCGAGTTCAACTTACATTTAGGCAGTTATTTTTTTATTATTAAGTTTTTTTAAATTAAATGTTCGTAACAAACGCTTGAAAAATCTGAAACAGTTGCAGTACCACCGTTCAGAATTATGAACTCACTTACGAGCCACTGTATGGCTTTCACTGATTGGTATAGTACATAGCCATATTGATTTTGAACATATTATCTTCAAGAACACAGCAATGCAAACATTGTGCACGAATTTAAACTTTATTAGACATCTTTCCAAACGCCAGCATAAATTATTACAAGAAATTATAACAAGAATATGTCATTAAACGTATAAACTGTGATTATTTTTAGGTGTGAAATACTAAGTAGTACCACGTCTCGATTCTGATTGTAACGCTGGAATTCCGCAAAATAAAGCCTAAATTTGGTATTTTTTTATCCTGGTTGGCAATATAAAACATGTTTGACAGCGTTCGCAGGCGGGTCTCGTAAACTTTATACGACCTATTACAAGCACGATTCCGATCGTTACGACATAGACAGAGAGACTATAAATAAATACTGACGTATGACCTTTATGCCCTTTTACAATATAACAACGAATAATTAATTTTGCGCCTCCTACACGTTTATTTTTATTTCAGAAAATTTATAAATTCGTACTCGTTGGTTTGTAAGTGAAGACGCTACTTTAGAATATTGAAGTCCTGAGTTTGATCTTTAGTCTACGATTTGTTAAGTTACTGGGTTGTACTGACAAAGAAATGTTCAGTAGCAGTCTGGAGTCTGGTGCTATACTGAATATGATATATATGACGTTAAGTTTGGCAAATTGAGACTGTTTAGCCATTTAGACACTCTGCCTAACCTAACGGAGAGAACAGGACTGACGATGTTGTTTATTCTGTTAAATCATTTATTCAATAGCGTAGCGTTTCGTAGCAGTATTGCTACGAATAGCGTAGCATTTGTAGCAATTTCCTACGCTTTGTTAATTCTTGTGATATCAAAGCTGCGTTTCCGACCACAGGAGTGGTCGGAATGGAAGTCATTGCTGCTCTCGCCGCCGCTGCCGCGCCGCTGCCCACTATTGTCGGAAAATTAGTCCATGATTGAGAATAAAAACTAGAGAATTCAAAATAGAACATTGCGATTATTTTGTAAATATTCTTCTCGCAGCTATATTTATGAGATATATACTGCTCGTAAGTCGGTAGGAAACAATAAATAAGATACCAACGACAAATATGCACATAGTCATATAGATCGTTGCACGGCGCGATTGAACGTTGCTTGTAGTGGATTATAATTATGTAAATGTACATTGCGCTAGTTCACTGCAGCTATGCCAAAATGATTAAATATTAGTTATATATAGTTATAGTAAAAGTCTTAAGTGAGATCTGTACATTTGCTTTAATTACAACTAGGACTAGCTTCTGCCCACAATTTTGGAATCTATTACAACGCTTTCTTGGGAACTACTCTTTAAATCGAGATATAAATTTAGCTTAAGAAAGGTATATTGTACACCCTTATAAAATGTAAGAAACATATGTCCCGAAAGGCACCAAAATCTGCACAGTCGTTTCTTGCTGCTATAAACTCATACACACGAATGTTTCGTATTTATAATATTGAACTGATTTATAACTATCAGTTAAAACTTATTCTAACTGGACAAAATTTAAAGTAAAATTATAAAGAAACTATTTTCTAGATAATCATTTCTACCTGTATATCACCCGTATTTGTTAAGTTAGTTGTTAAGTTAAGTGACCGAGCGGTCACCTTTTTGATCCGTCCAATTACCGCCCTATAGTCATAGCGTCTCTATTCTCCAAGATAATGGAATCCATTATCAACAACCAGCTCCTGCAGTATCTAGAGGAGCACCAGCTGATTAGCGATCGCCAGTACGGTTTTCGTCGTGGTCGCTCAGCTGGTGATCTTTTAGTATATCTTACGCATCGATGGGCGGAGGTGGTGGATACCATGGATGAGGCGTTGGCGGCTAGTTTGGACATAGCGAAGGCCTTTGATCGGGTGTAGCATAAAGCGCTTCTATCGAAGCTTCCTTCCTATGGGCTTCCCGAGAAATTGTGCGAATGGATCTCCAGTTTTTTGGCAGATCGGAGCATTGAGGTCGTTGTCAACGGTGCATGCTCCGACTTAAAGACGATTAATGCTGGCGTTCCGCAAGGCTGTGTGATTTCTCTTGCACATCAATGACATGCTGCAACTCAGCGATATTCATTGTTATGCGGATGACAGTACCGGAGATGCCTCATACACCGGCCGCGCTAAAATTTCTCGGGAAAACGTTGTTGAGAGTCGGAACAAACTTGTGTCTTCAGTCGAGACCATGTTGTCAAATGTTTCGAAGTGGGGGCAATTGAACCTAGTCCAATTTAACCCCAAGAAGACACAAGTTTGTGTATTTACCGCTAAGATATCCCCCTTTGTCGTATCCCTCCGTTTTGAAGTCACTCCCCTTGCTACCTCAACCAGCATCGGAGTACTTGGCGTCGACATAATTTGCGTTACGGATAATTACTTTGGGGAAACTTTGTGAACGCTAGAAAAGTATTTGTAATGCAAAAAAAATGTTTGAGAGCAATAACTGGAGCCAGACAAGTTGTGTTCCAATATTTAAAAGGCTTAAATTACTTCCCTTAGCATCATTGTATATTCTAAAGGCTTGCCTATTTGTTAAACAAAATTTAAATAGCTTTGACGTAAAAATTACACGTAAGCCACGAAAAACTCGTAAAAACTACTATGTGTTACCTCCTCAGGGCTCTAAAACAATTTTTTTTAGCAAAAGTATTTACGTAATGTGCTCTAAATTATACAACCATTTAACAGATACAATGAAAACTATGACATTTATCAAATTTAAAAATAATTTAATGAAACTATTACTGAACAAATGCTATTATACAATTGACAAATTCTTAAATGATAAAAATCTTGACATTTTACCTAAATAATAATTATTGCATGACATAATGTTAATTAGAATATAATTTATTGTATCATATTGATCTATATAATACTGTACGCCTGAAAAGGTAGCTGTCGATACTTTCACCATTTTGACCAACATGTAACACACAGCTGACAATAAACAATTTTGTTTTTTTTTTTTTTTTTTTAATTTTTTTGGCATATCGAACGTCGTTCAATTTCGCTGTCACTTGGAAGATAAGGCTAAGTTAGCCTCTAAGCAGCTTGGTGTGCTCGGAAAAGCGAGGCGGTACTTCACGGATGTTGGATCACTCTGCATCTTTTACCGTATATATCACGGGGAGTGTTCTGAGGAACTGTTCGATTTACTACCTGCAGCTCAATTTCGCCACCGGACTTGCCGACAAAGCATGATGGTTCATCAATTTCATGTCGACGTCTGGAAGTCCACAACCTTGCGATTTTCACGGCATTTTTTACCTCGCATTGCCATATTATGGAACCAGCTGCCTGGTGAAGTATTTCCGAACAGTTACGACTTAGGAACCTTCAATAAGAGAGCATATTCCCTCCTTAAAGGCCGGCAACGCATCCTCGAGACCTCTGGTGTTGAGGATGTTTGTGGGCGACGGTGATCACTTACCATCAGGTAAGCCGCCTGCTCGTTTGCCCTCCTATACCATATAAAAAAAATACAAAATCCAATTTGTGATTTTTAAAGACAATTGGTAAAAATAGCTAAATAATGAGTAACATATCGACTAGAACACTTTTGCTTTCTCAGAGGGAAACACTTCGTTTTCTTAACTCCCCTTTTATTTGGATAATATGCTAATATCATCCAAACAGCACCTAAATACTCTTGTTTAATATCAAATAGGTTGCAAAACACAAAAAAAACAACTAGCATGTTGAATACGCTTCCTGCCCAGTAACAAATACACTGCGCCCTTGTCGAACTTCAATTTACGACGTTTTAAGGTTTAGTCATATTAAATTAAATAAACAAGAATATTTTCGAAATAATTATAACATTGAATTGTATTAATGCATGTGGATTTTGATACTTAACTCTACAAATAATTAAGCTGAACACTCGAAAGAGTAAATTGTACTCGGAAACTCTTTAATGTATAACATCTTATGTACCTGCAATTATGACAGCAATAAATGGTAAATGGTAAATGAAGAAGGTCTCAGAAGTTTCAACCCCATTGAATGAAGAGGATAAACGAATGATTATGTGTAACGATGTTAATGGTTCCAACTCAACAATGCGCCAACTGAACAGATAGTAGAAACAATGCTATCCTGGATTAATTGATGTACGCGCGTTCTGTTTGTCTCTCAAGAGGAAGACTTTAGGAAGCGCTCGTAGCGAAGTTTGCTTAGCTGTTCTTAACCGATCGCCTAAGTTAAGCAACGTCCGCCGCGGTCATGAGTTGGATGGGTGACCGCTAGTGACATTACTTATCCCTGGTCCTGGTTGTTATCTTAGGATGGCAGTTGTTATAGCATGGTGGTGAAGCATCTAAGCAGCCTGAATAGCATCTTCGACCACATCATCACTTACCATCAGGTGAGATAGTGATCAAAGGCTAAACTATCGAACATAAAAAAAAATTGAGGTGTACGGTCTGTTTACTTAATTAGAATTAAACAAAGACTTCTACAATATATATACACAAATTCCCTGGCTTATTTAGCAATATAATAATATTATAATATTTATATTCACCTCAGTTATAATAATATATCGAATTGTGTGGTTGCTAAAAAACAATAGATTGTATTTTTTTAAAGTATTTTACGTAAAAAAAGTAATACAGTTAACAAAAACATACAATATCTTTAAAAAAACTTACTTCTCGAGAAAATACGTTTTATTGAAATGCCAAAATCAATCTACAAAGAGTATCGATAAGTTAGCCTATTCATTACCGTGTCTGTTCACAAAACAATCTCGCTTTGACTGAACTAAAAGGCAATCTATACCAAACCAAACAAAGGTATCCGGCGTCCATTGGGTACTGAAATGAAACAGTTGCGATATTCATTCTTTTGTTATTTAACTGTTGTGTTTTAATGAAGTGTTTGTTAGCATCAACTACTCTTTATTTGGAATACCTAAATTGATATTGAAATAAGAGGAAATACTGGTGGTCTTATGTTCATTTTATATTCAATATTTCATTTAACACATACTCGTACTTGAATCGTTAGCACCTGCCATATTTTACAATATTATTTTGTTTTCAATAAAATTATTTCTATTACGGTGTGCTGTAGAATGTAAAGTGTCGTTAGTGCACAACAGAGTTTTCTATTATTTCGTCTCTTATTCTTCTATTATTCATCTTAATTTCCTTACTTACCGACATTGAACCGAAAGCATTCTTAAGGATGGATGCGAAATCGGCCAGACGATCGGCCATAAAACCGATGTAAATATTTCAGGACCTAAGGTATACGGCATTTCATAAAAGTAATAAATTTTCAAATATTAAGGACATATACCCGCCAGCCAAAGCGTGAACTTTTATATCCACTCAACTTGTTATTAAAAAAAAAAACACGCATGTAAATATATAATATTACACTACATAATTATTAGACCTATCGTTTTTAGATTAAAACCTTTTTCTTTTGGACTAATAATTCTTATTTTATTATATAGCGTTTAGTATATAGCACTCGTTTTTAGGAGTTTGAGCCATTTATTCGTAGCTCCAGATTTATTTAAAAAGTATAGTACATATGTATAAATAACTTCCCATTATAGAAAGTTCATTATATTCTCCATGTTTGTGGTGCAATAGAAATATTAAAAACATGCTTATTTTTCTTGAAAGAGATGCTTAAAGTTGGGTCTTTATTTTATCTGAAATTACGAGTTTTTGAGCTAGTGTAATTTCAAAACTGTATAATTTAATGAAAATCTGATGCACCGCAAACCTAAATATTAGGGTAGTGATTACGTAGGTAAAAAATCATTGAGTTTTATTCGCTATTATTATAATGAAATTGGAGCTGCGTTTTGTATGGGGGCGTTCGTCTAAAATATACCCTTAAATTGAAGCGTATTCCATTCCATCGTCGGTCATGTGACAAACAACAGCAACAAGTTTATGAAGTGGTTTAAAGGCTTGAAAATTGTGCGTCTATTATTTTCTTATGAATTTCGAAAATAAATCACTTATATTGTCTCGTCTTGGAACCATTACAATTATGATTTGAGTACTAAAAACCAAAATGTCTCTCCTTTTGTTAGCTTTCCCCGCTACAAATTGGAGTTAAACACAAAACAATTTGGTCCATGCTTCGGCAGCGATTCGGCGAAATGACAGGCTGTCAGGGACACACCCCGGCGCGGCGGCGCGCGGCGGGGGTTTGTTGCTGAACTGTCGATAATTACGGCGTTTACCTTTAAACCATACAGTGGGTACAGAAACTACGTTACATTCCATACGCAAATTTATCCACGTGGAACTTAATTACTTATCGTTTCATCTTCATCGGAAACTAGTTAGAAAATCGGGATATAAAGAATCCTTATCTGTGATATCCCAGGACCTAACGTTTAAAATATTATTAGGAAGGAAGTAGGATTAACATGAAATATTTGTTGACTAACCAAAAAAATAGATTTTCAATAAAAATAGAATAGAAGAAGATAGGCTAAGACTTTCACCGCTTCTCACTTGATAATGATTCACGTTAATAATGATGCGGTCAAAAAAATAGTAAAGGCCAACCTAGAATGACTGAATATCGAGGACATTGTGGGTGATAGTTAGCCAGGCGGGTTTTCGCAAAATACCCTACCGCCATGCTACAAAGACTACCATCCTAAGACAACAACTGAAACGGGCGTACGGCATAACGTACTCTTCGAATTTTTTTTCTTGTGTGCAGCGGACTTCCCTGGTTGATTGGTTAAGAACGACTAGGCAAGCTCTGCTACGAACTCTTCAAAAAAGTTCAATTGAAAATTGTCATTATAAGATTTAAATTCAACGCTAAATAAAAATGAATTAAAAATATAAAGAGAACATCATTTTTATCTCCTGTGACAATTTATTAAAATTATCACAGATTAAAGACAGTTCAGTAGTTTGAGTGTAAACATTATTATTAGATTTGTGGACTTTTTAGAGAAGATATGCAATATTAGTTATTTGTATCAAGCTAATGCGCTTTTGATTTATTGTGTTCGTCACCAAATATGTTAATATTTATATCAAACAACGACAACGACGGCTCTATTACTTGGTACCTATAAAGATATGGTAGAAGTCCCATGTTTAAAAAAAAATGAATAATTCTTCTCAGAGAATTGTATGTGACTTTACGATAAAATCCTTAAATAGAGCTTGCAGTGCTCACAAGTGTGCTCTGTGCTTACAAAGGTAAAACATAGGTCGCTTATGAAAAATGTTGGAATAACAGCCTACAGTGATCATTTTGACGATTAAGATGCAGATCTGACAAGAATCGACCCTTAATAAGTAAATAATTATACAAATATAAAAAAAATAGCTTCACTTTTTTGCTGACCCTGGTAGTAGAATATTCTTGACTGTATAGTAATATTTTGTGGTGCGTCTTCATAAGAGCGTCGTAGATGCTAAAATTAAATTAGGTACTGATTTTTGAGTAGAGCTTTTTTAAGGAGACTGCTCTCACTCCGTTAAGGGCCTGCCCTTAACGGAGTGTGACTTCTCTTTAGTCAGATTACCTAGTAGATGAGAGTAGAATACCTGCCACTGTCGTGTAGTAATGCCCATACTGGTTATAGGTCCCCAGGTTCGTAACTTCAGCACTGGAAATGACGTTACACAGAATAACTCCCGCTTTCCGCTTCGGTATTTGTAATTATAAGTATTTTGGATAAGAGAGCGACGTTCGACAAATTACGTGGAACTTTGCGCTCCAATTAACGAACAGGTTCAACTGAACTACTGTTGATGATTTATAAAAAGTTTGTTTTTAATTCGAGGCCTATTTTTGTAAAACCTTTTTTAATTTTTAAATGTGATACCAACGTAATTTTCGCACCTTTCTCGCCTTATTATAACCCGAATGTTTTTTTTTTATATATGCCAATCTTTAATCTTCTGATCTATGTGCACTATTGTGTAAACACGGTAATATATTTAGGGGTTTTATCATAAATACCAATCAATTCATATTTATTAATGCTTGTCTTTGCTAATCAACAACATTCATTCTTATTTTGTCTTTGCTCTCTAATTAAATAAAAATAACTATTAGCAGTTAAACAGTAAAATATTTTTTTCTGTTGAAATGTTTTTGCTCTTGTCTGTGAAAATTTTTGCCTGTTTTTTTTTCATTACTATGCGTATTGCAATATTTGAATCGAACACGGTCAATTGCGAAGTTAACTATGAAATATTACATGCAAAATAATGTCAACGAGTAAATAAATCACGGAGGTATTTTAAATTATAACGGCGACGTCACTCGCAGCCACCATTTTGATTAAACGTTTTGTTACAACAATGTTGGCGGGAAATTGAATTTCCAAATTATAGAGCTGCAGTAGACCGATATACAAAATTATTTTGCATACTTTAATTTTATATATTTTTTAAATATTCAATGATGTTGTGAATGGTTTATAATAGCTTATTGTTACGTTATTTTGTATGAAGTTAATTAATACGATGAAGCTATTCTGACGAGGTATTTTTTTATTCTTTGTTAGCATCCATGCATAGTACTAAGACCGCAACGATAAGTTACAAAGTAATTTGTACAGAATATTGTGTGACTAGTGGTTGTAGCTCGCTTATACATTGTTTAATTAAGCATAAGCTGTTTTTTATTAAATATCTAATATAAACTTTAACTTCATTGGTTCAATAGATCATGCGATTTCTTGATAAAAATATCATTCTCATTTCAATGTTAAGCAGCCCACGGGTTTGCCACCCGGGTACATAAGATAAATAGACAGAAAAACAGTTCGATCAGTATGAAAAGCGGGTATTTAAATGAAGAAATATTCTTTATTTTAAAGATTACAAAGTTTGACTACTCGTCATCTTGGTCGTGATGTAAGTTCCCAAAAAGGCAAACCGGAACGCCCACTATCTGCTGCGTGTCCCGACATCCATTACCATTCAAATTTTATTCAAGGCTCTGCGAGGGCTTGCGACGCTTTTGTAAGCAGTTTGTGGAAAACAACTATGAATAAAAGAGAATGGTGTTCTTTTTTCAGATTATTTCAACAGAAAGATTTCTCCACATGGCCAACAGTGCCGTCGCTATATCAATAAAGCATCGCTGTAGCCAGGATTGTGAGCAACACATCTTCCGGTTTTCAATTGTTGTGCAATTTTTATATTTACTTATAGGGACTAACTGACCTGTTACGAGTACAACGGTCTGACTAAATTACAAATAGTTTATAAATATACAATTCAACCTCTTTCATATAATACCCCACTGGCCCATTTGATATAATAAAATGGGGCATTTTGTAGCTTTTCCGCCTTCTTTTTCTGTATATCCTATGCTTATAGATATCCCAATACCTCACGCTGATTCCGCTTACACCAGGAAAACCGGCTGCTTCTCGCCTTGTCCGGTTCTCAATTTGACTGGAGTGCTAATTGATAATAATTTTTCTTAGTTAATCTGGATTATTATCCGTATGTCAGTCAGAGTAAATACAAAGTCAATGTTTGTCTGGCTGAACATAGAGAGGTAAACCTTTTTGGATAGGATATGACTTAGGTTTCAACATCATTATCACCAACAGCCATAACGTTCGTCGTTGAACAAAGACCTCCCCCATGTCGCAGTATAAGATAGAATAGTCTTCAGAAAGCACCGCAAATATTGTTATCGTATAACACGCAGACACAGGAGTATTCGATATAGTTAGTGCACTAGCTTGGTTTCAATCCGATTTATCCGAACTATTTGTAGTGACTAGCGACCACTCCATATTCACACAGTGTTTTCACGAGCTATCTACTTTGCCCACTCCTATTGGACATGAATAAAATATTCGATGAAAGCCACTTTTCAGCTTGAAATGCTCGGTTCGCTCAAAACTCTCAAATCGCCCGCTTTCAACGTGTTAATTGGTGTGTCATTTATGAATAAAGCAATCGGCGTTTCAAGTTTTTGTTTCTGCTATGAATGGATTAAAAACGAATGCTTTTAAATGAATGTGACAACAAACGCAAGCATTGAACAATTCAGTTTTTATGTTGTTTTTTTATGTGTGATGTTGTCTGTTAGTGCGTAAGTTAGGTATGCACGATTTATTATTAATTCATAAAAATGTAGCTGATGTAGCATATCTATCATGATCCTTAGATCCTCATTAGATCTCTTACCCATTTTGTGTTTCAACTGTTTTCTCCAATGATTACTAATTCAAGTATCATTTCAAAACGTTTTATCTGTATGATTTCTTTTTTAAAACCACTCAGACACTGACTCTGTATCGTAAAAGATGAAAAATATTTTCTTAGATAATAAAAGTTTTATCTCTGCTTACTGAAAGCCCTAAAGTCTTTTTATAATTCCGGGCTTAAGCCCCAGCTCAGAGAATGGAGCTTTTTAGTGCTTACTTATCTAGTGGTGATACTTTGAAAGGAAGCTGAAATAAAGGAAGCGGTGTCTGGACAAACATCTCCATTCTAGAAATGAGATCCTTCGGGAAATATTTGCTCGTATGATTGAGTTTGTTTAGGACTATTTCTTGTTTATTTTTCATATACAGACAGTTGAATTATTGACTGCTCACAGCTTGAACTGGAAGTAATATTATTGTTCCACACAACATTGACAAACCTTATATATCTTAATATATATTTAAAGATGTGGTCGAAGATGTTGTTCAGGCTAGCCTAGAATTACTGGCTCTCAAGGACAGCTGCCGGAACACACCGTTAGGTGCTTGGCGACAGATTTTCTACTTGAGGGTGGTAGGTAGTCAGGCGGACATTCGCAAAATGCCCTACTACCATGCAGTACCGGTTGCCATCTTAGACAACAACCGGGACCGACGGCTAAACTGCCCTCCGAAGCACGGAAGCGCTCAGTAGTAATGTCACTAGCGGTCACCCATCCAACTTCTGACCGCGGCGGACGTTGCTTAACTTAGCTGATCGATTATAAGAACGGCTAAGCTAACTTCGCTACGAGCGCTTCAAGTATATACTGACATTAATGTCTACTATAGTAATTGTAACTAATCACAATCTAGAATTTGAAACTACTTGCTTTATTAGTCGTGTTTGACTTTGACTTCGTAAAGCAATATTAATAATCTTCAGTCTCGGTTCAAAGATCAAATTAATAAAGTTAAAGTCACTGATGAGTGCCGCTAAGAAACTTTCTGAAAGACTGTAAATTGCCGTTATCACGGGCGTCTGTTTCTATTAAAATCCACGCAATTTCTCGAGCTTTCATCTCAAATAGCTCCCTAAAGATGAAACGTCATTAATTTTTATTATACAAAACGTACCGTAATGGCGCTGGGTTTAATTGTTTCTGCGGTTGTTTTAGTATTCAAAGTGCGCGCGCCGCAAGATAAAGCTAGGCTAATGCTCTCTTTGCACAAGGAATTTAATGGGTGAAGTGGTGCACCCTCAGCTGCTGCTGATATTATTGTAAACACTTAATACTGAGACAATAAAGGTCGTTATAACGTGCCCTCGAGCCAACCCTGTCGCAACGCCTCGCGCTTACAATTTAAATAACGCGCGCTGATTGGCGGCTCGTAACGAATTTCCGCCAATGTCGTTACACTAACAATTAAACCGGCTAAGGATGTCACCCGCCTTTTGTTAAAAATCCTAGATTTATTTAAATGACTATCGTGACGTAACGACGTCCGCACCAGACGACGTCGTGCACAAAAGGTATCGTGCAAATTTAATATAAAAAAAATCTCACAGGCAACGGGAATGAATAGGCTCGTTTGTTCGTTGGCTCTTCAAATGATATAAATTATGGAAAAAAGAAAGACGGCAAAGTAGGCACGGGGGAATATAATAAAAGATCCTCGTAATGCCCTTTGAACCAGAAAAATGGCGCAACTGTCTTGTATCAGAATTCGTTTTGTGAAGATATTCAATTTAATGCTGGAGTTTCAGGTTAGTTGTAGAGTTTTATTGCGTTACGTGGTGCGGTAAATTGTCTATTTGTTACGTCTGAATTTAATATCCGACTTCTTAAATTGCAGCTTAAAGAAAATCGTATCTACATCGATATTATGATGTTACAGATTGTATAGTAATAAACACATACAAAATCACTATTAAATACGAAAGTAAACAGCTTCACTGATTTACAGAATATACAAATCGTGGTGTGCGTTCGCCCAGCAAAATGTATCGCCTTTTCAAGAATTGAATGATGCAGATAATTAGTGCCCTATATCGTGTAAATGTGCCCGAAATTTTATATTTGTGCGTCCAACGGCTTCTAAGTTATTTAAGAAAAACGGATTCTGCTGCACGAACGTTCGGTCAGCAAAATTTTTTTTAATTAGTGGATCTAGCTGTCTATTAAATATGCAAAAAGATAGCTTAAATATGAGCATAAATGTGCCGTGAAAGCCAAATTTGTGCCTCTTAAGATTTCAGAGATATTTCGTTTTTTGCTGGGCGAACGTTTTGGCAATTCCTATATATCGGAAACGGTTGAACGCAGAGTCATGATTTTTTGTACACAGATACAGTAAATTTGTGCATATTTGTGCCGGAATTTCCATTAACATGACTAGCATGGTTCAGGAGCTATTATTTTATTTCCTAGAAAATGGAAATATGTGCTGGCTCTCGAACTAACAAGACCAAGGACTTCGCGTTAGTGCCGACTGGTACCCGTTATATATTCACATGTTCCTGTAAAGTTTCGCCGGCCTACTACATATCATTGGCGAGTTATTAACGATTTTGTCTTTTTTTGGAGGTTATCTTGAGTGAAATTTTTAGAATACGAAAACACTAGTTTTCTGAAAGCTGGCTTATTACACGCTTCTACAAATAATATGAGCCTTATTTTAAGAATACGTATGCAAAAAATCATGTTTGTATATCCATTACTTAAGACAATAATGATAAAAAACCATTCAAAATATTTTTGGTACATTACCCGACCAAATTCGAGTTAACATTAAAAAGCGGCCGCACGATACTTCAAGCTATCCTCCTAAAATCACCATGATATCATTTAGTGTTTGGAGAACGTTGCGTACAAAAGTGGAATTGACATTTAAAAAAGTAAATTAAAAAAAAATTGCATTTTTTTTCAATTATAATATTTCGAACGGTATATTAATTAAAAAAATAGGTATTGTTTTAGTCTAAGATTTTTTTACCTGTAGATTAGTTGTATGCCCTCCATATTTACTAGACGAATTCAGGGTAATTGCCTGAGTCACTACCAGTCTAGCACTTCCAAGCGTCCGGTGAATACATCGCCGCTAATCGTGTTTTTTCAGAATAATCTGTGGACAATACACCTTCCTTGTGTCTTTAGACTCTGCACCAATTATATAGGCACTGTGAGAGATAAGAAAACTTTTAATTTCACGCGTAATTATTGCTTTTATTGTTGAAATAGAAAATATCGTTATTTTGTTTTATCTTAGGAACGAATCTCAATTAAATGGATGAGCGAGATATGTGTATCGTTTGGTGTGAGAGAGTGAAAGAGATCGCAGCATAATGGTGATCGGAACGTCTCGTGGCGGTTCGGTGGTTACACGAATTGCTTATTTATCTCTTTCTAACAACATATATGACGCATAATATTTGAACGTTCTTTCCTTGTCATTACAAACTGCATATACATGTGCGTAGGTATGTATATAGGTCTAGTAAGCTTTTAGAGCAGTGGTGTTCGGATATAACTACTCTAAGTATTTCACCTCTCTGGTTTTAGTATAATATTATTACATTGCTCTTTGCAATAAATAAGTAGGTAGTAAGTATATGCTTTTTTATCTGATAATCCTAAAGAGTATCCCCTGTTATTTTTAAGGAAATATATTTTTGCTCTCTTTCAAATAAATAATTAGTAGCTTTGTCTGTTTGTTTGGTAAATCCTAATGAGCAACCACTTTATTTAAAGTATTTACACACATGATCTACCAATCGATAACTAAATACGAAATTCAACTCAATAAATAAATAATTAATAAAATTAAATATAATCTATTAGTCTATGCCCCACTTTTTTTATAAATTCTTTAGCTTCAATGCCCCAACAACCCAGGGTCTCCACAGCAATCGCCACAAAGTAGTAAAGCGGTTCCATAGCGGCGTACTTAAGCGTCTTTTGTACACTTGCGTCTTCTGCGGCGGCCGACGGAGAGTGAACGGTGCGACTCAAGTGGCTGGCGGCAACAGTGTTGACACAAGTAGCGTCCTATACTAGGCACCTGTCGTTCTTCCAAGGCACCAGAGTCAGCCCGTCCGGCCTCTTACCGCTTTTTTTTTTTTTTTTTTTTTTTTTTTTCCACATAGTCTTCAGCGGAACTCGGGGGCGTTTTATAGAAAACGCCCGCCGAACTCCACCCCTCTATGTAGAGGGCGGGGACCGCCACGATCACCGACAGCCAAGCTGCACCGGCAGCTTTCGATTTCACGCGACGCAAGCAACATCATGAGCTCAGGAAAGCGTCAGGAGCACGCCGCATCACGCGGCGAGTGCCCCGACGCACCCAGGAAGCCCCGCTCGTCCAAACCCTCGGCCCGGGACAGATCTCTGTCCAAGCGGAGGGTCCCCACAGACGCCGCCGACAAGGATGCGGAAAACTTCCGCAAATTCCACGCCGAGATGCAGGCTGCAAGAGATTCTCTTCGGCAAGAACTTCCTTCATGGCAGGCCGAGTCCTTGGATGAGGATACACCGGTGAGCACGCTGATCTCACTGTTATCCTCGGGCTCGCCATCCCCGCCACCGAAGCCGCCACCCCCAACCGAAGACCCGCCCCCTGGCCTGCGCCGCAAGCGCGGCGAGGAGGCTACCGACGACGGCAAACGTGCGTGTGCTCGTGCCACCGGCACTGAGCAGCCCACGCCCATACAACGTGACCCGCGCCGCGCTGCGGCCCCGGTCCCTACCGCCAATCCCGGCCCGACGCAACCGACCTACGCCGCCGTAACCACGGCTGCGTATGGCCGTGCGTCAGCCTCAACATCCACGGACACGACCGTCATCAATCCCCGCCCGCCCGCCCAGGCATCAAGCGAGCGGGCGGCCACCACACAGACCGCCACAACAGTGGCGTCCACAGACGCCACCATTCCACCGGACGCGACCAAGAAGGAGAGGTACCCGCCTATAATCGTGGAGAGCTTCACCAACAGCACCAAACACCTCCGGGCGCTGAAGGCGAAGCTCGGCAGACCCCCGTCCGTACGCCCTTATAACAAGGGCGTGCGTTTCACGCCAGCAGATGGAGACGAGTACCGTGTCATCCAGTCCTACCTCACGAGCCTGGATGAGGGGGACCAACTGACATGGTTCTCGTACTCCCTACCCAAGGAACGAGCAATGAAGATCGCCATCAGAGGCCTCCCGGCTGACACCAAGCCGGAGGACATCTTGACGGACCTGACGGAGCTCGGCTTTGAGCCTGAGCACGTCAAGAAGATTGCAGCGAGAAGAGGCAGGCCAGGCTGCATCTTCTTTGCTTCCATGAAGAAGACTCCCAACCTCACGCCCGGCATATACGAAGTAGACGAACTTCTCTGTATGCCGGGCGTAAAGCTCGAACACTGGAGAGGGAGGAGGGGCCCGGCACAATGCCATAGATGCCAGGCGTTCCGGCACTCCTCCCACAACTGCTTTAGACGGCAGGCGTGCGTGCGGTGCGGGGGAGAGCACTACGCGCGCGACTGCCCTCGCCCACTGGAAGAGCCTGCCACCTGTGCCAACTGCGGCGGTGCGCATACCGCTAATAATCCCCGCTGCGCTGTGTTCCGCGAGGAGGCGCGGAACCGGCGCGCGGGCACCACAGCCATCACGACCACCAAAACCGCAGCGAGCTCCGCGCGCGAAATCGCGCGCCCAGCACCGACTCCGACAACCGAGAAGGCCACCACTACCCTCATGGCCGAAGCCAACGGCCCGCCGGCCCGCGGCCCCGACCGCGAGGGAACCAAGAAACCTAAAAGAAAGAAGAAGAAGAGCAAGCGCCAGGGCGCCGCCCTGCTGCCCGCCCTACCCACAGCCGCCCAGCCATATCGCGCAGAGGGTGCACCACGTGCTCCCGCCGCGCGACCGAGAAAGCCATCTGCACCTGTCTCGCTCCCACGCGAGAGCGAGACAGCAACTAAGAAGAGCACGAGATCACCGGCGGAACTCGAAACCATCGAGATCGCCCTCTGCACCCTCCAGGACGTGCTCCAGGCGTTAAGGGAGGGAACCGACCCCATCCCGCTAGTATTAGCGGGGGTGGGCCGGCTCCTTTCCAGACGTTAGGAAGTGCGGACTGGACCCCCACGATGCTGCCGTGACGCCCCAGGCTACAGGGCCGGCCAGGGCGCGCTCACTCTCGCCTCCCGAACGACTCGCCCACTGGGATTCCTCCTGGCGGGCTGACGTTGACTAGGGAGGCAGAAGAACCATGGACACGACTACATACCCCGAAGACAGAAGAGGATATCAGCGCATCAGCTGATAACACAACCCCACGACGCGGCTGTTACAGTTACAGCCGGCGAATGATCACCGCGGTCAGGGGCCAAAATGCCCGACACCGCGACCGCACGGAGCCAGCCGCTCTGTTCGATGACGTTCAGTGGTGGCCTCTTACCATCCGATCTGCATAGGCTCAGCCTCCACCATGGAACTGCAGGTGCATTTGTGTGGTTCACACACCATGCAGCCCAAGCGGAGAGCCACGGTCACACGCAAAGAGTTATCGTCTAGCAAAGTACCCAGGTGAGGCGAAGGCAGCGCATGCAACCATGCTCCAGAATTAATAATATTTCACATTATGCCTCTTTATATGTATGTAGCTATAAAAGCTCCTTGAAGTTATAGCTCTATAATTTGTTGTTTGTCAAATACTTATGTCATGTCATGTGGAATAAACCCTATATTCTATCAACAGGGCTTTTATTATAACAACTTTTACTAAATAATAACGCATACTTATTTTACATTATTACAGAGGGTGCTCACTGAGTGCTTACTTAATCTTTCCTACCTAGTTCGCTAAACGATTGCATACTCCCGCGACGCCGATACTGAAGAGCGCACACGTGATGCGGTGTCACAATGTCTGAACAGTCTGATCGTCATATCACAAGTGCAAACCAGGACAGTACGGTAAGCGTTTTTGGTATTTTTCTAGTTTCAAAGATCTAAGTGCTAAGCAAATACCTTCTCTCTATGTCTATCTCTATGTTGTTGTTTTGTTGTAGGCGACGTGGCTGCAGTGCTGTCTAAAGTATTCAAGATTCAACCTGGACTAGAGAAAGCCTCTCCTCATAGAACGCAACGACGATCGATCCTGCACAGCCCACATCAGCCCGGTTTGCCGCAACCTCTCCAGGTTGTCAGTCCAGGTGTTGGAGGCTCGTCTTACACTGCGCATTATTAACTAAACCAATAGTAACCAAAAATGGCAGGTAGAAAAAGCGCGATATCTTTAACTAATCAAAAATTGGTTATATCAAAATATAAAGATATATTGAATCAGTTAACTCTTCCACCACGTACTCATAACGTATATGAATGTATACAGAAGGACTTTATTCAAATGTATGGCATTCAAATGAATACAAAAGCCATTCAAATCTCAATCAAACGCTACCAAGATTTTTTTTTCGAAATTTGTGACTTTAAAGTTTCACATGAAAATTATACCGAAACCGAACTGAAAATAAGTTTTGACATGGATATCTATGAGTTTAAAGAAATCGCGCCTAACAATCACAGATTACCAAAAAAATATTGGACTAATTATTTACAAGACCAAATATTTACAGAATTATTTAAATATTTTAGCGATTACGAAGTACAAAATTTCTTGTCCATCATTATTATCCATTTTTTGTTATGTAATAGAACACACTTTTTGTTATGTTTAGAAATAACGTTACACTTGCATTTTTTTATTTATTTGTAATTTTAATTCAATGGTACATGTTTTAATCATCATCCTGTCATAATTAAAGGTGCAGATAGTATCTAAGCATATTCATTGTTTATCTACAAAAAATAAATTCATACAAAAATTAACAATATTGTTTTATTATCGTCTTTTATCCAAATTCCTTTACTTACTTAATAAAAAAACAAATTTACTGTCAACGGCACATCAAGCTATCAAGCTTGATCAGTTATCAAGCTACATATGTATGTATAGATTTTTGGTGCACAATCATTCATTATTATTTATAAACTCAAAAAGTCTATGTACCCTTGTCTACGGACAATTTACTTTAAATAATACATAACAACATTATAGGGTATTATGAAAAATAAACCAATTGACATATTATTTTATGTCTCTAATATAAAAAAAAAATTCCAACTTAACAATTTAGTACGTATCTGTACTATTTTAATTTCATTACAACGCCATCGAGTGAGGAAGGATAGCTTGAAGTATCGTGCGGCCGCTTTTTAATGTTAACTCGAATTTGGTCGGGTAATGTACCAAAAATATTTTGAATGGTTTTTTATCATTATTGTCTTAAGTAATGGATATACAAACATGATTTTTTGCATACGTATTCTTAAAATAAGGCTCATATTATTTGTAGAAGCGTGTAATAAGCCAGCTTTCAGAAAACTAGTGTTTTCGTATTCTAAAAATTTCACTCAAGATAACCTCCAAAAAAAGACAAAATCGTTAATAACTCGCCAATGATATGTAGTAGGCCGGCGAAACTTTACAGGAACATGTGAATATATAACAGGTACCAGTCGGCACTAACGCGAAGTCCTTGGTCTTGTTAGTTCGAGAGCCAGCACATATTTCCATTTTCTAGGAAATAAAATAATAGCTCCTGAACCATGCTAGTCATGTTAATGGAAATTCCGGCACAAATATGCACAAATTTACTGTATCTGTGTACAAAAAATCATGACTCTGCGTTCAACCGTTTCCGATATATAGGAATTGCCAAAACGTTCGCCCAGCAAAAAACGAAATATCTCTGAAATCTTAAGAGGCACAAATTTGGCTTTCACGGCACATTTATGCTCATATTTAAGCTATCTTTTTGCATATTTAATAGACAGCTAGATCCACTAATTAAAAAAAATTTTGCTGACCGAACGTTCGTGCAGCAGAATCCGTTTTTCTTAAATAACTTAGAAGCCGTTGGACGCACAAATATAAAATTTCGGGCACATTTACACGATATAGGGCACTAATTATCTGCATCATTCAATTCTTGAAAAGGCGATACATTTTGCTGGGCGAACGCACACCAAATCGTGACAAAGCACACAGCTCGTATTCGGACTCGATAACGTATTGAATGGAAATGTATGAAGCAAACATGTCATTGAAACAGGTATTCCCTGAGCTGTGATTGTTGAAGCAAACAATGGAGGCGGCGCGGCGCGGCGCGGCGCGGCGGTAACCGCTGCTCGACACCCGACACGATACGGCGGCGCGGCGGCGGTGCCGATACGAAAAGCTTTCGCTCTCCGAGAAGAGCCCGATACGAATACGCGCGACAACGGCGGACCGTTCCGGAAGCGTATTGTACGGACGCTTATCTAAAGTTGTCTTGCGAGCAACAGTTTGTGACCTTTGTTTGTATTTCATAAATGTCAGCCTTGGGAAAGTTTTTACTTCATTTTAATTAGCACGATCTATTTACTCGCTCTCTTGTCTGACTGTTTAGTACAACATATACAATCGATTTTAAACTAACTTTGCTATGAGCTAAATACTTTAAGTATAGCTCAGAACTACATTAGACTAAGAACAATATGGCAAAAAATTAAAAATTACTTACAGAGAATGGAAAATATTTGTGAAATATTATTTTTGTAGTAAACGTTTTAATACGTACTGTAGAATATTAAAAACTATATGATTATAAAACCTGCTGTGGAAATTAACTATTGTAAGTTTTTTACAAAACACTATGCTGGTATACTTTTTTTTGTATATCGTGGTATGTAAAAAAATTATTAATATCACAGTGTTATTAAGCACACAGCTCTATTATTACAATTCAAAATTCGGTGAGGGAGTATATATGTCCCTTCGAGCTGAAACGGCTGAATTCAGGTAAAATATGGTATAAAGATAGCTTAGGCGCTGGAACAACACACAACATACTTTACGACACCATCATCGCTTTTCAGTATTGTGTATGTGAGTATATCCGCGAGGCACAACTAGTATCATATAAAATACTTGTTTACTTACTTTAAGTATTGAACTTACGTTTAAATCAAATCAAATCATTTATTGCATATTATGTAGGTATCTTAATAACTATTTACATAAGGAACACTACATAATGACCCAAGTTTAGGTTAGGTTAGGTTTTTTTTTTTTTTTTTTTTTAAGTATTTGTCACATAAGTATTGTTCTGTGGTATAATAACATTTTTCTATCAATAAGTTTTTTAGTAAGATATTGTTAATTTTCATCATTCTTTAATTCGTCCGGTAATTTATTAAATATTTTTATGGCCATAGCATGGGGACCACTACTTTGCATTAATAATCTGCACTTATTATCGGTATTTATAGTTTATGTTTAAAGCTGAGCGGGTAATTGCGTGGTTTGTCTGAAAGTTTTTTGAAATATTCTGGGTATTTTTTAACGAACTTAATCAGAACTTTGATTAAGGTATATGTTAATGGTGTTATATTAGTAATTAAATACCATCCGGTATTAACACTTTAACATTACTGTGATCAATATTTACATATACTGCACACTTAAACTAAGCACCATAGAGTTAGCTTCTTTGATCAGAACTAAGATGACTACATTTATTTTACAATCGCAGCAGCAAGCAATGTAAGAATACAATAACACCGGGTGACGTTACAGTACATATGCGTCACGTAACAGACATAACGGCAAAGTAACGTATATATTGCTAACGTCGCATGTACCCTCCCACGTACATAATGTCGTACTGCACGTAAACCTGTTTAGATTCTCGTCGCCTACGGTACTTAGCTGCTTTGAAACGTTCTCTGCTTTGTTTAGCGTATTCGTTATCAGTTAGATCACGTGCAGATCTCAATTGTTTTTGCGTTATTTTCGTTATATTATGCTCTTTATGATTTTTTGCGTCGCGGGCTTTAAAAGTTTCATTACTTAGAAACATTATATAAGTGGCTGAATCAGGATGAACAATACTTCTTCTACTTCGCTGTGGAACATATTACCAGGGGGACAATCACTCCGTTCTGGTAGACTATGGCATCATTATGTGCATTGCAATTAATTCTATGCTTCCGAGCGTGTAAAGCATTATTGGGATGATGACGGTTTGAAATGAAAATGCCTTCTATTTGAATTTATGTAAGGCACATTATTCTGAAAGAGATCACTTCCGAGAGGCGACTTTATCTGCCAATCACTTATATATTGCAAATAATACATTATTTTATTATTATGGTATTACTGAACATTTATAATGAAAATTTAGGTTTTTTATTATGGATCAAAAAGTTGCCGTAAACTTATTTAAACATTTAACAATTAGGTACACTTATAAGAATAATTCATTCTGAGTATTCGCATTTGAGCTGAAACTAATCCTTAATAATACTAATATGGTATATACTTAGTAAAATGTATTATATTTGCTACAAAATAAACATATAGTACTAGCGTTTTTTTATTCTATTCATTGCACATTATCGTGATAGCAACAAATGTTCAATTTTAACACCTAATTACATATAAAAATTGTTATTATACTGTCGGTTTTTTTCAAAGGGGCGTAGTTCATCTATACGTAACATATATAAGTTATAACATATATAATAACGTTAACGCATTTCGGACGTTTAACGTAGATATTTGCACGTCGCAGCGCACGCTGATATGATCCTTATTTCATCGTCAGTTTGTTCGATTTTCATACGCACTGGCAATAAGCTGCAAGTTTAACAGATTTTAAGCCCTTATGGTTGTTCAGTGGATATTGTGTCTATTAGTTTGGGTTAGAATGTATCGTCACGTCGTCGATCAGATGAAACAGTGATATCTCCGCTCCGTGTTACGGCCGAAGATCAGGCCGTGCGTCGTATAGACCGGCATAGGTACTATTACAGTAGGTATGTAGGACATATTGAATGCACGCCTGGCACGATACTTATTTTTTTTTATTTATTTATTTATTATGGTAATCCAACAGCGTTTACAGAAAATATTAATATACAAAATAAAAACTTAACATAATATGGCCAAAACAGGATTACACAAATTACTTAAAGTAGGTATACTAACAGAAAGACAAAATAGGTAAAGTCAAAGTAGGCATAGACATTTGTAATAATAGTGCTAGAAGATAGTGTATGTAAAAACTTGTGTGTGTGTTTGTGTGTGAGGATGTGTTTGTGAGTGAGGGGAAGGAGGGGTGGGGAGGAGGTGGTGGTTGATATGTATGCGTAAAATGTATCGAAACCATGGTAATATTAGGTGTGATGCATTTTTTTATTTGTTTTTTTTAGCACGGCTTTAGGGTAATAAAATAAGTCCAGGTTAGAATAATACTTATTATAAGTTCGGGCTGCGCGACATAATACTGAATTTTGAGCATAGTTAGTGCTGACAAGCGGGACGTCAAGTAACTGTGTATGGTGAGTACGGCGGGGAGGTACTTGGAAAGCTAGACAGGATAAGAGTTCAGAGCAATCCATTTTACCGCTTAATATATCGTGCAACAGTATGATATCATACACATCACATTATTGCTATAAGAACTTTGATTTAATTGCTATATTGTTTTATTTCCGATAAGCTAGCCATAATCTTATGATATGTTTAAAGACAGTAAACAGGTTCTACATAGAATAGGAATTGCACTGCTATCAAGGGCAGTTGTCGGAACACACCGTCTGGTGCTTAGCGACAGATTATTTACTTAAGGGTATTACAGAAAGGTGGCAGCTCGCCAGGTGGATATTGTCAAAATGCCGTACTACCATGCAAAGTGACGGAATATTCAGGCCACCCGTAGGCTTCTGAGATAGGCTAACGATTGCCATCTTTGTACAAGATCCAGGACCGGCAACGTTCCCTCCGAAGCCGGTGAACATGTACTAGTAACAAGTATAAATTAACTAAAATAGTAATAAACACAACCGACTGCACATTATTTATTTTCGTTAAACGTTTTATCTTTCCATTAAAATGAAAACTGCATGTTGTTATTATATTTATGGAATTGTTTTTTAAACCAATTCATTTGGATGGGTTTGGAAGAAGAAAAATATTTTTATCTCACAATATGGCGTCTAAGATACGCCAGTTTTATATTTATTTGTATGTACCTAAGTAGTATCGCTATCAAGACGAATCCAACGATATTACTAGAGTTATACATCAACAGCCATTTAGAAGTTATGGCGGAATAAAGAAACTTTCAAACATATATGAACCCTAATATCATAACTCTCCTTTTGGGCAATCGTGTAATATGCACTAATAGTGCATAACGATCACGCATCCATTCAAACCCTTTCTTTTTGACGCTGGGAAAATGCATGCGTATGCACGCATGCCACCCCATCGGGGAATGGAAGAGATATTATGTGGCACTCCCCGGTAGAAGCCGGTATACCCACTAAACGACTCAGCGGCATTCCAGCATCGTCTGTTTGGAGAAGGATTGGGAGACTAACAGAGCCTTTACCTCCACTCCCTCGCCGACGAACGCTCGCCTTTACAGTGGGGGTCTTCTCCAGGGGCGCAGAAAGGGAGTCTTCCTCCCTTGCACGCTCTGCCGCCTCCTTTTGAGAAGTAACTTCTTCGCAATAAGAGGCGACCGCTGCCCAGGCCCCCTTGCCCTCCAACATGGCGTTGACCACGCTGGGAAGCGAGAGGTCTGGCCCTACTACAGTGACCAAGCTGCGGCGCAGCTCAGATCTCCCTTCCAATACGGTGCAGGTACGATCCGAAGTATCCGTGCCTGGATAATACCTGCACCAGACGGAACAAAAGGAAGCCGTGGGATCCGAGCCAGTCTTGTAGAACTGGCCCGAGAGCGTCCAACGTACGGCGACCAAAAACGGCATCCATCCAATCCTGCTTCATTATTATTCTTAGAAAAGCCCAAATGGGTAGAACCATGACGTATCTTCTATAACGACTAGGCAAACTCTGCTACTTACGTAAAGTATATATTATTATTATTATTATTACTTTGAATGTAAAAAAATACATTTACTTCAGCCTGAAAAGCATTTCATTACAAACTTCATTACACTGGCACAGAATACATGACTATTGTTTAATGTATAAACCAAAAAGTTCCACTTACGAAAGCTTATAAATCATGGTCCGGAAGGGAGTTACTAGTGCTAAGTAGTGTCTTGTCTAGATAGAGACAAAGGATCCGGTGTTCCGGTGAAATTAATGCAATATCCGGTGAAGCGGACCGGACACGTCTGCCGACCACCACGCCGCGCCGCACAGCCACGCCACTGCGGGCAAAATCAAATATAATGTGCTACGGAAAGATCGTTTGAACAATATTATTTTCAATTAAATATAAAAATACAAATACAAAATATTTTTATTTGACATATCAATGTGTTACAGGTAAATTGTGAAAAAAATATATCTTGTCGTTGATACGTCGTTAATGTTTCACAATCGGTGGTAGAATTCTTTGAAAGGAATACGTCTGAATGGTGTTCATTATGGAACGTTCATAGTGGAGCTTGCGTAGTCATTTCCAACTGATGGATGAGGTTAAGCAGTGTTCTTTGCTTATGCCACTAGCTGTAACCCATTCAAGATCTGTCGCCAAGCACTTAACGGTGTGTTCCGGCAGCAGTTCTTGAGAGCCAGTTCTCAATTCTAGGTTGCATTGAACAAAATCTCCTACGGTCTTACTCTAGCCTATAACAGCTATTAAAAAAAGTTGTGCTACTTGGATGGATGACCCATAGTGGTATCTACTACTATGCGCTTCCGTGCTTGAAACATAGCTAATTATGATACCTAGTCTAGGACGGATGGATTGACGTGTCTTCCTCTGTGGGTTCATGTGAAAAAAACTGATCTTAATTAATATCTCACGCCAAGTACATAATTGTAATAACAAGGTGTGTTCCATCAGCAGTTCTTATGAGTCAGTTCCCGTTTTTATGTTTAGCTTGATTTTTAGGTTCCTATCTTTGACCACATGATTATTGTAGAATCTGCTCCTCGTCGCCCTGGACTACCTAAAATAACCGAATATAGTCAAAAGTACCTGCAGCTGGACTAATTCTGTTTAGTATACTTCATAATTATTATAATGTATATTTATAACTACATTGATATCTACTAATTTTAAAACGATGATTTTATGCTAGCATAATAATACATTGTACGAATTTTCATACATTAAACTTTATAAATGTTTAGTTATGAAGTCCTTAAGTCGCCCTTAGCTTAGTACCCGTCAGAAATGTTCTTTTTATAATCTAATTATAGATAAAAATAACATAAATTGCAAAAGACTTTGTCGTCCCAGTTTATCTCCCGTTTGATTACAGCAAGAGACATGGGCTAAAGTAACGGTCGCCGGATATCCGCTCATCGGCCGCCCTGACCGTCATAAAACTCTAAGCATATACTAAGAATGTACCTACTCGTGTAAGATATACATTATATCGCTGAATTAGACAAATTTATCGCTTTCTGTCTCCATTAGCAAATACTTTTGGTCAGTGGTATTCCTAGTTATGGATATAGACACGTTAACATGTGACTTATCACTTGGTTTAAGTGAAACTTATAAAATAAACTCCGATTCCAGGTAAAGCTTGTTTACAATCTTCAACCACACTATCACATCCACGAGTTTCTGGTCAAAATGCAACTCAATATGAATATTTATTTCTCAAAGCTAAAATATGTTAATTCAGTAAACGTTAATTTTATTATAAATCATCTAACGCAGAATTTCCGAGATGAGAGCTTCATGCATATAAATTTACTGTGTAAGTAAATGAAATCATCCCCAAATTCTATAAGTTGGTACCACGAAGTATTGTCATTTTCACAAACCGTTGAACATTTCCTTACGAATTAATACATACTTAAATACACGAGCGACAAATTGTCGGTCATAAATCGCTGCCGCTCGTGATCGAGCCGCGATTAATGACGCGGCAACTTGACGGCACGACGTTTTAGGATATTGGATGCGGTGACAATGGTTCTACTAATTGTTGTATTGTCTTGCATACATTCTCGTATATTGTACTTAAGAAGCTGACAAATGCTGAAATGCCATCACTATCGGACTGAGTAGTAGTGAAAGAGAAGCAACGATGGTGAAACCGCGATAATTTTAGATGAATAACGAAAAAAGCTTATTATCACAAAACTAATAAATTTGTATCGAAAATCTGTATTAACTTGTACATACACATACAAAATGACGAAAATATTCAAGATATTTTTGTTTATAGGAAATTTAGTGTAAATTTTGCAGTATCTTTATATCGAGGAAAAACGTTACAAAATTATTAATTAATTTAAATTTCATAAAACGTTACAAAATTATAAATTTACGAGAAGAAAATTATAGTCATGTTCGGGATTCGAACCCGCGTCATCCAACCCTATAGCCGGGGTATGCTCTGACCGACTGAGCTAACATGACGTATGACTCATAACTCTATTTTTTCTTCTCGTTCTTTAACCATCGCGTATGGATGGATGAATGGGTGGGTGGAATCCCGCACATGACCATAACTTTTCCTCTCGTATTTTTTTTGTAATATAATCCGCAGAGCATGCGTTATTGCAAAATTAAAAATATTGAAATGTGTTTTGGAATAATCTTGGTCTTAGAAAATGTGATCAAGGTAAGTATATAAATTGATTACAAGTACAAACTAAGATTTTTTAGAAAATTTCGCTAAAGTAAAGCTATTTATCACTTGTCAGCTCCTATATGTGTCACCTGAACGAGCAAAGCAGTGTAATTATATTACAAAACGAATCACTGAAGAACAAGCTGCATACACACTACATACCAGCCATCTGTTAAAAAAAACAAATTTTTTGGCATAATATATTTAGTACAGTACAGTGTACAGTTATAATTTTATAATTTCACATCACGTTGGATTCATTAATTGTGGAAAAAAATCTTTAGCAGAGGAGAAAATACAATTTAATTCTTACTTTATATACGATAAAATCTCAGTTTCATGCATATTATTGTAACTAAGGATACCACTTCCTAAAATTGGAAGGATTCTCAATTCAGCGAATATTTTTTGTAAATGATAATATTGTAAACAGACTACATAGTGGACGGGATACTATATGCCCCCAAGGAAGGAAAGGTGCCTGGCGACATATATTTTACATGAGGTTAGGTAGCCAGGCGAGTCTTAAGTTTCTGAAAATGCTTTAAAAGTGATATAAAGTTACTAATTAACGACAGGTAATTTAAGTCATGTGCGAGATTAGAACCCGCATCCATCCACCACTTTGGCCGGGGTATGCTCTAATCCAATTGAGCTAACATGACAATGAGTCATAACAAATTTTTTTCCTATCGTTCTTTAACCACCGTATTGGGATGGAGCGACATCTATAGTTCAACTTACGTTATACTACAAACAAGATTAATTTTGCAATTAGCTTTCAACTTGTTAATGATGACACAACCCTATAATATTAATATTTTTATGTTTGCAATAACGCATGCTCTGCGGCTTACATTACAAAATTACAAATTTACGGGAGGAAAAATTTAAGTCATGCGCGGGATTCGAACCCGTGTCCATCCACCGCAGAGCATGCGTTGTGCAAACATAAAAATATTAAAAATAAAGTAATATAAAGGTTAGGATTATGATTTTAACTACAAAAAATCTCAGAATTTGAAAACCTACTCGTACTTACCTTCCAAGTGCTTCAACAAAATATACTGTGACTAGATTAACCGTATTTGAACTCTAATGAATTTCATAATAGAAGTAATAATTTCCCAGCAATATCTACAACGCCATAAGGGACGCATTAATTGCTTTGTCGCGACAACTTGGTCAATGGAACAAAGTTTTGGGGGCTATGGGGCTTGAGGGTCAAACCATTGCAAAGGACAAAGGGTCAGACGGAACTACACCCTTTGAATAACAAAAAGGTCTTGTCACTGTTATGACGGTAGATTAGTGGCAATTTACAAGTATCTACGTGGTAGCTCTATTTGTGGTTTACCAAGATAAGAAAGTTGCTTGTTAACCAAATAGTGAGCGCCGTTCCCAGCTCATTACTCTTAGCTCACAGGCTTATTTGGTTATTGTTAAAGTTCTTTGCGATACTGCCTTGAGACTAACATGTAACTGAAAACTAATCTTTATTTAATGTTATCAACATTCTGATACTTAAGTATTACTATATAAGTCATATATCAATTTTATAAATTAACCGGCAAAGACACTACTTTTAGCGCCACTTCAGGGCCTAATGAGCGATCTTGAGGGTAAACTACGGACAAGGGTGTCTCTAGCTAGCCTCAAAATTACCTTCTTGCATACTTTTTGTGTGCCAAATTTTATTTTGGCATGGTATACCTTGTTGAATTTCTTCACGTTTTACTCAGTGATATTAATAACACAGGAAACGCATTGTATACAACATTTTACAATCTTTTATATTTTACACGTGAAAACTGTTTTGTGGAAAACACAAAATTTCAATGTAGAACTCAGTGTAGAACAATACAGCGGCATTGTTTAGCCCTTGTCGTACATTGAAGCCAGCTCATGCGCGAATGCCATTAAGTGGTTATGACAAGAGACAATAGAAGCGTGCCGCCTCGTTTGGGCCGATCTTATGACTCGCTTTTGTTCTTACTTACTTTTCAATCTTTAAATTTATTGTTATAATTAGACGTGGAAACGAGTTCACGACGCCTCATTGAACGTGTTATTAATTTTTCAGTACATAATAGTGATTTATCGGTATACAATTTTATTTCTGAAATGTAATAAATTTTTACTGGACGAAATAAATGATAAAGAATTACAATAAGGAATTATACCGTCGACTTTTTGACAATAAACTCTTTATTCTTAGATACATTAAGAAACATAAATTAACTTACTAATTTTCAAACAAAAATATCATGTGTCATAACCGTCAATAAAATATACCCTAGATGCAACTTTTCGTATTGACAGAACGCATATAAACGGCTCAAGTTATCCTATACCTTTCTGTCTATTGAGATACACATAAAAACCTTAAAATTACACAAAAACGTAGTAAATCTATTTAAGTTTTTTAACAATATTCAACCTTGTTTCAGTTGCATAAGGTTTAATTTTCAATTACTTCGTAATAAACTTATAGCACTTTTACTCTGCGCCATTGAAGAGAGCTCGTAAAATTTTATTACCCTTTGCTGTGATAGAACTTAAAATACAATGGAGTCGCTTACTCCTAATCTCGTACTAAAATTATAATTAGTTTTTTTGGTGACATTTATAATTGGAATTTTAACTATCCGTATTAGTCAACTAGCTTATATACCCTGGTTTTGCCCGGGTTGAAAAGGTGTGTAGTAGATTATATGCGGATGTTGGGAGATAGAAAAGGGATCTGTTATAATGAAATCAGAATATTAATTATTCGGCTTTAATTTTCATTAACATTTATTTATTTATTCCACACAGAACAAAAAGCAATTAAAAACAAATAATATAACAATATAATGTATCAGACCTGAATTGCAGTTCAGATACCTGCGTGTTACAGCAAAATGTATAAAGTAAACGTGTTTGAGTAATTATGAATGTTAATACAATGTTAATGTTATACATTGTATATGTAATACAATATTTAATATTTATAAACTACCTTTACATACTATGTTCATATCATACATTCTGAAAATCATCTGTAATAATAAGAGTGCACGCTAAACCTCGTGCATTCAGGATTGTGCAGGTGGCTCGGACATTTCGATATTAAATTATTAACATACAACATCAATTAAAAACAGGAACACTAGAACTTGAAAAAGGTTTTGTGGTGTTTTTCCAATCAGTGAGCCAAGTCACTGTTACACGTATTAGTACATAAAACACACAAAGATATGCACACACACACATAAAAATATTGTATATATGTTTGTAAGCACTAATCCATATTATAAGTGAATATATTGCAGTTCTAATAATATTTCATACACACATGTCAAATTGATAACCTCCTTTTTTGAAGTTGGAAAATGTAAAATAAATGCCTGTGTACAGTCTGAGAAAATAAAAGATTATTATGACGACTCCGATAGACTTGTTCTGAATTAGGGCTCACTTGTTCTTGTCTTGCATGGGATGTTATTATGCGTGCGAAAGAGACAACTGCGTGACAGGAGTAACGGAATTTAATTTGTTGATGTATTAATTTGGAGGTGATAATTAAATAATTATGAATGTTTATCACTTAAAATACGATAAATATGTATAAAACTTACCGAAAATAGGAAATCCCATGTATTTTTCGCTTTGTAAGTGTATTATTTTTGCAACTATTCACAGAGCACTTCGGCATTGTTTTACTCGACGATGAGCGCGTCACTGACGGCAAAACTGTGCTTCAGATCATTATAAGCACAGTTTTGTTTGGTTAACCAAGTGAATAGTTTTTTTTGGAGCGTTCGCGCAGAATCTAGGGTATATTTTATCGAAGGTCATAACTGTTCTAGAAACTGCAACCTATATCTTCTTTATACGTTCGCAATCCAGGCCTTTTTTCACCATTCTTTTACTAGAAATTAGGCATTAAATTAGTATAGGTAATATTAGTTGTCTGCCTGGACTTTTGAAAAAAAATAATACTAGCAATAGCTAGGTCATGACTTGGGTAGTACTTTGGGCCCAACATTCAGGAATACATTACAAAAAACCATTGTTTTTTTTTTATTTGTAGTTGTAGTGCGCATTAATGTTAACATAGGCAGCAATGTTTGAGTGTCATAATCCTATTGCATTGATCTCCTGCTCAGTCCTATGTAGTGATGGTTTCACGGAAAAATTATCCGCTTAATTATAGCTTTATCTTATACACATGTTTTGGTTAGAATGCATCGTTTTTTGTTTTTGAAGCGTTCGTAACGTAGATTACCGAGTCATTCTTGACCAATCCACTAAGTTAAGCAACGTCCGTTGTGGTCATGACTTGGATGGCGGACCGCTAGTGGTAGGTATTACTTCTGAGCGCCATCGATTCCGGTTGTTATCTTAGATTGGTAGTCGTTTTAGCAGGTGTATTTTGCAAATGCCGGCCAGGTTAGCTACCACCCTCAAGTATAAAAACTTGCTATACAAACGAGTAAAATAATGTAAAACTATAATAACAAAATACTTATGCACTCTCACACATGACGACACAGAGAAATTACTTAAATTTGACACCTAACATCTATCACCAATACTTACAACTACTTTGGGTACTTGTTCAGAAATTCACTGTCACACACACCCCATACAAGACACTTTGATGTGACCTTAACTTATACTCACTGTTATGTACACGTCAAACTCACTATTCACTACATACTTACAAATCTATTCAAATATTACAAATATATTACTCACTCACACCATTCACTCTCTCATACCGTATACACGATTACACACTCGCTGTTCCAATTCTCTCTCGATCATTAAATGACTGGATTATTATTCTCATAACCAATCACGCTCAATGTTTTAACCGCACCATAAATGTTTTAACACTATTTAAACGCAACCACCGCGGGTCCTGCGATACAGGTTCGCCTAGTGCAGGACTCTCAAGCACTCTGTGAACCTTCCTAAATAGGTATTTTAAGACTTTTGTTACACTATGTTTGGTTTATTTATTAAGGTTAAGTTTGTATTATTTTTGGTAATAAACTATTTCTATTCTATTTCTTCTATCCTTTAGAGCCAATAATTCCAGGTTAGCCTGAATAATTTCTTCGACCCCATCAGCACTTACCATCAGGTGAGATTATGGTAGAAGTTTAGCTTATTAGCTATAAAAATAACGCCAGAACATCTGTTTCAGTAAGTCTGTGTAAGTATTATTCATGTATGATTCTCGGATATTGTATTTTATATCGATAATTCTTATATCTAAATGTTGTTCGAGGCTATTCTCAGATACTGAATAAAAACGTTCATTCAGTTCGATAATGTCCTGATTGTTTTGACAATTGTCCTTTTGTACATGAAGTTCCACCGCCACCTATGCAGTACAACTACAAACATGTTTGTTTTATGTTTATATAAAACATTGATTCGTGAACGGTCATTACGCCACAATAATCAATCAGCCATTTATATTTAGACATAGTCCATTTGCTAGTTACGAAATATTTATTAGTTAAAAATAATAATAAAAGACTACAACAAAGTTTTGCTCCATTTTGTTGTAACACGTTTGCATGATAAACATGAATATCTTGAAATGGATTCATTGGCAAAGCTTAAGTTACCTCAGAGTAGTAACCAGCTTTTGTGCTTACCGATTTGTCTCAACTAGGCTCGCATGTCAAACGCAGAGCTCCAAAGTTCTCTCTCGTGACTGTATTGCGATGCGTCGGTAAAACCAATCCAAGTAACTAAGCTATCAGGGTGGCTGGCAAGCTGCTGTGCCAAGTCACTGGTTCGTGTCTACGAGGCTTGTTACTAGACAGACGGCTCCAACAAAGCTCCATCTGGGAGCTGCATCGTTCCAACCACTCTAATCTCGTTCCATTTACCGTTCCCCCTGTTTTTCTCTCTAACTAGAATTTCCATCAAAGTTATAAATTTACAAATTTTTGGAATACAAAATGTTTTCCCGCCCGGGGCAAAACATTTTGTATTCCAAAAATTTGTAAATTTATGATTTTCGCTTAGTACGCGGTAGTGCTTGTAATCATAATATATAGAAATTCCATCAAAGTTTATTGAGAAATGTTTCTTCTATTGAAAATAAAATCATTATATAAGGTTTTATGCACTGGTTTGTAATATGTATCTATTTAAAAGTTATCATATTATTTTGTCTTAATATTAGTCATCATTTAGGTAGAAACAACCACAGCCTGTTCACCTCATATACATCATTTACTAATTGGAATCGGAACGAACACCTTAAACGTAACATATTATTTACGCTCAATCAACCCATACTTATAAAGTTAGTGCATAATTTGCAACATCAATTAAAGAAAATATTTGATTTGCAATATTAATAAAAAAAATTAAGTCTAAAAAGCTTATTTAGGGTTGGCGCACACTGACCCACCCGGCTTCGAATCGGATTTTTGCGTTTACTCAAGCCGTTCAGTGCCTTTGTATTGAGCTTTACACTACAATGTTCATTATAGTGTGAAGCTTCATATATATAATAATTATAATCAATGCCGTATCAGCATCGCCTCGACTAGGGATTAGGGACAAGCTCGCGAGTTGTTATGATATGTAGGCGAGGCGACGACGATGCTGATACAGTTAAACCACATGAATTAAAAAACCAGTACAGAATAAAAGCTTCGCTACTACATGCATAGAGTGCGTAACTAATCACGGACAAAACGCGCGGGGGTTGCAGCGGCCACAGCGGCGCCGCTCGGGTGCAAAACCGGTTTCAACCAGCTCACTTAACAAACAAAGTTTTCGTAGGTTTCATCTGTACCGATCTTTAATCATGTGGTAGAACCGAGGCGATAAGTCTACGATGTCATTAACTTTGACTATTCGGTATCAAACGCAACATGAACTCTCCTTCTACGCTGAAATCTCTGAGATGGACCGGTGGGGTGATAAGGGGGATGGTGTATTAACAGGCAGGGTGGGAGATGGGGGCGGCAACAAGTGGCGCCGTGACGCGACGCTGCGGCCCGACGGCGGCGGCGCTGATTGATCACTCAGGCCGCTCTCCGTCACATACGGCAAGACTGACGCGCTGGCACCTAGTCTTTTTTTTATAGTTATAACTCTTAGGCTAGCCCTTGACCACTATTTCACCTGATAAGTAAGTGATGATGACGTCGAAGATGTTATTCAGGCTAACCTAGAATTTCTAGGATAGTCCTTGTCCTTTTTTCTAATCATGGAGAAAAGTCATTTATATATACTCACAGATGGGGTGAGAGGAGTGTTATGTCGGGCTAAGGATTAAAACGGGCCCCCTACTACCGATTAAAAACCCTATGTCAATCCGACATTCTTTTTGTATTGAGGATATTGGTACGCAGTTAAAGTGGATACATTCTGAATATTGAAATTTTATTTCTATTAAAATATTCTCGGTTAAAGGAACAAAGTTTCTTAAATATATTACCTCGAAATCTTGATAGATTAATATAAGTAACTACGTAATAAAAAAATTGGGTCAGTTACAGTAAAAATATAAGAATAAAAAGCCTCGCGTTATTTTAAAGGATTTTAAGAATATGAATTGGATTTAACAGGTTTTATCTATCCTTTACTTTGTTTCATAAACTCGTACCATTTAGATTCTGTAAGACTAAAACTATTTTAAATATTAAAAATATTCTTGGCATAGTAGAATAATGCCCATGGGGTGCTGGGTTAGAATGTCACCCCTTTAGTGGAGGAGGCTCTGTTCAGCAGTGGTCAGTCCGGCTGATACAGTACAGTAGAATAAAAGCAAAGAAATTTAAATAAGGAGTATTTTTTTTATAAACTAATACTTCTACACGCCCAGTAGTAGATTATTATTAAAAATGTATTATTGCTTAATCAGGAATAATTTTTGAATTCTTAGTAGGAATGCGCTACATGAGATTAGTGGTGTTCTTGCCTTACAATATATTTTTTATTCTCATATGTTTATTCTCGTGTCCATACACGCATCACTCACAACGTTTTTAAATAAACTTTGGAATATAGTACCACCGCACATTCACCCGCATATTTCTGGATGTACTTAAAAAGCCCCTTTCGTACCTTGATATAGGTCAGCCCCTACTCTAACAGACACAAGAGTATTTTCTTGAAAGTGTGCCTGTCATCCCGCGTCGATGTTCATTGATGTAACGAGTCTGAGAGGTGAGGTGACTCACGCCTCTCCTACGTGATGAAAAATAGGATAGTTGGTTCATTTTGTAAAATATTACGATTTCCTAAGATAAGTTTTAGAATGCTTTATAGAATTGATTAAGTATATGGCCTTTCTTTTATCTCGCTGCAAAAATATAGGTTCCTAATTTAACGTTTGGTACTGGTATTTTATTCATGAATCAAATTTTCTTTCAGTTTATTTGTCTCTGTATATTCTTAGTGGATTGTTTTGTAAATACGAGTGCTTATTTGTTTGATGAGGATTATTTTAGTAATGCTGTCATTTCTATTGCTGAGCTGGTGTGTGACATTCATGTCCTCTGTGTGTGATGATGTGGTCGACTAAGCTTATAATGCAAACTAGCGGTAACAGATTCACTGTGTGAAAATAATGCAAAATATCCTTTCGGTGAAGCTGTACATGTTTTTATCCCATTTAATGGCTGCTGAGTGTATTGCGATATCTGTCAGGCCCAGTTACAGACTCCGGGCTGTTACAAAAAAATTGTTTCTTTGACAGAAAGACCCAATACAAAGTGAAATCCTGGATTAAAATCAGGACATCTAGAATCCCCACCGACAAGGCACATATATAAGTAATATAATAACTTTATTTTCTTTTGTTGCAGAACGAGACAAAATCATCCCGGATCAGTTGTTGAAATTAGTGATAATCCATTGGACGCTAGCAAAGTGAGTTAATGTACCAAGTTTAAGGAAGAAGAGGAAACCGTCTCAAATATTCTTCGATAAGTTTCAGTGTAACTACATATTTCTAAACTATGGAAGTCGAGTGTCACTAGAAGCCTTTTTTGAAGTGAACGACAATTTATTTGTCACTTGTTTCCAGAAGTTTTAGCTCCTGACGACTGTTATTTTAAAAGTAACAAATGTTGACGTAAAATCGTGGGACTAAAAAGATAAATTCAGATTGAAACCAAGATAGATTTTCATATGCTTAATGGGGGGATACTTGTTCTAGGTATACCACGTGTATAACATCATTTAGGAGTCGTAAAAGGCGATTGAGCGGAAAAAATGCACCATCTGATGGGCATGCCACTACTTACGCAGATGTTAGTGGGGTTTTGCTGTACATTGAGCGTATAAGAAGGTTCCTTACTATTATTACGCCCTGACCACTCGAATAATAACGATTACATTACCAACAACAGCATTTCTAAGGAAAATTAGCGATCGTATATAGGCTAGCTGGCCATAAAATTAAAGCCAAAAATGTCAACAATTATGTGCTTGTTTTTCCTGTGTGTTTTGAGAAATTTCGCACTAATATTATACATGCGAAGTCAGTGCTATCGTCATAGTCTATGTATTTTTCCATTATTTCTTATTACTGTTATTCTTTATGTAATAAAAACATATTGCACCAACCCAGTACAGTGTTAAGGGTAGGAAGATAGCATTCGCGGTTACAGCGCATACGTCATTTGGTTATGTACACGTTCGATACTTTCATGAGACAATAAATTCTAAGACATAGGTACATGTTTCCAGTTACTAATAGCGTTCGAGACGGGCCTGGTGGTGGTGTGGGACCTGCGCGGCAAGGCGGCGGAGTGGCGCGGCTGCCTCGGGCTGGGCGTGCCCGGCGAGGGCGTGCGGGCGGCCGCCTGGCACCACGACGGCAAGCTGATGACGGCGCACGTCGACGGCGCGCTCGCCGTCTGGACAGCGCGCGCGCCCAGGCCCACCTCGCTCTCTTACCCACACGGTTAGTGTTCTGTCTTTATTAACTAGCATTATATCGTTCAAATAAACATTCTTTTGTATGTACTCTATTGATAGTATCTAATGTTAATTAGTGTTAAACACTTGTGGGGTGCCGGGCTAGAATGTTATCTCACCATCTCCTCACATGGATGTCGTAAAAGGTGACTATAACCAAACCGGAATATGGGCATTATAAATAGGGGCATATATAATATGGGCATATATATACTCTTAGAGATCGCAGTGTGTCATAGAACTGCGATCTCCAAGACGCCTGCTAAACATGGGCATTATGGCAACCCCCTTATATGGAAGACTATGTTATTTAGTGGACAATCCGGCTGATATAATAATGTCACTGAGTGCTGCAAAGTGACGACAGCTAACTAAACATTAAATACTCCCTACATGAGAATTATATTTACGAATACATACTAAAATTACTTTAAATATAAGTTAATTGACGTCTCTGTCGCTCTCTGTACCTACCCTCACGGTGAAGTCCTGTGTTACATATACATACACATATTATGTATACAAAGGGCGGTCTTATTGCTTAAAGCAATAAGATAAGACCTCAAATATTCCTAATAATCAGTTCATATTTAGTTGTAAGTGTACCGTTATCCATTTACAAGTGATGTTGTCCTCAGCAAGACGTAAACGCTCATGAAAACGTGCATGCGGTCACTTTCTTGTTCCTACGACAAGAATGAATAATCTAAAGTGTTCCAACAGCTGTCCTTGAGAGCCAGTAATTCATGATAGTTTTTTTTTTATGGCTGATAGATTAGCCTTTGACCACTATCTCATCTGATGGTAAGTGATGGTGTGGTCGAGGTCAGGCTAATCTAGAATTACTGGCTCTCAAGGACAGCTGCCGGAACACACCGTTAGGTGCTTGGCGACAGATTTTCTAGCCTAGAAAATCTAGCCAGGCGGGCATTCGCAAAATGCCCTACCACCATGCCATAGCGACTGCCATCCTAAGACAACAAGGGACCGACGGCTTATCGTGCCCTCCGTAGCTCGGAGGCGCTCAGTAGAAATGTCACCTGCGATCCCATCCAAGTTATGACTGAGGCGGACGTTGCTTAGCTTTGCTGATCTGTTCAGAACGGCTAAGTAAACTTCGCTACGAGCGCTTCAAAATATAGATCAACCATTGCTTCATCTTGATTTTCTGACTTAGCTGGCTGACATTGTTAACTGCCTATGGCACATGTAGATTACAGTAGATACCAATATTAAAATGGCGACGTATGTTTTTTTGCAGTATCCCACGCTCACATAACTAAACCCGTATGTTTTTTATATTTCAGCAAAAGCAAACAAGGACGGCAAATTAGAACCCTGTAAACCTATACTCAGACTAGAATGGAAAACGTCAAGAACAGGGTGAGTAGACCACAAATTTTAACCAAATCTTAGTAGTATCTAAATAGTTAGCAGTGGCAAGTGGTAACCAGCGCCTTTAATTTTTTAAGCTACTTTGTTTTCATTGACCAGATCATCAGATAGAAATATCCTCGTAACCGATTATGACAATGGCTAAAAGCTTCTGTTACCTAACAACATGCCTAACGCGTGCTCACACAAAATAACAATGCTAACGACTGTGACAATCATCGTTCCCATAACGAGGTCCACAAACGGCACGTTCGACAAATCCCGGGATACAACATAGCGGCTCGTTAGCCCGAATGCCGATCCGAATCAGCCCCGTGGATCGGAAATCTCTAAATGAGCCCATCCTGGACTCGTCCGATAGCGTTGTTTTTACAGAGCTCGTAACATCCTGATGGATCTTTAAGCTGTTTCCTGATGTCTTTGAATCAAGCGTATCGTAATATCGTTACAGAAGTTTTATAGACTCACAAACTTTTGATTCTCTTCGGGGCGAACGAGACGGATCGGGACGTCCAAGATTAAATTATTTAATGGTACCCGCAAAATGACGTAATATCCTCTAATATAATTTTTAGGCAAGAAAAACATCATTTTAGAATATCGTTAAAAAATATAGTTAAAGAGATGGCTAGAATATTAAGTTTTTCGTTTCTATAACATGTTGACGATGTATTACCCGCTTAGTTTATATTATTTTAACGTCTTATAAACGCTTTTGCAAGTCATTTGTCCTCGCATTTAATTTATACCGACTGGCACTAGACGGGCAGGAAACCTACTACATCGCTCGGGAAGTAAATTATCCATGTGTAAGAGTGTGTTCTGCATGGCACATAAAATATATAATACTATTCCACAACGATTCAGACGCATTGATTGTATTGTCTTATTTAAAAACGCCCTTCATAAATTGCTGCTAGAGAAAACATACTATTCTATTAAGGATTTTTAGAGGATAAGAATCTTGCTTGACATTTAGTTTTATTATGATACTTATTTACAATTTTTTTTTATTTTATTATTGACATGAGATTTTGAGTGTTTAATAATAATTCAGACATTTTAAATGAGAATCTTTGATATTGCTGTTAAGTTACGACAATTAATTGTAATGTGCATTTCACTATATTACTATTTTTTTTCAATTTTATTTTATGTATAAATCTTTTGTATGCTAATTAAGCGGATATAGCGAAATTTGTTAATATATTTGACACCACATTTGATGTACTACCTAGAACCACAAGAAAATAAATCATTTATCATTTCTTAATCTGATAACGTGTACAATATTCGTTAACAAATAGAGTGTCTATCAAACCTAACGTATCAACTACAGAAATATTGAATTCACCCTCTTTTACTGTTTTGGGGTGAGTAGAGTAGGCTAGGACGATTAAAATGCGAGCTGCGAGCTTCATTTTCTCCATCTGGCAATCTCAATGACTAAATTAGTTAAGATTTTAATTCCGGGTCCCCTCGGTAACGGGTTTTAATAAATATATGGGTATGTAGATAACGAGTAGTCACAAAAAACTGGTGCGAGTCGGGCCTCCTTCTTAAAGGGTTCCGCATTGTAACGGCCCGAAAAATATGTTTGTTGGTCACAGTACCAGTACCAGTTAGTAATAAGTAGTTAGTCATCTATTTCAGAAGTACAATATAAATTGTCGTTTGCGTTGTTTGTTTGTTAATAAGAAAGAATATGAATATAGGTTAGATTATAGATTTGTTACGAGGTCTATCTCAAAAATTAAACTATTAAGGAAGCTGTATTTTCGGTAAATGTTGTCAAAGTCAAAATCATTTATTCAATTGATGTGTCTACGACGCTCTTATGAAGGTCTGTTACAAGTTTCAATATTGAAATATTCTACATAGTACTACCACGATAAGCAAAAAAATAATTATAGAGCCACTGCGAAAGAACGGCCAAGAAATTCGGGGCCATTCTTTTATACGTCGTTTAACAATATTATATAGTAAATTTATCACAATATTTGTTTATATTACGTAGAGAGGCACACCACGTGCTAGAGTGCAAAAAAAATTACGGCTGCCTTTCCATTAGGTGGAGTACCCTAAAAATTTTAAATTGAATTTCACATCTAATAACTTTGGATTTCTCCACAAAATATCAAAATGACAGGTTTGTAACTCTTTTCGTTTACGTCTAGCTCGTAAACGTGACTCGTGACATTCATGGACAGACATATAGACAACAAAGCCCCATTAATAGGGCTCCGTTTTTCCTTATAAGTACGAAACACTGAAAAATAGTTTGCTTTTCCCGCTAACTAATATTGAAACATTTTCTTAATATTTCGATTCCAGGGAGAGCCTTATAATTTTCTCTGGTGGTCTGCCGACGGATAAGGCTGGCCGCACACATAGCATCACGGTCCTCAACGGCAAGAGCACCACGGTACTGGAGATGGAGCACAGTGTCGTAGACTTTGTCACGTTATGCGAATCTCCTCACAATGCAGGTATGTACTAAAACACTTAGGTACTTAATATATAATATACAATTGAAATTGTTCTGTCGAATTACCATATTTTTAGCCGTCCCATCTTCTCACAACAAATTATTTTCTCTTGAATGGTTATTAAAATTGGGAAAAATTAAATAACGTTGTCCTCTTCTTGCGTCACTACATTTAACTGCTCTTGCGTGTCATGCAGAAAATAGGCATATTATATGAAGACAGATTCACCTGATGAAATGCAACGATCTGTTTGATCCTAGAACATGTCAATAGAAGATACCTGTTCACCTGTTTTTTGAAGACTTATTGCGCCTTGCTTGAAGGAAACACAGAATTAATTGGGCGCTTCATAGGTACCTTGGCAGGTCATATAATATGTAAAAGCGAAACATTTATTTCCACAGAGTGGTAAATTACTCCAACCATGGAAGTACCTAGTACTTCAATAATGTCAACATCCTTATTTGCGTTGTGATTAATGATCTTGATGAATGTGTTATTCAAATGACTTTTCTTTTATGATTCAATGACTTTGCGAATAAGATCTATGGCGTGATCCAATATACTTATTTATGTAGGTTGTCTAATGCCATTCAACGCAGAACTCATCAAATTTGGGATTGATATAACCTAGGAGAAGTCAGGTAGCGGGAGACATGGTATCTTCTAAGCTTGCCTTATTTATCCTTTATCCTTTTTTAGCATCTATCCTGAAGTCGTTATTCATTGAGGTTGTGCAACTGTAATGAAAAAAATCATTAGATCTTGGAGAATCATGCTAATTTAGTATAACTAATGTACCATACGGATTTGAAAGACAGATATTTAAAGTTATAGATGACGTTGCAACTGTCAAAAACAAACAATCAGGCATATTACATCTCGTCAAAATTGATTTTAATACTCGTGTACTCATTATAACTTTTTATACACGAATATTTTTTCTCCAATTCCAGATTACCAGGAACCCTATGCAATAGTAGTCCTCCTTCAGAATGATTTGGTGGTTATAGACCTTCAATCTCCGGGGTATCCATGCTTTGAGAACCCCTACCCAATGGACATCCACGAATCACCCGTCACATGCTGTACTTATTTTGCGGACTGCCCTTCAGACCTGGTAAATATTTCTTGTTAGATGTGGAGTCGATAAATGCTGCATTGACTTTCAGGAAGATTGTTTTTTCCGCAGCTAACTTGGCTTTACCTGGGACGCTTGCAGACCCAGGTCTTAAATTTTGGCCAAAGCAATTTTTTTTTTCTATCGATCCTGTTATTTTCTTGGGGTCTAACATTTGTATTGTGTCTGTGTGAGTTCACGGGGAATATCCCGGTGATAGTACGGTGTAAACGTTATTCCCTCACAATATCTGATCCATGCAAATGTCGTAGCAATACAATGTTCTTTAGTATGGATTTTGTAGCTAAGGTGTTACTATATAGTAGTGACAACTGGATCATATAGATATATAAAACTCGTCGTTTCAGATCCCCGCGTTCTACTCGGTGGGTCGGCAAGGCAACAAGAAGACGGGCGGGTTCAGCGAGAAGCTGTGGCCCATCAATGGGGGCGAGTGGGCGCCGGCCTCCTGCTCATACAGTGAAATCATACTTACAGGGTTAGTAGGGTTACGAACCATTACTTATTAACATACTGTGTAAGCCAGAACATCTGCTGAACATAGCCTCCTCCAATGGGAAGAGATGACTTTCCATAATCTCAACGCTTGGTACGTTTCATAAGTAATAAAATGTGTAAACAGAAGAAGCTGTTGTCTTTCTTCTTGTTTTTCCTTAGTATATTTTTGCCATACACACAGAGAAAGAGTGTAAAATATCGCACGTACTTTATGTAATGGAACCTTAACTCTCGTTTTAGGTTTTGGTTCCAGAAAATTACTGGGTATTTCTTATTAAGGTGTTTTATTTTAAAAATACTCTTGTAACGGTGTGGGACTTTTTAAGAATACTATATTCATTAAATAATAAATTTGATTTTTCTAAATCATTGTTCCAAATGTGTTACTGAGTATTTATGAACACTGCTGTTTGGATATATAAGCTTGACGGCTGGAACATCTAGTGTCAACTTTAGCCTTCACTCTTCAGACGGGTTCTCAATAATAATCACGCTTGGCAAGCGTTTTGGTGGTCGTGAATAACTTTGCGTATATAAATACAAAAATTTATATATCTGTATTTTCGCTATAGTTTTATTTTCGTTTGTTTCAGACATGCAGACGGGAGTGTAAAATTTTGGGATGCAAGTGCAGGGACGTTACAAATTTTGTACAAATTAAAATGTTCTAAAGGTAAGTTGCCAATATCGCTTAGTTCACTATCTTCGTTTTGTTTTTAGACTGCTATTATATTATTTGCTTTCCGTTATGAGTTTATTGTTTTAAAGTTTGAGGCAATTTTTTTCACAGCTTTGTATCCAGTAGTTTATAGGTACGTGCATTAGTGTTTGGGGACGATACAGTTCGCTGGTGCTCGTCAGATATCAAACTGATAAATTGTTAACCAACCAAATTTAAAACTTATGAACTTTTTATTCAAATTACTAACGTTCGTTCTGTTTTTATTGTATGCGTACCTACCTATACATTTATTATATGAATAGTACCTATCTGGTGAATGACTAAACAGCCTAAGAGTGATAAACTACAACAACTATCGAGGAATAATGCTTATATCACAAAGTATGAAGATTTGGTAGGAGGTGATAACAAAAATGATGGATGACGAAGATATCCACTAGCAGTTGGGGTTATGCTTGGACGTGGAATAATTGACTCGAAGTTAGCACTTTGATAATAGTGGAAAAATACATGCGTTGTTACTAGCACACGGTGTTGCGAAAGCGCAAATATATGGAGATATAACATTCTGCTTCGCTATATTATTAGAGGGAAATGTACACAATATATATATATATATCTATGCCAAGCTGATTTGAAATGTCATATAATAGGGCTTTTGCCCTAATAAAACGGCCTCCTCATCTTCCCCATATAGCCGTCCCTTACCACCAGAATCATTTCATATCACCTTTGCATTGGTAATTACATATTTATCACTAAGCTATATTATGATAAAGTTTGACTTACAAGAGCTCCAAAGTTATGCACGTTTTACCCGGCTACCACACTTCGACTGTGTATCTTGCTGGCTGTAAGGGCACTGACAGACGCCATCTTGTCCCCCCACCCATAGTACTACCTACCGTCATTTGACGTTTTAATTTGTAGCGGAAGTATTTATTTTATTTCCCATTTAATCGATTTTGTACTTTTAATTTAAGGTTTTTAATATTTTAGATATTTTATAATCGCGTTCGCGACACACCCGCCGGCGAAACATATTACTGTCTTGCCAGAAGTTGCTTTGTTAACTCTTTTAATAATTTATTTGCTTTTATAGCAGCTTTTCTTTGTGGTCGAGACCGCGTCTCCTTTAATGGGGACTTAGACATTTTATTGTCTACTAATGAGGCTGTCTCCTTTGCTGGGGACTTAGACGTTTTATCATCTACTAATATGGACTCTGAGGTTTTATCAATTACTGGGGGCTCAGATCTTTCGTGATCTTCTAAGTACTCATTATCAAGTTCGAGGGGATACAAGTGAGCTATTGACCGCGTCAGTATATGTCCATTATCAGTACGGACCTTGGCTACTCTAATATGACCATCGCCACTCCTAATCAGTTGAGTAATCCTACCAACTTTCCAATTGGCTCGGTTACTGCTGTCACTTTTTATCTGTACTATTTCACCTACTTTTGGTTCTCTATTGCATGCTACACGAGGCTCCTTATGAAGCGAGCTCCTTTGTCTCAGGTATGGTAGGTATTGTCCAATAAACATTTTTGAGAACTCTTGGATGATTTTTTGACCCATCTTCCATCCCTGGATCAGGTTTTCCTTTGTGCTAGTACATGGTCCTAATATCTGCCGTTCAGAGCTTTCAGTAACAACTGGGCCATCGACACGTAGGAAATCAATCGGAGAGAGTACATGTTCAACTTCATCCGCTACATATGTCAGTGGTCGTGTATTTAGAACCGCCTCTATTTCCTTTACTGTAGTTAACAGCTGCTGATCATTAAGAAGATGTTTTTCTAGTGTCCTCTTCATACAATGCTTTATCAGACTCATTAGCCGTTCATAAAAGCCACCAAACCAGGGGGCTAGTTCAGGAATAAATCGCCATTTTACTTGGTTCTCAATGCATTGATCGCTAGTCATAACATCAGCCATCAACTTCATCTGTGTAGCATTGTCAGATGTTATTAACAAAGGCAGTCCTCTCACAGCAACAAATCTTCTAATAGCTAGGTTAAATTCTTCCGCCGTAAGATTATGCACAACTTCCATATGTAGAGCTCTTGATGATAAGCATGTCAGCACACAAATCCAACGTTTCTCTCCCGATGATATCTTCAAAGGACCCATATAATCTGTGCCTGTATAAGAAAATGCTGGACAACATGTCACCCTTTCTTCGGGTAAGGGTGGCATCGGTGGTAGTTTGAAAGGTCCCCCTGCATACTTATGACACTGTCTACACTTTCTGATGACCTTTTGTACTGTCGATCTGCCCTTAGGTATCCAAAACCTTTTCCTTAGCAGAGCTAATGTATGAGAGACTCCTACATGATAATTTGTTTCATGAATTTTCTTTATTGTTGAATGAGTGAACTTTGCATCTTTTGGTAACAATATTGGAAATTTCTGTTCCTGTGACCATTCTGCATTTTGGAATCTTCCTTTACATCTTAATAGCCCTTTCTCGTCTTTATATAGCTGTAAAGATCTGGAAACATCGGTTGTCTTTCCAGTATATTCCCTAGGGAAATAATGCTTCTGCATGTCCCTTATGATGGCAGACTCTTCATCACAAGCGGGTTCCATTTCCTGTACTTCCTCTTCTTGATTATAACCTCCCTCGCCATTACATACATCATGTTCACCTACGAGAGTAAGGACCTCCCCAGCAAAGAAAGTGCTATCTGTGGCAGTTTGCCCAGGCCATTCCGATTCGTCTTCTTTCAAAAATGATGGCCCACATAACCATATGGTTTGTAATAGAGGCACTGTATCAGGTCTAGTTCCTATGTCAGCTGGGTTATCCTTAGAGGGCACATATCGAAATTCTATTTCTTTATTTTGCTTTATTTCATTAATTCTTCTAGAAACAAAAGGAGAGAGCAGCTTATTACTTTTTATCCAGCTTAATACAATTTGACTGTCAGTCCATAGTACCGGTCTACTAATTGACAGTTGCAATGATTTATTTATGTATTTCATTAAGCGGGCACCAATTAAAACACCAAGAAGTTCTAGCTTGGGGATCTTTAGATGTTCTTTCTCCTTTAGTGGTGATATTCTACTTTTTGACATGACAAAGTACACTGACTTTGTTTGAATATCTCGTAAATAAACAACAGCTACATATGCCTTTTCTGCGGCATCAGTGAAACAATGCAGTTCGAACCTGCTTCCTGTGAGACAAATATAACGGGGTATCTTAATTTTAGGAATCTCTTTCAATCCTTCTGAAGCTATTTTCCAAAGTTGTATCATATCTTCAGATAATAATGCATCCCATTTTATTTTCTGTCTCCATAAATCTTGCAGAAAGAGCTTGATTGGCATTAATATCGGAGAGACTAATCCACATGGGTCATAAACTGAACCAAGGATCCGAAGTACATCTCTTTTGGTACGTATGGCAATATTTGCTTCTCCAGTAGAATTATATTTGAGCTGCAGTGAATCTTCCACAGTATTCCACAGCATACCAAGGACCTTACATTGATCAATGTCTTTTGATTTCAGTTCAGATGGTAATTTCTTCATGAGTTCAGTATCATTGGATAACCAATCCCTTATGTTCATTGAAAGCTCATCAAATACGTCTCTGGTCTTCACAAAGAGCTCATAAGCTTCTTCCGTAGATTTTGCACCAGAAACCAAATTGTCTGCATAGCACTTGTCTGCTATCAGCCGTAGTAGATCAGGATTCCTTTTAGTTATGTGATACCTAATGGTGGCAGTCAATAGAAATGGGCTAGATATTATTCCAAACGGAACCCTAGAAAATCTCATATGAATAATATTATCTGGTGTGACCTCACGCTTAGTGTCTTTAAGCCAAAGAAAACGTGTAACATCTCTATCATTTTCCTGAAGACCTATTTGCAAGAAAGCTTTTTCAATATCTGCTGTAATGCCTACTTTGTGTATCCTGAAATTTATCAACAACGCAGTAAGGTCTTCCAACATCAATGGTCCCTTATAAAGACATTCATTTAAGCTGTGGTGTCCTTTAATTTTTGCTGAAGCATCATACACAATACGACCATTTTTACCAGCTTGATGAACTATGTGATGCGGAATATAATGAATAGGTGGATATGTTTGGTGAACTGGTTCCAGTGTTGGTACTACTTCAACAATATCATTTATTATTTGTTCATTCAGGATGCTGTCATACTCTTGTATTGATTTCTGATGCAACCTTTTTATTAAACTTTTAAGTCTTCCTAATGCTAAATAATAGTTTGTAGGTAGATCTGGTGGGAATTCAATCCAAGGCCATGTGACATAATATCTACTATCTCTCATCTGAATAGTATGGTTGAAGTTTTCGATAGCTTCCTCATCTCGCTTTGATTTTGGTGAATCCGTGATTCCAAGAGCTTCAATTTCCCATATCTGATTAACAATACTCTCTTTAAGTGGTAAGTCCGGTGTAGAAAAATTGTTGCTTAAGGCATGAACAGCTTCTTGGGAATAAGTTACTACACTCATTGTGAGTGCACTTGATTCATCAGGTCGGTACCTTCCAGCAGTTAGCCACCCAAACTCTGAATTAATTATGAACAGGTGTTTGTTTACTTGTATCTTTTCACTATGTACAAAATGAAAATAAAAATCATTACCGATCAAAAGATCTATCTGAGTACCCATCGAGTAATCATCTGCCAAAACTACTTTATTTTTGAATTTTTCTTGTATTGATTTAACTAATGACTTCAAAGAATAGCTGTCGCCTACTCGTTCTGTAATTAAAGGTATAACATTAACTTCAATATTTTTACAAATACCTGATTTTGTAAGCAAATTTAAATTAACCAAAGGACTAATCATTTCTTTTGGTTTATTCGAACCAAAAGTGTAAATTATTAAACAATTTTCTTCTACGCTCTGAAGTTTCAATTGTTTGGCTTTACTACAAGTTATATATGATCTCTGACTACCAGAATCAAAAAGTGCACGACATTTTATAAAATTATCCTTTTCATAACCTTGAGCTGAAATTATTGCAGTTTGTAAACTAGTATTATGACTAACCAGGGTAGTAGTAGGGTTCCTTTTATTCTGTTTTAACTTATCACAAAGCGCTCTATTATGGTCATTCTTCTTGCAGTGGAAGCATCGCCTTTTACTTTTACAGGCTTTTGAAAAATGTCCCTCCCTTAAACAGATGAAGCATTTCCTTTTATCCTTGAGTTTTTCTTTTCTGCTGCCTAAAGAGAGAGTACATTCTTCATTGTAATGCAATTCCTGACAGAATATACATGGCATTAGGGTTCTTTTCTTTTTTGAAGATTCCCGATTTACCTCAATTTTCCTTTTCTTGATAAATTGGTCTTTCTTGGGTATGTAGCGATTAGCGCTAGAAGGCTTTGAAGTGGTAGTCGCAGATATTAAAGCTTCGGTGGTAAATTGCTCAACTGGCATAACACGATGAGACATTTCATTAGCACGGATGAGTAGCTCCAAATGTGACCGTATATTACCTACTGTTCTCTCATCTTCTTTGAGGCGAAGGTTAAGTTCATACTTAAAATTCTCGGGCAGTTTACTCAATATAACAGTCCGTAGGTGGTTGCCGGATGTATCCTCACCTAGAGCATTAAGTACTCTAAGGTGCCGTTCTATTTCATTGTAAGTCCTTCTGCATTCATTAATGTCCTGACTGCAAGTTTTTATACTGTATAAGGCATTGTAGTGGGAGTCGATTAGAATTGATTTATTACCATAGCGGTATCTTAGTGCTTTGAGTGCTATCTGATAATTTAGGTTTGTTGCTTGAATACCCTCTATAACTTCTTTAGCTTTCCCCTCAAGAACAGATTTCAAATATAGCATCTTGTCGACATCACTCAAATCCCTACTGTCAATGTTTGAACAAAATGTATCATGAAATTCTTGCCATCGCAATACGTCCCCATCAAACTTGGTGAGCTCAAGTGTTGGAAGCTTACTTGCTTTCTGTTCCGGCCCACGAGAGCACTGAGATGACGAAAACAGCTCTAGTTCAGCCAACAAATCCTCGCATTCCAGTTGGAATTCGGTTAAATGTTTAACTACCTCTTCGGAATCATGGATCGTAAAGAAATTAGTAATTTCTTTTATATATGTTTGTAATTTTTTCCTAAATATATTAATTTTAATTGGACAGTGATTATCCCGAGTGAATGTCCGGCATTGATTTGCTAATGTTTCTAATTGATCTCTAATCAGGTTAACCCTATACACTGAAGCGTGACTCGCAGGATTCTCCATCTTATGCCGAATACTGCAGAAATGAAATCCGGTTGTACAAACTAAATCGTATCTCACAGAAAAACAAATATGTACATCCCTTTTAGAATATGAAAATATCAAGTAGCTCTCGCCGGCCCTCTATAGTAAGTTAGGCATTTGATAATTATCAGATAGCATACTAGGCTTTTCTATGAATGTACATTCATAAAAGCTTAACTCTATAAGTACAGCTACTAATGGGTTATACTCGTATTTATATAATAATTTGTGAATCGTAATATGGACATCACACACGAGGTACCCGGTAACCTTTGCCTGTAGGGGGTTCACATGACGCCATAACGACATGTGCTTGCCTTTGTACCGATAAAATTTAGAACTTATAGCTTTTAGGTAGCTCAATCATATGAAATAACGAATTTTCTATGAAAATCAATGAACAATGACCCTTTGTTTCATCGAAAACGCGATTGCAAATTTGTAGTTTAGCAAAATGGCCGGCGAGGCGTCTTCGGTTTCCTATACAGTGTACTCGTATTTAGCAAAAATTACTCACCGGTGGTACTGGATTCCACTCTACATTTGCTATTACACCGTTTTTGTTAAATTTTGAAATGTAACACTTGCTTTTGAAGACTTTAATAAGAAAATTTAATTAATTCGCAGAATAAAAAAATATTCCTCTAGTGACCGAGTGAAGCACATAAAGGAAGTAGTAAAAAATTAATAATATATAGCAGGTGAAGCAACATACGTAAATTAGACAGGCGCGGTATCAAACGTTTCGATTCATGCGATCCATTTGAATGGGATACTATAAAATAGTCAATAGCTCATCTTTTTCGTACCCCTCATTAACATTATTGTCATAATGTTCTATTTATTCTATGTGATAAAGAACGTAATATATTTACGTAATGTTGGCAGAACTGTTTACCGCCATGAACCTCATCGAGTCTTTGAATAACTTCCGATCGATATGCAACAAATTAAAAGTGTCTGTGCCGTTTTGCGCACAACAGCTATTAAAATAAGCATATATTTACATCTAGGAATTTTTTCATATTCCTTCCACAATACATCGACCATTTTACAAAATTTTCTTTTGACTATATGATCAAAGATTTTGTAATAGCGCCATCTAAGGCACCAATGCGGATCCATTACTTTCCTTTCACACTGCCCTGTTTTACCGTCAGTGGGAGCGGGAAATTTGAATGCATTGTTGGCGGCTAATTTAAATTTAGCTCGATGTCACTATTTTGACCAACATGCACACTATATAGGTACCTTTATCTACGTTTTCTTTTTTGAAGACGTGTTCATAATTCCGATTTCTTTACTTGAAATCTTATCAATTGACATTCGTATTTCAAAATATACCATAAATATATTTTACACTCAGCTCGTTTTAAAATTGAGGATTCTTTTTTAGAAGTCTCAATATACTCGCTTTCTCTTTTGAAAAATTACCACGTTATTTCTTTTTGAGAAATCAGCTTCGAAAGTTTTGTCTTTCTGTAAGCTAACACGTGGTATTTTTTGAGAGAATTAACACTATTTCTTTTTGAGAAATTAGCCTCGAAAGTTTTGTCTTTCTGAAACTAGCACGTAATATTTTTTAGAGAAAATAAACACGATTTCTTTTTATAGAAATCTTTCCCCCGCCGGGTTTCATATCCCAGCATCTCCACCGTGTTGCGAAAGCGCAAATATATGGAGATATAACATTCTGCTTCGCTATATTATTAGAGGGAAATGTACACAATATATATATATATCTATGCCAAGCAGATTTGAAATGTCATATAATAGGGCTTTTGCCCTAATAAAACGGCCTCCTCATCTTCCCCATATAGCCGTCCCTTACCACCAGAATCATTTCATATCACCTTTGCATTGGTAATTACATATTTATCACTAAGCTATATTATGATAAAGTTTGACTTACAAGAGCTCCAAAGTTATGCACGTTTTACCCGGCTACCACACTTCGACTGTGTATCTTGCTGGCTGTAAGGGCACTGACAGACGCCATCTTGTCCCCCCACCCATAGTACTACCTACCGTCATTTGACGTTTTAATTTGTAGCGGAAGTATTTATTTTATTTCCCATTTAATCGATTTTGTACTTTTAATTTAAGGTTTTTAATATTTTAGATATTTTATAATCGCGTTCGCGACACACGGTGTTTGTTGGCATATTGGTGGCAATTCTATTGGCAAAACCCTAACAATTTAGCAAGATTAGATTGACTTTACTATGGCACCACCAGAATAAAGAATATTCACTTGACATTTATATCAAATGAATATTCTTTATTCTGTTGGTGCCATAGCATGGTTAATTAGCTCCAAAATTATTAAAGTTACTAAACTTAGTAACATTTACAGTTTTGCTATTCTGTTGTACTGTAATTTAGTCAAATTAGGTGGTATCATAGACAATTTTTCCTAAAATTAATCAACATGCAGATTGGTGTTGAAATCTGTAATGTTCTACAGTTAATATATTTTATCTATTTTTATCTTAATTACCGTTTTCTCAGTTAGATCAACGATTTTTTTTTATTTTTTTATTTTTTTTTTACATACCTAATACGGTATAACCAATTACATTAGCTAGTGCATAGAAGTCTTAAATATAGATATACAAATAAAAAAATTAAAAATACTAACAGAAACCAAAATTACATACAAAAAATAATAATAATAACACATTTGAAGATAAAGTCACGTCAGAATACAATATCAATAAAATATATATAGTACATCAAATTATATCATGTCACCAATTGAAAATACAGTTAACGATTTAAAATATAGAAATAAAATATTTAACCTAAAATTACAATACAAAATAAAAAGTTGAAATTGAATATTAAAATATAATGTCAATTAAATATAAATCAAATAAATGTAATATGTCAACAATTGAAAAAGATGGTAATTAGGGCAAAAAAAAAAAAAAAAATATTATAACATTACCAGAAGTCAAAGTCACACTGACACAAGTATTCCCATTCATCATCGTCACTCATTTCTTTTTACATGCTATCGTCTCACTGTATTCTAGACACTTTGTCTGCACACTCTTCCATTCGTCAGCAAATAAGTCACAATCAGGTGCCCAAGCCATGAGGCCATTGAACGCACTCAGAGAGCGTGAGATAGGGGAGTATGAGTGCTTGCACCGTGCGAGCTTGTGACACCGCGAACAGCTGCTGGACGCGGCCGCCGCGCCGGTGGGTCCTGTCATCAGGGACATGGAGCCGAGACAGCTCTTTTAATAGATCAGGAGAATCAATCTTTCCATGAAGGATCTTACACATCACTTTCATTTGGTTATGCACTCGCCGAACTTCTAAGGAGTTATAACCTAGACATCCTAGGAGAAAGTTTGTTGGGTACATGTACGGGTAATAGCCAAACATACGCTTGTATAGAAAACGAAGGAAGGCCTTTTGCACCTTTTCTAAAGAAAGTGCGTAAGCATTCTCATGGGGGTGCCATACTGTTGAACTGGTCTCCAGCTTGCTACGCACTAGAGCTCCAAAAATTAACCGAATGACGTGAGTACCATGAAAGTCTCTCGAATTTCTCAGCACGAACCCCAATCTCCTATATGACTCTTTGGCAAGTATAACAATGTGGTCATTGAAGGTTAGTTTTTGATCGAAGATGACACCCAAGTCTTTTATAGTGCTAGATTTAGTGATCACACAGGAGTCTAGCTGGTACTGGAACTCGATGGTGATGTGGTTGCTAAACTTGTGGTTTCTCTGGAAAGTATTGTATTTTTCAGTTATTCTAGAGCGTTATTAGAGAAAACAAGCCTGTAGACAAGTTACAACAAACTTGGATTTACAAAATAAATTTATTAAATCATACACATCAATCAGCAATCCTGTAATACTCAGAGGGGTGACCGATGTGTTTAAATACCCACTTTTCATCTGATGTAATTAGTTTTAAAGTAATAGGGGATAACCTTATTGTTATGTACCGGGCACAGTGCCAGACTTCGGTATACCTTGATACGGGATGTGGGTTTATTTTATACCTAGGATCTATTTTTTATTACTTAAAAGTGTATGTAACCTACTTTCATATCATTTAGCAGTTAGAGTTACCTACCTTCGATAGACTTTGAACAGCTATGTGTTTTGTTATTTTTTTATATAAAATCATTATCAATATATCCGGATATCGAACCTAGTTCCTCGATGTTGCGAGTGACATGTTGAAGCTGCTCTGCCACCTTTGCAAAATAATTATTTCACAGGACTCTAATGTAAACAAAGCTCCATAGGTAAAAAACACGTACCAAAAACAAAAAAAAATACAAAGAACTCAAATCGTGCGCTGTCTGACGTTGAAGACCGACAAAGTGAATTAAATTTAGGATAGTTAATTTGCTGTTATAAATTTAGTTCGAGTTAATAGCAGAAAGACTTTTAGGAATCCTAAAACTAAAAAAAGATTTTTTTTAATTAGTTAGTATAGTAAGTGAATATACAACAGAATTGCTGCTATTGTCCGTATGATCAAATAGCCTGAATGGTTCTGTGGTGGACTCAGAAGAAAAAAGTTGCATTCGACTCTTTTCATTGGTTAAACTATGTGTGTTTGCGTGACGTGCAGTGTTCGAGCGGCGCGGCGGCACGAGCTGCGGTGGCGGCTACGAGGAGGAGAGTCCGCTGGCCATCCAGCAGGTGGCGCTGTGCGCAGAGTCGCGCCGCCTTGCCGTCGCATTGCCGCACGGGCACGTCGTGCTCTTCAAGTTTAGGAAAGCGGAAACGCATTCGGAAACACAGGTTCCTACAAAATAACATACATTGTTATTTAAATATTCAATTATTTTTAATATCATAAATATCACGATAGGCAAGTAAACTATAATCGCATCCTGTCAAACAAACGTAAACATAATCTTAAATCTTTTTTTATAAAAGAACAGTCTCCATATTTTACATAGGTAGTTAATATCCCTGAACATTCACATTATTGTTTACGTGTTACTTTACAGTTCTGAAAAATAGAATTAATAGTTCTGTTATCTGACCTCATTGCCAACTGTAGCTGTTAGTTCGTAAAAAAGTAACTGGAGTTGCAGGTTGAAGTCTCGCTGAAAGCTGAAGTTTTTCTGTTCTAAAATGTTGAAATTCTCTAGACTTAACTTAATAGTCGATTGATAAAATTTAGCAGTTTAGCCCTAATAGCTTTCTAAAACGAATACAAAACTTATTTTAAAAAATAACTTATTGAGATTACTAAACTTACTTGCATTCTCTTAAAATGTTTGGATCGATTGCGAGTTTGCTTCAACCATTAAGTCATCAATATACCAAAAAACTTTAACAACTATAAAACATTGAAAATCATCATAACTTTTCGATCTTAACAACCTAAAAAATGTTAAGGATAAATTCGATGAGCCATATTATATATTATCCTATATTTTATTAGAACTTCATGAAATAATTTTAAGATTCATACACGTCATAAAGTTTGACAGTATGCTTTCTGTAACTCAATAATGGTCAATTGCAGGTTATAGAAATTCCAATGATATCAGATGTATTAGAAGAGGAGACGTCTCCCGAAGCGGAGGCGGCAGGGGGCAGGTCAATGTCTTTTGCGAGTAGAGGAGGAGATTCTGAGGCTGATAGTAGAAGGGTAAGTTTATTGCAATAACAGTCAACGATTGTATCTTAGTAGGATGCTGAATACAAAATCCTCTTGTGTTTGACAGTTATTTATAAGTTAGTGCCTCCTGCGTATGTACTGCTTTGTTTTTTTTCGGGCATTCCCTTAGTTCCAAGTAAAATTTGTTGAAATTCTAGTGATGTATTTGCGTTATGATACCATTCAAAATAAACTTAGTAAAGCTAGCCGTGGTGGCATATTTATAATACTTAACGGTTAATCAAGCAATTGGCTACCCCTGTGCAAAGCTGGAATATAATAAGACTGCACAGAAAAGTGGGGTTAGATGTTTGCGCTATTTGTCACGATAGATTTAGTTTTAGATGATCGAAATGCATGTACTGTTTCCTATTAACTGACAGTGGTGACATGTTATTCATAAGGTAATATTTTGTGATCTCTTGGTCATACACTACTCAGTAGGAACATATTGGTGTATGATCACGGGATAACAATATGACCTTTCTTGTTATAGGATAACTTTATAAAGGCATGGCCCCTTTGTAGTAGGTACAAGTATCTAGGTACTAATAAATTGTGGAAAGTGTCGATTGTACCTGACGGGGCTATTTCAGTCGGGAGTGTGGTGCGGCAGCTCCGTCGGCGAGAGCCTGCGGGTGCGGGGCGCGGCGGGGATGGGGGCGGGAGGGGCGCGGCGGGCACCCGGATTCCAACCCACGCTGGTGGCGCTGCAGCAGGGCCCGCCGCATCCCATCACGGCGCTCACCATCAACTCTTCATACGGCCTGTCAGTATACCTAACGCTGCCTGCTGCCTATAACAAACAACTTTCATATTTTATTACCACACACACATATATGTATCCCACAAAGAGCTACTTCGAAATTTTTTCAATGTAATTATGAGACTACAAGTAATAAAGACTATTTAGGACAACGTTGTACCGAGACCGATTTTTTTTGTATTTTTTTTTATATTTTGCATAATTTCAATTCAAGTCTTAAGAAATGCTAATTTAATTTTTGGACTTTTTCGTAAGTCAGATTAGATATTTTAGTAATCTGATTGAGTAAAATGTAATCTGTGAACCGAATGAAATCGGTTTGATAGGTGAAAGTGAGCTAATTTTCATAATCAGAAGTTATTTTGTTTGCCTCGCTGTAAATAAAGATTCATCTAGATGTCCCTGAACGGTGACCCGTGTCATTGTGGGGGGATCGTTGTTTGTGTAATGAATGTTACCGTGTGGTCGCGTGTAGGATGGCGTGGGGCGGGGAGCGCGGCGTGGTGGTGGTGGAGACGAGCGGCGGCAGCGCGCGCGGCGCGGTGTGCGCGCTGCCCGCCGCCGCGCTCTACCAGCCCGACCGCGCGCACCGACACGCCGACCGGCAGCGCTCGCCCTCGCTCGACCAGGTACTGCCTACGCTACACTACACTACACACCCTACACACCTTATACACCCGCGTACACCCCACCTGTCTTACGTGAACTGTGTATAACTCAAATCCACACAAACTTTCTACTTGCAATTGATTATATCTACAGACTACTATTAAAAGGTGATCTGATTAGTACGTACGTACGATCTGATAAATAATAGATTCAGTCGAATATACTGTAAATGAAATAAAGCCTCAGCGTCATACTCTTTCAGTGAAAATTATCTCACGTCGGAAAACTTCCTGTAAATATCGTCGTGAGTCTCAGCCGTTTTCTAAGTAAAGTATTGTTTAGAAACTGGCTGGTTCACCTCGCTCGACCATAGTATAGTTAATAGGTACACAGTATGCAGTCATACATAGGTACATTATATTGCACTCATCCTAACTACATAAACAACTGATGATATTAGAGCAGCTATTGCGTCGTGGCACATGGGGGCTATGTATTCCAATCAAAAATAATGTTAGGGTTAGTTGAAACTGTAAGTAATAAGTATATTGCAATATGTAGATTAAGTTTCCCAGTAGAGTTACTTACAAATTATAAATAAATAGTACAATTTTGGTCGATTTCTATTTTTATCATATTCTGCTAGCTAATACTTGCAAAAACGATAATTTTAAAAGTTGGATAGTCGTCAAATGAATATAATAAATGTTTATGATTATACACTTATGACTAGTCTGGCTACACTTTTATGCCAATGAGTGAAAATGTATCTGAATACAATTATCATAACGCACACTCTTCCATAATTTTGTTTTTTAATTACAATCTGACTCTACCGAATCATGCTGTTTCTGTATAAAAATTAAGCGATCGACGCTTCTTGATGTGGATTTTTTGAATCTTTTTAAGTATCAATGATACAATTCCGAAATTTTCCCGAGGGGCTTGAAAAGGAACTACTGTTGGTATTCACAAGTTCAAATAAAAGTCTACGCCATCTCCATTAAATAGAAACAAATCTACTAGCGATGACTACATGAAAAGTTTCATCTGATGTGATACTATTTGAATTAATTATTGCATATTTTGGTGTTTTAAAAGCATGAAGTTAAGAATATCAAATTAAAATATTGTGTTCTGAAGGATCTACGTTTTTTTTTTTTTTTGGGAAATCATTTATACAAGTTTCTAACTCATAATATACAAAACACCCCAATACACGAAGGAATTAGATCCCGCACATCTGACGGAATTACCATGTTAATGAAAAATATATTGCGATTAATTATTAAGTATTAGATTTACAATGTGTAGAAACGTAGTAAGTAAGATACAATAGGTACACATGACAAACTAGGAGTTGTTTTGATTTGTGTCTGCGATAAAATAGTTAATTACTTCACATTACATTTAATTTGCGATTTTATTTATTTATCATTGAGTTGCTTCGGCCGACAGAGAGGCTCACTCAAGCATACTACTTGAGGAGATGTCTCCTCGGCCGCACCCTTTCCTCTATCGAATTGATTTCTTATTTTTGATTGAATTGAATTAATTTTAAGTACTTAGAAGTAGCGCCGACCCCGGCTTCTCCCCGTAGCGACATGGCATGGCATCGTTAGTCATTCTCTTCTCTCGGCCTGTCTTTCAATCTTACTCGCATAGAATAATTTTTGCAAGTTCGCAGATTCGTACCACTATGTATAGTACGCGCGACCACTCACCGCAGAACGCTAGTCTTAAGTATGGTCACTGTCGGACATTGATCGTCGTCTATACCACGAGTATGCGTAGGCGTAGTACCCATGTCCGTTCGTCAGTCACGCACGCCATCGGCCCCGCGGTCGCCACTCCCTCACTATGATGTTTGTTCCCATCCCGCGGCCCTAAGGCGGAGGAGACGGCGCGCCCCTCCCCCGCCGCCAGCCCCGCGGAGCCCGTCGTCGGCAGCCTGCCCGAGGAGCCCGCCCTCCCCCCCGACCCTGCAAAACTCGACGCTCGTCGCAAATCTACCTCCTGGAAGACCTTCAACCTCAAACGTCAGCTCTCTAAAGTGGACCTCAAGTTCAAAACGGCATTCACGGTACCTACCGAGAACAACCTTGAGGAAGCGACCGAGAGGGGCAACTCGCAGTTTTACTGCGAGTCGAGTCCGAAGCCCGAAGTGGCCCAAGAGGCGCTCCCCGATCCGCCTCCGACGGACTCGCCCTATACCGAGGAGACGAAGCCCGGCGAGACGGAAGAGGAGTCGGACAAGAACGCGGAAGGGAGCGAGTTATCGTCGCCGTTGCGCGTATGTTCGGACGTGTTCGAGAGGATGCACCGCGAGCTGCAGGAGAAGCGAGCGGGGGACGTGTACGAGCGCATGCACCGCGAGCTGCAGGAGCGCTGGCAGGACAGGGATGCCCCCGCGCGGCCCGACTCGCTGCCTCTGCCGCCCCCGCCGCCGCCCCCGCCCCCGCCCCCAGCCCCGGCCGAAGAGGAGCCCGTGCGCCCGCCACGACACAAGGGCAAGACGCGCCGCGCTGCCGAGGAGGCGGAGCGGCGAGACCAGCGGCTACTGTCGGTGCCCAACATTAAGTACACGAAGCAGGAGGCAGTGCGCGACCTGCGGCGCAAGCACTCTGCCAGCCCGCAGCCGTCGGCCACGTTCGCCGGCACGCTGATGCGCCGCTTCAGTAAGTACCCCCTCCCCCCCCAACACACCCGCGGGCCCATGCTCACCTCACCCACACTTGGACATCACTAACGCCGGGGCTCACACGAACCTCCGTTGCGTAGCACTTAGAACGTTATCCGCTGTAACGTAGAGTAGATGTTCGAACGTCTCCGATTGGAATGGTAATGTTTTGGCAATTTTTTTTCTGGTTCACTAATACAGTAGTCCCTTTTTCTCGATCGGGGTTTAGAACTAACGCTCGTTAGAGGTGATGGTAGCTAGATTATATTTGGTAATAATTAAACTTTGTACGATAAAAGCAGATAACGACGACCGAATGATACTAAACGAATGAATATTAACGGTTTGTAGTTTTAAACGGCGAAAGAGATTTCGAGTTGACGACATCTCTTTTAACATGCTTTATATGCTTTTTGTGATATTTGGCTTTTTATTTATTTTCATTTATTGTGTATACCTATGAAAATATATAAAACGCGTATATGATAAGTATGAATATGTAAATGATCACATGTATATTACAAATGCACTGTGTGTATACCGACTTATATATAAGTATGTACCTACCATAAGTAAAGAGTAGCGGTGCAAGGTCACTGATGTGTGTGTTTTCTTATTCCAAAGGACAAGGACTCGTCCGACGAAGACTCTAACTGCCTTAAATATCTATTCGCCGACTTTCTCGGTAAATGAATTTTAAATGAAGAATTGCATAAATACGTAGGTGATCTCTGTGTTGTCGATGTCCTTTTGAGATGATGTTATATACTGCTAGTGGTTACGAGCTGAGTAGTCGGTTCCTAGCTCCGCACTCCGCTTGGTAGCTTCACATAAGGTAGTTCCGAGCGCGAGACATGCCACGGTCACCGGTCACCGGTCACCCATCCGACGGACATCCATCCCATGACGTCTCACTGATCGACTGTCCCCAGGGGAGTTAGTAGCGCGTCTTTGCAACAGAAACGAACCGACGAGTATGGACGCGGATGGACGCGCGCCGCACGAAGAGGCCATCCCGGCGCCACGCGCCCTAGGTACGCCACTGCCATGCCACATGCTGCATACCGTATGCCGCATTCCGCTCCAGCGGCTGCGACTGCGGCACTGCCACACTCACTAACCGGGCTCCACTCTTACTCATCCCCCCGCGGCCTCGCGACCGCGAGTCCGCGCTATCACTAACTACTTACTTCCAATAATGGCACAGAGATCACGGTACTTGTTCTAACTCGTGTCCACGTTGAGCTGTAACAGGCAGGGTCTTCATGTTCTGTGTATTTCTCGTTACTGTGGTGGAGGGCTTGAGCGTCGCCAGCGATACCGGCTCCTAGATGTACCTGAAACAATGGAAAGAATGAAACATAAATCGTATAATTTTTATTTTTGAGACGATGTATGTGCCGTAGCTATCAGAGACAACAAGAATAGACTTTTGGGTGTGGAATTTACCTCGTGGTCAATATAAAGAAAGTCCCTGTATCTACCCATCTTTGACTATATTTTATAAAGAGGATAGTGTTGCCATAGCAGAAATTGGTGCATTACAATACTTGTGGTGATTTTATTTATTCTTTGATATCCTTTCTCATCGATGAAAGCGCGTGACACGCCGGAAAGACGCGTTGACACGTGAATGTGATCGTGCAGTCACATGCAAACAATACCCGAGTCACAGCTCGGCCGGTTCTCTGTCGTGCCTACTGTTATTCTTGGATTGTATCTGGTGTTGCAACGCAACGTCTCACCGACATAGCACTTATCGGAGCGGGTATCGGCGGCGGCGCGAGGGAGCAGGCGCTAGGGCAAGGCGGTGGCAGCGCGTGTCGGCGGGTGTCGGACGGCGTGTGTGTGTGTTGTAGATGAACGGGCCAGGGCCGGGCGGCGCGGGCGTGGCGGGCGGCGGGGCGGGGGCGGGAGGCGGCGGGGGCGCGCCAGGGCCGGCTCAGGGGCCGACAGGGCCGGCAGGGCCGCGGGTCCGGCGCTCGCGCTCGCAAGGTACCCGCAAACTGCACAAGTGCCTCTCGACGGCGTCGGACGTGTACGCCGCGCCCCCCGCCCCGCAGCACTCGCTGCTGACGACGCGCCAGTATTGCAGTTTTGGTAGTACAGTCACCTTGTCCAGTCACTCCACTCGGCCTCGACCTCTTCCGTTCTCAAAGCAGTCGCAATTTCTCTTCTTCTTTTTGTTCCGTTAACTTTTGGTTTGTTCGTTATGTTCTGTCAGTGGACGAGGCGTCGCGTAGTCGATAGCTTTGCACCGCAGTCCGAGTCTCCTCGGCATTCTGTGCATTTCACGCATCGTACTGATCGATGTGACTCGCATCTTGAAGAGCATTTTTGAGCTTGTTGAAATGTTATCTCATGCGTTATCGTATTCATATCACGAGTATATTCGATGCTGTATTGAATGCCTAAAGCAGTTGTTCCATGTGAGACATCAGTGCCAACTTTCAGATAACCGTTTATTATGATACTTACTAAATGTGCTATTCTGTTACATAGAAGTACTTCAGCGACCGTGCGAGCTCTGAGGTCTGTTCTTGCTCATATTTGCTGTATTCTTTTATTTTTATTTTCTTTACATATTTTATTTCTTCTACACTAACTAAATTACTTCTCTTTCCATTACTATACCAACATCCATACTTACGATTAAGACGTTAATGTGAAATCGAAGAATTGCTTGGATTTTATTTTGAAATGCACAATAAGAGGCATCGAAGTGATTATTTATCGTAGACTCTTCAATTTCACAATTTGAATTAGTGAATGAAATATTTAACCGATCTCTGACTAAAAAATAAACATCTAAAATCACAAAAATCTCCTAAATTGGTCATAATCATTGAGTAGAACATAGTCTCGTAATACATCATTATTCATTTATCTACTACTGATTTACAAATAGCAGGTTTTAACGATGACCATCAAAAGTTATATCATTAGAAGACCCCGTTTAGTTTCCTGATAAGCATGCCTGTTGAGTTGTAATTCATTGTATATTCATTTGAACAATTTCCAATTTCAGATCGGAATCATATAAATGGTAATCATTGAAATATAACACGCCTACTTTTCATTATAATTTCCATATTCTAGTTGTGTTATCCGAGTAGTGTTTACTTATGTTGTCACTAAAAACTCATAAGAATGATATTCTCGTGTAAGTGGTGTATCACGAATGTCGAATCTGTCCATGTCGCCTGGTCGACCCTTGTATTAATGTGAGGATATGCTGCCCTAATGTACGGACACGCTATTCGGTGCTCGTATACTGTTACCTACTTTACAAGCAATCTCTGTTTAACAACACTCTCATGTAAAGATTGTGATGTCGATAACAACACAAGGCACTGTTGGGAACGAAGTCCGCACCGAGCTCCGGATGGCGTAGTACCGTCCGAAACTCCAGAGTTCATGCTTGTAACATTTGTAACATTTGTGAATTTATTTGTCGGTACAGAACCAACTATTCCGCAGACTCTCGCATCTATGGAGTACTTACACATAATGCAACCCAATGGTACCCAACTACATTTGCATCGTTAATGTTTCGTTTTCGATTTTTGGTTTGATTGTGTGTTTATTTTGTGGCTTAGTCACGGGCCGCGGCCCTCTACTACTCACACCGTAGGTAGTCATAATTTAGATTTGAAATTGTGGCTGTGACTGTTGTCTTGTTCTCTACCACACTCGACACTTCGATTGCACCGGACTTGAACCTCAAGTGGCATGACTCTTTAGAATTACTTACCTAAATATAAAAAGGTGACTTACTACTCAAAACTATCTATTTTATAATCTATCACTTGTGTATCGTACGAGCGGAATCTATTGTATGTTATATGTGCATAATAATATAAGCGAGGCTTTCCATATTGTATCAGACACATGGTGTATACCTTTCATTTATATTCTTTTCTATATATTTTGTTTGATATCGTCGTCCGTTCCTATTTTATTAATCACAAGCGATCACTTTATGTATTTATTTGCCTTTGTCCGCAACATGTTCAAGTATTTTATCTATTAGAGTACAGACTCACCAACAGTACAGTACAGTAGAGTACCTACCGTACAAGGCTTGACTCGCGTCTCGAGGCGTCGAGGGCGCAGCCGCGCTACTATCGCCGCTCGGCGATACATTGTCTTGATATTATGTAACCACTGTTCAGTACATGATTATTGTTTCTTTTCTAGCCCGACCACAAAGCAAAAAGTTTATATGGCTCGTTTTTGGCTGCCTCTATGTACGGCTGTCATTATGTCTATGTATGCTTACGGTATTTTCTTATTAAACACTATAGTTGCATGCGCCTACGATCGCCGGTTCCTGCACCGCTCGTTGTTGTCACTTAGACCTTACGTTATCTACTTACTGCATCAGAGTTGTCTGTCCGTCCACACGACCGCTTCCTATTAGCCGCGCGGACTATTACTAACATTAAAGGGGCTTTGGTAGATCGTCTTAGATACAAGAGTACTGGCGAGCGTGCGCTTCATAGAGTGGAAACCTCTTAGAGTGGGATGCTTCGTTTCGGTTGCAGACGGGACCCCGGCTTTGGCTACCGACCTGACCATCATCAACCCATGACACATTTCATCTAATTTCTTTTGCTACATTAATGTTATGATTTACTAACTATAGCTCGAAGCTTCTCACTCGTTCTAATTCATCGTTTAGAGCTGTTTATCGATGTGCTAGTTGAACTAAGTTACATAACAGTTGTCTATGATGTGAACAGCTAAGCTAACAACGGGGTGATCGGTGTTTTGACTACCTCTATATCTACTGTTTACTAACTTCTATCTGAAAAACAATGTTTTGAGTCAAAACACTAACCATCTACAATACCTAAACTAAACATTAAACTGAACATTAAATTATACAATAATAAAGAAAGTTGTGCAAATAAGCTGAGATTGGACGGGCACGCAAACGCCTGCAGACTCTTTCTTGGCATGATTTTTCCTGATTCCTTTTACCGGCACATCTAAATTTGCACCAGAATGGTGGATTTCAGCATATTTCACAACCGCACCAATGACACTTTAATTATGAGCTACAGCTAGCTTTAGTATTGCAAATGTACCTTTGTAGATTTGTTTATGTTCTGCTGGTGATTTGAGTTCTGTGACATCGAATAGTTCACATGTTTGTTTACGGGTTTGCGTATCTGTAATACCTTGAATGTCAGAACTGAAGTCACCGTCAGTCGGCTAAGAATCTTTCATCGCTGCGTGTAGCGATGCAGGGTTGTTGGCTACGGTAATCGCGGCGGGGGAATAATCTCATATTTTGTTACAACCGGCCGCGTAGACAAGCTGGACAGCTCCTTCTCACGCTCGCGCTCCAGCAGCATGTCCAGTATAGAGAACATCTCGCAGGAGGGCATTCAGTGCCTCGCCTTTGCCGATAGCTATATTAAAAAGTCTGGTAAGTATATCTCTTCTTATCATTTAAGTCTTCGCTTGATTATTGTCTTCTCGCATATGCTGTAACGACTGTTGGAATAAAATAATAATACATCTAATAGTCCTGTTTGATAACTTTTCTGCGTAGTTGTTTAGTTTATTCCTGACTTACATATACAAGGTTATTGCTAAAATGCTAACAAGCTCTTAGGTCAAACATTTTACGATGAATTTTTTTTCTTGTGATTTGACGGAATAAGAGTACGAAGACCAATTGATGTTAAAAGTCTCTTGTGCCTGTAATGTTTCATAATTTTTATTACCTACTTTGCTCGATGTATATATTCAAAACTCTATTCAAATAGAGCACGGCGCGTACAGTGTTGCCGCGGCGGGCGCTCTTGGCTCGGAATAGGCATTAAAATACAAAATAAAATGTATAAGAAAAATAATCAAAACAGAAAAAATCACATCTCAAAATGTTTGTTAGGACTAGCAGCAGTCAACCCTAAGAGGTTGATAATGACCCTGTATATATGTTTACTTTAACCATTTTGGCCGTGCATCACCATATGAAACAATAAATAGTTCGTCCGTGATTGCAGACCCTACAACGTTGCTGCCAACATTGTGGATCGGCACGACGCAGGGCTCGGTGCTCACGATGATGATCAGCCTTCCGGAGGCGGAGCTCAGGCACACGCAGCCTGTAGTCGTCTCCACCAGTGGTAACTTTTTTTGCATTTTCGGTCTTGAAATGTCTTTAAAGCGTAGTATCAGGTGTATTTAGAGGCATATTGCCTCGTTGGCTCTGCAACTGTCATATATCTACTTGCGTTTTGGTATTTAAGTATAATAGTCACATTAGAAATTAAATTATGAGGAGTTACTTATAATAAGGCATCCTCTGGGGCGCCGGGTTAGAATGTCAGACCCCCATTTCTACCTGTGGGTGTAGTGAGCGGTGACAAAAGGTAAAATACCGGAAGGTGGAGAGCAGCGCCTTTTAAAGGACTGATATCTTAGACTGCGATTCCCAAGACCCTGCCAAGTGTGGGGATTATAGCAAACCCCTTAAATAGGGGAGGTTATGTTCAGCAGTGATAAAGTATTTATAATATTTTTTTTTATTTATAGTAATATTTTACCTCGATTGCCATAAACAGGTAATGTACCTAAATCCACGCAAACTAATTAATTTCATAAGAGTATCAGTAGAAGCTTTTGTTATAGACATCATAACTATTAGGTATTTAAAAAAAAATATTTAACTTTAACTTATGGGTAATATTTTTTTTATGTATTTGCAGGTGGTCCCATATTTAGGTTAAAAGGTTCAATTCTGGCGATGTCATTTCTGGACTGTAATGGTGCTTTAATACCCTACTCATATGAAAGTTGGAGAGATGATAGTAAAGATGTAAGTATTCCATATTTACCTTAGTAATCGTTAAGTATGAGAAATTAATTTTTGAATAAGTTACGAATCTTGAAATTTAATTTAAGTAAAATTACTAACATTGGTCATGTTAGTTTTATGTACATGAATAATACAAAAACAATATGCCAATTATGTAAATAGTACTTTTAGAACCCCCTTAAAGTAGAATAAACATGCACAAGACAAAAAAAATAGTCCTGTTTCTGTGTTCCGTAGCTGTTGGAAACGACACCTTGTATTGTGTCTAATTTGGATAGACAGATTTTTTATGCCTGATAGTTTAGCCATTGACCACTATTTCACCTGATAGTAAGCGATGATGTGTCTGTCCAAGATGTTGTTCAGGCTAACCTAGAATTACTGGCTCTCAAGGACAGCTGCCGGAACATACCGTTAGGTGCTTGGCGACAGATTTTCTAGTTGAGGGTGGTAGTTAGCCAGGCGGGCATTCGCAAAATGCCCTACCACCATACTATAACGACTGCCATCATAAGACAACAACCGGGACCGACACGGCTTAACGTGCCCTCCGAATCACGGAATCCCTCAGTAGTAAAGTCAGGTGTTCCAGGAAGACGTTGCCCAAATAATACAACTCTAATGGGAAGTGTTCGAGAAATTACTCGACATTTTTTCTTCTACCGTCCATGTAGAGCCAGAAGACAAAGTTTTGTAATCAGTGTTTTTGATGCCAGTGGTGAACTGATCCTTAACTGGCTTTTTGAATTAGCTCATGGTCGTACAAAGAGAGCTATGCTTAGAGATTCATGTTGCGATACGATCCGAAAAACGAGGAAATTCTGGTAATGATGATTGAAGATTGCGTATCGATCTCAAACCCGCCATAAATATACATACAGCATATTTATTTTTTCTAAATTTGCGTTAGGCACAAATGCATATAAATCCGATAGTCATTAGTAATTATCATAATGTGTAGGTGCGAGACAGAAGAGAACGGACGCCGACAAAGCAGAGCTCATCCAGCAGCGGCAGCCGCATGAGCCCCACGCCCGGCAGCAGTGAGCCCTCGGGCTGCGCGGGGGCGGGGGATCGCCAGTTCGTAGTGATCGCGTCGGAGAAGCAAGCGCGGGTAGTGGCGCTGCCGAGCCAGAACTGCGTCTACCGCCAGCAGATCGTCGACACAGACTTCGTTGTTAAAGCTGAGATTGTTAGCTTAAAAGGTACTTTTTGAAAATGTAGATGAGATATTTTAGGAAGAATTTATAAGTACTTATATATATGTTATGTTACGTAATTGTTCGGGTTTAGTATTTATGTCTGTATGCTGTGTAAGATATACTTCTATGTTCAGACTTAATATTGGTGATGAAGTATTTTTATGGGCGATTCTGAGGATGTAGTTTGCGGTAGATTAGATATTTTGTAATATAATATTATGTATTATAACAGACTTGATTCCTCTTAAGGTATCTACTGAAGATTTATAATTGCATAATGCATGGAAATATATTGATAAAACCAAAATTCATAGCTAATTAACATCTGTACGGGTTACCGCGCAGTAAGCAATGTCGCTGACTCACTAATTGGGATCACATAATAATAATGTTATTTATGCACATTTATACCTTCTATACATTTCCTTATACATGAGTTTGCATACCTATGAAACAATCATTGCTCAACAATAAATCAATGTAGTCCTTCGAGCCGGATGACATTGGAAAGCCGTTACTATGAATAACGTTTGTTTTTTTTCAGATAGTGTATGTCTCGTCAATTACCTATCGACCGGGCACCTGGTCGCGTATAGCCTACCCTCGCTCCGACCACTGGTGGATGTGGACTTCCTTCCTCTCTCGGAGCTTAGGTAAGTACCTCTACTTCCCACTCTTTCTCTCTATGACACATTTTGTAATATTCGATTCAGTCTTGATGTGAACACGCTAGCTTTTCCAAATATTCATAGCCCATCACAGCCTGATATTTTGGTGCTGTAACACTTGAGACCACGCGAGAGCAACACCGATGATACCGCACTAATTGATCGGTTGTCAAACGCCACGCTTGGAATCACATATACAAAAAATAGTGTTTACATTAAGAATGGATTGCAAGAGTGATATACGCGAGAGGCGCCACTCGCCACTATCCCGTCGATGTGAGACTCTTGTCGTGTTAGACAGTTCCGTGACACGCAGATCACTATTAGACGTCTTTCTGCACCAAACGAAGGCACTAAATGATAAACGGCTTCTTTTTATTAGACCTTACATTTAGCTATCAATAGCTTTTGCTATTTTATATAATCAGCATGAGGATGCTGTTTACGATTTGTCATTTTACATTCATTTATCTCATTATCAAGATTTTTTTATGATCATTCGCTATTTTATCATTTGGGAGCCTATCGACAGACTTCCTCCGATCGATGTTAGATACGTACACTTGTTTGGTGCAAGACATCTCGACAGCATCGCTCGCCTCGCATCTCATTCTCTACTCCTACTACCTACTCGTATGTGTTATCTCGATAGAGCTAGTGAGATACGAGTTTTGTACCAAACAAGCGAAGCGACGGTGTCATTTTCTATTTGGAATCGTTGCGAGCACACGCTACTAGAGGCAAATTGTGCTGTTTCTGATCACAAGTAGACAAAATTTTGCAAATCTGTCGAGCACCACTGTGCTTCCGATATTTGGCACTCTTTCTGTATTTGAGTTTAATTGAATCGATTACAATTGGACATCCGCTGACACGACACACATCGGTATACCATATTATAGCAATTGAATATACACCGATTTTACTTTCTTATATACAATAGTTGAACTTGCTATGGTGCTACAATACCTTTATATAGCCAACTTACTGTAAATAGGTACATCCTTACTGTTAGTCCGTCCACACTTCAACTAATGGAAACCAACATGTTAGAATGTAACACTTCCCCGACTGTGCTAATGCTGACCTTTATAATGATCAATCATATAATAGTGTACCCTGCAATAACATCTGTATCTAATTCACTCTTGATTTTAACAGTAACATTTTAATTTCTTCGACACGTGCTTTGTATTTTATTAAGAATGGATTTCACGAAATCTTATTACGGAACTTTGTTTTGAAGTCTAAAGTTCAGAAATGAATCCAACACCTTTTAAGCGCAGCTTACTCGAGAGATCAAAATTGAAGGTAATAAGTTTAAAAAAGCTGTTGAAAGCTGCATAGAGATTTGGTGAAACCCATATAAAAAATAAAAGTGCGTGTCGAGAATCGCACCTCGCTGACTGGTGTCTGTGTTCATGGTAGTTTCCAGACACAGTCGAAACAGAGGGGTATCGTAGACCCAATGCTCTCCATATGGGGTCAACAGCTAATAGTAAACGAGGACACGGACCAGTAAGTGGCCTGCAGATGGCTAGCCATGTTCGTCACCATGTTTGTGGAGCTCACTCCGGCCTCTGTTGCGTTAGACATGTTACTTACTGTTCATGTTACTTATTGTTCGGCTTCGACACCCATCCACTGTTGTGATCCCCAACTATTTCCTATCGGCCACGGGCAAATCATTTTAACTTTATTTAATATTCCATTTTATTATGCAACTAATATAGTTCAAATCATTTAGATAAAAAAAATTGTCTAATGGTATAATTTCTGTTTTTATAGACACACATTGGAGAAGGATCTGGTTTTCGAAACACAGTGTTACGCTTCATCGAAGACCAGAGGCTTCAAAATTAACATTGTTCACTATTATGTCAATAAATGTTTTTTATGTTTTTTTTTTATGCTATAATCGTATCAATTTATTCCTGACTTCTATTTTATATATTTTCTGAGCTAGGCTATTGTACCTACTTTATATGTCGACATTTATAATATCAAAAAAGACCACATTGTTTCTAAATTCTACTGCTAGCTGAGACCAAAAACTGCGGGCCGAGGATCACCAATTGATCGAATGAACGAAAGACGCAGTCGAAAGTAGAGGGGAAGCTTTAGCTGTCACCTTGGATATTGCTAAGACTTTTGATCGGGTATGGCACAGTGCACTTCTTTCGAAGTTGCCATCTTACGGCCTTGCCGAGGGGTTCTGCTCTTGGATCAACTCATATTGGGGACAACAGAATCTTATTTTCCGTCAATTCAACCCCAAAAAAACTCAGACATGCGTTTTCTCCGCTAAAAAGACCCCCTTCATTGCAACTCCGCCATTTTAGAGTGTTCCCCTAAAAAGGGGCTGGATTGGCATCCAAGAAACTTTATGTACTTAATAAGGCAAAGCGGTAGGTACTTTACGTCGAGCCAGCAACTATTGCTTCATAAAACACAAGTTCGCCCTAACATGGAGTACTGCTCTCACCTCTGGAATAGCGCACCAAAGTACCAACTCGAGTCTCTCGATACTATTCAGTGTCGACGGTCCGAATCGTTGACGATCCCGAGCTCTCTAACCGCCTTGGGCCACTAAGCCTCCGTAGAGACTTCGGTTCACTATGTATATTCTACAGCTCTATTACGGGGAATTCCCTCAAGAGCTTTTTGATCTAATACCATCACGATTCTATGATCAGGTACCTCGCGTCACCGTTTAAAAGCTCACCCACACATAATCAAGTACTGGAAGTCTCACACAGCAATTTATGTGTTCTTTCTTACCGCATACTTTCAAAATGTGGAATGATCTGCCATTAAGCGTTTTTCCGCAGAGCTACCGTACCTGAAAAAAGTTTTACAGGGTCGGCAACGCGTTGGTTACGCCCCTGATGTTGCAAATGTCCATAGGCGACGGTAACCGCTTACCATCAGGTGCGCCGTCTGCTTGTTTGCATTGGCAATTTCATAAAAAGAAAGTTCTAAAAAGGCTTAGAGTGGTTAAATTCAAATGTAGGAGTAGATTAACTAGATTAACTCTGATTTAGGACTAACTGTCCTAAATCTGAAGACTATTGGTAGCTGTAAATTCTCGATGTGATTTAATGATAATACAAAATATTGTAGGTACCTAAGTAGTAGGTGGTAGGTACATAGAAATGATTTGCCCTTCACCGATGGCTGCTTGCAACTCTGCTTGACTAGTAACCTACTACAAACTGTGAACATGAACACACACGGCTACACTACATGTCGTCTTGTTGATAATTACTGAACACGCAACCACAATACATTGGTTATCTTCCGTTATTTTCTTTTGACGCTGTTTCTTCTTCTTCCTCACTCGCTGGGCTGGTAATAATCTATCCGTATTTGCGGTTTGTTCTTGGGGCAAAATTGTCGATATAATTTGAATATTTCATAGTTATTTCAGCTCATGACAACTTCAGAACCATTGTTAGTATGAAGATTAGCAAGAGCAAGAAATTGTGTACATGTGTACATTGTGTGAAACACCAGCGTACTTGCTAATGTGAGATATAAGTATAAGTTATTCCGGGACACTCAGTACGTTGCAAATTAACACAGACTTTTTTGCTCCACAATTTGCTTAGTTTAGTTTCTAACGCAAGCATGAGAGCTTTTAAAGAGCTTTCTCTGACATTTTTCTCGCTTTTCTTAAAGTTTTTCTCTGTATATAGATGCAAATAGATACATGTTAGCTACGCTTTATGTTAGATGTTAATTTATCCTCTAGACATCGACAGAGGACTCGAGGATGATTCAAGGTGAGAAGATTTTCCAAATAGATCTCTATTTTCTGAACTGTCACTGCTTCTTCAAATATCGTCTCTCTCAAACTTAACATATAAGTTTTTAAATCCGATCTGTCTATTATGTCTTCTTTCTCCTTCAAAATACAGAAACAGATCGCGCAAGAGATATAATACTATCTGATAGGGTCTTTATTTTCCATTTTTGTCAGTTGACGTTGTTTGGTGATTTTACTGGAGAATAATGATGGCCAAATGTAAAAAAAAAAAAAGATAAATTGTCATACTGATTTTCAATATTTTCTCAATGTGTCCATAAAAGGTAAATCATATAAAATTGTGATAACCTAGGATTATCTATTATGCTTGACGAATAACAAATTACGATTTCTTACCAACTAAACAACGTTAACAGTAGAGAAGCTTAGTTAGTTACAGTTGGGAGATAGTTGAGCGTATTTATGACGATGTTTCAGGATAGCGAAGACATTCTGCTTCAGCAATAAAGGCCATGGCTTGTACCTGGCGTCACCTACTGAGATACAAAAATTCACCATTGATGCTGAGTTTTGGTGAGTACAGAGTTATATACCGATATTGTATTTCCTACCCTTATCCCAGCTAAGTGGGGTCGAAACTAACATTTATTTTACAAAATTAAAGTAAATCTAATAACAGAAAAAATCTTTTAATTATAATAATACGACTCAATTTACTGATGGTGCTGATTTTATTATCAGTATTTTGGATAAAGAAAATTAGCAATGGGTAAAAATTTCAGAGATCTTAATTTTACAGATAGTTAACTTAGGTACGACTCAAACTTTCTAATGGATTATGAATGACAGCTTAATTTTAATTTAAAATATTTAAATTGAATATAAGATAAACTTTAACAATAACTCCAAATAATTATTTGATGATTATTATTGATGATTGCTCTAACTAAAGTCCAATACTATAAAACAAAAACTAAAGTCTAGATATCCAATGTTGTACAAGCAAGTGTAGGTAAGTAACTCTCCTGCAAGTGCAGTTTATGCACGTAATCTGTGGTTTATGCATCCGCGGTCACCAGCTCGCAATCAACCCTCACAGCAAACACGTGTAATCTGTGGTTTATGCATCCGCGGTCACCAGCTCGCAATCAACCCTCACAGAAAACACGTGTAATCTGTGGTTTATGCATCCGCGGTCACCAGCTCGCAATCAACCCTCACAGCAAACACGTGTAATCTGTGGTTTATGCATCCGCGGTCACCAGCTCGCAATCAACCCTCACAGCAAACACGTGTAATCTGTGGTTTATGCATCCGCGGTCACCAGCTCGCAATCAACCCTCACAGCAAACACGTGTAATCTGTGGTTTATGCATCCGCGGTCACCAGCTCGCAATCAACCCTCACAGCAAACACGTGTAATCTGTGGTTTATGCATCCGCGGTCACCAGCTCGCAATCAACCCTCACAGCAAACACGTGTAATCTGTGGTTTATGCATCCGCGGTCACCAGCTCGCAATCAACCCTCACAGCAAACACGTGTAATCTGTGGTTTATGCATCCGCGGTCACCAGCTCGCAATCAACCCTCACAGCAAACACGTGTAATCTGTGGTTTATGCATCCGCGGTCACCAGCTCGCAATCAACCCTCACAGCAAACACGTGTAATCTGTGGTTTATGCATCCGCGGTCACCAGCTCGCAATCAACCCTCACAGCAAACACGTGTAATCTGTGGTTTATGCATCCGCGGTCACCAGCTCGCAATCAACCCTCACAGCAAACACGTGTAATCTGTGGTTTATGCATCCGCGGTCACCAGCTCGCAATCAACCCTCACAGCAAACACGTGTAATCTGTGGTTTATGCATCCGCGGTCACCAGCTCGCAATCAACCCTCACAGCAAACACGTGTAATCTGTGGTTTATGCATCCGCGGTCACCAGCTCGCAATCAACCCTCACAGCAAACACGTGTAATCTGTGGTTTATGCATCCGCGGTCACCAGCTCGCAATCAACCCTCACAGCAAACACGTGTACTCAACATGTACACCTCTTAGCTATTTCTGTTCGGAAATATACTAAGTAAATAATTGCATTCAAAACTTACCCTTAATTATCATCCAAACTGTACTTACGGCATCAAGAAACCGTACAATACTTGTTTGGAAACGAATTCTTCTGGAATTTCATACAGATTTAAATAAAATTAAGCCAGGTGAGTTAGCAGGCACTGCTGTGCACTTAGTGCACACACTATTTAGGAGCATCTGATATGCTCGAAACCCGAGAGACGTATTTGATCTCTAACGCGAGTGTTTTGCCATTTGTCTATTATTAAAACATTCCGTGTCAAACTTAATGAAGGTCCTACTTACTTTAATTCCCAGTCAGCAACTGAACGAGATGTTAGGCGAGCTGTTCCTGCCGCGCGACATGCCGGAGGCGCCCAAGGAGAGCTTCTTCAGAGGCTTGTTCGGAGGAGGTTCGCGACCGCTGGACCGTGAGGAGCTGTGTAAGTTTTACTTGTAATATATTTTTCTCCTACCCCTCTAAGTGATGGTGTTAAATAGGTATCTAACCTGCCTAAACCTATGTTCTTCTTCCATTCTTCTCTTTCACCTGGCATTTCAATTCTACATGCATTTCGTGAACATTGCAGATTGAATGCGTACTTTTTCTTTCTTCGGTCATCTGAACAAAATCCAGCAAAATTACAGGCTCATGAGACTGTAGCCGTGCCGTTTAGGTATCTAAACATTATGTATAGGCAGGAATGATATTCCCTTTCCCGCCACACATTTATAAGCGAGAAATTACGAACTTAATAAACCGTTTATGATTGAGCAATGAGGCACTGTCTGAGGGGGTGTAGTATAAATAATTTTACTTATTTTGTTTTGTTTCATCATTGAATTTGACAGAAAAATAGAATTAATTATCTTTCACGAAAATACTAAAAAGCTTATTAAAACTTCTTCCTAACGTCTAGATAACTAATGCTCATAAGTAGGTAATGAAATCTTTAACAAATCATGTGATCCCAAATGAGAACTAACTATAGTAGGTATAATTATATATCATGTCAGCGTTGAGTATATAATAGAATATGCTAGATAAGAAGGTTAATGATGTTTCAGTCGGTGAGAGCAGCGGCCTGAAGCCGAACCGAGCGGTGGCGAAGCACATCCCGGGCCCCAACGCGGCGCTGGAGAGCCTCGGCACGCGCGCCTCCACGGCCGCCAGCGAGGTGTCGCGCGCCCACATGCTGGTGCTGGAGCGCGGCGACAAGCTCTCGCAGCTCGAGGATCGCACCGAGCGGATGCACAACCAGGTACTGCCTACCCGCATGCCTACCCACTCGCCGCCTGCTGCCACTTGCCTTTGTCCTTGTCCTGTACCATCTATTCTAACTAATATACCTCAATATCGATATCTTTGTATAAAAGTAGGTTGAGTAATATCGAACCTAACACGCTTCCTTGGAGGACTCGTTTAAAAAATGGTTCCAAGTTAAGCTGCCACTTGTAAACAATGTTTATGATTATTTACCTGATTATATGTATATAAGACGATAAATATACCTTCTATGATTATGCGATATTGAAACTGTATCAAATGCTATATGGAAATGTTTTATGATTCCAGGCGGGAGAATTCTCGTCGTCCGCGCACCAACTCATGCTCAAGTACAAGGACAAGAAATGGTACCAGCTGTGAACCTCCTGCCGATGCTGGCGTACGACTGCCTCTCTAATGCTGACGTTTATATACCTACCTACAGCTCACGTTGTTACATTGTTACCCACAAACGACTTGTTAATACTACTTATTACTGTGTGCTTCGGTAAACCAATTTTTGATATGATGTAGTAGGAAATGGATCGTTAACGCGTGGATTAAATAGTCTATTAATAAAATATACACCTGAGTAACGATTCCACTAAAAATATGAGATAATGAATCAATAGAATATCTATTATACTCACTGTAGTTACGCGGAATGCAAATCGCGTTTTTGACTGTTTGCACTCACTTTTTCGATACAGGCAGCAATTAAACAGTTAAGGTGCAAAATTTAAATAAATGTTATACTGAATCATACCATTGGAGAGGTTTACCTTGTGAACAAGTAAGGTAATCTTCTATTTTTTGGACTAGTTATAAATAGAGCGTTATATTTCGGAGTTGTCTGTCGGTATGCACTATTATTTCTAGGTGCTAAACCAATGTTCGTGTGAATTTTGAATAACTCAAACCGTAGACCGTCGTCGCCAGAGCTTAGCTACCCACGTAGAGATCTTATGAACTTTATATTTAGACTCTTACTTAGGCGTGACTCGAAATGAATGAACGCACAAAAATCTTATCTACGATTAAAAATGGCAATTCGATCAGTAGTGTTCTGCTTTCACACGCTGAATCGTTCAATTATTTCTGTGCCTCTATTTTATATTTTACCGGTCGCTATAGCGTCCTTCCGAACTTAGAACTCTGTTCTGTTCTGGCGCCTTCTTGACACGTAAGAGATGAACGTTGTCTCCCAGCGGCAGACATGAGAAACCCTCCTATGTATAAGTATGGCACGTCGCGTAGGATCGAAGGCATCTTGCTAAGGTCCCGTGTACATACTCCTAGCCTCTCGCTCCGCATTCCTTCACGCGATGTGATAATGTAAATAAGTCGAAGACATTGTAAAGTATTTCTTATAAATCTTTTATACGACGTAGGTACTTTACAGTAGATGAACACGTCGGGCGCCGACTCTGTCTGATTCTCGTGCTGTCTCTACCTTTGTTTGGTAATGCGTGATCTGAAATATATCATTGCATTTGAAAACCGTTTTGTGAATCTTCCAAGCTTCTTCTTACCGAAGCTAGATATATTAGCATTTAAAAATAAAATGATAACAAACTGATCCGTTATCCACTTCAGAAGCGTGTCGTGATCGCATGCCTGTCTAAATATATGATAGTAATTATTTTATTGCATTTTGTAGAAGGTAGATAAAATAATTTCTACAAGTTTAACGGCTCGTATAGTCTACGTTTACTTATAAACGTATAATATTATAATTGAGTTATTATTACGTAATGTTGAAAATGAGATTATTTTAAAAGTTGCTGATATATATTATATTTATGATCTATGTAAGTAGATGTAAATTTTATAGATACGATGAAAGATACAAAATAAATAATAACAATAATTTTAGTGGAATTACGTTGATCTGTATAAAGTAATAATTAAATAAAATAATGAGAAAGTATATTATAGAGATTGGAAAATTAAGCATTGGATGACAATAATTTTTGTTACACTTCTTACTGGAGATTTCTTTGACACTCAAGTGTAGTTCAGTTTCTCTTCTAATACCTCTTTTGACTATGTTGCGAGTACTGTTTAGTCAATGTTCTCCTGCTGGTACTATTGGTAACAAATTTATACACGAATAAGTTATGTACTAAATACATTTGAAACTTCTTTAATTATTGTTTACAAGTATTACTTACCTTAATTACTTTGTAGAACCTTCCTTGACAGTAAATGCTAAAAGTGTCTAATATATACATTTAAAGTATTTCAAAAATAATATTTTGGAATCATAAAAACAATACACATATATAATTTTTGAGTGAAAATGTGAAGAAAGCTTTATTCGAACGTAACTAAGTACCTTCATACAATGATAGCAATACAAAAGTGCGGGTTGCAAGCCTAAAGTAAACCAGACCAATCGGTGTCGTGTCGGTGTTGCTAGATTAAAATAATAATAAATAAAGCGATAAGTAATCGATAAAATAAAAAATTAACGCTGTTTTGTACATCGCTGATTAAATTTAAGTGAGCAGAGAGACCTGCTGCTATTCTGCATACAGGAACATTTGTTTTGGCGCATTTTATATACCTACTTACCTACCTACTTTGTACGTATCTGTTGCGAATGGTAGCGGGTTTCCTCCGCTCGTTCCATGTAAAATATATTGTAATGGATATCGGTGTATCGCATGGCAATAAAATTTCTATGTCGTCGCCGCGCTACCCACAGTGCAAATAAAGTGGCGCATTTTTAACGGTTCGCTGAAGATAACTTCCTGTATTTGTTTCAAGTGTGCTGTGACTAGTGTACCTTAGTTAATTGCTAACAATGAATGTCAAGTCTAATGTTCCGTTGTAAAGTTGTTGTATTTATTACGTCCAATGTCATTTAATAGCGTTACTTAGCTTGGAGTTTTATATACATATATAGAGATGCTAGTTCGGTTCGTTACGGTACGGTTAACTTATACCTATTTAGCTCTGTGTGTTATTTGGGATGCCAAAAGTTTGTACTATTTTCATGCTACGTTTAAATATTTACCTACTTCATAATTGTTAGAAATTGTAATCTTTTATCTGAGTTGGTGTAGTTTCGTTGTTTAAGTACGATGGGATATATTAAGTATTCAATAGAGTTATTGTCTCGAGTATGTGATTTACTAACGTATGTTGTTCTAACGATATCAACGTATTAACAAATTTTAATCAGATTATTTTATTATTCATACGTTATACGTTTTATTGGAGATGAGATATTTTCTTAAGTAAATTTACCGGTTACAATAGTTGCACTTTCAATAGATATTTAATGTAATTTTAACCAGATGCACTTATTTTTGTGAGGTCAGCAAGCGCATCGCCGTTTATATCTAGAGTGGCATATCAGTGGAATATATCAGAGAAAATACGAATATCGCGAGGGTTTGGCTCGTAAAGTTTTGAAATGCGGCTTACGACATTTTCTACCTAAACCCCTTAGGATAAAGTAGTTTTTTCATGACACAACATGTAATGATAGGAAACTTTAAATTATATCAGAAACTACCCTCATTCGCGACACAACTGCATCACTAGATTTACCCACTTTTAAAACGACAAATAGAAAATATTGTTTACATTTATATATGTATGTACTAAGAAAGTATTTTGTTATATCCACCTTCATGATGACCGTTGCGTTGTCCCTCCACGGTCGTGTACTCCTGTACAGTTTCATTTGCCATACGTACATCTAGTCTTGTTGTTGACGTCACTCGATTTCAAAGCTGATATACTATTAACTAACTGTGTAAGGGTAAAAGGACAAGTTAAGTTTTCTCAATTCTATTAATTGTTACTTAGACACGGCGCGGGCGCAAGCCGTTCATTATACATTATGAAATACATATTAATTAATTAAATGCCGATTTTTCCATTTCAAACGCTAAATATTCATTTGGAAATAATGGGACTAAATTGTAAATGTAAGATTTGTAAATAAATAATAAAACAAAAAAACTTGTGGCAAATTATTACTTGTTAATCTGTAATAATACTTGGTAGGATTCATTTCAACATTATTTTGTATCGATTAGATCAGAGGACTGTCTTCTTTTCTAAACCGTTGACATGACGAGGAATTATAAAGTACCTACCTACCTATTATAATTATACATATTGTATATAAAGGATGCTGTTGAATTATATTGATTATTTAGTTTGGTAGATGATTATTATAGTCATTATATATAAATAAAGTATAAAAATATGAAAATAAAAATATATCAAATTACCAGAATAGTTATATTTCCTAACCTTTTCCCTATATAGTAAAATTTTGTAGTATAGAAATAGCAGGTTATACGATGCTCTCCGTACATAAGTAACTTATAGGCAAAGTGAGGGAATGAAGTATTCTAATTAAGCGTAATATGGTAAATGGTATTCGCTGAGTACACCTCTTTGACCTTGCGGAGAGGGTCAGTTGTAATTAGATGCCCGTAAATAATTCTTATGGGATAAGGCTCACAACAAAAGAATAAGGTGGAATTAACCATGGTTAGCTGTGTCCACGTGTCTACGGGATCGGGTCTATTTTTCACCTTTTCACTACGAATAAATAATGAAAAGAAATGTAATTCAAGCTCAAAACCAACAGAACGCAAACTGTACGGCGGCGGCGGGCGTCGTTTAAAAAGTGTACCGAGCAGCGCTCTCAGGTCGGCGCGTGGGCTCGAGTCATGCGGTGGTAGCGCGGGAAGTTTCAACTGAATTTATACCTATATGTTCTTCTGGGTTGTTTATTTCTGCAAAAATATTATAGTGTATTATTAAATTCTGGAGAAACCATACGGATATGAAAATTTCGGGAATAGCTTTCATAAACGAGTAAATAACAATATTTTGGATACCAATACTTGACTACCCTGTATAGTTTTATGCAACATGAACTGAATGAAAAACGTACATAGTTCGGAACATTGTTAGTCTTAGAATTCTCTGTATGAAAATGCGGTTTGGCCTTCAGGAATGACGGCGGTGACAACATGAGCTTGACGCGACCAAGCAAATGCGATCATTTCTAAGCGCCAAATCAATTAACCAATCCGATTGAATTTGGAACGTTGTGCGTGATTTGTTAGTTGAGTCGGTGAGTCCGAAATCAAAGCGGTCACTGTATGAGAGTTACACTTCCTTACATATTAGTCCATTGAAAAGTTACATGAGCTTTGCATTTTTTAGAGGACGCAATTTTATTTTTGGTACATGTGTCAATGTCAATAGAAGCTTAACCTCAAGTTTGTGGAGTCGCCACTCTTGTCCCCCGGCGGCCATCTTGGAAAAAGGGGTTATAACACGTATTTCGCGATATCTCAGAAACTATGCGTTTTACAAAAGAAGCAATTATCATAATAATCAGGACCGAACAGTGCACCCTTGTGCTCATTGCCAGTCATATTACTTCGAATTTTAATCAGAATGAGAATTTCTCATGCCCGCCTGGCTAGCGTACACCGTCAAGTAGAAAATCTGTCGCCAAGTACCTAACGGTGTGTTAGGTACGTAATCAGAATGAGAAATTCTCATTCTGATTAAAATCTGAAGCAATATGACTGTCAATGAGCACAAGGGTGCACTGTTCGGTCCTGATTATGAAGGTGGATGGAAAAATAGCTCCGTCGAATGGTAGGAGACACTGTAATTACGACCCGTTCCGAGTACACGTGCTCTTTACTCTTACTTGGGAATCGCTTTCCATATCTAGACAATAATACATAGTGTTAAGTGCTGCAAGAAGAAGAGGTTGTTTGAATTCGGTGATACTGATTGCTAATATGGTTATACTGTGCCTAATCCGCGATGGATGCTGCTGCCCTCGACGGGCGTGAATAAAAGGTTGGTGGAGTCTCCATATTGCTCTCTTTAGCTTGCAGAGATCGAAGGTCGATTCCTCACCTAGACACAGTACCTACTCACCTCATACAGTCCACTTTTACTACCTACCACTTTGTGCGTAGGTAATAATAGTGGCATGGTGGTAGGGCATTTTGCTCATGCCCGCCTGGCTAGCGACCACCCTCAAGTAGAAAATCTGTCGCCAAGTACCTAGCGGTGTGTTCCGGCAGCGGTCCTTGAGAGCCAGTGAAATTACAGGCACATGAGACTTTTAACATCTATGTCTCAAGGTGACGGGCGCGGCGCAAGTCGTGACTTGTGACGAAATGCATCTGTTATAAGAAGAGGTTAGTCCACTTAACATCAGGTGGGCCTCGAGCTTGTTCCTTTCACAATAACATTTAAAAAAAATATGGGAGAGGAGGGCAAACGAGCAGTCGGCTACTCTGATGGTAAGTGATCACCAACATCCGCAACACCAGAGGCCAACGCAACAACAGAGAGACTCGAGGATGCATTGCCGGCATTTAAGGTGGGAATTATGCCCTCTTCTTGAAGGTTCCTATGTCGGAGATGGTGGTTCTGCCTTGGTGACGGACATATTTATAGGCAGATATTTATCTTTAGATGGCTGGCCTAATATGATGTTCAATTTGTCTAGTAGTTTGCTCAGGTTTCAAAAGATGTATGTTGAATTTTAAATACTAAATATTTGTGACCGTGAAAAACATTCCATCTCTTTTTCCGGAAAAGTAAAAAGTAGTTTTGTTTTGGGTGGCAATCGCAATTCCGAAACTTTGGAATAGCGCCCTGCTCGGCTACAACCCAATCAGTGACAGGATTATATCGATTAAACTCAGCGCATCACCGACCCCATTGAATATTTGGCTCGTATATGCCCCCACAAGTTCTTCCGTTGTTGAACAAATAGAAGAATTCTACAAACAGCACGAATCTTCAATAGCTAGAATCCCCAAAAGAGAGCTTTTGTTCATCATAAGAGACTTCAATACGAAAGTGGACGATACAACGACGGACGATGGATGAATGTCTCGAAGACATTGTGGGTAAATAAGGTCTTGGTGTTAGAAATCCAGGAGGAGAACGGCTTATGGAATTATAGCCAACTGTTGTTAGCTAACTTAACCATCATGAATACTACATTCAAACATCATCCATGGTGCTTATTATACCTGGACGTCCCCTGGAGAGACTTGTCGTAACCAGATCGAATACTTCAGGTAAAACTTCTATCATGCACATCAGTTGTAGTACATACAATATCTGTGGGAACTATTTTCATTCGGTTCTAAAATTACATATACTTTATAATTACTCATCACTATTAATACTCCAGATATATCTGAATAATTTTATTTTATAAATATCAGTTGATAAAGCAGGAAAATTAGTTATTTAATAATTCATAATTAGTAGCATAATCAAATTCTCTCTATTTCCCCGATTTAGAGTGCTTTTAGACAATAGATCTGGGATGGGTTTAATTATTTTATGTAATGAGCTGGAAATATTAGATAAATAAAACATTTTATAATAGCTGAATTGTACAACTACTGACAAATTAATTTATTTTATTTTATTTTACATTCCATGGGAAACAAATAGCTTATTAAATACAAAATAATGAGAACAGTAGTCTAATACTCTAAGCTTAAGAAGTTTTCGCTTATAGTAACACTTGTAGGTAAGTTATATCTATATGACAATATATATATATATATTAAAATTATACTTATGTAGATAAAACCAAAAATAAAGTAATAAGCACAAAAATAAAATATATATTAAAGTCAATGCCATATGAAAAATAAAAATGATATAATAAAATAATAGTATAAATAATAATCCTGTTATTTTTATTATTATTAAATTCTCGAGTTTGAGTAGACATTCTATCAAAGAACTGATTAGATATAAGATTTTTTAAAGTGTAGTGCGTTGTAATGAATAGGTCTGTACATTTGGAGTGGTGTGAGTTGAAGTTTGACATGGTGCGTAAGAGAAATGTGTTTGCACGAATAGTTTGTCCGATGGCTAGGGATGTGCAGTTCAAGATAATTTCTATGAGACACTGACCGAATAGGAGTTAAAAGCCCTATCTTAGCGAGAAAAGACAGACAATCGATCCTATTCGATACGATACTGTGCAGCATAGTAAGATCAGCTGCATCCCTCCTTTTGTGGAAAGGCAAAAAATGGTGGTGAAAACAGCTCACCTCATAGTCATTGCACCATGTCTTCGTTTTAAAATTTAGGTAGCGTAGGAACTTTTTTTGTGGTTTTTCAAGAATCTTAATATATATGTCAGCACTTGGATTCCAAACCTGCGACGCAGACTCAAGCTGGCTCCTAACTAGAGAACAGAATAAGATTTTTAGAGTTTTAATTTGTTTAAAGTCGTTAGTTACGCGGATGATGAGGCCTAAAGTTTTCATAGCTTTAGCAGAGATAAGTTCTATATGCTTATCAAAGAGGAGTTTGGAATCGAGCGTCACGCCCAGATCAACCACAGAGTCGACTCTCATCAAAGACTGACCGCATATCTTATAGTTGCAAACAAAAATATTACGTGATCGACTGAATGAGATGCTGAGACATTTGAGTATGTTTAGGTCAAGTTTGTTGAGTGAACAGTAGGTGTGCAGTCTGTTAAGGTCCTCTTTGAAGTAGCTCAGAGTCCAGAGGGCTTTGGATAACTTTATACATTTTCATGTCATCAGCGAACAACAAGAAGTGCGAATGTTTATCATTTACAACAGCGATAAATATCATTTACAAATATTACAAGAGTAGAGGACCAAGAATCGACCCCTGGGGCACCCCGGATGCATTCCATCCGAGGAGTTGGAGGAGACGCAAATCCTTTCAGTACTACAGTTTGGATACGACCGCTAACATAGGAGGTGAACCACCGAAATAGGTCACCCCTGATTCCAGCTGCTGAAAGTTTATTGAGAAGGATAGAATGGTCAATCCAATAAGCCAAAAGCCTTGCTATAATCTGTATAGACTGCGTCAACCTGTTTCCCCCCCTCCATGCCAGCCGTCAGCGCATCAGTGAATGTGATCAGATTACTAGTGGTTGATCTTCCTTTTAAGAAACCATGCCGCTGGGGCAAGAAAGTGTGCTTTAGGACGGCGTATAACTGATCATGAACCAATCTTTCGAAGACCTTTGCCAGTACACAGAGCTTGGAAATAGGCCTGTAGTTAGATACATCCCGCTTCTGTCCTTTCATGTGAATGGGCGTAACTATTGCTGATTTTCAAATTGTAGGGACTATACCAGACTTAATTGACCTTGTATAGAGCAAACAGACGGGATTCACCAAGCTCTCAGCACAGCGAACTAGCAAATGTGGATCAATGCCGTCAGGACCGGCAGACTTAATGCAATCGAATGTTTTTAATAATTTAAGCAGTTTGTAATTACATATTTCAATGGTACATATATCAGCTGTGGAATCAGTTGTAATACGAGTATCGTTGGTAGTGGAAACAGGAGCTAAAGATGTAGACGTCAAGTAATTAGAGTTAAAGAATTCAGAAAATGCGTTGTAAACATAGAGATATAAAATACTATTTAGAGTGGCAGCCATGTCAGTTTTCTTAGAAAACGAGCGTAGCCAGTTCAACACATAAATGATACTTGACATTACATCTTTATTGTTCACTACAAACAATCCGATTCCCTGATTAGTCCCATTTTTACCCAATTGAAACGTTTAATAAGCCAATTTATAATAGTTGAAAATACACCTTATTTAAAGAGTGGTAAGATTGTATTTCTTGTGAACTTTGTCAAGCTATCTCTTTCAGTCAGCGAGACAGATATATGGTGATTCCCCTATTATCTGGTGAAAGTTGCCAGTCGACAATATCTGTAGAGTAATTATGCAGTCTCTCAGTCAAGTATAATTCAATTTTAAAATCGTTCCTTGGTAAAATCTGAGCATAGATAATTGAAAAATAGTTTACAAATAACAGCACGAAAAATGATTACGGGAAAAGATTTATTGTGATAGCTAGTAAAATTTTAGCCTTTTTTATTTATTTATTCGGAACAAAAAGTGGTATCCTAGCCAGTGATGCAGTACATTTTTATAGATAAATTTTTCCATCGACTAAAAACGATTTATAGACACAACCTTCAGCAGTGAAGATGCTGAATAAGAAAATGACGATAAAAATAAAATAAAGCTATTACTGCGAAGCACAGCTTAATTTCGATATAATATGTTATAGGCTTGCTTATTTCTAGTAAAATTATTACAAACACATGAAATTCGTAATGAAATAAGAGATAAGCACAGATAGGGATTCACAAAAATAAAAGACGAGGTTAAGGTCGAAATCATGGTACATATAACAAGAGGTAAATTGCAGATGAGTTCAAGTAAATGTTGTCAGTCAATGTATATTGTCAAGACAAATTTTACCACGTAGAATCTAACTATACTTATAATTTTTGTTTTGATATTATTATAGCGGTCGAAGCCGCAGGTTAGCGCAAAATTAATTTGATATAAAAAAGTGCCTTATTATAGTGGGTGGGTGCGGAAGTACAGCCTACTGGTGATATATTCGTGTCAAATAAAGGGCTGTGTGCCAATTCACCCTGCTAACCTTGATATAAGTGAGATCATTTGCATAGCACATTGAGGGCTTTTACTTAAGAAGACTTTACATTTCTCAACATAATAATACAATCAAGCCATTTTTATGTGAGATTTAAATCTTTTTATGAAATCTGAAACCAAGTGAAATAACAATTTCATGTGTATAGGAAAAAAGTGTTAAAATAAATTTAACCGTTAAGATATTTAAAGTATCTAAAATTATTTTTTTGGTTATAAATAATTTCCGTTATAGTAGAGAAATACATTTTTCTTCTAGTTAGCCAATGATAGTTGCTTTCAAAAACCTGATTATGAGAATCAGATTACGCAAGGCTCAGGGTGATTCTATAAATCTGGATATCGTCCGCCAACCGGGATTCCGATTTGTATACATGAATGAAAATCAGGGAGACCGATACAACAGTAACTACCAGCTAATTATATTGGTAATCATTTTATTTCCATTGAAACGAATTATACTTATTGCATAATCGGCGATTGCTATTTCTAGATATTATTATTTAGCAAAAAATTAAAACAGTATGTTCGTGTTTTTCTCTATTACACATTTTAACAAATGAATTGAATGGTAGCCAATGAGATATTATCCTTATTGATGATAACGAAAATCTCCAAAATAGACTAACTCATAACCTAAAAGTTCCCGTGTTCGGTTCCGTTCGCGCCTGCGTTGCTGCAACACACCCCGCGATGCTGCAATGCCGCCTGCTGTACATATGTCCTAATCCAAACGGAAGAAAAGGAAAAAAAAATCATGTGATGTTGTCAAAATAGCTTTGGTCTGTCATGGTGAATGAACACTGCTTGAAATCCCTATCAATGCCATGCAAGTTGAGTGTGTAGAACCTCCTCTTAGCCTTCGCAGACAGTTTCTCTCCGATAAATTCCTTTTTAAATTAAGTCAACACTCAAATCACCCTGTTCGTGAAAAACTAGATTGTTGACTGACATTATATAACTCATGCAATAAAGCCTCATCTGAGGACTTCCCTTGTCTCCTCCGCAGCTATTTACAATTCACCCTTCTTAATTATTATCTCCTTCAGAATCCTGTTATGCCTTTGTACTCATCATCTTACGAAGCATTCGTTTTCAAACCTAACATTATTTTGGATTTTGGTATTGATAAAAACACAAGAGAAGCTAATAAGGTTTCATAAATAAATTCTTCACAGAATACAAGGGCTGGACTGCCATGCAGATGCTTCTAAAAATCCAGATAGTCCAATTGGTGTTGTAGCTTGGATCCCATCTACGAGAATAATTTTCAATTATAAATGTCCTCCTACCACTTCCGTCTTTTCAGGAGAGGCCATCGCAATTCTGAAAGCCATCCTTTTTGTAATATCACACAATCTGAACAAAACTATCATATTTCCAGACTTCAAAAGCTGCTTCCAATTCATTCTTTCTAACCCTTTTCGGTCCAAATCTAGGTTCCCAATGTTTTAAAAATAAGAAATGCCCTTTTCGAATGTAGCTCTCACGGCATAAATGTGATCCTAGCCTGGATTCCTGGTCACGCCGGTATAGTGGGCAACGAATCTCAAGATCAAGATATCTGTTCGACTTTCTAACTAAAACTATCTATGGTCTAAATGGAAAAAGGATGGTCTAAATTTATTTATTTATTTTTTATTTATTTATTAAACATTGTGGCTTACAGAAATGTTCCAAAACGCCAACATGTCATTATATATTCATTATTTTCATGTCTAAAACCATCTTTAAAAAACCTTGGAACCAGAAATGGCAAATTTCTAGAATATTAAAAGGTAAATTCTATGGTAACATTCAACCTGAGATGCCCAATAAACTCTGGTTCTCAATATTCCAAAACGCTGATAAAGTGACAACCTCTACAATATGCCGTCCGATTCAAAACTATTCCTGTAACCCAGTCTTCCTGGCCAAACTTATAACTCCCTCTGTGAATGTGGTTTGGACGAAGGAAATGTGAAACACATATTTTTGTGCTGTCCCAAAATAAACTCTTCTCTCTACAATATTATCCCTATAGATATCCCTCGTCATTTCTCCCTCAAATGTATCCTGTCCTTAGTATTTAGTCCATATTCAAAGAATGCTGTAAATTAACTGTTCTTATACTAAATAACTTAACCAAATAATAATGAATATAATATTTCCCCTATATATAATTAATTTGTGTGTGTGTGTGTGCGTGCGAGGGTGTGTGTGTGTGTGTGTGTGTACATTTGTGTTCGTCCAGTAGTTAGATGAACTAACATCTAATGTTTCAGCACCAAATTTGGCTTAGGCAGTTCTCACTAGACATAACTCATTAAAACTAAAAAATCCACTTCGTTTGATGATCCATATAACTACGCGACATTGGTGAAATTGTGGTGGTGCCCACAGAAGCCACAAAACAAGAGTTGAATTCTTAACATTGAAAAATTGCGTGTTCTTGAAAATATTTGCATAATTTGTTAATTTAATTGATGTTAACCAATCTGACCTACACGTGCATTTTTACGTCCAGTAAAAAGTTCTATACGCGATAAAAGCAGTGGGACAGATGGTGCTTGCTTTCGTAGGTCTAACGGGAAAGCTCCAAATCAGAGATTGGAATGAGGTGACATTTAGTGACTAACAATTTATCGATAAAATTTGACGATAAAAAAAAACATGAATCACTATATGTCAGATTGCACCGACTTTGTTCATCAGCGAAATATAAAACATTTAGGAACAATTTATTATTTTTTCCGGTGCTAGGATATTCCTACTTTCTTTACATTCGTGACATCGCTATTAAATCTGCAACTTATAACAGCACAACGCGGCATTTCAATATAAATTGACGGAGATGCATGCGGCGCGTTAGCCGCGGGTCGACTGTCAGTAGCATTATAGTCCGTTGACGTAAATACTCCTGTTTAGGAGTATGCTAGGCTCGCCGGCCACGCCCCCTTCACCTTTCTTTTTCTTTCTCTTTTCTGTGGTTGTAAATGTCTTCCCCGGTATCAATAGAGCGATCATTATATGACATAGATGAAGGATACGAATTGTGCTGCTTATTTGACTGAATAAATGACCAAAAAGCTTTAGGACTATCCCGAATAGAACTTTCAATATTAGCTGTAGGTATAGCTTAGATAGCATTCACGCTCAATTCTCCTCACTCGCTCACGCAATACCTTGAAGGAGTTCCGGTCAGAAATATTATTATATGTTTTAAGTTTCATGTGATATTTATTTTTCTCCTTCAAAATTTTGAGCAGAACTGGTGAGTACCACACTGGATACTTATTTGGCCGCACCATTTTACAAGGTACATGTTTGTCCAAGGAGTATCCTAGAAAAAAGGGCAACCGAGTCATCCATAAGCGAGGAGTGATTTCCAATCATGAGTGTCAAGCTCACTACAAATTGCCGAGTAATCGCCTTTAGAATATATGTATAGAGGTAGGTAGGGGTTAGAAGGCTTAAGTAAATAAAATATGGCCTGCAAATTAGTGCAGGATGAAAAACATCCTCCTTCACTAGTGGGTCCAGACAATGAAACACAGATACTTCATCATTACTTAGTACTAGATCAAGTATACTACCATCTTAAAAGTTTTTAACTAAAACTTTAATTAAAGTCACCTAAGATTAATAGTTTGTCAGTTGGATTATTAGCCAAAATAGACAGTACTTGATCGCAGAAGTTTACAAGCAATGTGCACGATATCAAGTAAAGGCAGCTAATGTGCACGTTAATAGACGGCCTATTGTTAGACGCTTTGATTTTAATAGTGAGCCATAAGTCCTCAGCGGTGGAGTGCCATTCTGGACGCGAGAGCACAGCCAGCTCACTGCGAATTCCGATTAAGATTCCGCCGCCACGTGTCTGGCTGAGACGTTCGTAGCACCGATCACGTCTCCAAATTGCATAAACGTCACTGAATAACTCTTCTCTTAATACCTTCCCAGAGCCACGTCTCGGTCAACACAATTATGTCGTAGTTACATAGTTGAACATTACGCTTAAATTCCGGTATTTTCGTTCACAAACCCCTGACATTCTGATAATAAATATTAACAACCATGAACACCTAACACTCAATATTAGGTTAATGTATTCATCTAACTTTTAGGTGGTTCAGTCTGTAGGTTCGACAGTAGGGTAGGTAACAGTCGGATAACAATCTTCAGTAAACAAAAAACATATATATTATGATTACAAGCACTACCGCGTACTAAGCGAAAATCATAAATTTATATTGGAATACAAAATGTTTTGCCCCGGGCGGGAATTGAACCCGCGTCCTTCCGATTTCGCGCCGGATGCTTTATCTATTAAGCTACCGGGGGTACGGCTGTGTCGCCGAAATTTTGTATTCCAATATAAATTTATGATTTTCGCTTAGTACGTGGTAGTGCTTGTAATCATAATATATAGAAATATAGAAGGGTAGCGACATCATTCCGAGAGTTAAGTGTTTGAAAAAACACTTCTTTCGGTCAGATGAAGTCTAGTAGTCTGGTTGATAGCCGCGCACCGTCCCGTATGACGGTTTAAGAAATACGATTGGAGTACGAAATTTCGGCGACACAGCCGTACCCCCGGTAGCTTAATAGATAAAGCATCCGGCGCGAAATCGGAAGGACGCGGGTTCAATTCCCGCCCGGGGCAAAACATTTTGTATTCCAATATAAATTTATGATATATATTAATATTTAAAAGGGTAGGGGTAGTTACAACGACCAAAGAACAAAGAGATGCCCACGAATACTTTGGGAAAGATATATACGACCAATTTCAGGAACAATACTTGTCATATAAGACTTCATTAAAATAAATTTTACAAGCATTTTCAACAGTGGAAGTTGTGTCAGAACCGGCAAGTTCTAAGATCGCCTCTAAATCTGATAATCTTGAAGTTGTTAAACTACCGTGAATCGAATTGCCAAGCTTCTGTGGGAAATACAACGAATGGCAGACTTTCTATGATATGTTCAAATCGGTCATACACGATAATGCTAATCTACCACCTGTTCAAAAGCTGCATTACCTGTAAAGTTGTTTGTCTGGAGAACCGGAACTACTGATTCAAAACTATTGTATGTACAACGGGATCAAACTATGCCGAAGCATGGGCACAGCTTTTAAAGAGGTACAATAATAAGAAGTACAACTGCAATAGTATTAGGCAAATCTTGTTTGCATTAAAGCTTATACATACTGAGTCATCAACAGCTTTGAAGCATATATTGGACACCTTATGTCTAAAGAGCCTCAATAATATTGGAATTAATACTAAGACATGGGACGTAATCATCGTGTACATTGTGGTATCCAAGTTGGACCCTGAATCTCTTAAGTCTCGCCGCACCGCTCGTGGCGCACGTTCGTGTCTTTGAACCAGTCGGCGCGCTCCTACGCTCGCAGCTAGTCTGTGCCCACTATATAGTTTGTTATTGTTTTTTAGACATCATGTCGGCAATAATTGAAGTGTCGTCTGATATACTGACAGCTATCATGTCTCGTATGTCTGCTATTGAGACCGATATGAAGCATTTGAAGGATTTGAACGCCGAGCAAGCTGTGCTTCTCCATGCTGAGACCAATGAAATCCGTGAACTGAAAGCGATCATTATCAATTCGCTGCCGTCCGCGGAGAAACGAAGCACTCAAATCGCCGACGCTTGCAGTGGAAATGAGTGTCCTATTTCAGCCAAGGTCCCAAAATCTACGAAGAAGCATAATTCAACGCTGCCGCCTGCCGGGCCCGCCAATATATGTGACCGTTAGCGATGACGCGTCGACGCCGCCGCCAGCGCCGCCCGGGTCGCACCGCCGCCGTGCGCTTTGCACCGCCTGCGCGCCGCGATTAAAGAAACGATTAGTGGTGTGCACCGGTTCTCAAAAAACCGGATAATCACCGGTTGGGATGGGTACCGGAGACTAATCGGTGTTTCTCTTAACTATCGGTTCATCGATTATTTGATGGGTAACCATTTCTGATTCGCGCTATTCAGTCGCGATTAGGGTAGGGATGTATCTTTGTTCGATACTACTCATATAAATATCATAAAATGATAATATTAATTTCATCTCATCTCATTCGTACTATCAATGCGTTTTGCTTCTATTAACCTACACGGGAAACCATTATTACTACTACCCATCGAGCTCTCATCCGTTTACGCTACCCAAGAAAAACACTTGTTCTCGGTAGGTAAGTATTATGATGACAATCAACACCATTTTTTTCCTTGGATTGCATTCAAAAATAATTTATATAATCTCATTCAGTAATATTCTAATTATGAAATGAAATACAGACTTTTAATCGCATATTTTATTTACAACTTCTTTAAGCAAATTAAATAATTAAATTAAAGCTTTATTCTCCTAACAAAACAGTGCTTTAAACATTTTTTAATTATTAAAGTACAATGTGTTTCAATTTAATTTAGGTACACATTAGGTATCTGTGGTGAGCACGATGTTCGTGTTGAATTCGATTGGATGTCAAGTACTTTCTGTGCATCAGTAATAAAATATACTGAATATCCGGAGAAACACCGGCTATTCAATAAAATCTTCTAGAAACGATGTTCTTATCTACTTACCAAATACTAATGCCGTTGCAGGGCCCACTTCAACTAATATTACCGCCGTGGGAGTGTCATCTCCCGAGCTGCTAAATACCCAAAGCTCGGAAGCTACAAAAACGCCCGAAGAGTGGAAAGAAGTTCGATATAAGAAGCGTCACGGAGTGTCATTACGTTGCGGCGCTGGCCGTCAGTGACGTTATTGAAGGCAGCTGAGATGAGAAAACATTTTCATTTGTGGAACATGTTATCGAACGCTGAAGATGTCAAAGCTTATTTGGCTGAGCTCAGCCCTCAAAGAGCGGTCACTATGGAGCAACTCAAAACCAAAAACCACTACAATTCCTTCAAAATTGGTGTTCTTGAGGATTGTTTCGAAAAATGTTTTTCGTTGAATGTTTGTCCCGTAAATGCGCGTGTGAAACAGTGGATTAATTACAGAAAGCTAACGCCCACTGTTAGCACTGTCAACCAGCCGTTTCGACCAGAGGTCGGCACGCATTTCACCGCGCCCCGCATATAAGCAGATTCATATTTTCTACCAAAACGTCAGAGGTCTGAAAACTAAACTCCATTTATGGTACGCGAGCATGCCAACTTCCGACCACCTCCTGGTTGCCGCGACGGAGACTTACCTGGACGGGACCGCCTATGATGGTGAGATTGGATTATATGACTTTATTTTGTAACATGGAAACATTTTTAACGAATTATTCAAGCAGTAACTATCTTATTCGTCACTTAATTAAGTCACCGAGATCGGTGACTTAAATATGAATAGTGCCAATGACAACATCAAAAAATATTATTGTTATTTTTTGACTTATTGTAATTTGACTGATTATAGTGACGTTATTAATGCCCACGGGAGCATACTTGACGTAGTGCTGGCGCAGGAGTGCACTGGGCTGCGGGTAGGGCGCGTGCGTGTAGCTGTTTCGTCCCCATCGATCGGCTGTACCACCCGGCGCTCCAGATCACGGTGAGTCTTCGTTTGTTTGGTAGTAGGTAAGCCCTGTCGTTTGCAACCTAGTACCTAATATCAATGCATCTCGTGATTGGATTTTTTTCCAAAACGGACCATGACCGTCTCCACTCGTTGATTGCGAACATTTCATGGGCACCGGTGTTTGAATCTAATGACGTCTCTATTGCGACGGATACTTTTTAAAATATAATTTATCAATTGTTTGACTTGACAGTTCATAAATATATTAGGCGTAAACAAAGTAATCGATACCCGGTCTGGTTTAATGCAGATATTATTGCGAACATCCGGCTGAAATCTAGGCTACACAGAGTCTGGCTCATTGACCAAGCCCCTGAGTCATACAAATCATTTTCTGAGCTACGAAACTCTTTAAAAACTCATATTTGCCACGCTTATAAATCTTATATAGACATCGAATATAACCTACTGGTTCGACCGCAGCGGTTCTGGAGACATGTACGCAATCTCAGCTCAAAGGGCGGTTTCGAATCATGTATCACCTATCAAGGAAAGTCATGTAATGGTGTAGAAGCTGCCCAGGCATTTGCAACTTATTTCTCTAGTGTTTTTTTGAGATAATTTGCCTCAACTAGATTATACTGCTTGCTGTGGGCACGGCTTGCAGGGTGGAGGTGTCCATGTATCAACGTTGACATCCAGAGACATTGAATGGGGCCTCAGAAAACTAAAACAAGGTAGTTCACCGGGACCTGATTGTGTTCCTAGTTCCATTCTCAAGTCCTGCAAAAAGCGTATGCCATATTTTTAATCTTTCACTTTTGCAAGGTTAATATCCTGATCAATGGAAAATATCCAGGGTAACCCCTATTCCTAAAAGTTGTGATAAAACGTTGGTAAATGAACAACGTCCTATTGCTATCTTATGTGCTCCAGCAAAAGTATTTGAGTATATTCTCCACAAGGCAAGTGAGGCAGCTGATAGGTGAGGAACAGCACGGATTTAGACCTGCGCGTTCTGTTAACACTAATCTTTTATGCTTGGTGGACTATATATCTAGTGCTTTGGATCGTGGGCGGCAGGTTGACGTTATCTATTTCGACTTCCAGAAATCATTCGACAAAATCGATAATGATATATTATTATTAGCCAAGCTATCTGTCATCGGTTTCTCGTCGGGCTTGCTTAAATTTTTCTCAAATTACTTGAGAGATCATCAGCAGTATGTTAGGTATGGCTCATATGTATCTGAACCTTATTGCACCAGATCAGGCGTCAGCTAGGGTTTAGTTTTAGGACCTCTCCTCTTCTTAATTATGATACATAACCTTTCTAGTATGCTGAGTACTGCCAACTGTCTCCTTTACGCTGACGACCTCAAACTTTACTTGGAGGTCTATTCCATTGACTTGCCTTAGGTTACAAAATGACATAAATAATATTTTTGACTGGAGTGTGGCTAATAAAATAAAATTTAATATATCTAAATGCACAGTAATGTATTTTGACAGGAAAAGAATCCCTGTCAATTTTGTTTATAATTTGGATAATTTGCAGGGTGAATCAGATCAAAGACCTTGGAGTTACTTTTGATCGTTCATTAACTTTTCATGACCATGTTTCCGACCTGGCCAAAGAGGCTTATCGTCGGCTTGGCTACGTTCTGAGAAACTCGAAGGACTTTGAAAACCCCCAGGTAATTATAACTTTGTACAACACTTTGGTTAGGAGCAAGCTCGAGACAAGCGCGTGCGTCTGGAACCCGTACCATCTCAGCTATACGCGATTGCTCGAGAAGATCCAAAAAGCTTTTCTAAGGTCATTGTACAAAAGCGTATACGGGTATTATCCGTATCTTTACCCCACTAAGTTTTTACTGGGCCAGCTCGGCTATAATTCTCTGAAGTTGAGAAGAATGATAGATTAGCTCACAATGTGCTGTAAGATACTCAGAGGCTCGGCTGATTCCATGGAGCTGTTTAATTTAGTTTGCACACTGTTCGTGCCTGACGATCCGTGGGATCCAGTGAATAGGCGTGGTAGGCCGCACAACTTGTTTGCAGTAGATGCGACTTGCACTGTGGCGCGCTCGAAGTCACCGCTGCTCCGCACACGGCGCCATCTAAATGAGCTCCTCGCTGCCAGCACTGATTGTGACTTATTTTTTGACGATTGGAAATTCATGAAATTAGCTATTAGGAATTATTGCGAAAATCTACCAGACCAATTGAATAGAAATGTAAAAAGCCCTGACAACTCATTTGAGGTAGATGACATGCCTTGATTTTTGTTTTATTTTCTGACTAAATTATTTGTATTCAATATGTATTATCTTTTGACTTTGTGTAGTATTTAATTTGTATGTCTTCAATCTTCCGTTTATAGTAATTAAACAACTTTAAACGGTTTAAATTGCGTATATTTTTCATTATTTTATCCCGACGTTTCAAACACTTTGCAGTGATCGTGGTCACGGGGTGACTAATTGATTTTGTTTGTCACATGAGTTATTAAGAAATTATTTGGTCTACCGTCAGAAATTTTTATATTAATCATAACGTTCCCTATTCACGCAGTATTCGCTCACAGTGTCCAGGGGTGCGTTTAGGCGGGTAGAATAAATTTTCACCAGACGAAAATTTCGCCGATGCGGTCCGCCTAAACGGTGTCATAGCCGTACGTCAATTATTGTTGTCAAATTCAATTGACATTCGGCAAAGAAGTTTTTATAATTATATAAATCTTGAAAGAAATAAAAAATCCTGGATACAATACATTGAAATATAATATACATTATTATTATTCTGTAATCCCGCGATAAAGTAGAACAAATTTAAACCCAAACCAATATTACCGTGCCAATACAAAACAATCCAACAAGAATACCTACAGGAAAACACCAACCTATGTACACAACTTGTCTTGTTATATACCTAGTATGTCTTCCCGCCCTTCCGTAATCTTTGGTATTATGATTGAAGTAACATGACATATAGCTTAAATCTGACAGCCGACGAAAATTTAGCGACCTCAAAAGGTCGCTAAAATTTAATCTACTTAGCGAAGATTTAACCAAGCGGACGCGCCTAAACGGGGCATATAAAATTTTAGTCTGTGCAAATTTTCGCCTCGAGGAGGCCGTAAACGGGGTGTTTGACGTTTATCTAGTTTAAATCTTATCCTGGCTAAGTCGCCTAAACGCACCCCTGAGGTCTTGCAGATTTATGTCGGCCTTGGGATTTAATTAATTTGATAACAGGATCCCAAGCAGGTGGTACTTGCCAACCATCATCCCTATTGAAATTTGGGTACTTTTTGATTTCAATAGCCTCGCGTAACATTCTTGCCATAAACCGGGTCTCTCTAGCAAGGATTTGTGGTTTGTCGAACCGAATGTAGTGGTTGGGTTTGTCCTGGGCATGTTCACAAACCGCAGACTTGGTTGAGCGTCTGTTCTTCATGTCAGCAATGTGTTCTTTTACTCGGATACCAACGCTCCTCTTTGTTTGCCCAATGTATGACAGCCCACATTCACAATCAAGTTTGTAAACACCTGCATCTTGTAAGGGAATATTGCACTTTACAGGTCTTAAAAATTGGTTGATCTTCTTGTGCGGCTTGAAGTAAGTTTTTATTGAAGCTCGTCTTAAGATATTACCAATTTTGTCCGTGACACCCTTGATGTAAGGTAAGATGGCAGGTTGTCGCTCAACTGTGGAAGGCTTGGGCCGGCTTCTGTGACGCAAGTTGTTTAATTACTATGTGTAACAATCGCGAAAACCTAAGACAACATTATAATCTTCCGTTTAATTGTGATTTAATTTTTTAATTATGCCTTTATTAAACAAAATACTATGAACTATATACAACACTACAGCTACTACAATAAAAGCACTTAGACAAACTACAAGTCATAGCAGACTCACAGGCAGTCCAAATGCTCCAGCCCACTCCCAGTTGGTAGCGTGCCCAGCATGCTGGCAGCATTGCCCCGTTGAATTGCAATGCTTATTCGTTGAGCCAAATATGTGCCAGCATTTTGATCACGCGTCGCATCGACCAAGCGCTCAGATAGGTTTTGGAAAATACGATGAGCTCCCGGTCCCCACGGACCCAACGTCTCTACACCAAACGGCTCAAATATGTAACCCATACCGAGGTTGGCATATTTGCGCCGCTTGAGTTGCTCCGCCGAAGTAGCCGCAGCGCCAGCATTGTATCATATATATCATCCAGTATTGTAATTGTCTTAATCGTTATTAGATCAATAAATAAATAAATAAGCAGTGGGAATATCAGATAAGTTTAATGTCGGAAGAGTTACCCACTTGGCTTCAGCTAACTGAATTTTTAGAATCTAGATTCAGAGGCTTAGAGATGATTGAGAGCAGTAAGTTGACCAACAAGACAACGTCACAGTCGGCAAAACAAACAGTGAAGACTAGATCTTACAATGCCACTGTGGAAGAAGAAAAGAAACAAAATATTTCAAATTGTTCCTGCTGCAACAGCTAACATCACATATGTCATACATAACAAAACAGTTCAAGACAGAATGAGTTTGGTACATAACAAAAGATTGTGCTACAACTGTCTGGGAACTCATTCAGTGAAGAATTGCAAGCAGACAACTAATTGTAGAAAATATGGTAGAAGGCATCACACGCTACTACATGTTATCAAGGATCAAGAGGGCGTTACTTCAATAAGCACTAATACAACAAACACATCGGCGGAGACAGCACGTGTCCATCAACCTGCAGTTGCAGAGCGACTAACCACTTCGAATACAAACATTGTGGCGAATTTAGCAAAAGACGATCATCTTCAAAGTTACAATGTAGCTACAGCAGTAATTAGAATTAGGTCGAGGAACGGTTATGTATACAATCTTAGGGTTTTATTAGACCAAGGTTCGCAGGCGTCCTTTGTTACGGAGGCCACTGCACAATTGCTAGGGCTCAAACGCATACCAGTTAGTGGCTTGGTGTCAGAAGTAGGGGGTGGTCAATCGAAGATCAGGCATATGGTTGCACTTCGTGCGGAGTCCCCACACAATCCTAACAATTCCATTGAAATAAAAGCATAAGTATTGAGCGCGCTGCCGTCAACGATTCCAACTAGAGTGATACCCGCCCCAATGCGGGTAGTATTACAAGATATCCCATTAACGGATCCAACATACAATGCCCCATGCAAGATAGATATTTTACTGGGGCATAGATAGGGAAGATAAAGGCAAAATCATTTTTTTATGCCTGATAGGTTAGCCTTTGACCACTATCTCACCTGATGGTAGGTGATGTTGTGGTCGAAGATAATGTTCAGGCTAACCTAGAATTACGGGCTCTCAAGGACAGCTGCCGGAACACACCGTTAGGTGCTTGGTGACAGATTTTCAACTTGAAGGTGGTAGCTAGCCAGGTGGGCATTCGTAAAATGCCCTAACACCATGCAAAAAATTAATAGTAAGATTATTGACTAATTACTTAACCTAGATCATATTATTATATGTTCTATGCCTAGATAACAAAAGAACATATATAATGAAAAGTCATTTACTATTCTCTACAGGTAGAACCAAAATAAACGTCCTAGGAATAGAATTTATGGAGATACTGATATATAAAGTAGTATAAAGATATATAAAAAATGGTATGAAAAATAAAGCAGGCTACTGCCATTATTCGGTCATGGTCCACCGGCTTAGTTCACCTGGGTGGACCACGGGCACTTTTTCTTGCCGGTGGTTCACCTCAGTCCACCTAGGTGGACCACGGGACCTTTTTCTTGCCGGTGGTTCACCTTTATAATAATATTGCAATTTCTTTTGAACTTGGTTTAGTTATAATAGATGAATAATTATCCTCCTCGTTAAGATGACATTACTTTGATTGAGCTGTGACTTCATCGTCCAATTTCTACAAAAACTTTAAAGAGTGGTATGGTGCTACGGTGTTGTTCTCAGTATAAAAAAGAATGCAGCGAAAATATTATCATGCAGGTAAAATACTTATCTTCGTTACAAAATGTATGTCACATATTTTAATAAAAACTGCCACCCGATTTCATCTAGTTCAAACCTTCAGTTATATTTTCAGCAAGTGAAAGCAGTATAACTAAAAGATATGTTGACGTAAAACGAGGTAGGTAAATAATATAATAATTATTTAATTGTTTGAGGACAATATCGTCATGATACGATGAAAACAACACATATGTACACAAAATTTGGCAAAAAATATAGTTGACAAAGAGTTAATTAAGTTAAGGGAAAATGTAATCAATTCAATAAATCCTGTGCCTAAATTATACTACGAAGCAAGATCTAATATTGAGCAATTGGGTTTTGATTTAGCAATTGACATTTCTTCTTTATCAAATGTGCAACATAATTTATATAAATTGAGAAATCAATCATTAGGAGTGAATAAAACAGTTTTCAAATTATTTGAAGAAGTTGCAGTACCTACCATTAAAATTTCACAATTATTAGCTGATTATTATTACGAAGGCCAAAATATTCTTTTATCTCTCCAATCTTTTTCCTGTTAGCAGGACTACAGAAAAGGATTATACGTGCAATCTTTTTTTGTAGTCCTGCTAAGAGGAAAAAGATTGGAGAGATAAAAGAATATTTTGGCGATGCAACATTCACTTCTTATCCTGAACCATATAGTTAGCCAGTTACACATCATTCATAACGATATATGGGAAGCACCATAACATAAACAAAAACAACACAATTAATTTATGCATTAATGCCAAACAAAAAACAAGATACAAATGTTATTGTTTTCTAACTCATTAAACAAGAAATGCCTAACTTCAAACCAGAGAAATAACATTGTGATTTTGAAAAAGTAGCGGCTATAAATGCATTTTCGGAGGCTTTTCCATAAACAAAGTTAACAGGTTGTTACTATCATTGGAGTATCAATATGGAAAAGGGCCTAAAAATTAAAACTTAAGGATAAAAAGGAGAGAAGGTTGGTAGAACTGACAGCAATTTTGCCGCTTTTGCCCGTTGAAAACGTGACCAAAGGTTTAATAAAATCGGAAGGTAGTGACAAGGATGAAGCGCTCGTAGCCAAGTTTGCTTAGCCATTCTGAATCGATCAGCAAAGTTAAGCAACGTCCGCCGCGGTCATGACTTGGATGGGTGACCGTTGGTGACATTACTACTGAGCGCTTCCGTGCTTCGGAGGGCACGTTAAGCCGTCGGTCCCGGTTGTTGTCTTAGGATAGCAGTCGTTACAGCATGGTGGTAGGGCACTTTGCAAATGCCCGCCTGGCTAGCTACCACCCTCAAGTTGAAAATCTGTCGCCAAGCACCTAACGGTGTGTTCCGGCAGCTGTCCTTGAGAGCCAGTAACTCTAGGTTAGTCTGAACAACATCCTCGACCACATCATCACTTACCATCAGGTGAGATAGTGGTCAAAGGCTAACCTATCAGGCATAAAAAAAAAGGAGAATATGACACGTTTTTCAAATACCCGGACGGATTTTGAATGACAAAAAAATTTTACTCTATAATACCTCTATTTTGGGCCTTCTAACTGAACTGCAGTCTTCAATCCAGCTCTTCCAACAAAAGGAAAATACATAACAGCTGATAATTGAAATTCAATTAGAATCGTTAAACAAAGAAATTTCTGTTGGACTCGCTTTGGAAAAGTTACGTTGTCTGAATTATAAAGCAATTTTTTTCGATTTTCATTTGTTCTTTCTTCTTTTGAAGTAAAATTACAAGACCAGGATCAGAAGGAAAACTTCATTCCCGAGGAATTAATATGAACTAAGCAGGTGGACCACGACCGAATCTCGGCTACTGCATCTACAGCTCTAAGTAGACCGATATCTTTGAATCACTATATATATGTAGATGGTAATGTGATATCCATGATAGATTGGCTGTGGTTTGCTTTATATACTACTCCATACACTGTCCACTTGAACCCTTTATCGGCAGGCCCAATTCGTTGTGCAGCGTTTTCATGGTGAGAAGAGATCCATCTGCTGCTTGTATGTCAACCTTGGCAGTCGCTAAGACCGATTCAGTGTAACCATTCTCGTTTGGTTTCGAAACGCATGCACCGAATTTCCCCTGGTTTTCTGATGAGCTAGGAACTTGTACATTAGAGGTCATTGAACTCGTATAGGCGTCATGTAGCAAAGTGTTATGTGCGTCATGACTATGTCTATTCTGTTAAGTAATTCTTGCCTTTATGATGATATAGACAGTTATTACACCTATTTATTAGCGTAGAATGGATTTTCGCGGAGACAGTTTTAGCAGTCGAAAGATGTCAATCTTTCGACTGATTTGATGATTTTTGATTGAATGATTTATATTAGTTATTTCTAACTTTCTCGCCAGTTTTTTGTAATTAATGTCATGCTGTTGCTGATTTTATCGAGACATCTTCGCGATGATACTAGCGAAGTAAGCATGCATTCCAAAAAATTAAGGAAATCATGTAGGCAAATCTCTAGGGTTTTTAATGATACAATTTAATCATTGTGTTTTAACGTCTAACTTCTGTGAAAATATATAGACCACAAGTGGCTCCCAATTTGACAGAAGCCGATACGTAGTAATTTTCTTTCTCTTCTACCTGTAGGATAATATTACTATTGCTATTGCTATTTATTGGGGGGATAACGGACTTGTTAATAGAAACAAAGCAAATTGAGCAACTTTTTTAATAAAACTTTAACTATTATATAAATACAATAGAATACATTACGAGCATTTATTATGTCTCAGGCGTATCAGGCGCGGCGTAGGGAGTAGGGGCGCAGGGAATGTTAGTATATATCGTAGGAGGGGGTGGGGGGGAGGGAGTACGTCGCGCCTTCACGCCCTGAAGGCACACTTCTCGTTTACCGCTCTCACGCAGCGAGCATTCGCACGAATGTCCGCAACGTTGAGAAGCTCGAGGCGAGCATAATGCGCTATGCTCGCTCACTCTGCTGCTCCTGCTCCAGATCACATAGAAACGCTCTAGGTACTATGTACAAGAGACGAGACACAGCGACCGAGATCTAAGTAGGTTCATTACATAACGTATCCGGCGATTGGTCGCCGTGGCTCAATCACTACGGTTACAGATCAAATCATCCAAAAGTCATCACATAAAGCAAAATATCGCACTGACTGTAATGTTCTACTACAACTATTGTGATCGTTATGAACATTCATACAAATACAAAACATTGTTACATCAAGGTCCCACATTGAAAACGCTATAAACATTAAACCTAGAGAAGCAAACATCGAGGACGGTCGCGGTTAGCTGAAGGTTGAAATCGTAAAGTATCACAAACAGTGTACATTGTAAAAATCGTTGGAAGAGCCGTGAACCCACAACGCGTAAATAATCACAAGTTGCTATCACACTCGTCCGATATAAAACACTACGTACCTAGTGCCAGTGACAGTAGCAAAATAGGTTAATGACCCGGCTACACCGACATACGCCTTTTGATCGACACATTCTTTGGTCACAACCGCAACTATCTGGGTTTACCTATGAATAGTAGATACTGCGTGTACTCACTGTTGAAGTTACATACGGAACGTAATCTATTAAAAATCATAAAACATTGTAAAATGTATGGATTCTACTGGAATTACCAAGGAAGGAACCTTTATGCCACTGCCACTGTCACTGAACATTCGCTAGTAAACGACTTATTTATACAAAATGGTGAACACTGCCATTACCTAGTCAAACTTCCATTTTGGACCAACAACAGCCATTTCTTTTTCACATTGCAGACTGGTTCATATGAACATAATCATGCATAATTAACCTCCAACACAAGTTAATTCTTAGTGTAGGTTCTGCGGACTGAATTAATGTATACCAAACTTGTATTTTAAAGACAACAAATGTTAATATTATATAATTAATCTTTACTAGGTATAGGTTGCTGGTATGTTTTTGGAAATAAACTTTATTATTCTTATTAATTTAAAAGATAGAGAAATATAATCGGAAAGCCAATCCTACCAGGTGTTGCTAATGTTCTCAGTAGCGATTTTAATTAAATTTAATTATATATATACTGCAAATGTATAGCAAGCAGGGAACGAGACACACGGGATGCGCTCTCCAATTAAGCCACCGAGACATCTGCTTAAAGATCAAAACTTTCAGTCAATTCTTTAACGGATTTTGCTTAGCCTCTCCGATGATATTTGCACAATCAGACTTCTAGGAGAAGTCGCAAAAGCATTTTAGATTTGCTATATGCCCCACACTCGATATCGGTTTTTAACATCGAAATATATTCAACATTTTGTGAAATAACAGAACAGAAACAAGTTAAACGCAATCAAAATCAACAATGTTTAAAGCATCCTTTACAAAACGTTACAGAAGGCCAGATTGCTCTAATGTTCCACAGTTTCGAACCTAACTACTTCAATACCATATCTTTATATAATTCTAGGAAGACGACCGTAAAGCCAATAACGCACCTTCTTTACAACTTACTATATTTACATAATTAATTGTAACTATTTTTCGATATTAGTTTATATCTCTATTAATGTAATATTAATAAAGATCTTTCTATATCGTCTTCCTAAATATAGTTTTTTTTTAATGTACAATGATTAAAATTTGTGAAATTCATCACCACACTTTATAAAATGCATTTCATTACATATTTGCTACGTTTAAAATAAAGCATCTTTCTGTAGAATTGTTCATCTTTATTTTTCGTTTTTATACATAACTGAACACTGAAACAGGATACTGTGTGCCAGACCTGTTCACACAGGAAAGCGCGCCCCTCTACAGTAAGTAATCATATATGCGATTTGTGGCACACACGGGTAGGCCTCGTTCGTGCACACTACGTGTTAGTGTGGGTGTGAATAATAAAAACAATAAAATGTATAAAATTATCGCTCTGGTAGACAGTAGTGGTCACAATTACACTCAAAAAATGTGGAGGGACGCGCGGTCGGCAGTGGTAAGCTATGCCTTTATAAAAAAATTCGACTGTATCGAGCGCGCAACGTGGCGACAATAGTAAAATAATCGATTTAGTTCTGTTGAGTGTCGTGTCGACGATGTATGGTACGCATTAACAACAGCTGCAGCCGGTGCGCTGGTACCAACTTTACCTGGACCAGACACCAACACAACTGACTCACCCACCAAACGTATGCACGTTATTGCAACTTATGCCTCGGACACATTGCCACGGCGCGCCGCCGCTGCACCGTAGCATGGCAGTGCCGCGGAAACGTACGGCGCTGCGCCCGCGCCGTGAACATGTGTCCGGCCCTTTCAAACTTAAATAACTACAATAACAATATAAGTCGTTACTTCTACGGAGATTATGTACGCTCCACGCCGCGCAGATCTGATACAATAACAAAGAACTTTTCTACAAACGTGCGCGCTCAGTTACCTAACTACTGTAAGAGAACTCTAAGTGCTTTTTTAATATAGATATCACAATGCGGTCTCTCTCTCTCAGATCACGTAGCGATCACATTTGATAATACATTAATATGAGCTTCAGTTTATTCAATAACATATTACATTCTGAATACACAACAACAAAGGTAAATAATGTTAGTAGTTTACCTTGGTTATGGAAAAGACAGACATAAATGACCCATGCTGTGAGATTTACTATTTATGCAAAATATGGGCTTGTTGAAAGTCTTGAATGCAATGTTGGCATACATTATTTTATAACTCTGTTGCTGCATTCTGTGCACCTCGCACACAAATCTCATTCATTAATGGTACTAAGTTATTATTTATGACACTTAAATTTATAAAGATTACATTTATCATATAAAATAAGGTAGATTTTGATCAATGAAAAAATTAAGTTTGTCGCACTAACTTTGTACAAAGATTTGTAACGATATGAAAATACAATATGTTTGGGAAAAGTTCAAATATGTAATTTCTCATTCATCGAACTCCTATAAAAGATTGCAAGCAAACAAACTTACGCGACTTTAAAAAAAACTACGAGACTATTTATTTATAATTGAACAGTTTAGTCTGATTGCTGATCTCACGTATATACTAGAGTTTAAGTGAATTATAAACTCAATAAGAAGGTAAGTACTGCTGGCAACATTTCTCAGAAACAAATAAAACTTTTAAAAGCAACGCTATTACATTTAATACGTAACTATTCTCTGGAACCATTACTAGAAGCGCCGTTAGGGACTTCTAGAAATAGTTCCTGGATAGTAGAAAATTACGTTATTTTTCTTTTTTTTACTATGGTGAAAATCAAATCAAGTATCACAAAAGTAAATTCAAAGCTATATACAGCAGAGATTTGAATAAAGCAGAAATATTCAAAATTCAGGATATATGCCGTGAAGTTCGGCTCGTAATGGAACGAACTAGGTACAATCAAGTCCTGCGTGTGAGCATGCAAAAACTTTACATTATACTGACGACGGTAAATAATACTATCAAGTGAGAAAGCTAAAATCAATCCGGTATCATTAATTATTCAACAAAATCCGACTAAAGTCACGTCGCTATCAATAAATCGATATATCCCGATACAAACATCGAGTGCAATATTTAGTGTCACTTCTCCATATAAACGTCGCATGGTGGTCACTCCTTTATTTGAGATTTTAGGTCCAGAATTAAGTATAATACCGATTGATATCGTCACTATCCAAGCTTGTATGATGCCGCAATTTTAAACAGATAATTAAGTTCTCTAAGCTAAGTAAGCTCGAAAAATTTATATGTAAATGTGTCGCGGCTCATAACTCTCAAGTATTATGCCTTATTATGTACCTAAAATCTCAAATAAGGGAGTGATCACCGTACGACATTTGTATGGAGAAGTGACCGGCCAGTTCTCCTACTAAAAGATAAACACAAGTCAAAGCCACGATAATTTGAAACGCGTCCCTGTACGTGTAATTTAAGAAACTTGCTGTTTTCCACACATTGGTTTAAACACAGCTGGTATATTTATTGGGTATAGTGAAGCTACTCATGGTGTGTCCCAGATAATGTTATACTGATATATTGTTTATTGAATAATTTATATTCAAAACTTTAAATGGCTCACGATTGATAAGAACTTTAAATACTGGTGTATAAAAATGTCGATACATGAACTGGCTTGTTGCACATTCAGTTGGTTCGTTTACTAACATATATAACTAAATTACATTTATATAAACACGGATATGTATTACTAAAGCTACAATGGAAAACAAGATTTCACTATTGCAAGAAGTCATTACCTATCGTTAAACTAAACACTATGTGAAAAGTTCCATCGAACTTGTAAAACTTTCTGGAAAGACTAGACTCTCTTTCCTCACACATGCTAACTGCTCAGCAAAGAAATAATAGCTGCAATATACATAGTGGTGCCCGATAAACGTTGAAATCCTTAGTAAGGGAGCATGTTGTACTCATAAAAAATAACTATATTTTATTAAAATTCGTTTGTCTACATACAGAAATGCTTATGGTCACCCTGTATGACAGAAACTTTTGGCGGGTTATTAAGTCTTTAAACCGGTTATGATCTCTACCGCTGCGTGCTCGCTTCCGCGGAGATCCGACTATTTAAAATAATGTTAACTAGCTCTACGAGAAGCAAATCGAAGCGCGGAATCAAACAATGAGATCTATAGACATCGCAGTCGATACAATATCATATATAGAAAATACCTAACATTAATGTACTAGCTACAGCGAATCGAGTCGAATCGAGTCAAGACATACGCATACAATAACTAAAAGTTTATTTCATTATATCATAACAGTCCAATCCATGTCATTCAAATTAAAACCAAAATATTTATAAAACATTGCCAGCCCAGATCAGTGTTGCTCCGTAATATCGATATGTTGAAATTGATATTTACAATCGATATGAACAAACCTTCCTGACGCAACTCGAAGTATCTCTAATTATATCTGTATATAGCATATAATGTGCGTATATATATATATATACAAACAGTTTTCAAATCATCTAAGACGAGCGACGATATCGAAATAAAAGAGCGCATGTCTCGATGATAACAACACTTTATGTACAATTTGACACCGGTTGATAACGAGCGATCGAAGCTACACGTTGCGATTAAATGTTATATATAACCATCACATTGTAACATTATTTACATTTGAGATAACTTCCAATTGAAACTGAACACAATCAATCACGAATCGCTACTTGCTATACAACTACTTTATTTTACATTTATTACGTAAATAGCGAATGTACATAATAATATAGACATTTATATCGCGTCATGATTACACATTGTTGTTTTGTGTTTGAGATAGTGCACCCGGCCCGGCACGGCCCGGCCCGGCCCGCCCCAGCCGGACCCCGCGGTACATACTATTATGATTTATAATTACCTGTCCCATTCATTTCTGATCCTTGTTTCTTTTACTTGACGTATAGATTAATATCATTATAATATTTTGTGAAATGACAATCTTCATTACAGGGAATAAAAGGTCAAAATGTATTAGACGTTTAGGTAAGTCTTATTTAAATATACTTAGGCCTGAAATATATTAAACAACGTAGTGTTGAACAACTCTTTGTTGCATTCTAATAGAGTTACAAAAATTTACAAATATAGTAAAAGTAAGTATCGTTAAATGATGCCTCCAATATAGTTTTAAAACAATTAACATATGTAATATGTGACCAACAAGAACACTGCTACGCTAATCCAGAGAACAGTACAATTTGTTTGAGGATGACGATCGCACACACGACACGATGAATATGACAGAAATTTATTTTCGGTAAGGTCCTTTTTGACACTTTATATAATTTTAGTATCGTGATTAATAATTAATTCTTATTTTGCTAAAATAACACATTTATATGTAAGACGCGAAGCTCGACCGTTTCACAGCTATTCTATACTTTAACGTCAAGGCAATAATGTCGATATTTTAAATCCGTTAATGTAGAAGAAAGCTCGATTGTTACCTATAACAAATTATAAGTATTTTATAAACGTATTTGTAAAGTTAATATTTTTAAAATGATATAAAATCGATAGTTCCTTTGTGGATTTGCGGATGTTGATTCAGGATTATTGGGGGATGTAATTTTTGTTTGTTACTGAAGATAATATTTACATTTTCAAAATGACAAAGATAAGTTTTTTCTTTTCATTGGACCCAAATTTAGTAAAGGTAAGAAGTATTTAGAGAAGCTGCGGTACACATCCGAACGTATGTTATTCTAATCGATTATTATTTGACTTTATTAATAATAATGACCAATGTGTCCTGTTGTTGAAATAAAAACATAAAACTATACTAAATGTTACGTATGTACACAAGAAAAAACAGTTTGTACTGCCTCCTTGCACGGCTAGTCCCTATAGGAAACAAAACCCTAAGTATCCAGGAACTACAACGTAGGTAGGTACTACTAATGTGCGTTAATTATGTTATAAATACAATGAAAGTTAATAAGCAATGATCACTATCACATAACAGGGGTGTTAACAACTGACGCCATCGAGTTCTCAGATCCAACTGCGAGTATTTAACGTTTACGGACAATCCGACAGAAGGTTTCAAAAACTGTTGACAATCCCTTCCATTGTTGAGGGTTGTTATAGCAAGTGTCTGTATGAATAGACCGACTTACATGCGGTTTTTTAATTTGAAGTCGACGGAATCGAGTTGGTTCTTAGCTACAATTTATGAAGATCTCGGGGGTTACTTAACAATTTTGGAACCCGAGGACACGCTAGGACTCGATGTTAAGCGGATGACTTTAAACTTGACATCGGCAGTCGCAACTCAATATAGAAACGGTAAAAACGAACCTTATAGTAGAATTTTAAAACAAATTTTCAAGGCTTCAGTTTACTAACAAATTGCTCAATTTTTTAAATCGTTTCCTCTTTACTAAATATAAAACGTCGCTGTGCGATTATCGCTCGAGAGCGAGACACCGAAGCGGCACAACGACGATAAATACCGTTTCTCTTAAAAAATAACGAAATTACATTATGATCACATCGAGATAGCGAACTGGATCGCTACAATATACACTTTAGAAACGTAATATAATACATATAGGTAATACGTCAACGAGAAAAATACCTTATCGTCAACGAGATAACGCGTTCTCCCCCTCAACGGTAATAAACTAGCTACAAGGTAGTCAAAACTATATAAGTTTGATGGATCACCTCTCGCTCGGCTCGGTCACGTGCGCGGATACCTCTAATACTTTGTTATTGTTCTGTGGGAGCGCGACGGGTGGATGGGTATCCCGCTCCGAGCTCGGAGACACATCGCCGAGGTGGTCTGTGGGCTCCGAAGGCTCGCTCTGCGGCGGCGTCCGCCTCGGTGAACTGTTCAACGCAGCCTCCCCCGCCTCCGGAGGTGACGCCGCCATAGCTGTAGGGGAAGCCGTGGAGACGGGGGCGGGAGGAACGTTATGTGATTCGTCAGCATCGGTCGGTAAGGTGTGGAGCGCGGGTAGGTCTGGCATGGGCATGGGTATGGGTAGGGGAGGTAGGGGAGGCAGGACGCAGGTGTCTATGGGCGTGGGATGCAGGTTGGCGTTGACGATGTTGGCGATGGCGTCGGGCGTCATGCCGCTCATGGCGGTCAGCAGGTTGTTGGCGAGGGACACGGTGGCCGTGCCCTCCTCCAGCTGCAGCGCGCGGAGCTCTGCAGATATGTTACTGGATACTGACGGCCCTGAGGGGAACATACACATACAAGTATATTGTTTAGACGCGAGGGCTCGAACAATCTAGAATAATCTAACGTCAATAAACAAGTATAAGAAATAAAGAATGAACCTATTCTTCACACAAAAGGTCATTCTGAAAACTATGACATTTGGGTATAAATAAGGTCGGGTCCAGGCGGACCAGTCAGTCTTGAATTCGAAACGAACTACAGTGCGATTATCTATGGACCAAGTGCTCCAAGCGCGAATAGTTACAATGCAATGAAGCGTGTGAGTAGTGATCTGTAGAGTGCGAACAGTTCAGTGTTTAGTGTTGTCTTCAGTAAAGTTTCAAGTGACTGTAGAACTAGTGAATAAAGGTATCAGGCTTCGTTCACTCGGCATTGTCCTGCACGTGTTGCAGTATACGTCTTAACGTATAAATAGTGACCATACAACGTACATAGATCCATTCACACGTTGATTGTACTGCAAAAAAACGTGTACAGCTTATACGTTTAAACGCATACTCAACGGACTTGTCAAGCTAAACGAATGAACTTTGACGTATTCGGTTCGCAGTGGCATATGGTATAGCTTTGTTTCCTTCACACAATTTTCCAGTAGAGTTAATAACTTTTCAAAACTTTCAATGGACATTCGAAAGTAATTAAAAACATTTTTTCATCGTTTCTAAGATTTTCGAATAATTTTTCAAATGTGATCATACGCACAGATTCTTGATTAATAGGATGAACCCAAAACCTTCTGTTTTGTCGGCGGCGAGACCGGTGCGGTGGCGCTTTCGATACCAATATAAAAGTACTACCAAGCGTGGATCCGTCAGTGACGTCTACTCACTGTGATATATCAGTATACCTACTCAGTGTAGAAACTGCGGCTATTCGTTTTTACACGAATGAAAATTTACCATATGAACACCCGGTTGACTACGTTAAAAAAACGATTATAAAAAAACATGCAGGACAATGCCGCGTGAACGAAGCCTTAGTTTGCTTAAAAACGCGTATTGCATTATTTATCCCGAACCCCCAGCTCGTAACAATATATTCTATCTACTATATGTAAGGACGCATCGATTCCTACGTAAGCTCAAGATTCCCACTACATATGCCGAATCTCTACAAACGGGAGGGAAGATATGAAAAATATACATCCTTAGTTACCCCCCTTGGAATGGCACCATTACGTTATTGGAATCGCTTTTGAATCTCGAGTTCCCAAGTTCGATTCCAATGGGTATTTCTGAGCATAAAATTCTCCGTAGCAGTTCGAAGCCCGGATGTGTGACCGGTAGATGGTAATAGGCTCTTATTCAGCGTAGCGTGTGTTGTATAGGAGACAGCGGCAGTGAGAGGTTATCAACGGAGTAAGTGAACTATGATTTCTATAATATGAACGTTGTGAACTGTTTTAATACTATGAGTATGTAGTGTTCATCATGAGAAGGCCGTGTATGGGTAAAAAATATAACAATGAAATAGCAAATCCTTATTGAGAGAGACAAGTTCGATTTAAGTTACTAGTTTTGTGTTTATAGGCATTCTTTCGTTATTCACCCAAACTGGCCGTGTTTTCAGCATCGCTGCCTCTCTCTCACTCCTACGCAGGCCGATAGTGATAAAATTTCAGCATTTGAAAGGTTTAATTAGCCGCTTAATAAACAACCTGGCTATTAAATTAAAGGGCGCCGTCTAACTAGCGTCCTGAACAATTCAGCCTTAACTTTTCATACAACTCTCAATGAACTGGCTGGCTAATGCCATGGCAAAACCAACCACAGGTGCGACGAGCCAATTATGTTACTGGTGACAATGTGCGAGCCGAGCGAGCGAAGCGAACGTGCCACGTGTTACACCACTGGCAGTATCATCACTAGCTGAAAAAAATATGTGGGCTATACTTACTTCCACCCCCGTCCCCCTCGTAGGGCCAATAGTGTGCGAACCCCTGCGCGGAGAACTCTTCCGCGAAGGGATCCGCCCCCGCCCCCGCCGCTGGCCCCGCCCCCGCTCCCGCCCCCGTCACAGTGTCGAACTGCGCCCACCCCTCGCCGCCAGAACTGCCGCCGCCGCCAGAGCTGGCACTGCTCTCCCACGCTGATCAACAAACGTATTTACTGCTTATTACACTAGCGAGGACTGTGTAGCGTAAAGCCCCGAACAGTGAAGAGTTACATTTCGAACTATGTTTGTCGAACACTTAGTATGGTCACGGTAATGTTATCTATACAGTATTTCAACTTCATAGAAACGGACGAAACGCGAGTTATACCTACGCGCCTCGGTCTCGGCCTGCGCTCGGTACGCAGACAGTCGCGTCTGTGCCGCAGTGACGAATAGCGGTGTGTTATTTTTTTTAACAATAAACGCGCGATATTCTCACAAAAAATAAGTTTATGTACATATTACATATTTAATAGGACGAGTAGGATATTGTGCTGTTTCTGGTTGCCTGAATTCGTCAAAAACGCATCCAGAGATAGCTTTTTTTTAGATAACCTAGATATTCTCATTCGGTAATATTGTGTCCATAAATGTGTCCCGACCTCCCGACCAAGGAGGTTTCAATTCAATTTAAGTACATTATCTGTGGTGTGCGCGCTGCGCACGCAACTCGCTGGTTATTAGATTGTATTTTATTTAATTTAGCTACATACCTATAGCCATGAGATTAAATAAATTATTTACACTACTTTAAATCAATATAATTAATACAACTGCATATCATTAGGTATTAAAACACTCGTGTAATCTTATTTTGAAACTGGCCTGGATCTGTGTCTTTTTACACGACTGCCTGAAAAAAGGAGAGTTATGTTTTTAGGGTTCATGTATGTATGTATGTATGTTTGTGAGTTTCTTTATTCCACCATAACTTCGTAACGGCTGAACCGATTTTGATGTTTGTCATATCATTAGAAGCGTTGAGTTATTCCGGGTAACATAGGCTAGTGAATGTTTAAAAAAATTTAAAGAGGGGGCCATAGTTCATGAAATTAAAATAAAATTAAAAAAAAAAACATGAAAATTTTACAAATTTTACTATCACCGTCTAGAGCTTGCTTAGTACATAACAAAAATATATAACAGTAGTATTCAATATACATTGGTTAACTAATATCAAAAGTAATAAATATTGTCTTATCCGTTACTACACTTGCTTCTTGTAGACACAAGTAATACAAATAAATAAATCACCGGCATGCGGCAGGACAGAGACTATGCGTTTTTTGACCGGAGAACGCCTTCAGAGAGAAAGGCATTTCATACACAACTACAAGAAATGATTATTTTGGTGGTGTTAACATTTTACTGTTTAGTGACTTGATGCAGCTTCCACTAGTAGCTAAATCTGTCAGCGGAGCATACTGAATCAGAATCAGAATCATTTATTGCATACTACTGCTTTAAACAACCGCCACATTTAAGTGCTGAAATGGATTTATGGACGTTATATAGCTTCTGCAAACTGCCACAGAATGTGAGGCAAGCAGACGACACCACATTTGTCGATGTTTTGAATAGTTTACGGGTTAAAATCCTGGATCATCGTAGAGTACCACTTACTGGACCAGATGGCGAGTATGTGCGAAAATTTCCCACGACAAGACAGGTGGATGAATCGAACCACCAAATCAAAATCAAACGATGACCATCGAACTCGCCATAATTTGCCGGTTGTTTGACGTGGTAGCATCAGGTACATCCGTAGAAGCCAAAACCAAATGGCAGCGGCCAAAACCCGAATTTATACTTTCTGATCCCAATAAAAGACGTATTAAGACACTAAAACTACACAATAAAAGACGTAACAGGAGGCATTGTTGCATTCTTAAAAGTTACCATTGGTACTAGGGTAATGTTGCGGAAAAATATTAAATTTGGACACGGCTTGGTAAATGGCGCTATGGAAGTCATCCGATAATTCGTATGGCCAGCGCTACGTCGTAACCGGGAGAGTTACCGCAAGTCGTTTTCGTTGAGTTCTATGACAAAACAATGCGTGGCAACACAGTCAGTTTGGGTGTCAAAATTGAGCCTAGCGCTGTCGAATTTGACGCGTTACGGGGTCAAGGTAAAGTCGAGCGGCACATGCTACCACTGAAATTATGTTAGGCTGTGACAGTGCACAACCTGCAAGGAACGACACTGGACAGAGCCGTCGTGGATCTAGGCGCTAAAATTTTTGCCAAGGGGCAAAGTTTATGTAATTTTACCTGGGACAGACTGTCCAGTTAGGTAGGCCCAACATCGAAAAAAAAACGCCCGAAGAACCCAACTCGGATGGGCAGCGTTCGGGAAGTTACGCGACATTTTCTCGTCAAAGATCCTGCAGTGCCTGAAGGCCAAAGTCGTCAACCAGTGTGTATTCCCAGTGATGACATATGGCACCGAGACGTGGTCCTTAACAGTGGCCCTTATGGACAAGCTCAGAGTCACTGAACGAGCCATGGAGAGAGCTATGCTCGGAGTTACTTTGCGCGATAAAATCCGGAACGTGGATATTCGCCAAACAACCAAAGTCACCGACATAGCTTTCAGAATTTGCAAGTTGAAGTGGCAATGGACAGGCCACATTGCTCGACGAACTGATAAGCGATGGGAAAGAAAGGTTCTCAAGTGGGTACCATGGTACACCGGAAGATGTAGAGTTGGTAGGCCCCCCACTAGATGGACTGACGATATCATAAAAGTCGCGGGTAGCTAATGGTCACAAGTGGCTAATAGCCATTCTTTGTGGCGTTCTATGGGGGAGGCATTTGTTCAACAGTGGACGTCTTCCGGCTGATGATGACGATGATGAAAGTTTATGTCGCTCTTAGTCGCGTCAGACAGCTAGAAGAATTGGTGTTTTAGATCCACGAAAGCTTATCAACGAGCCCCATGACAAAAAGTCTCTGCAAGAACTGAAAGACCTCAAAGTTATCATTAATAATTAATTAATCATAAAAAAAAAAATTTCACGTTATCGTTTGCGTGATATTAATTTCCAAAAAAATATAAGTTATGTTTTGTGGCACATTGTGCGTTTGCAAAAATATTGTTTTATCACTAAAAGGTACGAAATAATAAGAAATAATTTAAAAATTAAAAAACACGCCTGCCGTACCAAAAAGTGAACGAATAAATTACAAACAAGTTACATGATTTTAATGTTGAATGGCTACAATGTAGGTACTAAATAGATTATATTTACTGTGCAATTAAAACACCATTGAACTCAGAAATGGAGAATAGATAACCAATCTTTTCATTGCAGTCGGGGGACATGTAAAGAACTATTCCAAGGAACTAGCCATTCAACATTAAAATCATGTAAGTTGTTTGTAATTTTTTCGTTCACTTTTTGGTACGGCAGGCGTGTTTTTTAATTTTTAAATTATTTCTTATTAATGCACAAGTATTTCCTTTAATCCACCGAAAAAAAAATGTCTCTATTAATAAAAAAAGTGAATAGAGTAAAGGAAAGAGATTGTCAAGAGTATAAGCTATATATTAGAATGCGGTTTATACTTTAAAATTTAATAATAAAGCTTTTCGTGTCTCAAAAATATTTTTCGGACGCAAATTTTTAAGACTGATTTTATTATTTAAATATAAACATGGTTTTTTAATTAAATCTACCTACTAGTCAAAAAACAACACGCATTTTTAGTGAACACATTTCACAAAGTTCATTTCACAAAGAATTTTATTTGTTTATATAAAAAAAAGTATATTTACAATCACAAAGCTAAATGGAAACACAAAGTAGGCAAATGTACTTAAAATATTGGACGCGGGTAGCCCTATCGCATGTTTACGTACAGCGCGGCTATAGGTAGTTTGTCAACGACACAGCCGAGTTAAGATACTGTATAGATAACATTACCGTGGTATGGTCGTCAACGGCAAATGTTTGCAGTGACAAAAGCGCAACGCCGCCGTGCTGTCGCTGACCGCGCTACTTCCGATCACATAACCGCGATTCAACAACGGCCATAACTAGCGATGCAGACGAGCGTTAACAAAAGCGCTACTGAATCGTTGCAAAAAGAATTCCTTTTTTAAAACTTGTAACACTCTCCAACCTTCCACATTGTTCCCAGAAGTCGTTCACAGTGCACGACTATGGAATGTTTTACCACTTGACATTAGACATGCCAAATCTATTACAAATTTAACAATATTGTAAAAATTTACTATTTATCTAGTATATAACAATATATTTATTTATATATTGTATGGTATATTATGTATTTAGTTTGTGTACATATATAATAAATGAAATGGTAAGGTATATGATAAATAACACAGTTTATTTATGTAAAATATATTTATTGTTCACCACCGTCTATCTCTTGGCTTGTTTCTGTTTATCCAAAGGTTACCTACTGGAAGAAATCGCTACACAGCCACCAATTTTACTACTTTAGAAAAAGTATGTTAGATATTCTATGTATTTAAATTTGCTTGGTAAACAATAAAGAGTTTTGTATTGCATACACTAAAAACAGAAATAGTCCTAAAATAGACCCTTGCGGAACTTACATTTTCATGAATACCCTGAAGATGTAAAGTCATTTATTCCAACCTTCTGTAGCCGGCGTCACTAATATTACTTTATAAGATTCAGAGTTGTTCCACGAACTCCATAATGTGAAAGCTAATTAATCAGGGTACGGAGCTCTACACAGTCCAATGCCTTGGAAAGACCACAAAATAAGCCGATAGCATCATCAGGCGTAGAGTGTATTAATTGTTACACCTGCGTCAGTTGTTGATCTGCTTTTGGTGAAACTAAACTGATTTTTTGTGTAATATATTATGTTCAGTAAATTGTGACAAAAGTTGGTTAAACATAACTTTCTCAAAAACTTTACTCAGAACAGGAAGGATCGATGCCGGTATGTAATTGTTAAGGTCAGATCTAGGATGTAAATCCGACTTGAAAATTTGAATAATTTTACTGTGCTTCATAAGATTTAATTTAGATATAATATAGATTTAATTTTCTATGTCTTTGCATGGTGAACGGGCATTTTGCAAATGCCCGCCTGGCTAGTGACCACCCTCAAGTAGAGAACCTGTCGCCAAGCACTTAACGGTGTGTTCAGGAGCTGTCCTTCAGAGCCAGTAATTCTAGGCTAGCCTGAACAACATCTTCCACCACATCATCACTTACCATCAGGTGAGATAGTGGTCAAAAGCTAGCCTATCAGCAATAAAAACAATCTGGAAAGGTTTTTTTATCAACACAGAGATTGAAAGTACTGTCACTTAATATGGTGCAATAGTAGCAATAACAGACTCTGCTACTTTTACTGACGCACCCCACAAGTCTTCGGTACTCTTTATGTTTAAAGATTTGGAAGTCTTAATAATTTCAAAGGTGGTAGTGAATCCTAAACAAAAATGCGCTACTATGAAAGGATCATTATCTTTTATCAGAACCTCTGCTACATGGAGGCATGACTCTAATGATTTAATGAGATTTTAAGTTAGAGATTAGCTAATATTTTTTTGTGTACATTACTACTGTCTAATTTGTTATGCAGATCCCATACTTACATATCATCTAGTTGTCTTCCATCAACTTTGTTCTTTATTCACATTTGCTATATGTGTAGATTTTTAATTGACTCTGAGCCATTTGTTCTGTCTCTTATTTATCATTTATGTTAGTCTTTAATTTATCTTATATTATTAAATAAAATAAAATTAATTGTAACAAAAAATTTGATGAGTAAAGTAGGTAAGGAATACATACGCGACCCCTCCCCCAGCACGTCCCTCAGCGCATGCGTCGGCGCGGCACCCGCCGCCCCTTCCCCTTCTCCTGTCTCTGTCTCTGTCTCACCCTCGCCTTCGCACTCGCCTTCCGGTGCGTCGTCCCACATACTGGAAACAACGATTATTCACACTTATTGAATGAAAGATTACACATTAATTGCCGGTAAAATTACATACAAATTCCCATTTTTTACAAAATTTAAGCAAACATTTTTCCGCAGTCACAGTTTGATGGAAAGCGACGACGTGGGCGAGGACCTGATAGTGTCCCGTACATCACCCGAAACTGAAATAATGCTTCGTATACCTGTCGTATACCACTCCACTCCACTCCTCTCCTGTCCTATGTGTTCAGTATTTACGGAATATCGAACATGTATGAATTCCGTTCTTGTTGTCCGATGAAAGATATGAGATGGGAGACTAAATTTTGAGTAGAAGGACAGCTTGTAACACGCCATTGGGAGCTTAGCTACAGATATTACTTGAGGGTAGGTACCCTACATATCAGCATCCGGTGAAGCGCAAACCCTGTGACAGGATTCGTAGCATGGACCTCCCGAGTGGCAGTCCATACACACTGCCGCCGCTGCATGAACCATCATTGCTTGTGTCCGTTTCATCTATTTCAAACACTTAAAATAATAATGCCCCATAAAATATTGCACACAATATATCTATGCTAACTTTGTGATAAGACATACGAGGTAAAATTCTTAAAATTAGTTTCTTTTCGTTAATGAGATATGTGCATGGATACAATGATGGAGAATACTTAGTTCTAGAGTTAATGATTTGATTTGTTGTTGGCTTCACGTAAAAGTTCAGTCAATTATTGTGTCGCGGGCAAACTCCTCAACGGGACAACTACAAGTATATACCTTTGCCCGTTAGAGGGAAGGTCGACCGATAGGAACATCTAGCTGAGTGTGAATGTCGTTTGTACGCCAAAGTTTTATCTCTGTTAGAAGATTTTACCCAAGGTGTACCTTCTCATCCTAGGATGGATAGTAAGAATACAAAATAAGAGCATCTCTCGCAGCCGATTCAGTATTAGTAAAACAATTTAAATATTTTTACATAACCCCAAATACAGTCGTATAAATAAATCAAAGGTAATTAAACAGCCGCTAAAATACTAATAAAATATTTATAATTTATGAATTAATTTGAAAATTGTAATAATAACTAAATAAGTTAGTACCTATACTACGTTAGCAATAGAGGTAAACTGAGCATGTGTCACGTTGACACTGTGTGCTGCAGATAACATAGCAGTTGTCGGCGAAGGCGTCTGTGGACCTGCATTGCCATACAGTGATGTTACTGCGCGGCGCAGACTCGACAGGAATCGAACCGAAGGGTATACATACACATAGGGGGCAGCTTGTGTAATCATTTACAAGTTGTACTTACTCAGCCCCGAACTTTCGACTCGCCAACTCCAAGAAGTTTCTCTCCGATGCGTTCATCTGCAATCAAACGAACGGTAAGATTAAATATTGCATATCACTAAATTTTATTAAAATTCTAACGTTCAACTAATATCAACACATAGGATAGGTTTTCGATTTTCAACTTGTAGAGCCAAATAGGCAAGCAGAATATCCTCCCAGCTTGGTCTGTTACGGACCCCGCGCCGCAATACTGATCGGACTATATGGTGCAGTGCAGTGCAGTGTTCCGGCATGCGTTATAACGAGCCAGTTTCCATTTTGGGTGTAGTGAGGCAGGTGATTATGTACCTTGTCATAGGTTGAATTAAACCAATGAAATAAAAATTAACCTGTATTAATACTGTTACACTGGACCAGCAGTTGTAAAACTACTATTAATCCTAGAGGTTTGTTTTGAAGCTATGATGGCCGAGCGGTTATAGGTATGGACTGCCGCGCCGCTCGTCCATGGTTCGATTCCCACTACCGGCTTGAGCTTGACCACAAGGTGGAAGGGCATTTTGCGAATGCTCGCCTGGTTAGCTACCACCTTCAAATAGAAAATCTGTCGCCAAGAAACAAACAGTATGTTCCGACAGCAGTCTTCGAGAGCCAGTAAAATTACAATTTTGGGGGACTATAATGCTCGCGTCCGTAGGATTTAGCCCTCGATGTCCTACACGTGTCCCCTGGGTGGCGCTAAAAGAGCAGTACTGACAGGTGGTAGGCTTAGGCCGCGGCGTGTTACCACCCACCAAACAAAGCCATGCCGCCAAGCGGTCGCGTTACGGCATGATTTTTGGTGAAGCCATCATGGGGAACGGGTCGGAAACAGTTGCGCTTATTACTATAACTAGTCGTGACACATCGAAGGTCAATATGCCTGGCAGCCAATCTTGGAGAGCAGCGGGATCCGAGGCACGGTTCTCCGCTGGCCGACCGCAGATAGTTGGGGGCCCAAGTAGTGAGCCAGCCACTCATGAAAGGCTGCCCCGCCATCTCGCGAAAAATCCCGGAGGTGCGCCATCGTGCTGGTTGGCGACCAGATGAGAGGACCCGATGGACACCTCTGGGGGGGCTCGGGCGTCCCCGCGGTCTCCAGGATTGGTTCCCTTTGGGTGGAAAGGCCTAATTTGTGTCACGGGTTGGTAATTTGTGCCTCGTTTCCACTTCCGTTTCCCTTTACCTATCTTCACTCCTCATAAAATGAAAGGCAACAGAAATAGAATAAAGGTCCAACAGCGGAAGCACGTCCTCTCTCTTCAAGTGCACCTCTCAAACATTCGAGGCTTGCATTCAAATATCGACCCGGTCCACCACCATCTTGAGACCGCCAGACCGCATATTCTATTCCTCACGGAGACGCAGATCAAATGTCCAGCTGACGCTGCATACCTTGCCTACCCTGGCTATGTTCTAGAACATAGCTTCAGGGCCAGAGCAGGAGTTTGTATGTATGCCCGCGATGACATTTGTTATCGGCGTCTCCGCAACCTTGAAGACCCCAAATTTTCCATCATGTGGGTTCTGGTGGACAATGGCATGGAGAAGATACTTTATGCTTGTGTCTACCGTTCGCACAGCGGAGATGAGGAGACAACCAGGCTCACAAACTACCTCAGTGAGGCGGCCGATGTGGCCCAACAGAGGTATCCTTCTGCTCAATTAGTGCTTCTGGGGGATTTCAACGCCCACCATCAAGACTGGCTATACCCATACCAGAGCACAGACCACGCTGGTCGAGAGATGCGCAAGCTTGCTTTGACGCTAAACCTCACTCAGCTGGTCCAAGGAGCCACAAGGATACCGGATGTTGATGGCCACACAGCCAATTGCTTGGACCTTCTGCTGACAACAGATCCAGACCGCTACTCGGTGTCGGTTTCATCACCTTTAGGTAGCTCCGACCACTGTCTGGTGAAGTCTGTATCAGTGTACTCCCCGCCCGATCCCAGTCCAAGGGGCACTCGGCGGGTGTGGCGATACAGGTCAGCAGATTGGGATGAGATGCGTAATTTTTTCGCGTCTTACCCTTGGCGGCAGGTTTGTTTCTCTTCAAGCGATCCCTCAACTTGCGCGGATGCTGTGACTGAGGTGTTACGTCAGGGTATGGAATACTTCATACCATTTTCTGACGTCCCGATGTGCAGCAAAGCTCGCCCATGGTTTAATGCCAAATGTGGAGATGCAGAAGCGTCAAAACATGAGGCCTACTTAGCCTGGGCTGATGCTCGAACCCGCAAATCCAGAGATGTACGTGAAAAGAAGAAAGCATTTAACCTAGCCGCCAAGTCCTGCAAAAAGGCTCTCAAGAAGGCTCGCTTCGACCACATACGCCGAACAGGGAACAAACTTGCTTCTTACCCTTCGGGTAGCAAAGCATTCTGGTCCCTGGCGAAGTCGATCGAAGAGAACTTCTGCCGTCCCTCACTGCCCCCATTGCTGAAACCTGACGGCTCACTAGCGCACTCTGCTGAAGAGAAAGCAAATTTATTTGCAACTCAATTTGCGGAGTCTTCACGTTTAGATGCTGGCAACGCTGTACCTTCTAACCTGCCAAATAGCGGGACGTTAATGTCAGAAATCCGCATTCGACAGTCTGAAGTACGCAAAGCGTTGCGCGATCTGGACGTGAACAAAGCTAGTGGTCCAGACGGTATACCAGCTGTAGTCTTGAGGATGTGTGCGCCAGAGTTGACTCCTGTATTGACTCGCCTCTTTCGCTTGTCTATGACGACTGGTCAAGTGCCCAAGTCCTGGAAGCTTGCAAACGTGCAGCCCGTGCCCAAAAAGGGTAGTCGCGCAGACCCTGCCAATTACAGGCCTATTTCAGTCACTTCCATACTCTGTAAGACGTTGGAACGTGTACTGAACCACAGGCTCCTGGCATACCTAGAAGTAAACGATCTCCTCAGTGATCGACAATACGGATTTCGCCGAAACCGGTCTACTGGGGATCTTCTAGCGTATGCCACTCACATCTGGAGCGCGGCCATCGAGAACCACGGAGAGTCACTTGCTGTCTCTCTCGACATCTCGAAGGCTTTCGACAGGGTTTGGCATGATAGCCTTATTAACAAGCTTCCTTCTTACGGCCTTCCCACTGGTTTGTGTGTTTGGATATCAGATTTCTTGAGGGATCGGTCGATTAAGGTAGTCATCGATGGCTGTTCTTCCGACCAATTGGCCATAAATGCCGGAGTCCCTCAAGGATCAGTACTCTCTGCAACGCTGTTTCTGCTGCATATTAATGATCTGCTTAAGCCCGGTATCTTTGGGTACGCAGACGACAGCACCGTTGTGGAGAGTTACACATCTAACGCACGAACCAGTGCATTACAAATCCAGTCTCATAGGGAAGCGATGGTTCAGCGCTTGAACTTTTCTTTGAAGGCAGTCTCCGATTGGGGCGATGCCAATCTGGTTAAGTTCAATGCAGCTAAAACCCAGGCGTGTCTTTTCTCCGCCAAACGGAGCCCTTTCCAGCTGGCTCCTACTTTCAGGGATGTGTCCGTGCCGATATGTAACCATCTAGAGCTTCTTGGCATCTCTTTAACATCAACTCTCAATTTCGGCTCCTATATTGAGTCCAAAGCCCAGCTTGCCTCAAAAAAGCTTGGTGTTTTGGCTAAGGTGAGACAATACTTCACACCGGGACAGTTGCTTAACCTGTATCAAGCCCAAGTCCGGACGTGTATGGAGTACTGTTCTCACCTTTGGGATGGTTCTGCCAAATACCAGCTGGAGACACTGGAAGCTATTGAGAGGAGAGCCAAGAGACTCATTAACGACGACCATCTAGTAAGCAAAAGACTCCAGAGTCTCGAGCATCGCCGCAAAGTCGCTAGTTTATCGGTTTTTTATCGGATACATTTCGGTGAGTGTGCAACGGATCTTCACAATTTGATTCCGCCATCCCCATTCTATAACCGGACATCCAGGGATACTCCGAAGCGCCATCGCTATATGGTGGAAATTCCATTTACCCGAACGAAGCGATTTGCTTCTTCGTTCATTATACGAACCGCCAGGGAATGGAATACCCTGCCTGAGTCTGTGTTTCCGGTTAAGTACAATATGGGGGTCTTCAAAACGCGAATGAATAGGTATCTTCTGGGTAAGCGCGCTCCATCGTCGATCGCATCATCGCTTAACATCAGGTGAGATAGTGGTCAAGTGCTACCCAGTTCGGTATAAAAAAAAAAAAAAAAAGGCACATGAGACTTAACGACTATGTCCCAAGGTGACGGGCGTCATCTCATTTGTTTATTTATATACAAACAAGCACGAGCTCTAGATTATCCAACTACGACCGTAGGGAGCAAAAAGCCTGAAGAGGTCTTTTAAAACTTGCGCTAACCTACTCATGTATTGGAGACTCTATTACAAATAATAAGATTTAATTATAATATGTGGAATCATCATTCATAAGAATCAATTATTTTAAGAAAAAATAAGACATATGAACAAACCGTATAATGTAATAGAATAGTTATACTAGAACCTTGTCTTCATCGTCGAGGCCGAGTCCCCCCGCGATGAACTCAGCCGAGTCCGCGTGGCCCTCCTGGTGGCCCATCTGGAACACATTCATCATTACACATCAGATTATATTCACTAATATAATGGCTGAATATGCATTAATAAAATAAGAATTAAAAGCCGACTGCAATAAAAAGACCGAAACAAGATTTAGAATTCCGCATCATATAAATTATTTGTAATAATTTTAGAATTTTTAGAGTCCCATATTTTTTTTAAGCCTGATAGGTTAGCCTCGTTTAGGTTAGCGGCGGAAGTTGCTTAACTTTGCTGATCGGTTAACACACAAACAAAGCAACTTCGCTACGAGCGCTTCAAAAGTTTTTAAATTTAACATACAACTTATATACATGTGTATATTTGTAATCACTTTTTTTTTATCTTGATACCTGACTCGATAGGTTTCGTTATTTTTTTTTAATTTAATTGAAAGAGTTACTATTTCGTGCATAATACCGCCATTTTGCATTTTTTTCAAACGCCAACTACGTACCTACACTTGGTGTTTTAAGACGAATATAACGATACCGTCGGAATCCTTCCAGCCGTTTCTGAGGTAATAAAGCAATTTACAAACAAACATGCTTAAATACATGATACGCGCGAAAAACATAGAAAATAATCAATTAATTATAAAGGCGAGAGTAACTATTTATTTGCTGGCTTTTTAAGGCTAAATGTGTAAACGGTTCTTGAAGTATACCGCGGTACTGCGACGTCGGCTCACCTCGTTGTCGTTAGTGAGCTCCTCCCCGGGCTCGTCCAGCGAGGCCGTCGCCGACGCCATCGCCATCGCGTAGCAGAACTGTGCAACAATATACCTAAATATAATCAACTTAAAGCCTATTGTTATATGCACTACATTAGACTGTTGCGATCTTGCGGACTGTGCATTGTATATAAACTTGTGTTTCATATATCCCAATAAATAAAACTTTTTCTAATTATACGTTTAACTTACGTCATAGTTGGCCACCATCGTGTCCGTCAAACTGTCCTGTAACCAACGAATGGCCTTTTTATATATTTTTTTGGTTTTAGGTTAACATGGTGACTTCAGTGTTTGCATATACCTATTCCATTAAGTTTGAATCAGTGAAAACCTGTAATTGGCTTTCTGTTATATTCTCGCATAGTTATAGATAGTATAGCTGTTGGTTTTCCAAAAATAAATTTAAAAAAATTCTAGATTTCTTCCGCCTATTGGTTCGGTCACGTACCACTCTGTCGGGACTAGTTAGTAACATAGGATAAGGAGTATCCTACGCCTATTCCGCTTTGCCATCAATCTATTTAAAACATCTTTGAAACAACTATTTTAGACAATCTGTTATGCAGTTACGGTATTGAATGTTGACATGACATGTCAACGGTACGATGATAGACTAGGGCAGTGAGGTAGCCCAGAGAGGGGTGCCAAAGCCAGAAGGCTCCAGGGAGCCTAGCGTTGGGGTGATTGAAGTAGAATGCGCAAACGACCCCGCTTCACCCCACATAAGACATAGAGGCCCACCGCTGGGTTCTTAGTAAGTATACCGGGGAATCCCACTGTTCCGAAAACAAGTTGCGGTGGCACCATCTACTTGTTTTACTTTGACGCTCAGCTCGAATTGGATAGAAACTTATTGATGAGTATACCTATACTTTTGTGTGGAAATAGCCCCTGTCGAAGAATTACTTGCACTTTTACTTATTGATTTTTGTTCTTAACTTGGATTGTTTATAATAATAATTAGTTCTAATAATTTGAATTGAAGTGTTGTGTATAAACTTTGGGGATAGCTTGTTTTGCCGTGGTCACTGTCGAGTGCACTGACCTTTGAAGAACCTTGCGGATAAGTTGAACTGTTGACCCGCAGCGCGTGACTACTAAATTAATGCAGTCTAGCCAAACTTGTGTTATTAAATAAGCGTGAGGGTGCAAGTGTTAAAAGGACAAAATTAATGTAAATTACATGTCATCGTAGTGTTATTTTAAGCTCCGCGTATCGCGGTCTCAATAGGTTCATCAACAGATTGTCTGGGTAGAAGAACTCTGCTCTTTATCATGCCTGGCTAGGCAAATCTGGAATCTATACACCCACATAACCGCGTTACTTCCTCCCGGAACTGCGATATACGCGTAAGGGGTATTCCCATCGAAAAAAAATGACAGAGAGTTAGAGCAGTCGACTACGGGCTTGAAGTTTACAGTAACACAGGGCGGTAGCTGGTCTGATGGCCATAATTAAAATGCCTGAAATACCACCATACAAAAGATTTTGTACACATATAGTCAATAGTATGTCGATAAGTTATGAGCATCATCTAAACTAATATTAAAAAGAGGAAAGATTTGATTGTTTGTTGGCATTGAATAGGCTCTGAGACTATTAGATCGCTTTGAAAAAGTCTTTCTCAATTAGAATCGTACATTATCCCTGATGAATATAAGCTATAGAATATTTTCAAAAATGTTAGCGATCCGTATGAAAACTTCGATAATGTAACCCGACGTGTGAAATATATACCAATCGCGTACGTTAATTTTATTTATTGACAGTAGAACAAAGTGATGTAGCTACTAAAATTTTATAGAGGACATCAATATCTAAAAAATAGTCCGCGAAACCATATCTCTAACTATTAAGGTTATGTCGTAATAAATACTTCTTTATGTGTTTAAATTTACAATTTTGGATTGTTTAAAACCCGTGCGAAGCCAGGGCGGCCCGCTAGCAATAAAATCAAAAACAATCAAAGTACATATGTAGCTTATATGAGTAAAACTTACCTCGTAAATGCTCTCTGAGGGGTATGATCCACCCTGAAACCAAAATAACAGTTATTTATTCGACTATTCCTTACTAAGTGTGGCATTTTGTGAATATTTATATCACCCAGTCAGACCCATTGTTTTTGCCAAAATGTAGCCATTTCTTATAAAAATTCCTAAAACATTACGTTACGTACATTTTTAAGAAATACACTTTTTAATTGTTAAATATTATTAAATATTGAAGTTAATTGACATCAATGAACTTATAATGAACATTTAGTTATGTATTTAATGATAATTAGTGTTAATAGCTGTTGTAGTCCTCGTGCGGCGCATAGGTAGTGGCGGCACGTATGGTAGGTGTATGGACTCACGAGCGGAGTGTCGTACTGCTGCATGAGGGGGAACAGCTTCTGTTCCCGGAAGTGGTTGAAGCGCGCCACGACGGAGGGCTGCAGCGCGATCAGCGTCGCCAGCTCGTTGTCGGAGCTGCTCTGCTGCTGTTGGTGCTGGTGCTGCTGGTCCTCCAGCGCGTCGCTGATGCAGCTCAGCATGAGGGTCACGTGGCCCATGTACCCGCTGCGGGGGGTCCCGCTCCTGGCTCGACAACAGAACATTGTTTATACATCTACCTATCATTGTCTCCCGCTCCTGTGTGAGATCAGCACCATTTATCTTCTCTAAAAACGCGAGGTCGTATTAGAGATATATTATCGACACACAGGACAACACGAGGACAAAATTGGTGTTTTTTTTTGCTTTCGCACCAGATGTATGCCACGCACCTGTTTAGGTATTACTCGGGAAGTTGTACTATATTACACCTATGTGGCGGGAAATTCTAACAGTTTCCTCCCGCTGCGCCGGTAGCTATGTTTCGTAAACATTTTATATGATTATGGTATTCGCGAGTTTTAATAATATTGCTCGTGTTACCTTGAAAAGTTATTGTACACCAATGCACGTGATTCCAGATATTACTGCTAGTAACGTTAAAAATATTAAAAATTACATTTACCCGTGACAAATGGTAATATATACAATAATTATTTTAAAAATATATAGATATTGTGCACTTCTTCAAAATGCAAAAGAAATATAAAAATGTTAATTAAACGTCAAAGACGTCACCGCAAAGCTTGTTACTAGATTATTAAGTTTCTTTCAGTCATTCACAACGGATTTACGAAAAATAAAGCCTTAATGTAAAAAAAAACTGTTAAATAATTAGTTCTGACATAAATGACTTACGGTTTATTTTCATTTTCTTCAAAAGCGTCCATCAGTCTTGTAAGTAAATCACATTCCACGAGCAACTGAAAACAATATTATTGCACAATATTATTTTGAAATGAACTAAGTGAAGCAACGTCCGTTGCGGTCATGACTCATAGGTGGCTGCTAGTCAAGTACCATTATTTCGGAGGGCATGTAGTCCATTGAAAAGTTACATTTGGTTGCGTTTCTTAGAGGACGCAATTTTATTTTTTTGCTGTGTACGAGGGGGTAAGTGTAAAGCTAAAATCAAGTTAGTGGGGTCGCCACCCTTGTCCCACAGCCGCTATCTTGAAAATAGGGGTTCAAATGGTTGTTACGATATATCTCTTAAACTATTTATCTGATAAAAAAAATTATAAACATTTTTTGTTGAAAATTTTACTCTCTATAACTTTGGTCCAGTAACTTTTTGTCGTAGAACTATAAAAAAAAAAGTTATAAGTGAAAATGTTCAGAAATTCGAGAAAAAAGTTTATACTTTTCGATTTAACTTTTTGTTTTATCATTTTACGAAAAAATTATATAAAAAGTTATATCGAAAAATATAAACTTTTTCCATCATTTTCATCGTAATGTACTTTTATGGGTTTTGGTTTTGAATTTTTGTATGTAAAAGTCATATACCTACATTAATATTAAGGTTATTTTTATTATGTACTAAGCCGGTGAGAGATTTGTTAATTTCAAGCTCATGACTATCATCTTTGTTTGTAAAAAGTGCCGTGCTATCATCCGCAAATAATACCATAGGTGTGCTATGGCATTAGGAAGGTCATTAATGTAAACCAAGAATTAAAAGGGACCCAATATACTTCCTTAAGGCACTCCATCTGTAACCGTTCTAGGGTCTGAATGATATTAAGTTTCTGTTTTAGTTTTAGGACCGATTTTTGTGATATTAATTGCTGTCTATTACTAAAGATGAGATCATAAATTTACAAATTATTGGAGTACAAAATATGTAGCCCCGGGCGGGAATTGAACCCGCGACCTTCCGATTTCGCGCCGGATGCTTTAATTGCCAATAATTTGTAAATTTATGATTTTCGCTTAGTACGCGGGAGTGCTCTTAATAATAATATTTAGAACTAAGATAAGATTTTAAAATATCTAAAGCTTTTCCTCGAACTCCATAGGTTTCTAAATTTTGTAGGAGCATATTGGGACTTACGTGATCGAATGCCTTTGTCATATCCATATATATTGATGTTACCTGCTTCTTTTTTTTCAAGTCCCATGAAGACAAGAAAAAAAAAAGAACTTTCTCAAATACTTTACCTAAATGGGTACAAGAGCTATAGGTCTGTATGATTGATTTGATTGTGTTTGTCATGTAATAATTGGCGTGACAACAGATATTTTTAAATTACTAGGATAGCATCCACACACCAAACATTGATTAATTATGTGACAAAGAATGGGAGCGTTTAATAACTTTTGTGCATATACCATCATATCCTATGCATCAAGGGTCAGGCAATAGTTTATTATCGGACTTAATCATATTTTCAACACAGTTGCTCGTAAAGTGAGCTTTATTATATCAGGCCATAAACCGAGCTATAACACCCTCGTGCATAATAATATTATACACTAGTGCGTAAAATAATTATCCCTACAAATTTCAGTTAGTGCCTAACGGCAAAGTATACGCGAGTAAACAGAGCATTTTCAATTTAACCGGGTAATTTATCCCTACAAAGTTAAGTTAGTACCTAACTGCAAATTATATGCCAGTAAACAGAGCATTTTCAATTTAAGTGGGTAATACAGATTTGTAACAACAAAGAGGTTTAAGGCCAAGTATATTTAACTAACCACCATACATTTGCCGTCCTCCGAAAAAAAAAACTTGCGCGCTATTTTCCATAATTTTCGTATGTTGTTTGTATCGCATTTGTGCAATATATTTTTTTTCCTCGCAAGGGTGTTGAAAAAGTGCGTATGAAACTCGTGAGCAACTTGCTCATTATACATTCGTCTGATTTACGCCCTCGCCTACGGCTCGGGCTGCAACCCACCGCCTCGTGTATAATGAGCAACTATTATTTCATCAGGAGGCATTTTATTATTTTCCAAACAGCCCTAGACTTGTTATTGGTCGGGAGCGCACGTACTCCATGACGAAGCGACTCTGAAAGTCGCGAGACCGGTCGAGATCGAGCTACTCGACTGTATTAACGTAAGTAAAATCGGTGTGAATATTAATTAAATATGTGTAATACTACTTACGAAAGTTTTAATAAAAGTGTTATTGGCTGTTTGTATATGATAGTTATTTAGGGCCATTTGAGTTAGTTTTATATCCTTTTTGAATATTCTTTATTTTTTTTTATCTGTATCTGACCTAGCGAGTCTGTATTTTCAAAGAAGTCTCCTTTTTTGAGCCGAGCACGTTTTTATTCCTTTGCTTATCCATTTTGTTTTTTTATAAACAGGAATCTTAATTTTAATTATTGAAAAACATAGATCATACCTGAGCTTAAAATTATAAAAAAATATTGTATGAAATTTATTAAATGCTACCTCTGGAGTATTACTATTGTATGTCTCACTAAAAGACAGTCTTTGTAAGCACATAATGAATTTTTTCATGTTTTCTACACTGTAGTCCTTAATAATTAATTTAAACCAAAATTTTAATGAGAAGCTTTTCTTAACTGGGAAATGGCGGACTTGAGCAGTGTGATCAGATAGTGCTAGCTCTAAAATATCAGCTTTGGCGCCTTTAATATTATGAGCAAAGTTATCAAGACATAATTGTGCACACATCCTAGACGCTGTAGTATTTTTTTACCTATTTATATTGAAATCACCGCACATAACTAACCTTTTACCATTACACCACAGCTTAGTGAGTAGATCATGTAAACGCTCCAAAAATAAATTAACGTATTTTAGATACGTTTTGGCGGTCGATATATATATAAATGTCCGTTGTCCACCCTGTCGGTATAAGTTCCAACAGCTGTCGTTGAGAACCAGTTTAAACTGGTTATAGGTTATAGTAGATATTTGACACACTGCCAGTTCCCAAGTGGCGAGGTAGCCGCTAGCGAATCATCAATAATAATGCCTTGGAGTAGAAAACCTGTCACGAAGAACCTAATGATATGTACCCGCAGCTGTTTCCAAAAATATTTTATTTTATTTTATGATTAACCTGTTTATTATCTTCAAACACATCTTGACTCGTGCCTATATGTAGGAAGACGTCACTTAGGATGATTTTATAATTTAGCTATGTGAGCTTACTGATATGGACGTCATTGTGTAATTCGAATGTCAATGAGAGTAAACTTTACTGTTACATTACAATACGTAGTTTTGAAAGGTAAATGTCAAAGTGAGGTCCATCCAGTAAAGTGTTAGACAGTAAGTCCCCGATAGAGCGTTGTGTGTGTGTGTGTGTGTGTGTGTGTAGTAGAGTACATACATGTCTCGCGTACTGCGTCCTGTAGGGGCGGTTCCTGAGCGCGTGCGTGAGCAGCGCGAGCACCGCCGCGTGCAGGAAGTTGTTGTTCTCGAACCTGAACAACATCTCCACCAACACGCCGGGGGTGCCTGCAACAACAACAACAACACCCCGCTGTTACATACGGCACCATGCACGGACCCACACCGGCCACTGCGGAACTCGGGGACGTGTTATTGTAGAACCGCCGCCTTAGTGCTTGAATAGCCAAACGACCAGAAAGTAAATTTTACAAGAGTCATTAATTTTAGTTTGTTATCGATTCAGGGATATTTTATTACAACGAATGCTTATAGATATATGATTAGTGGAATGCCGGGCTAGAATGTCACCCCCCCCAGACATCAACACTAGTAAAACACCAAAAAATGGGCACACTGCGATACCCAAGACGCCTGTCAAGCGTGGGGATTAAAGCAAACCCCTCCCTTATTGGGAAAAGCTCTGATCAGCAGTGGACAATCCAGCCGATACAGTATGCGTTCATTATAACGCATACTGCGACCCCCGAGACGCCTGCCCTGTGGGGTTTGTGACAAACCCCCATATTAGGAAAGGCTGTGTTCAGCAGTGGACAATCCGGCTTATACAATATTGGTTCATAAAAGCGCACACCACGATCCCCAACACGCCTACCGAGCGTGGGGATTATGACAAATCCCATAATAGGCGAGGCTGTGTCCAGCAGTGGACAATCCGGCTTAAACAGTATTCGTTCATTATATCACACTGCGATCCCCAAAATGCCTGCCATGCGTGGGGATTATACCAAACCCCCTCAATGGGGAAGTCTGGCTCAGCAGTGGACAATCCAGCTGATAAAGTATTTGTTAATAATAGCGCACACTGCGATCCCCCTCCTATTATGGGGGAGGTTGTGTTCAGCAGAGAAATATCCAGCTGATACAGTTTTCGAACGAAAGTCAACTCTAAGAGGTTTTTAGTATTTTTCCAATAACCCTGTATATATATTAATTTATATTATAATTAAAAGAATATTAAATTTGCGAATTAGCATATTATATTCTATTTGAAGAAATATGTATACAAGTTTTAAAATATAGATATCACATCGCCGATAGAGAATAAAAACTATTGTTACAACAAATAAAATCAGCCTGTATGAACAGTGCACTCCTAATTCAGACACTAAAACTAAATAATTTCAACGAAATGTACACGTAACTTTCTAAATCCAATGCACTGTGCATGTAACTTTGTTTAAAATATTTTATCATTTAAACTATTAATAATATTGTATTTGATACAATATCGCTGCTAGACTCAAATCATAACAAATAAGATGGCGCCGCGTCCCATTCAGATGAACAGTTGTGATTGGTCGGTTGATGGTGGTTGGGCATACAAGAACGGAGCTTAATGTTTGGATGCGTTCGGTTGAGCAAATATGGCGTTCAGGCAAACAAGCACTCAACACAATTTAAGAATCGGAGATAGGATATTTTATTCTCGCTAGTTCTGAACGTTATATTAGTAATAAAACGAAATAATATATTTTAATATTGTTAAGTTTGCAATAACGCCTGCTAAACGAATTATATTACAAAATTACAAATTTACGAGAGAAAAAAATATCCCGCATATGACTATAATTACTTCTCTCGTAAATTTGTAATTTTGTAATGAAATAATATTGAACAACGCGTAGTCAACTTGTCTATGAATGGGAATAAAAGAGTCATTTAGGTAAAAAAAGGCATTCAAGTACTGGGGCAGCGAAATGTCCTCCAAAATCTACCCCTCACCCTCTCAACTGTCGAGCGGACAGCAGCTAGCCGCTCGCGCAAATTTTTTATGTCGTCTTTGTTCATTGCGTTAAACGGATCTGAGACCGGATTTTTTATTGTGAATTGCCGTGTGGTAATCATCTTACAATTCCGAAATGTTTAAGACATTCTTGTCTGTGGTATGGCGTGTATGTGGTTCCTGGCGAAAGGTACTTGTCTGCTACACGACACATCATTGACATCCGGAGCGTCCACTTTATCATGAAGAAGAAATGCTCATTACAGCGAGCTGGTCATAACATCTCCAGACTTCTAGCGAATTGTACCCCAGGCCACCTATAACTAGACTACATGTAAGGGTAATAATCATACATGTATCCGAGAAAGAGCTTTTGAACCTTCTCTAACATAAGGGTATAGCTTGCTTCGTGAGGATGCCATACACAGGCTGAAGCTTACTTCGCACCAAAGCGTTAAAGAAAAATTTGATCACATCAATATTGTGAAACTACCGAGAGCTCCGTAACACAAAGCCCAGCCGTTGGTACGACTCTCTCTGCAACCAACATTTGTAGCGCTTTAGCACCTCAACACCGCTTAAGGAACGTATATACTAGCAACTTGAGTAATTTCATAGTACTTAGGCGTCCAAACTGTTGCCGCTCATATAACCGATATGGATACCTTGTGCTCATATATACCTTGTGTGTGGGTGTAAGCCCTGCTAGAGCACTCTACAAATGTTCGCCTAAATACCATCATATTTATTATTATATTTAGCCGGTTCCGGACGCGGGTTCGAATCCCGCACTACACGACATTTATCAATTTTGAAATGTAATCAGCAAAGCAGGCGTTATTTAAAAAATAAAAATATTATCATGTTTTTGTTACAGTGATTTTGCGGTTATATTTTAAAGTAAAGGCAGCAGCAGTATCTTTTAATTGTATTATTTTCTAATTTGACTTCAAAAGAGCGCCTAAAGGCTTTGTCAAACAGGACGCGTAATTAGCGCTGCGTAATAGCGTTAAAGCGGCGCGTTTTAACGTCGCGCTCTTTTCATGTCACACTTGACTAGAGCCCAACGCTCCTTAACGCAACGTACCATTCGCTAGCACAGTGTCTGTCGATAGCAAGATGTGAAAGCTTGTTCGTTATTAAGATGTCGAGTGATTCAGATGTGGAAGAATTGTTTCTTTTATATGCTCTATCGCGGTATCAGAAAAAAAGAGTATGGGTGCACGACATCAATAAAAAGAGAGAGGATTTAGGAGAATATCATCGGTTGTGTCGCGAGCTTGCATCACATGAAGATCGTTTTTTTACATATTTTCGTATGTCTCAAGATTTATTCGAAGAACTACACGAACTGCTTATCCCAAAAATAAGCAAATGTACCACAAACTGGAGGACGCCTATTTCTACAAGAGAAAGACTTGTAATCTGTCTAAGGTAAGAAATATTTTATTTTTTAAAATACATGTTTATTGCGTTATCATTATGAAAATCAACTGAGGATGTCGACGCGCCAAAATTATTCGCATGTAGCATATCGATTTCGCGTAGTGGTTGTCGTAGCTGCTCAGGCTGTTGCTGGTATGATGAAGAACCAATATTAGATAGATCTATAACAGTTACTGGGGATAAATCTTCGGCTCCAGAATTGGTTACTTCATAGGCGACAGAGTCTTCAGTACTTATAACAGAATAATGTGATGAATTGGTCAATATCTGGACGTCTTCTTGCAGTTCCTCTGCTTCTATGCTTGCAAATAACTTAGCTAGTTCTACTTTGGCTTTTATCTGTTGGGGTTTGGAAAAACTTTTAAATGTTTGGGCATAACTTTTGAATAGATGATCTATGGCATCATACTCTTGTTTCTTTTTATTTTGAATAAAATGTATAACCTTATCTATCTCGCTTTCATTTCTTTTAATTTTTTTAGCTCGTGTACGATTTATGGAGTTAACATGAGGTGTCTCTGACGGAGGTATCTCTGGCGAGGGTATCTGTGGTAGAGGTGTCTTTGGCTCAGGCGTCTCTGGTAATTGTATCTCTGACGCTGTAGTTTCTATATCTGACGATGCTTCTGGCGTAGTTTCTCGAACATTTGAAGATTTTTCTCGATCTGTCAAGGTTGAGTCAAGGAACTGTAACTGTGAAGCCCAAGGCCATTTTGTAAATTTTTTTGCAGCTTGTCCTGTCGTACCTGCAATCTCTTTTTTGTATCTCATATAATTGTCCCTCAAGCTCTTCCATTTTTTTCTGGCTACTTCACCTGTAAAATAAACATAAAATGTATTATTTTGTTTCAGGTACTTAACAACGGGTGATTCACACCAGACCATAGCCTTCTCCTTCAGAGTAGGTCGTTCAACAGTTGGTGGTATTGTAAAAGAAGTCTGTAAAGAAATCTGGAATACATTACAACCAGAATATATGCCATCGCCAACTGAAGAGACATGGAAACAATCAGAGAAAGGTTATAGGGAAACGTGGAACTTCCCGAATTGTGTCGGTAGCATCGATGGAAAACATGTCGCTATAAAGTGTCCCAAAAATAGTGGATCAGAATATTTTTGCTACAAGAAGTTTTTTTCTGTAGTTCTTCTTGCTATAGTCGATCCATGTTACAAATTCACCGTCATCGATGTCGGCAGTTACGGGCGTAATAGTGATAGTAGCATATTCGAGAACTCAGTGTTTTATCGTCAATATATACATGGTAAATCTCTGCTGCCAGATAAACCTCTTCCAGGAACCGAGGAGCCCGTACCTCATGTACTTATCGGTGATGAAGGTTTTGCTTTAAAAACATATTTGATGCGTCCATTCCCAAGAGCTGCAGCCACACAAGACGAAAGAAAAACAAATTTTAATAAAAGACTTTGCAGGGCACGTCGGGTGGTTGAAAATGCTTTTGGGATATTAGCACAAAAATGGCGCATTTTTTTACGTCCTATTGATTGTGATGTAGACACAGCAATTGATGTTATTAAAGCTGCATGTTGCTTACATAATTACTTACGAACAAAACAAGGACCAGAAATTTCAACCCCAGAGTCGGAAGTGGAAAATGAACCTATGCGTGCTTTAATAAATCATCGACCAACAAATAGAAGATCAACAACAGCAGCATTCGAAACTCGTGAAAAATTTGTGTCATATTTTAATCAATAAAATTCACATTACTTACCCGTTTCATTTATCTCATTTCCGATTTGTTCCCACAATTTCAATTTAATTGTTATATTTTTATAACAATTATCCTTTATATTGTACAAACATGGGTTTTTTCTTACTAATTCGATCAATTTTTCAGACATTGTGCACATTCACTCGGACGCTAAAATAAAATTTGTAATAAAATACAACGCTCGACGTCAAAGCGTCCTAACGCCGCGACAGAGCGTCGCGTACTGCTAGCGCTGGCGCTCTGTTTGACGGTATATTACCATAGCAGTTCAACACAACTCAGCGTCATAGCGCGCCGTCAGGTTAGCGCTCTGACGCGCGCTAAGAACGCGTTCTGTTTGACGAAGCCTTTAGACAGCAACAATTGAATAAATTGGAGTTTTCGTTAAAAGTAAGGATGTAAGTACATAGGACTGACCAAGGGTAAGCATGGTGGAGGCGACTTCTTCCACTTCGGAGAGCGCGAGGTGCGCCACCAACGTGGCCGTCATCACGCGCGCCTCGCCCACGCACTCGCTCTCTCTCTCTCCCTCGCCGGGCCCTTCTCCCTCTCCGTCCTTCTCTCTCGCACGCCTCCGCGTCTCCCCACTCTCCTCCTAGAACCAATAGCAAATTAAATCAATATAACAACGATCCAATGATGCACTTTTAATATTTATCAAAATACGCCACGACAATATTTTGAACAATCCACAATAAGTAAGTTAAAATATTAAAAAACTGAAAATTTTATTTCAACACCCTTGCTCGTAAAGTGAGCTTTATTATATCGTTCATATACCGGACTATAACACCCTCGTGCGTAATAATATTGAGTACACACTAGAGCGTAATAGAATTATCCCTACAAAGTTAAGTTAGTACCTAACTGCAAATTATATGCGAGTAAACAGAGCATTTTAAATTTAACCGGGTAATACAGATTTGTAACAACAAAGAGGTTTAAGGCCAAGTATTTGTAATCATTTGCCGAGCGCAAAAAATATCTTGCGCGCTATTTTCCTTCATTTTCGTCTGTTGTTTATATAGAATTTGTGCAATATATTGTTTTTTTTCCTCGCAAGGGTATCGAAAAAGTTCGTATGAAAATCGTGAGCAACTAGCTCATTACAACTTAGCTCACATGTATCATAATATACTATTATATGTTTCGAATCATTATCTCCAAAGATGACAAACTTTTTGGTTAGGTTTTCAGAGGCCTGGTTTTTTAATCATCAGGTAAAAAATATCAGAGGGATAAAATATTAACCGATCAAATTTAAAACAAATCAAGTTTTCTTTACAGCCAACATTCGTTTGTATTATTGGTTGTGTATTCTTAAGATTAATTATATAATTAAAAAGCAAGTATGAATATAAATAAACTACATCAATTTCCTTGGCGAACCTACTGGCTGCTAATTGCAACTAAAGATAACAGAGAATTTACGTGCAAGTGTTTGTAAAAAAATGTTTACGCAATTATGTTGCGTAACATTGGCTTGCTTACCAATCTGTGTCTCAACTGTCACAACAATTTGTGAAGATAAAAAAATTGAAAAGATAAAATGCTGAAACGTTTTTCAATTGTTTTACAGCTTGTTCTCTCTCTCTCTCTCTCTCAAGTACTCAAAAATTAAAATCCTTTAATATTAAAAAAAATAGATGATGTCAAATGCACGCTTTTACTTGGTCCGAATTGTTTGCATGTTTCCGAAGTGTTGTAATGCAAAAGTCCGTGAACATGCATAAGCAAATCAGTCCAATCGTTAGCACTGTTAGCGTCGTTAGAACTAATTCCGCAATTCGGACCGACCCTAAGATGTCACCTTGAGCGACTGATTCAACACCACTCGCATACTGCTGGGCGGTGTTCTTTTGTATTAAACGTAATGGAACACTTTGAGCCAGTAAATCTCGAAACAAAAGTTCAGAGCATTAAGATATTCATCTTAATGCTCTGAACTTTTGTTTCGAAAGCTCCCTCGTGCTCCCAGATCTACTACAAGGTCGTTAGTCAATCTACTCAATTCGACATATTAAGAATTGTGAGCACAACGTTTTAAGAATTAACATTTAGGGACGACATTATATAAAATCAATATTTTGAAAAAATAAATATCACAAGTATTCTATATTTTAGAATTTCAAATTTTAGGCACTGAAGGTGCAGTAAGTACTATTGACTACAAGCATCGAGGTGATAGGGTTAGTTTCCGGTGGGTGAGGTGTACAGTAGAGTGTAGTGCAGTGTAGAAGTGTACCTGCGCGTAGTGGTGCGGGTCGTGCAGCAGCGCCTGGTGCAGCAGCGGCAAGTGCGGGGCCACTGCCAGCTCCACGTTGCAGCGCTCAGAGCTGCCCTCCGCACCGCTGCAAACAAACCACATACCGAATACTTACTAAACATTATACCAACTCATTTACACACAATCAGTTCAAAAAGATTCTAAACTATACAAAAATTAGACATTTGTAAATAGCAGTGTCGAAAAGGTAAGCTTTTTTTTGTATATGGGGTCAGATGACCTGTTGCTCACTTTGACTGGCGATGTGATGACCAACCCTGGGTTTCAGTAACAAAATTTAAAAGCGCCCTAATCACAGACGGAATAAATTACACACCACGACATCGTAACAAAAGTGAAGCTTTCCACGTGCGCCGATGCTTAGCGACAAGTTAGCGACTATGAGCGTAGTGGATAGCCAGGCAAGCAATCGCACGACGCTCAATGCAGTGAGGCTCAAGAACGCGGTAAGATTCAACACTGACTTCCTGCCTGGAGTCTAAACTCACTAAAACATCACTATTTAAAAGTTATTTCCAGTATGAATGTAGCCACGGAAAAAAATGGTTTTCAATGCGTATTCTTCAAACCCAATTTTCATGGCGTACAGCAAAGATCATCGCATCAATCACCGACCTTACGCTATCTTAAAACCCGTTCCCGTGCCAACTCCACGCATTGCCATGCCAACACAGCGTGGGTTACTTGCCGAACTGACATGCAACTAGTGACTTGTTACTAACCTTTTATTGCATGTCCATCCATTGCAATAAAAATAACAGATTAGAAGCCTGTATATAGGGGGGGGGGCAGAGTGGAGGAGAGTATAGTATAGAGTGACTCACAGTGCCACGTGGTTGTTGAGCAGTGCCAGCAGCAGCTTGCACCCGTGCCCGCAGGCGTGCCCGCGCGCTGCCCCGCTGGCAGTGAACATGCCCTGCAGCAGCGCGCGCACGCCGCTCGCCGACTGCAGCCGCGACACCAGCACCCACGAGGTGCGCGACCTGACATCACACAGAACAAATAACGTTGTCACTAATCATTGAGGATGTCGCGTCGATCGGTAGATTGTCTAGATAAAATTCTGTTCTGAAAATGGAATGTATTTGAAATAAACTATTATAGTAAGTCGTCATATTCTGCCAGGAGCATAAAGTATACTCGTCCAGTTTATTGAGAAATTATCAACTACGACTCCAATGACTGAATGTATATTATCGATAAACAGATCGCTTTGCCGCCGACGCTGCGGGCCCCAGGTCTTTATAGACTGAGAGACGAGAGAGAAGATCGCACGTCATTTTGCAAAAAAGACTCCAACTCCAAAATAAATGAACAAAGACTCCAAAAGACCTCGTTCAATAGTAGTAAAACTTTCGAGCCCTCTAGTGAGAGACGAACTCTCTGCTGCCGTAAAAACATTTAACCGAACAAATCAAAATGACAAGTTGAATTCTTCACACCTGGGCATGGCAGGAGCGAACATCTATCTCCAGCGAAAAAGAACCTGCAGCCTGCTACTCGCAAAATTGCCAAAGAATAGGATTACGCGTTCGTTTTGATTCGCAACGGCCTCATCTACACGCGGAAAGATATAAATTCTTAGAGCTTTATAAACTCGGCGTCACAAAAATCGCACCTCTTCGAAAATAAGTTTAAAGCATATCCCGTCAGCAACGAATACATTAAACCCACTTGATATTGGTATCAATTGAAAGTATGTTTAACGACCTTTAAATTAACATAAGTTAGAATTCCTAAAATCAACAGACCTCATTAGCACGTAACGTTAAAAAAAAATGTTGTCAAAATACGCATTACAACGGCCATTAATTGCACCGCCCTACAAGGGTATAAATCGGGCGATCCGGGTTAATGTAGGCCATTCGCTATTCAACCTTTGAAGTTAACACAAATGAACAGCTGTAGCAAGAAAAACACCCCAGACGATGGATACCACTGCAGATGAAGCCGCTCAAGTCATTACACTACTGCCATCAGGGATGCGGCAATGTGATGTTGCTCGGCAACTGAACTTGAGTCTGTTCGACGAGTGTTCCAACGCTTCCAAGAGACTGGTGGCTATATCCGAAGACGTGGATCTGGAAGATAACGGTGCACATCCGAAAAAGAGGATCGCTTTATTGTTTCGACATCTTTACGTAATCGGTTCTCCAATGCTGTTGAGCTGCAACAACAACTGCGATCAGCTCGCAGAACTTCTGTAAGCGTCTCCACGATTGGAAGAAGACTGCAGGTGAAGAAAATTGCAGCTCATAGGGCTGCTACAGGGCCAAAATTGACTGCACAGCATAGGAACGACCTAGGGCATGGATACCGGTATTCGGTATTACCGCCGAAAAACCGGTAATACCGGCCTATTTAGAGTACTTTCAAATACCGTTATTGGAATAAAAAATACCGGTGTTTCGGTATTATGAAAAATAAGAAGTTTATATGCATGAAAACGAATCAAAGGCTTAAAAACCAATATGTCGGCTCTATATATATGGATTATATGGATATTAATATGGATTATATGGATATTAATATGAATTATATGAATAACATCAAAAACTTATTACATTTTATCGTTGTAAATTAATGCACAGTTAACGTTTTCTTTTCATGCTTTTAGAAATTAGTAGATAAACCGACTTCAATAAACATAAGTTCATAACCTAATTAGGTACCGTTGATTTCTACTTAATAAAAAAAGGCATTTTGAGATTGGAACTAGTCAATGTGTCCGTGCAATTGTGAGTACATAAATGGTATTAGATATACGATGGTAGTATTGTTTATATAGTTTAACAAAACCGACATATCGTCCGACGACCACCGCATGCCCCTCAGACCCGCGCGGTGCATCTTTTTATCTCACGCATATTCTTAATTTCACTGTGCGCTCTCGCTTGGTTCGCTGGTTTTTTATTCACAATTACTACGCACATGCAGGTGGTATCAACAGTAATCAGTGTTTCCGAGTATTTTATAGTGATAAGAACTGTGTATGAACTGATATCTCACACTGCGATCCCCAAGACGCCTGCCAAGTGTGAGGATTATTGCAAACTCCGCCTTAATGAAGGAGGCTCTGTTCAGCAGTGGACAATCCAGCTAATACAGTAAGAACTGTGTGGGTAGTTTTCGTTTTCGAGACAATATTACGAAAAAACTATCATTTAGGAGGTAATCGGTAAGTAAGAGACTATAAATTCTTTAAAATTTAATAAGCTTCATAAAGCATATCTATCCTACTCAGATCGATCATTCGGTGATATCAGTAGATAGTGCCAAACCTGGTTGTGGCGATAACGTCGAGGTACCGGTTCCGCTACAATTTAATAAGAATGAAATAAAACGATCGAGAAATCTCTAAAAGAGAACATAAAATGATTTTTACACTAATCACAAGGTATAGACCACAAATCTAATGACTCTGATCCGGAAGATGATGAAATCTGATGCGATACATTATTCAGTTATACGACACAGCACGAAAATGGCGGAAATAGGGGACTTTGTTTGTAGAAGACCTTACCTCCAAATAGTGTTGAATACGAAAGAGCGTTTTCAGTGGCGATTTTCATCCAAACTAATATTATATGGAAGAAAGATTTGATTGTTTGTTTGCATTGAAACTACTGGACTGATTTGAAAAATTGTTTTACCTTTAGAACATTATACATTATCCATGATATGATCATAGACGACAGAATATTTTCTAAATACCCGTGCGAAGCCGGGGCGGACTTCATTTAATGACAAGACTTTATATTTCATTTGTTTTCTGCACCTTGTCCAGCAAAAATGTGTATATAATAAAATAAAAAACAGGCTACTTACTACCTTTATCCAAAGACTGTTTACTGTTGTGCTTAATTAATCACGATATTAAGAAATGTCTTTTGAAAGAAAATTTGAGCTTTACTTTTTATTGTTAATTATATCTGATTATTTATTGTCACAATAAATAATAAATATTTGATTAGGGGGCATCCATAAATTATGTGAGATGATTTAGGGGGGGAGGGGGTCGAGTCAAATCTCATATAATCTCACGTTAGGGAGAGGGAGGGTCTCGACAAATATCACGCAATTTTTGATCTGATTGAAACAAAAAAAATATATACTATACTACGCATAATTCTCCATGGACTGAATGAGAGTAGATATTCTTTTCTTTTTATCACCGTAGTCATGATTTAAGTATTCTATTGTTAATTTTTTATTACATTTATAACTCTCAGCAATATTGATTAAAAAAAATATATACTATACTACGCATAATTCTCCATGGACTGAATGAGAGTAGATATTCTTTTCTTTTTATCACAGTAGTCATGATTTAAGTATTCTATTGTTAATTTTTTATTACATTTATAATTCTCAGCAATATTGATTACTAGTCTTAACTAGTCGTAAATAAAAGCACGAAGCAAATTGTTTTTTTTTTCTTTCTACAATAACAACGCAATGCGTTTACGTAAGAAACCCACATTCTGAAAAATCTCACGTGAGATTGGGGGATGGGGGAGGGGGTTGTACAAATTCTCACGACATCTCACCAACGGGGGTGGGAGGGACAGAAAATTTAAAAAACACCTCACGTAATTTATGGACGCCCTCTTATTTATTTTTATAATAAATATTAAATATTTGATTACTTATTGTTGTTATAAAAAAAACATAAGAATAAGTACCAAAAATTATAAATAAATTTTAAGTTAATTAAAAAAATACTGTTTTAGGATGATTTTTTATAATAACGTAGGTACATTTATTCAGTCTAAGACAATATTGCATGGAAAATATATTTTTAAGCGTTTTTAACATTTATAGTGAAATACCGAAAAAATACCGAAATACCGGTATTCCGGTTTTGAAAATATTGATACCGGTATAATACCGGTATTGTCAACAAGTCCAATACCGCCATGCCCTAACGACCGGTTGCAATTTTCCCGTGACCATGTGGATTGGACAATAGACCAATGGAGGGCTGTGCTCTTCTCGGATGAGACGAGGGTGTGTCTTTTCTGCAACGACATTAAAGCAACATTAAATAAATTGCCTTTCCAATGATACCTTACAGTCTAATGTCTACCATTGATTAATAGGGTTAAAATGACTTTGAAGGGAATTTTTAAAGAGGTGCGATTTTGTGACGCCGAGTGTAGTTAAAGATACGGAGTTCCTCGACCGTGTTGCTCGACTTCAGTTTGCTCGGAACTGTGCTTCATGGACTCTGGAGGACTGGAATAAAGTATTGTTTTCTGATGAAGCTAGAATCTCTTTGTGTGGAGAGGACCGACGCCGGCGAGTGCTGCGAAGACCACGGGAACGCTATGCGGAAGTGTGTTTCGAAGAAATCACTCCTTATGGCGGAGGCTTCTTTATGTTTTGGGCAGCAATTAATTCGACGGAGCGTACGGAGTTAGTTTTCATAGAAAATGGAACATAAAATGCACACCGGCACATAATGGAAGTCCTAATTCTATATGCACAACCCACATTGACTGCACTTGGGGAAGATTCAATTTTTATGGACGATAATGCTCGCCCGCACCGTTCTGGCGACGTGGAAGCGTACGTGCAAGAAGTTGGGATCCGTCGTTTAGATTGGCCAGCTCGAAGTCCTGACTTCAATCCAATTGAGCATGTGTGGGATGCTCTAAAGAGATGGGTAAGATCAGTGCAACCTGCTCCACAAAACATCAGATTCAAGATTCAAGATTCTTATCAGGGAGCTAAAAAGAGTCATTGCAGAAGTGTGGGAACGTATTCCTCAAAACGTTATTAAAAACATCGTGGAAAGCATGCCCAGAAGGATTCAAGCTGTGATTTTGGCAAGAGGAGGTCACACTCGTTATTAGGTTTTACATTTGTAACTTTATTTAATTCAAAAAAGTAAAAAAAAACTTGTCTTTATTGCCGACCACTTCTTATTGTTTGGACGTGTACATCGATTTTAAAGAATCCATCGTATTTTTTTCTTTTAATTGCTCGAATTCACTTAACGCGCATTAATTTACACGATTATAATTATACAGACTACGTCAAAGAAATAAATTTCATTTAATTAACTAAAATCGACCTTAGAACGTAAATTTCCTTAGGTGCCCGTTTTTTTTTTGCAAAAGAGTGTATTATATGTATTTTTTGTACTTCCATTATGACAGTCTAGCAAGTGTGGCAGTTCGGTTTCAGATTCGTTCGGGGTGGGATGAAATTGTAAAAAAAAATACTAAATACGTAATACTACATATATGTATAAGTTGTTCCTATTTTTAATTACAAAGAATCAATAAAATGTACAAAAATTTACAAGTTTAGCCGTAATATTAACATATTTTTGGCTGTGTCACTTCAGTTCAAAAAGGAGAAGGTTATAAGTTCGTCTGTAGGTATTTTTTTATATGTTTCATAATTATTTACATCAATTTGTTATCCGCTTTTGTAAATTGTCTATAATTTGTTGTCGCCATCGTCTTGCCAGAGATAAACGGCATCACTACCGCCGTCTATCTGGCACTTTGGGACTTATAGACACTTAAAAGTACGGATTTGATTAGAAAATACCACTGTAGCATCAACGAATTGCTTCCGATAGTCTTTCTCTATGACAAGAGATTTACGTAATATCCGCCCAGAGAATGAGTCGGTGATACTGAGAGTGCAGCTCACTTTTGACTTGGCGTTCAGTGAGAACAGACGTTTGGCTATATTATATAAAGTTAACGAATAAGTATGTGAATTTGTGAAATCTATAATTAAGTTGTGGTGTATACAAGTGTTCAGTGTGGTTTTATTAAGGAGAAGATAACATCAGAAGTGGGACAGAACCACGTGACATGCCGTGAAGCCGAAAACGAACGAACAAAGAAGAGGAGGCGTGCTTCAAGTATCTTCAAGTACCAATGAAATGGATAGAAGGAGACAAAAAAAAGTAGGTGATAGTAGCTGCACAAATGCAGCACGTGGACGCAGTAAGTTGAAATTCCGTTAATGATTTACATCCTTTCATATCCAATGAAAGCGTAATGGCAATAACTGAAGAGGACTGGCTACTGTCTGTGCAGCTTCAGGATCAAAATATTTGCAAAATATGAGAAATATTACAGTCAGGAGAAGCCGAGTCGAATAAAAACACATATAAGAAGTATGAGCTGTTGGGTAACAATGCTAACGCTTTTTATTCTCAAATTCATTTCTGTTGAACACTTATATTGCTATTCCTTTGGGCTGAAGTCGGCATATTTGCTGGTCATGACCATGAGATTGTGAGGCTTTTATGTCTGATTATGAAGCCAGAGCTTGTAATGACATACAACTAGGGTTGTCGATTGCTTCGCCTAGGGTAAATTGCAAGCTCCGGAAAACTTAATGCAGATGGAACAGTTGTGAGGTCCCAATGAATGGCAATATACTAAGTGTTCATGTGCTACAACTTTTTGTGTGTTTCTTATTGTTTGTGTCAAGGATAATAATAGACAGTGTACGTTTCACACATTTATTAATTGATTGTTATATTTAATTGTTGTTCTCAGAAAATGCATCAGACTTGAACGCGGCCGAGGACGGCTGCGTACGCAGGAGGGCCGGATGTTGTCGCCATCGTCTTGCCAGAGATAAACGGCATCACTACCGCCGTCTATCTGGCACTTTGGGACTTATAGACACTTAAAAGTACGGATTTGATTAGAAACTACCACTGTAGCATCAACGAATTGCTTCCGATAGTCTTTCTCTATGACAAGAGATTTACGTAATATCCGCCCAGAGAATGAGTCGGTGATACTGAGAGTGCAGCTCACTTTTGACTTGGCGTTCAGTGAGAACAGACATTTGGCTATATTATATAAAGTTAACGAATAAGTATGTGAATTTGTGAAATCTTTAATTAAGTTGTGGTGTATACAAGTGTTCAGTGTGGTTTTATTAAGGAGAAGATAACAAATTATATATTTTTATTTGGTAGAGTACCTAATTGGTAATCAACATCGATCGAGAAGTTTTTATGTTACACACAAACAACGGAAAAAGTATGTATTGTGCTACAATATGAATATGTCTATACCTGGATGTTAAAATAATAGCAGCTTTTACCGATGGTAACCAGGGGCCTTACTGTCTAACAAAATGGTTATAGAAATTAACTTAATTTTAGCATAATGTTGTCATTTTCATATGAAAAAGAAAACGAAGATCTTTTTCATTAACATTCGAATTAGCAATATGGCCTCATAATTGCAGGTAATCGACACAATCAATTCTGTACGCAGTATGCACTCAATCTCCAACTTAAATGCGAGTTTAAAAAAAACGAAGTTCGGTTGGCAACCAACACCGCAAATTAATTTAAACAATCTGAGAGTTAGTGAGAGTGACCAATTTGCATATGCACGCTTACGGCCCTTTGCGTGATCAATGATTCGGACCAAGCAAAAGCGTCACGTTACCTTCTCAAAATATTAACGGGTTTTAACTGTTATAGAGTACTTGAGAGAGGCAATTACCAGCTGTAAAACTGTATAAGGCTCAGACTTCTAACTTTACACTTTTTATTTGAGATGAGTTGACCCACAGTATCGTAAGCAGGCTAGTGCTTATATCGAAATGCCTCAGAGCGCTATTGGCACGATGTGCTCACGGTGCCCATCCGCGGGGTCGTGAGTACTGTTAGCTCTGAGTGGTGACGTCATCGATGACATCACACCTATCAGCCCTGCAAACGTTTGGTGTCAGTCGTACAAATCGGACCAGTTGTGAGCGTGGTATTGGTATCAATTGCCCAAATCGGACCGCACTTTTGTTTTCGAGCGGCAACAGAGCGGCTCTCTCATATAACAGATGCATTTCATCAAAAGTGACGAACTACACTGCGCCCGTCACCCTAACATAAACCTACATTATCTTATATACATTGAATTATAATTTCCAATTTATATCGGAATATCGAATTATGATTATCGAACTTAAAATAAAATATCTGCGATTTTTGTACCTTTAAAATTACGAATCACGACTTCTATAAATAATTTTTTCACATTTATTTGCCTACCTATTTAATAATAATGTCAGCTGATGTTAGGCGGCCGCAATATAAATATAGGAATAATATTCTGAGTAGGTACGTCGCATTTTCAGCGGCATCGGCACGTAGGGCGAACGCGGGCGGCGGCTGAGGCGAGAGGGCGCCTGCACTCGCACAGCCTTATATTTCAATTTACAAAAAAATACTCAAACGTATCGGTAGTTGTATCGGTTACCGTGATCATATGGGTAATCGTAAAGGAAACGGTACTACCGTTTCATCGCGGTGACCGTTTATATCTGTTACCCATACATATGGTTATCGTTTCAATCGGTAACCTTTATGAAGCGGTATTTAAATCCCTGGTTCTTTGATACCATAAAAGAAAAAGTTGTTTTCCATTGGCTTATCATACAACATTCCTATTCTTGTTTGGGGTCATCATCCAGAGGCACATAGTAAGATATTATTCCTTTTTAAATGTACAAAGATACACCAAAATAAAGGGTATGTTTTGCCATAACTCCCCTGGTTGGCAGGCGGCTTGGGGATCGCAGTAAGATTGTTATTACAAACGCGCTGCTGCCGACCTTCTGGTATTTTTCCTTGAGTCACCTCTTACAACTTCCAAGGAAGATATGAAGAGGTGCAATAGTTTGAAATTGATATATTGACTTTGATAGACAGTTGAGTTCGGTCTCCGGCAGCAGAGCCTGGTGGTGATGGAGAGGGTAGGTACAAGTGCAGAGTCAGACCTGGTGGCGGCCCCCTCCCCCGCGCAGCCCGAGGTGACGAGCTCGCAGAGCAGCGCGGCCGCGTTGGCCGAGGCGACGGCGGCCGTGCGCGCCTTCTGCACTCCTCGCTCCTCTGCCGACAGCGCGGGGGGACCCTCCCCCACCCCCGACCCCTGCCGCTCCCCCTGCCGCCCGGGGGGCGCCTCCGACACACTCTTCTCCTGCTCCTGCTCTTCCGAACCTGGGAATTAACGACAAATATTGAAAACACTTCCGTCTCAGATATACGATCGATATTGTTATATACAGGATAGATTAACGAGACGAACTTGCGACGAACGAACATGGCGGTGGCCACGTGTTCAGCATAAATTTACCTAAAATGTTGATTATTGAACATTTAAACGTTATCTTTACTAGTCAGCATCGAACGCAAATTATAAGGCATTGTATTTGAAACTGTATTTATGTTAAAACGATTTTTTTTTTATTACATGTATAAAGATAATAATATATGTGTATAGATACTTATCTATTAGGTACCGACAGCAAGCCTCGACAGACATTAAATAATTGGATAATTCAATCGTTTCTGCTATGTGTGTGTGTGTGTGTAACATAGAATGTGTGGAACATAACACGTTTTACCAGTTGATACAACAGCTAGTGGTGTAGCATCTGGCACGTTACCATGGCAACCAAGAAAATTTCCTTGTAACATTTTCAACATACACTCGTTCACTCAGCACCGCCCAAACAGCGCGAGTGCGAGCAGTGCAGTGACAGCAGGGCTAGCGGACGAGAGCTCCGCTGGCCGCGTCCGTTTAGTTGCTGTAATCTATAGGCAAGTCATTCCAATAACGATGGCCTGTCCTAGGTTCGATCCGCACTGCTCACACAAATTATTGGCTATTCCTGAAAAAGATATGTCTGTAACCTGTATAGTCTATTTTTTTTTAACAGACGAGTACCCAAAAAATTTACTGCGTTGCTATTGGCCCACGTAGTCAACATAAGTCCGTTCGACACGAACTCTGTAGTTACATGTAGGTACATTCAGTTGAGTCTTCAGAATAAATATTTTTCTTTCTTTCTTCGACTACCACCGCGGCGAAAAATATTGCTTGTAACGAATCAATACTAAAGTTGCAACTTTTGAATTAGGGTATGCAAAACAAAGAACGTTTTGAAAAATGTATATATATCAAATGAATAAATAAATCAAATAATTCATAATTTATATACTACTAGCTTTCCGGGCGCGGCTCCGCCCGCGCGTATGCCGGTTATCGCGCAAAAACATTAACCTCTTTTTGCGCAGTTGGATAAAAACTATCCTATGTTTTTTCCGGGTCTCAAACTATTTCCATACCAAATTTCATTCATATCGGTCCAGTAGTTTTGGCGTGAATGAAAACCGACAGACAGTTACTTTCGCATTTATAATATTAGTACTGATTACAATATAGTTTTATATCATAGACGCGAACAGAAAATTTTGTAACGAATATACTAAAAATTGCAATGCAAATAGAAATCATAAAATAATAACGATTTTTTTTTCTACAGTCAATTTTAGAAGTACTATTCAATAAGACAGGGCCTTAACGATTTCAAAACAACAACAAAGGCATTGACCAATGACGGAAATGACCCTTCTCACTCTGTCAATATTGGAAACTTGCGAGAGACATACTCAGTACTCGTTTGTAAAAAAATACAGACTTTAGTAGATAACAATATGCTCGCCCCTTACTAAATGGAACCAAAAAATGTCGAGGAACAGTGTTTAGATACCACATCTACACATTCTGGGAATACCTACAAGCGAGACAATATTATGTTTAATGGTTTTTCACAATTTATTGTATAATACACAGCAGCTACCTTAAAGGACCAGACAGTGGAACCCATAATATACATAATTAGTAAATAACACGCGAATCCCGCTAATTATCACGGGGAGAAAATGTGTGATTTGATGTAGACACGATTACTTTCATATGCAGTTCACTAGGAATCATATATATTATGTTCAATCATACACATAAGGACACGGCAAATTAACCCACAATCTGTTACTGCTACCTTCTTCTTTAGCATCGCCAACATCCTTGTGGTTAACGTCTTCCTTCTCACTCGGCTCACGCTGTCCTTTCTCCGGCTCCTCGGGTCCAGTAGCAGGAAACTCCTCAGGGACGTAAGTGCCGCAGATTATCTGGATCAGGCACTCGATAATCTGATGCTCTTCTAGCCACTGCAAATGAAGTAAAATATTTGTAATTAGTTTAGTTTGGGTAACGGTCTGGTTAGTTAAAACTGTTAACGCAGGTTCTTATGCTGTCGACTCTTATTTTTTTATGTATGTGATTTTTTTTCCGAAAATATTCATGCAATTACTATTAAACAAGAATCGAAAAAAACTTTTTTAAAAGAAGCTTTCATCATGTTCTGGTTAATAATGAAAAAAACTATTGAGTTGCGTTGTTTCCTTACTGAGTTCCTATGACCACTTTCCAGTTTCATTATCAGATCATAGTTAATTGAGTAAATGTTATAGGCTAAGTGATTTGAAATAAATTATTTGTATTTGTATCTATTTTCTATTTCTTCTAGATACCAGGATGAGATAGATATTTATAATTAATATGTGTAGGATATTCCTTCAATTTTCATATTTACTACTGTATAATCTGTGTACTGTAAATATATCAGTGACGTGCGCGCATTCATGCAGGCCACCCGTACCGCGCTTATCTATTTTTTATTAACAGTTCGTCAACCTACAAGCTACCTACTAATTACTATCAGTAAATATTACCTTTGTAAATAATGAAGTGTTCGGCCTGTGGTGTTAGCTACAATGATGGTGTTATATGTGGTTCCTGTAGAAAGAATTTTGATTTCGGCTGTGCGGGCATAACCCAAAATGGCTGGAGAAAACTGGGAGCTGAACGCAGATCCGCGTGGAAATGTTCCTTTTGTAGGAATCTGTCTTCCTCTCCGTCTCCGCAAACGCCGGTTACTCCTGAGCCTGCTTCATTAGATATAATTCTAGAAGAAATCCGTGCAATGAAGCAGCAGCTGGCCAGTCTGCCTACGTTGGTGGCTGACGTCAAGAGTATAAAAGAAGAGTTGTCAGACCTAAAGACCTGTACTGAATTCTTGAGTACCAGACTAGAGGACCAATCGAGCCTTATAGCAGGCATAGAGGCCAGGGTTTCTACACTTGAACCGTTACATACCACGATTGACTCGCTCCGGGATGAGGTCAGGAATATGAAGCAGCAATTATCTATTTGTGATCAGAGGTCACGTCTCAACAATGCGGAGATTAAAGGTATTCCTATAAAAAAAGATGAAAATCTTTTCACAATTGTTGAAGCAATTAGTAAGACGGTAAAATACACCTTTCCGAAAAGTCAAATAAATTATATATACAGAGTGCCTCTTCACAACACTAAAGATAAGGCAATAGTGGTAAGCTTCTTAAACAGATATATTAAAGAGGAATTTCTGGCAGCTGCACGAGCCGCTAAGAACCTGACGGCGTCAGATATGGGGTTCAAGGAACGTAATCGTATATACGTCAACGACCACCTGAATGCGGCGTCAAAAGCTCTTTTATCAAAAACTAAATTGATTTCAAAGGAAAAAAACTATAGTTTTGTTTGGGTGAAATATGGTAAAATCCATGTAAGGAAAAATGACACTACTCGCGTGCTTGTAATAACATGTGAAAATGATTTAAACAACATAGTTTAACCTGTTTTTGTGATTTGTTTGTAAATTTGTATTGGGTAACATTTAACACCCACCGGTCATCATTGTATGTATGTTTACTATCAATACGAGAGGTATATTATTACTTTAACTACGTGTTCGTCAGTTACTTTATGTTATATACTGAACATAGATTGTTTATCAATCCTGTTATGCCGGGTGCACGCGAGTGTTGTTTATGCCACTTAAAATTACTACGGTACCCGCTTCGAGTTGTATGCGCTGCGGTTTTCTTGCTAAATATAAATATAGCTATCTCTTTCCTTTCTCGGCTAAGATCCCTTTGCTGTTCACTCTTTTGCAACTGTACTCGCTATGTTTTATCTCAAAATACTGTGACTGTTTCGACAATAATTACAAAATTAATCTTTAGAGTCTATTCTACCTATCGCTGCTGGATGGATGGTTACGTAAATTATATTGAGTTTATCTACAATAATATTATAAAGAGTAATCATTTGCATGTCTGTATTTTTATATTTTTGTATGCAACGAATAAACTTAAAAACTACTTGACCGATTCGGATGAAATTTGTCATGGAATTAGTTTGAGACTTGGGAAAGGACATAGGATAGTTTTTATCCATCTACGCAAAAAGGGGTTAATCGTTTTGCGCCATAACCGACGTTTCCGCGGGCAGAGCCGCGGACAAATAGTTTTATTTAATTATGCATTTAGGCTGTGGTTACTGTTATTAACGGTTAATAATGGATAGCAGGAGTGATAATCTAACTGTTTATTATCAAAATGTACGGGGAATGCGGTCGAAGACTGCAAATTTTTATCGTAATATTTGTCTCAGCTCATACGACATTATTATTTTGACTGAGACGTGGCTCCTAGATAGTATCAAAGACACTGAACTTTTTGATCACAGGTATATAGTTCATAGACGTGACAGAAATTATGAATTGACTAGACAAGCTCTCGGAGGAGGCATTTTAATTGGGATCCGCAAAGACTTAAGAGTCACGGCACAGTCAAATTTCCACTCTACTGCTGAGGATTTATGGCTCACGTTATCAATCAATCCAGTCAGCGGCAAGCGGCTGATTAACTTACATATATGTGTATTATACCTATGTAAACAAAATGAAGGTTTCTCGTTTTCGACACAGTTGAACAACTTTTTATCCAAACTCAATGAAGTCATACTCAGTCATCCCGATGATAAATATCTAATAGTAGGGGATTTCAACATGAGCAGTATAACGTGGATACCAAATGAAAATAGTGGTTGTATGTGTCCGATAAACGTTATTGGCGACAATGAGACCAACTTAATTGATGATTTAGCGACGCTTAACTTAAGCCAGTACAATAGTTGTTTCAATAAATATGGGAAATTACTGGACCTTGTACTCTCAAACGATGCTGTCATTGTTACTGAGTGTGATGATCCGCTTTTACCTATCGACCCTTATCATAACCCTCTCTTAATTAGTATTCAGTACGTGGAAACACCAACACTGAAAACCAACTCCTATGTCAAGTATGTTTACAACAAGGGGGATTATGATTCTATTAATAGATTCTTTTTTGAACTGGATTGGTATACGGAGCTACATAATAGACCTCTTGATGACGCAGTCGATAATTTTTATAGCATACTTCGAACACTGCACGATAAGTACATACCAAAAAGGCAAATAAACAGTCAGATCTATCCTAGGTGGTACACACCGGCTTTGAAGAAGGTCATTAAAGAGAAATATAAATACTTATGTAAATATAAAACATATAATAACACTGCTGATTTGCAAAGTTTTAAATACCTACGCGACAGGGCTAGAATGTTGGAACAATCGTGTTATCTTAATTACATCAAATCCGTTGAGGATTCCATAAAGAAAGATCCTAAGTACTTCTGGTCATTTTTAAAGTCTCGCGGTAGGTCAAATGGTATGCCTAATAATATAAAATACAATAATACTATAGCCTCAACTGGAGAAACCATATGCAATGCTTTTTCTTCCTACTTTTCCTCAACTTTTCTCACAGCTGATTGGCCCGATCCCAACGGAACCTCAACAAGCAGGAACCGCACATCAAATGCGGCGGTGGACATCAGCTCAATAACGATAACCAAATCTGAAGTTTTGAAAATTCTCACGGACCTAAATCCATCAAAGTCAGCTGGGCCAGATTACATTCATTCTGTTTTTTTAATAAAGTGTGCTAAAAGTCTTGCATATCCTATATCTATTTTGTTTCAGAGGTCGGTTTCTGAATGTATTTACCCACGCATTTGGAAGTCCGCTTTTATTACTCCCATTCACAAAAAGGGATCTAAAACGGATGTAACGAACTATAGACCAATTTCAAAGTTATGTATTTTGTCAAAAGTGTTTGAGAAAATTGTATATAATCAAGTTTACTCAGCACTTAAAAACTCATTTAGCCCCTCGCAGCATGGCTTTCTGAAAAAGCGGTCAACGGTGTCAAATCTTATTATTTTCAACGACTACCTAACTAACGCGATGAATACTGGTGATCAGGTAGATGTGGTCTTTACAGATTATAGCAAATGTTTTGATAGAATAGACCACTCTATCCTGCTATCAAAGCTCCAGAACATAGGCATCCGTGGAGACTTGCTTAGATGGTTTTCGTCATACATTGACATGAGATCACAAGCAGTCGTCATCAGCAATTATATTTCTGGCTGGGTCTCGATCCCAAGTGGAGTTCCACAGGGTTCATTGCTTGGTCCTCTGTTATTTTTAATCTTTGTTAACGATATATCTGAATGTTTTTTAAACTCTCAACTACTTTGCTTTGCTGATGACATGAAAATTTTCACCAAGATATCAACTCTGGCAGACGCTCAAGCTCTTCAGGAAGATTTGTCAAGGCTGGACAAATACTGCCAATTGAACAAACTCGAACTTAATCCATCAAAGTGCTCAGTCAATACTTTTACTCGGAAAACAAATATAATACATTTTATTTACACTCTCAAAAACCAAACTTTAAAAGAAACTCATGTTGTTAGAGATCTAGGTGTCATTCACGATTCGAAATTATTATTTGATGAGCATATCTCTTATATAGTGTCTAAAGCTTCTAAAGCGTTAGGATTTATAATGAGATGCTCCGTAGGGTTTAAAAAAGCTAAAACATTAAAGATACTCTATTGCACTTTTGTTCGAAGCATTCTGGAGTATGCTTCAGAAGTATGGAATCCTTGTTACGATAAATACATCTCACGAGTTGAAAGAATTCAAATCAAATTTATAAAGTTTTTATGTTTTCGATTATACATCCCATACAATTCTGATAAATACTATGACCTTTGCAAACAATTTCATATCTTACCACTGTCTATGAGACGTGATATAGCAGATATAACATTTTTACTAAAAATACTATCAAATCAGGTAGACTGTCCAGATCTCCTTAGTAGAATAAATTTAAATGTCCAAAACAAGCGCGTAAGATTCAACCCACCCCTGTCGTACCCAGTGGCTAATACTAATTATAGAAAAAACACATATGTGCAAAGAGTGAGCAGCAAATTTAACAGTTTAAGTAAAGAGATGACCTCATTAGATTTATTCTGCACAAGCGTGAATTCGGCGAGGCGGCTGCTTAGCTGCGAGTTTTTTATACATTAAGTAATAATGTTTTCCTAACTTGGTAATATAAATTTATCATAGCATTATATAGGTATCTAATTATAACTAACTTTGGTATGATTTGGTGGAAATCTACATTCGAATTTAATTGTAAGAAAGTGAACGCTCACGTTAATTTTCCTATTTTCTAAATTGTTTTTTAAACGCGAGGACCTGTAATTGGCTTTCTTGGTGTTTATCTTTAACATATTATTTAAAATTGTATTTAAAAGCTGTAGGTCTTCCTATAAATAAATAAAAATAAATAAATAATGGGAGACAGACAACGTTCCCAGGTAGCTGATAAGCTAGCTGTTGACTATTATCTCATCTGGTGGAAAGTATTGATGTGGTCGAAAATGTGGATCAGGCTAACCTATCTCGCATTGCGTATCAATACAACCTACATACACACATTCCGAGCGTGAGTGATACAAATTAGTTTTTTTAAATTTTTAGTGTAGAGATGTGATATACAGCAAAACGTCGATTATCCGAATTAATTGGGATCGGGGTCGATTCGGATAATCGGACATAGACTGGTAATAAATATAAATGAACTGTTACATGTACAATAAACTTTATTAAGTTTAACAAACACAGTTCTACAATAACGCACACTCAACCATAACAGTTGAAATATATCTGGCCTCCAGCGAGTTCCAACTTGTTACAACAAAACAAAAAAAATATTACATATGTACTTGGTTTTAATTTTTTATATTAGGCTTAGGACGGATTCGGATAATTGGGGATTCGGATAATTAGCGATTCGGTTAATCGGCGTTCTACAGTAATAGAAATGTATCTAAATTACAGGTACATTAATATAAATCCTTTCATGTAATAAATTCGCATCTAATTTTAGTGTCCAGTCCGTTTAAGGTGCACTGCATTTTGTTGGTAGCCGAAGTGGCAGGCGGTCAGACGAAAGAAGTACAAAAGAAGATTACCTCGCGGTCAAAAAAAACCGTACTTATAGTTAATAGGGTTGTATCTTTTTAATCATAATCGTTATAAGAATTTTCATAAAATATTAGTCATTATGGCATTATACCCTAAAAAAGAGGGCTTGACCCCTCTTTTTTAGGAAATAGGATTCGTGGAATATTTATATTTTTTCGTTGTCAAAATACGGTGCAAATGCTTATCGTTATTAGCAGATTGCAAATGGGTAGGTATAGAGTTTGAGTGCGACAACTCGTAGACAGTGTCACTACGTAGTTGAGTGTTATCAGAGTTCAAATGTAGAACATTAGTTAGTTATATTGGAATAATATAACTAATTCTGTCTTCGAGCCAGAGATCCGAAGCATTCGGACGGATGGGCAGACAGAGAGCGGAGCTCCCGGTAATCGAGTTCCGTTTTGCCCATGAGTATGGAACCCTCTAACTCGGTATATTTTCATTCCAGCCGGTTATTGATACGTAAATGCCGGTTAATAAATTGTAGCAAGTGTTTAATACATTGCAAAATTAGATATTTTACGAGTACTATTTTAATGTAGACCGTTTTATAGTTGAACAAAAACAGAAAAATATTAATTCACATTCCTTATTCTCACAATTTCTTTATATGGTTTTTAAGGTATGCGTAATAGGCTCTATACTACAATTCAAATGTTACAGCCGGACGGACGGATAACTTTACCACGGAGATTATTATAGTTTCGTAGGCACCTTATTAGGGTCCCGACTACTCGTAGGGAGCCCTAATAATCTAGGCATTTGGTTTATCAATGTCCCAGATACAAGTGTGGTGGTGCGTGGCACAGCACATGTGCACGCGATGATTGTTTATTGTCACCATAAGGCGTGAGTAATGCAGCTGGATTACTAACACTTGATACAATATATTAGTTTGAACAAAAGGCGCACATTGCGTGTATATTAATCATAAAAGCACATAGCAGTGGTGTTGTTGAACTATGACTTATCATGTTTTGTTTATATCAGAGTTGACACCAGACGGCAACCTAATTTTGAGTTAGTAGCCCTCCCACAGATTAAATAATTAATTCTGCTACTGCTTGTAACAAAGACAATATGCAATAATGGCCGAGCGGTAATAGCTATGGCCTGCCGTTGCACAGCTCCATCGTTCGATCCCCACTGATGGCTTGAGCTTCACCGCAAGGTGGAAAGGCATTTTGTGAATGCTACCACCCTCAAATAGAAAATACAGTTAGATCCGGCAGCAGTCCTTGAGAGCCAGTCAAATTACAGGCACATGAGACTTTACAACTGTAAGTCTCAGGTTTTTTTTTATGATATTGTGACGGAACAAACTCGAGGCCCACCTGATGTTAAGCGGTTACCTATGCCTATAACAGATGCATTTCGTCACAAGTGACGAATTGCACTGCGCCCGTCACCTTGAGACATAGTTGTTAAGTCTCATGTGCCTTTAATTTCACTGGCTTTCAAGGACAGCTGCCGGAACACACCGTTACCTAGCTTGGACAGATTTTCAACTTGAGGGTGGTCGCTTGCCAGGCGGGCATTCGCAAAAAGCCCTTCCACCATGCGGTGAAGTTCAAGCCCGCGGCAGGATTCGAACCATGGACCTGCTGCGCGACATTCCATGGCCAATGCCACTGAGCCATCACTGCTTCATCTGTTGACAGGCGCAATTCGTCACTTGTGACGAAATGTATTTGTTATAGGCAGAGGTTACTCCGCTTAAAATCAGTTGGGCCTCGTGCTTGCACCGGCACAATCACATAAAAAAAGGCACAAATATTTTTAAAAATGTAGTGTTGTCTACACTGAAAGTATGAAATAACTTATTGAATTCGGTACGATGCTGTTTCAAAACACTGACCTACACATTAATATGGCTCGACCCGACTTTAACACGTTATTTCATACTTTTCAGTATTGGATCGGTCGGTTCAGTCTACAAAAGAATTTTTTTTCACCCTATTTAGTTTATTAATACTGTTCACTTATTTAATCATCCAGGAAAGCAATTACATATTACAGTTAATTGACCCTAACTTCAAACTACTCCAAATTTTTTGATGAAATTTTAATGGGACCAACATGAAGGTATACTCTGCCGAGCAAAAAAGAATCATCAAAACCTGTTCATAACTGGCGGCGGCGGTGGCGTAACAAATTGAGTAACGTAACGTAATGGAGTAAAGTAACGTCCTGCTTTTTTTCGGTTAAAAATGTGTGATCCGGGTAACTACAAAAGTTGAGCTAGCATTTTTAAAGGTTGTGAGGAAATTAAATCGGCCAAGTGCGAGTCACACGTCTACACCCAAGGTTATTAATGCAACTCCGACTCGTACTTGGCTAACATTAATTATTTTATTTTAAGATCCCAATATTTCGGCTCCATTATAAAACATTGCAAACTGTGTGCGTAAGTATGCCGTATTCATATAATATTGACCAATATTCGTGTAATTTTGAAGCGCTCGTAGCTTAGCTTGCCTAGTCTTTTTTAACGATTAACTAAGTTAAGCGACGTCAAAAAGCGGATGGGTGACCGCTAGTGCCATCATTGAACGTGCATGTGCTTTGGAGGGCACATTTTAGCCTGTTTTATATAATTCATCATATAATCACATCACTAACAAACAAGGCTAGTCTATCAGCACAGCACTGAAATAAAAATGAATGTTAACAAAAGATTTAATAGGATGTCAAAAGATTTATCAAATAGGATGAGAACCTTTAGAAAAAAGATTACCAGTTAAATAATATATGTATTCAAATAAGTAAATCATTAAATGATTAGTTACCTCCATAATAAACTTGTTGAACAGATCATCGAGCCTTATGAAGTACTTGAAGGTGTCTGCTATGGCGGAAGTGGAGATGTGGCGGAGGAGGTTGGGCAGGAAGTCCCGGCGAGACTTGAAGAAGTCCAGAACTCGGAGGCACACTATGTGGTACAGGTACCAGTCCTGTCAATACAGAAATATAATTATTAGTATGTCTATAGTAAACTTTTCATGTGCCTGGATTCATCAAGGTTTTGTTTTGATCCAATATTGTTTGTGAGGACATTAGTATTTAATTTGCGGATTGATTGATACTTTAACAGTGAAACATTTATAAAGCCGCTTATAGTATGTTGTTCGACTTCATTGTGATGGCTATTATTGGAATAAACATAGAACCTCACAATTATATTTTTAGGATGAAAAGAAAAATAGTATACTCATTGGTAAGAATGTATTTATTTTTGTACAGATATAAGCTAAAAATATATACAACCTAATTCTTAATATTTATTTTAAAACGAAGTCTTTTTTGCGAATTTTGCAGTCGGTAAAGTTTTTTGATCACAAACATTTCATACAGCAATTTCTATCAAATTAAATATGTTCTGTCGAGAAAAATTGTTCCCCAAGCCGCCTGCCAAGCGTGGGGATTATGGTAAACGTATTTTTAATGGCCTCCCCAATCCACCCTGGGTTCATCAGTGGATGATCTGGCTGATACAGTACAGCACTGTATGAAAGTGGATGACTTTCTCATGTCGTGTTTCGATAATTGAAAAATATTATGCAGATGCAGACCTGAGGTTGTGTTTCCCAATTGAAGTGTTAAATAAAAGCAGTATTGGTTGAATAAGAGATGTGATATTACTGCTGCTCACAATTATACAGGATGGGAAAAGTTTGCCCTGGTACGTCAGTTAGGCTTATATGCTTATATAACACATTGTAAAAAGACGTTTAAAAGAATGGCCCCGAGTTTCTTGCCCGTTCTTCTCGCAGTGGCTCTATAAACTTTTTTTGCTGAACGTGGCAGTACAATGTAGAATATTTCAATATTAAAATTTGTAATTGACCTTCATAAGAGCGTCGTAGACGCCTAAATTGAATAAATGAATTTGAATTTGAATTTGCTTACTTAATATGCTTTCCATGTAATTATTTTGTTTGCATTATAAAGACTACCATCTATCTATATATATTTTGTAAAAATGTATTCCTTCAGTTGTAGGTTGTCTGAAGATTGCTTTAAGCTATAAGACAGCCCATTGTTACACTTAATAATTTTTATATATTTTTTTTATGATATCTCAATATAGTGTTATCTTTCTATGAATAAATTTCAACCACACCTTTGATTTTAGATATAATTGTTAGTTGGTATATTATGGTATAATAGTCATTGGTCAGTTTAGTGCAGATTCGAACATTTGAATTTGTAGCTGATATAAAGAGAAAACCACAGAAAAGAGAAAGCAATAGAAAGGTGAAGGGGGCGTGGCCCGCGAGCCCAACATACTCCTAAACAGGAGTATTTACGTCAACGGACTATAATGCTACTGATAGTCGACCCGCGGCTAACGTGCCGCATGCATCTCCGTAAATGTATATGAAAATGCCGCGTTGTGCTGTTATAAATTGCAGATTCAATAGCGATGTCTCAAATGTAAAGAAAGTAGGAATATCCTATTACCGGAAAACATAATAAATTGTTCCTAAATGTTTTATATTTCGCTGACGAACAAAGTCGGTGCAATCTGACATATAGTGATTGATGATTTTTTTTATCGACAAAATGTTGTCGATAATTTGTTAGTCACTAAATGTCACCTCATTCCAATATCTAATTTGGAGCTTTCTTGTTAGACTTACAAAAGCAATAACCATCTGTTCCTCTGCTTTTAGTGCATATAGAACTTTTATCAGGACGTAAAAATACACATGTAGATCAGAAGGTTAACATCAATTAAATTAAAAACTTATTCAAATATTTTCAAGAACAGGCCATTTTTTAAGGTTAGGATTTCAACTTAGTCTTTTTTTGTGGGTCCTTTGGGCACCACCACAATTTCGGCAATGTCACGTAGTTAGATAGACCATCAAACGAAGGAGATTGTTTGGTTTTAATGAGTTATGTCCGGTGAGAACTGGTCAAGGCAAAATTGGTGCTGAAACATAAGTTGTTAGTTCATCTGTCTACTGGAAGAACACAAATACACACACACCCACAAATTTATTATATATAGGGGAAATATAGAACACCTGGGAACAACTTTTGGATAAGTTATATAATATGTAGAGAGAAGAGTTTATTTTGGGACAACAGAAGAATATGTGATTCACATTTCCTTCGTCCAAACTACATTCACAGAGGGAGTTATCCCTAATCTTAAGTTTGGCCAGGAAGACTGGGTTATAGGAATGGTTTAGACGCAGACGGCATATTGTAGAGGTTGTCACTTTAGCAGCTTTTTGGAATTTTGAGAACCAGAGTTTATTGGGAATCTCAGGTTGAATATTACCATAGAATTTACTTTTTAATATTCAATAAATTTGCCATTTCTGGTTCCAAGGTTTTTTTAATTAAAGATGGTTTTAAAGCCGAACAGATATCTAGCGAGAAAAGTTGGGGAAATGTCCTTAAGAGTCTGTATGAATGGCATTTGTAGCACGAGAGTCAGCTGATTCGTGGCCCGGACTATACCGGAGTGACCAGTAATCCAGGCTAGGATAACATTTATTAGCTATAACATTATGAGCTACATTCGAAAAGGGCATATTTTTTTTTTAATTGGGAACCTAGATTTGGACCGAATTGGGTTCGCAAGAATAGATTGGAGGTAGCTTTTGGAGTCTGAAAATATGATAGTTTTGTTCAGATTGTGTGATATATAGATCATCTTAAGTAAATAAGTTACGAGAACTGAAAACGAACTATTCGTTATGTATTCCTAGAATATCCTAAAACTTGTAAATATTTGGCATTTTTAATAACCGCCACACTAAAATCATGTTTTATCTGTGTTCATTCTGGACTAGCCAATGATGAACCATCCTGTCTAAGTTCGAATTGGCTGATACATTGTGGCGGCAACTCCTGATTGGTTGCGGTAAATATGGCGGGAAGTTTCATGAAGAGGCGACAGACACTTGGCGCCAGTCATTGCTATAATATCAATGTCTCACCTTACTGAGCCTCTCTCTGTCTTGATTCTTCACAAGTGACTTCCGCATCGAGACCTATTGCTGATTAATTTAAGTCTTCTATTATTTTTTTATTTAGTATAACATAACTGCTGTTCACGTGTTGTGTATGGGTTTAAGTTTGTTGGCTTTGTTCTTCCTAAATAGTTTGCCCATTTGATTATATCGTCGCGAATGGTAACTATACACTTATACAGAATTAATCCATGTGAACCTAATGTATTATGTTTATTAAAGTGCTCAATGTGTTCCTATAAATGTTGTATCTTTTGAGTTTACCTTATGATTCCCTTTTCGTAGAAAATATAGTAAAATAGGTAGTAAATTACCAACTCAACTAATAGTACTTTATTAAATGGAATCGCATCCTGCCAAACATCTTATAAGTTATTGAGCCTATATATTTTTTCATAAATAACTGCTCTCTATCTTGGCAAATCTCACAAACTCATCGGCCATTTACCTCTTGTTATATATACCACGACTTCGACCTTGACCTCGCCTTTTATTTTTATGAACCCCTATCTGTGCCTATCTCTAATACCTCCCTTTACGCGAATTTCATGTGTTTGTAATAATTTTACTACAAATAAGCAAGCCTATAACATATAATATCGAAATTAAGCTGTGCTTCGCAGTAATAGCTTTATTTTATTTGTATCGTCTTTTTCTTATTCAGCATCTTCATCGCTGAAGGTCGTGTTTAGGTCTGAAGTAGTGTTAATCGCTCGATGTACTATGCTCTTCCACATGCTTCCGTTTTCAGCGGTCTTTTAAGCTTTTGGTATAGACAACCTAGTAAGCTATATGGTTCAGTCAAGACGCTTACTTGCCTGTCATTACTACATATTCAAATGATTATATAAAACCGCATAAAAATTTATTATAGCACAAACGCATATCACATCAACGCATCACCTATAAATCGTTTTAGGTCGAAGGAAAAGTTTATCGATAAAATGTACTACATCACTAGCTAGGATACCACTTTTTGTACCGAATAAATAAATAAAATAAGATCAAATTTTACTAACTAACCCAATAATTATTTTCTCGTAACCATTTTTTGTGCAGTTGTTTGTAAACTATTTTTCAATTCTCTTTTCTCAGATTTTACCAAGGAACGATTTTAAAATTAAAATCATACTTGACTGAGCTGAGACTGCACAATTACTGTACAGATATTGTCAACTGGCAACTTGCGATAGCTTGACAAAGTTCACAAGAAATTCAAACTTACCACTCTTTAGATAAGGTGTATTTTCAACTGTTGTAAATTGGCTTATTAAACGTTTCAATTGGGTAAAAATGAGACTAATTAGGAAATCGGATTATTTGTAGTTAACAATAAAGATATAATGTCACGTATCATTTACATGTGTTGAACTGGCTACGCTCGTTTTCTAAGCAAACTGACATGGCTGCCACTCTAAATAGTATTTTATATCTCTATGGAGAAAACTCAATGACTCGAGGCCACTCGAAGTCATTAATTAAGTGATTGGAAGGTATTTATTATATTTTATTATCCTAAGTAAGATGGTATATACATATTATGTTTTATTCATATTTTAATAAGGATGTCTGTTTCTATCAGTGTTCTTACAACCTGATTGATGTATAAATTACATGGCTGTAGAGATGAGAATAATCAATAAAATACATCATCAAAAATACCAATTTCTATAAGAAATTATATCCTCTATTTCAAATAATAATAAAGACTAACCTGTTTTGGACTTCTCTCTAGCAGCATTTCCACGGTTTTACTGAAGTATGAAGCTAACAAAGGATTTAATGGTGGATCTCTATTGATGAAGTCACAGAGGCGATTCATCTGGGCTGTGTCCAACGAGAGACGGTCACTGAGCATGGACAGGGGGCTGGTGAGCACCTCACAGGCAATGCTGGCATGCCTGTACTGCTGAGCCACCTCCACATTCTTAGGCGGCTCCTCTGTGATCAGGGTGATCAGTTCTGCTAGGATGTCAGGACGTGTAAGACTGGAAAATATTTATTCACTTAGTTTTTTTTACAGAGAAAAACAAAAGTTGTGGCTGTTATTATTACATGGAATCTTCACAATGGTTGCCCCATTTGTTTATGCAACTAGGTGCCTCAAAGTTGTGCTGATATAAGTGGAACAGATTGTCTCAAAGACACTGCTCCTAGGAGATAAGATAAACAATAAAAAAATATACTGGCATATTTTGGTGTTAGTATTGTTTTAATAGGACAATAATTTGTATTGTAACATATAAAGATTACAGAAAGGCTATTAATACTAGAAATCAAAAGTAAATGTGATGTATGCTGCAAAAAGGGGACATCGCAGATTAGCAGATAATAATAGCGCAGCTAATAAGTAAATCTAATACATTATCAAAGAACCACAGCTTATTAAAACTTATATTGCCTATGTTATTTAAACAAATATTGTATCTAATAATTTCATAATATAGTTTGTAACACATTGATAATAGACATTTAAAAAGCATGGCCGCGAGTAGACGTTGGCCTGTCAAGAACAACCATAACTTCCATCCTAGAATGTGGGCACCTTACCAAATTTGGTTAGGCAAGGAAGGAGGCTCGAGCGGTGAAGGGGAGCATTGATGTCATTGTATAGGGGCCCCTTAACCCTACTCCCTGGGTTGAAAGTCCCAGGCCCCTCTGGCCTCTTCTTCTCAATGCTATGGACCCAGCACCTGCACTGTGAATCTGTGGAATGCTATGTATTTTGTCTCTAACACCAATGGAAAGAGGAATGACCCCGTATTTCCGTGACTGTATAATTTTTTTTTTTTGCTGAATGTGGCAGTTTAAGGCAGAACATTTGACTTTAAAACATCATGTTTTATTTACAAAGAAATAAGTGTTGTAATAACCTTGTCAAGCCAGGTAACATGTTTATGTGAAATTATATTCTATCACATTCAGCTGCCAAAGCAATATTTTTCTATGCAATGTTCCCTCCTGAATTCTGTGACATATCAAAGTATGTAGTAGTAAGCTCCATGCACTAACTAGTTAAAAAGTATGCACCTATAGCTGTGTTTAGCCCAAACATTTACCATGTCGCAAGGGGTCGCAGATTAAGTGAAGTGTACCATTAGCTCTTTCCACACAAGACTTAGTTTGAGTGTTTAAACTTTAAATAAAAAAATTATAAGATACATTTCTCTAAGCTGGGTAGGCCTTAATGGGGTCGCAGTCCTAACGACAATAGCTTTTCTAAGTATACTTTATAAGAAGGTATTACAGAAGACTTTATTGGATATACACAGCATAGTAGAATTTCTGTACAGGCATGACTACTCACTAAGCACATAACTGAGTCTAGCTTGCTGTGACTGAATTGCCACTTAATAATATGGGTGACCGGAATACTGGACTATTCTGGTGGTTGTCTACTGCCAGATAATGAGAGCTATATTTTTTAGACTAACTGTCCAGATACTAAGCCACATAGTGGCCTTGATGGTTCTTACAAAGTATTTAAGGTGTGTTTTTGTTAAATTAGTATTTATCAGAGCTCATTATTTGAAATATTCTAACAATCATTAATTTTGGTAGTTGATAATGACGGATTAGATTATGTGCATGTAAGATTATTAATAGTAATTCCTGGTTACCTTTAGACATCATCTTTTTAGTTGGTCTTACTAATAATGATTGATTTGAACAGATTATTTGCCATTGAGTTTTTATTCACAATTTTCAAAAAACAGTATATATACATAGGAAAACGACCATAATAAAGCAGAAATAAAGTCACTATATAAATCAGCACACAGCACTTGTACCTCGAAATTTTCACACTAAAATGTGTGCAGAAAATTGTATTAGTTCAGCAACAGACTGTTACCTTTTATACTTGCAATAATATAGCAAGACAGATAGTTGTATGTTTGAATCCCGGACTTGGTGAATATTTTAAATATTTTTCAGATATAAAATGAGTTTTATGATATTAAAGGTTTAGACTATTATTTTTATATATCTCCATTAACCGTCAATACCAGTATCACAAAAGGATACTGGAAAAGTCAATTTTTTAATTAGGTAAGAGATATTTTTCATATATAAATAACACAAATCATTGACATAAGTTTAGAAAACACAGAAATAAGTACAAGATAAATATGTAAGCTAAATAGTAAATTAATCAAGCACTGATAGATTGGTAGATTGTTCTACAAGTTGTTCTATTCTTATGTTGCACTTAATAAAAAACAGAGAGTTAGGATAGGATAAGACTCTCACAATTGCATCAAAGCTTTATTGTCCGCCTTGCACTCCTGTAGTATGTCATCTGCTTCCAGCACTTGGGTTAGTGTAACATTCTGAAACCAAAACCAAACTCTTTGTAATAACTTGTATTCCTGACCATCACTAAAACATGATCACAGTGGCTTCAACTACCCACCTACTTCACATAGTTCATTATAAGGTAAATTAATAGAGTAAATAATGAGAAATAACAGCAAAATTATCGAATTAGCCAGTCATAACCATGAATATTTGAACAAAATACGCACCTCTTCTTTTAGAAGAAAATTTAGCTCCCTAACTACAATAAAGTTTCCACTCCAAAACATAATTAAAAATTAATAAGTACAAATACAGTAATATGCTAAATCCATAGAAAACTAATTATTTTTACAATATTCTAGCGCTTCTCGATGAGTGCAACGATCCGTTTTCTTTTTGACAGCTAAATTTTGGTGTTGCCATGTAATTTAACTACAAATCAAATGTATATCACAGATTACCTAGATGTAGGCAGTGTAGTCCAGCACAATTTGGTAGAAAAAAATATGGTAAATTTGGTGTCACTTACGCCATCTTTTGGGGAGTAGGAGAAGTGAGAAAGCTGCACAATCGTTGGTCTTCTATCACTGTGGTTCAAGTCACGCAAATTTGCGCTATTTGCACTGTATGCACGCAAACGGTCGGTTCATAACTTGCTAAACAGACACCACGATAGCGTAATGACGTCATCTCTGACGTCACCTCCGGCCGCAAACAACGCTCACAGAAAAGTGGTAGTGCAATGTATGCACAAACGTCAAACTCAAATCTTGACAGATAGATGAGGAGATTTTTGTTGTTGTGGTTAGAATGTTGAACGTACAAACATCTGTTCATAAAAGAATGCCTTGAAGTGCAATACTTCGATTATCAATAATTAGATTTTGGATCAATTGCGAAAAAGCAAATTGACAGTTAGCAGATGTGATTAGCGCGGCTACATATCGGTTCACATCGTTTGCGCGTAAACAATGCATATTCTCGTATTTCAGTTATGAACCAAGCTTTTGCAATGTATTCAGTGACAGCAGTGTTTGCGTGATTTAAACCGTAGTGTATCTTTCACCTGTACTTACCTACATTTTATTCATTTGGGGTAGGGGTAGTAATGATATAGTCTCTATATTCTTCTTTAATTTGATAAAAGGACTAGAACATAAAATAGGTAGGTGTTTATGCTCATAGTACACAATCATGAATTACTTGACTTAGATTTCATGGCCCAGCCAGACCACCGTAACTGCCTTCCTGACGTCAACCCTCCTTGGGAATGCTTGTGTTGGTAATACTTATACCCGCTACTAACATCGATATGAGTGGTAGGGCCCATCTGCTGCCCATTAGCTTTGTTCTATCATTGGTCCGTCCAACAGGAGAATTGTTCTTTAACTATCCTTATAATTAGGGCTGCCATCCGTCCGGGTTTCCCCGGATTTGTCCTATAATGCGTCCGGGGGGCGTCCCTACCGGGGTTTTCAAATCCGTGTTGCAAATAGTGTCCGGGGAATCTGGATTGATTGAAATATAAGCAATTGATTGAAACTAATCTGAGTAGAAAATTCATTCGTAAGCTGCATAAAAGTTAACTCCGGTGCTGAAAAATTTACAAGAACAGAACGATTGAACTTCCCACGCGCCGCGACTACCATAAAGAACTGCCGCCGACCCCGATCATTCACTCACTGTGTTGCCGTTTTGGCGCATTTGGCGTTAGGTCTAGAATATTTCTAGGGTCCTTAGCGCTTTTTTCTCTAAAAACATTAGTGAAATCTGGCGGAAAACATGATAATCTTGATATGAGTAGGCAACTCAAGTTACATTGTGAGTTTATTTTACTAGTCTCGCGGCAATGGACGAAGGACAAAAACTCATTATTTTAAAAAAATATTATTAATAATAATAATAATAATAATGAATAAATAGAATAATTAGAATACTATAATAATATAACTAGAATACTCATTCATTACTACTACTAATGCGTCTAGTCTAGTTGAATAGTCGTACGTAACGGATCGAGTCGACTAATCGTCCATAAAGAAAACGCCGTCGGTATAAATCAACTAGTCGATGAATTTAACTAGTCGATCGACTAGTCCACGAACGAAAATGGACGGTCTAGTTTCGTCTACGTTAAATACGTCGACTACCCATCTCTAGTAGGGTCATTGCGTTAGTTAGCCGGCCGGCGTTACTTTTCGGCCTTTTGGTGGAAGTCTTAAAGTAAAATTAAGAAAATAGAGTTTTTATAGTACTTTTTCATTCTTCTTTACGTTCAATATCACTTAAAATATTTGGACAACATCAGATATTTTTTTTACGCGGGTAGCATGTGCAAGTGATTTATAATAAATAATTAAAAACGACACCGGCACTGGATGGTGACTGCGTGCATAAATTTAGTAAAAAAATAGTGACGCGCCATTCATTTCAAGGTAAGTTATTTGATGTGGTTACGGGAAACAATGTAGATGTTCATTATAGTCTATGAAGAAATAAATGAAGATAAGGTACCAATTGTTTTATTGTGATATTAGGTACTTCAAAAACTATAAAAAAATAGATGGCCGAATATTAACATATGAATTTATTAAAAATTTTAGTTCTCGGCCTAGGGGCCGAATACTAGCTTATGACTACTTAAATTATTTTTGTCTCTTATTTTTCATATAGGTCCGCTATATAAAACTCCTTTTCAATTTACTATTGCCATACATTTAAAGATCCTGGCTATCAGTTTTCGGCCGCATTAAATACGGCGAAATAGATGAATAACAGTTCTATTTCAGTAACGGCCGAAATCTAAAATTGCGACAATATTTTGAGTTTGTTTTCGGCCTATCAAAAATGTATGGAGTAAAATTAGGCCGAAAACTGAATGGATTCAATTTGCCGGCCATGTTGCTAAAAAAAATTCCTAACGCCAATAAATATATATGTTATTATTGCATAAATATATTTCTTCATTGTTTTCAAGCTTTTTTTAGAAGTATTGGGTTGGAGTACGTAAATCAACACTAAATGATAAAGTGTGAACAGTGAATAGTAAAATAAACTCAAACAACGAAACTACTGACGATTTAGGCTTAGATTTGTGTATCAATTAAAAAAATTGTCTGTCTAGATGACACCTCCAGAAGCAAAACAAAAAATAACTCAATATTCAAAGAAGTCTGTGATCTTGGCGCTTAGGGATTTCAGAGAAAAATTGTCTATAAGGGAAGTTTGCCGACATAACGGAATTTCTATACCCACAGAAGCCACCCACAAAAAAGAAGTTGAAGTTGGAATTTCTATACAAGATCTTCAGGGCTATCACGTATCTTCTGTAGCAATCAACTGTTGATTGCAACAATAAAACCGTCAGTTTTGACAAATTTTGTAAGACAGATAGATAACAGACCTTCATGCGTCCGAACGTTAGTCGCCGACCGTTTTATTTATTTTATACCTGAGACGATAACTAGCATATACATTGATCGAATTAAAAATTTCGTACTATACATTCTTCTAAAGAGTTTGTAAAAATATAGGATATATACAGGTTGTACTCCCATGGTCAGTATTTCCTTTTATTTCATATTATTATTACTCTAAAATCTAAATAAAACAAATAAAGGCAAAATTCTTACCTGTTACGTGTGAGCAGAAATTTTAATGAGATAGACAAGAGAGTTGGCCTAGACTTATTTTGTACAAGCATTGCATCGACTAGGCGGTTGTTGAGCAGAGAGTTCTTCGACTAAATGTTTGAATTTTATTATAAGCAGCAGTCTAAACATTAAGACTAAGTTGTAACCTAGTGTTCATTATTTGAATGTCATTTATAAGATAGCTATCCGTGAGGACCTATAATTTGTTATCTGTTGTTATTAGTTATATAAGTCCAACAGTTTAACTAATACCTTAATATTTGTTATACTGTTGATCTTAAGTTTAGAAGTAACAGTATAACAAATATCTTAATATTTGTTATACTGTTGGTCTTCCTAAGAAATAAATAAAACTTAAGTTTATATTGGCATAGATTTTAAAATACAAGTAGTAATTTCTTATTATTATTATTTTTCGTATTTGGAAAGAGGAGAAACCTTTTCTTTTCCCGCTCATAACTTAAATTTTGCCTCTCGTATATATTTTTTTATGTTATCCGCAGAGCATGCGTTATTGCAAAACATAAAAATACTAAAAATATCATAGTCGCTTTACTACATTTGGTTTTATTTTACAGGATATATCAAGCGTATGAATCCAAAGTGTAGATATCCATTGGCATTACACACTAAAATTGAAGCGGTGTGGAGGAAGATATATTTTGGGTTAATTTGTGTTTGGGGAGGTAGAAGAAATTACTACTTGTATTTTAAAATAAATGCCAATATTAACTTAAATTTTGATCTACTTAGATTTCAAAAATAAAATTAGATTTTAGAATAATAATAATATGAAATCAAAGGAAATACTGACCATGGGAGAACAACCTGTATATACGTATACTATGTTAGTACAACTCTTTATTAGAATTGATATTACGAAATTTTAATTCGATCAATGTATATGCCAGTTATCGTCTCAGGTATAAAAGAAAAAACGGTCGGAGACTAACGTTTGGGCACAAGAAGGTCTTGTTACCTATCTGTCTTTTTCATTGATACAAGATCTGTCCAAACTGTCATTTTTGATTGTTGCAATCAGCATTTCATTGCTACAGAAGATACGTGATCACCCCGCTTATCTCTGGAAAAACTAATGATACGATTAAAGCGCGGCCTTATCCTTTTATCATAAATGAAGTCAAAAAATATCTCGTAGATTGATTATTGCACTAAGCAAAGTGTAGTTTTCCTTTAAAGAAATCAGATTTACCAGACACGGTCCAAAAAAATTTTATAAGACTGGGAATCCAAAAAAAAAAACAAAATGATCACGCTGGACAATCCTACTTCTTAAGCTTCTAAAAAACATCATATTTAGATATCTGAGACAAAGTTGTTAAGTCTCATGTACCTGTAATTTTACAGTACATATATCATGCAGCAAACGAAATTATGACAAAAAAGTGAAGCAAGACCACTGTGAAACGGAAATTACAACATCAAACCTTACATCAATCCAAAAAGCACTGATACACACCAGAACACCAAATTTTACTTAAAAAGATTCTGTAAAAGAAATAAAACATCGAGAAGCCCTTAGAAAAAATTTGGTTATACCAAACCATCCGCAGAAATAGATAGAAATAAACAAATATTGTCTACTACATCTACAGCTGGTGTACGAGCACATACTCGTACACCACCTGTAATATGGCGTCAGTTTTACGAGGATAAAGAGAACCTAAAACTAGAAAAAAGAACTTGGTGTCTACCAACTTCTTGATCTTTACCAGTTTTTCTAAAGGCAAGAAAATCTGAAATGAAGTGAATAGAAAAAGACCCGTTAAAGCAGTCGAGGAGAACAACAGTTTTGAAAAGAAATGTGTCAAAAGAAAATAAAAAGCAATAGAAGAAAAGCTAATTGCTATATTTTTAATAAGCGACACAGAAGATGCTCTAAATTATATAATTTAAGATGTTGGGGCCAAAATTTGAAGATATGCATTATAAATCCTTCAAATGCAATGCATGATTAAATCTAATTGAAAATTAATTATGAGGATATTATATATTGATGACTAGTTTTTTACAAGAACATTAAACTTAACTTCATGATTAGAAGTAATTTGAAGCATTAGGTTCAATACGTATTACTTATTTAAGAAGAGTTTAAACAAAAATAATCCCATAAATGTTACATTTTAATAACTACTCATACATATAATGACGGTTTTATTAAAATGACTAAGATGGATATTTTTTTTAAATAGGATTGAGAGAGGTACCTGACTATAACGTTATTTTTATTGTGATATTGTGATTTGAGAGAATTTATGACTGTTAGTTAAATAACTAACAGTCATACAAGTTAGTTAATTATTAATCATAACATGACAAAGAGCAGTATCTAAAGGAAGTGTATAATCCCTTGGTAAATGCTTTATTAAGTTAGGTATACTTAAAAAAAAAGCTGATGTTGATTATGGCAACGAAACTCATAATAATATAACTAAACTAACTATCTGATATCTTTCATGAAATTTGTGAGTAAATTGAATAAAGAATATAAGTACTCGTATCAATTTTGTACTTATTACGGACTTGCCCTTAGTTATTTTTTAAGAATAAATCCATGTTGTCTTGTCATGAATCTATTGCTGGATGAATAATTAAATCAATTCGAAATTTAGAGTTCAATTTATCTGATGTTTAATGTGAATTTATTTATAAGATTTTAATTTTAAACAGTCATATCACAGTGGCCGAAAACTAAAATATATGAGGCCGAATACTGACACATAGGGCCGAAAACTAGCATTTTCACCACTTTTATAATTAAAATTATGTAGTAAAATAACTAAGCTCCTTAAAGTCAAGAAATTTTGTGATGAAAAACTACAATAGGTATATAAGCTACCAAGAAACATAAATTGTGTAATTATAATCCTTGCAGTTATTTTTTTGCGGTATCTTAAAGTTCGTGTTTCCGCTAAAAGGCCGAAAACTGACGTAATCACCCTACTCACTTCGACAACTAATTTCACACTTTTGGGTGTCGGAGTCGGTTCCATATTTTGGTTAAAAATGTATTTCACTCTTTTTAGTGACTCTTGCTAATTACGGGATCGAATGTCATTCATTGTCAACGACTGTATCATCTAGATAGGTATATATTTTTCAGTTATTGGACGATTTTGAAGAAATTTTAATGGGACCAAACGACAAGCATCAGCTTTCAAACAAAAAAGAATTTTCAAAATCATCCAGTCAAAAGTTCTGAGGTAACGAAAATAAAATAAAAAAACAAAAAATACAGACGGATTGAGAACTTCCTCTTTTGTTAGTCGGTTAAAAAGACATAATTTCTTTTCTGATCGAAATAAAGTATGAATTTAACGACCTGAGTTGCTTTGTCTTTTCCAAATTCCTGTTTGAAAAGATAAATATAAAGACAAAAATTTTAACATTTGCAAAATACCGACTAAGTATATTTTTTCATCTCGTATATTTGTAATTTTGTAAGGTAAAATGATCTTGAGTTCGTCAAAATTTAAACTTGTTACTTACTTTTGATTCACATACAAAAAGTTTTTACGGTTTTGGGTACTTAATCTACGTAACCAAATAAGATAACTTAAAATAAATTTATACTATGAAGTTTGTAGTTTCTTACTAGGTACTTACTAGTTATTTGATTATGTATTGAACCAAAAAAAATAATATTTCTAATTTCATGCCAAATACCATTATTTTTATCACCATGCCTCATAAAGCGAAGAGTACCTTAATGTAATGTGTAGTAATGTGAGTACCTTATTATGTTTGTAGCACTGTAGTTTTTGCGCAAAGAAGAAGTATACATGAAATAAAATATGTACCTTGTTTTCATGGGTGTCCGGGAAAAAAACTCAATATCACCAAAATGTCCGGGTTTTTTAAGATTTTGTCCGGCATCGGTGGTTTGGGTGATGGCAGGACCTACTTATAATCATAAACCGATTAGCATTCAGCTACCTACTTTGGTGTTTCATTTTCATAAGGCACTTGTACCCTCAGTTTGCAATACATCTACACTATCTAATATTATAGAGAGGAAATATTTGTATATTAATATATATATATACAACGAATAAACTTAAAACTACTGGACCGATTTGGATGAAATTTGGTATGGAAATAGTTTGAGACCCGGGGAAGGACATAGGTTTTTTTTTTATGCTCGATAGGTTAGCCTTTGACCACTATCTCACCTGATGGTAAGTGATGATGTGGTCGAAGATGTTGTTCAGGGTAACCTAGAATTACTGGCTCTCAAGGACAGCTACCGGAACACACCTTTAGGTGCTTGGCGATAGATTTTCTACTTGAGGGTGGTAGCTAGCCAGGCGGGCATTCGCAAAATGCCCTACCACCATTATATAACGACTGCCATCCAAAGATAACAACTGGGACCGACGGTTTAACGTGCCCTCCGAAGCACGGAAGCGCTCAGTAGTAATGTCTCCAGCGGTCACCCATCCAACGCATGACCGCGACGGACGTTACTTAACTTTGCTGATCGGTTCAGAACGGCTAAGCAAACTTCGCTACGAGCGCTACAAAATATTATATTATAGGATATTTTTGATCCAACTGCACAAAAAGAGATTAGTTGTTTTGCGCGATAATGAACATACGCACGGGCGGAGCCGCGGCCGGAAAGCTTGTAAATTATATAAAAAGGTGCTATCACATGGATATTTATTGGTAAACAATTGGTACAGGGTGATATCACAACCATCAAAGGAAATCGTTTAAAAGTAGATTGAAAGAGCAAAATTCGGCTTTCTAGAATATTGACGACCAAGTGTGAGTGACCCCCATTCCCCTAAGTCAACGGCTCGATCCACCCCTACATACTTAGAGTAGATTTAGCTTCCAGGTTGTTCCCATAGGGACCAACTACCTACGTTGCACATCTAGTTGAGCTATTCCTATAAAATTAAATCAGGTGATTACATAAGGCGAACAACGCCTTTGACCATATCATCAGTTAGATACTAACAGGCGAGCTAGCCCATAGAACTGAGGGATAGCATTAAATCACGCGAGCTAACAGCTAACATCCTTTCCCGGGTCTCAAACTATTTCCATTCAAAATTTCATACAAACCGGTCCAGTAGTTTTTAAGTTTATTCGTTGCATATAAAATACAAATCTTTCTATTAGTATAGACTATGCCTACCTAGAGAATCTCGATAGTTCACGCGTCCTTGTCAGCACATCCCGGTCTCCTCTCAGAGAGAGGTGTCCAATTCAAAATCATTTATTCAATGAAGGCGTCTACGACGCTCTTATGAAGGTCAATTACTACTTATTAATATTGAAATATTCTACATTGTACTGCCATGTTCAGCAAAAAAATGTGTAGAACCACTGCGAGATGAACGGGCAAGAAACTCGGAGTCATTCTTTTAACAATTACATACAATAAATTATTACGATATTTGATTAAATTACGTAGATGACAGGTGGATAGCTTGAATACAATATAGCAGAGGCGGAATTGTCCAAGCATTTTGTCAAATTGTTGTAAGTAATCACAAACCATATAGTAGGATTTCGTTTTTCACGTGCAACTTGAATTTTCCTTTTGCGTGCATTGTATATTTGGGCACTTTATTATAAAACCGCACACAATTACCTAAAAAGGACCTTTTATTTGTCTTAGCTAGTCTAAAACCTGGTACTGCTGTTTTATCTTTATTCCTAGTGTTGTAATCGTGATTGTCACTGTTTCATTTAAATTTCCTCATTTTTTGCGAGCATACATAATATTTTCAAATATATAGACTCCGTAAATTTAAAATATCTGTTGTCAGCCATAATCCAATAGTTAAATATAGACTAATAGGCCATCTAGTTTCTCAAATGGTAATGAAGTTGAACTTGATTTTGAACACCAGAATGGGCCATGTTTTCGAGGGAACTGTTTAAGAAATTGCTGGTAATGAACTTGGAGACCGAAAAAATCTAGCAAATGTAAGTAAACTCTAAGCATTGTTAGTATTAGTGGCCAGGCAAACAAAACCCCGGAGCCCATTACTCAATTACTCATTACAGTTTTCTGTAGTGCCAATATCAAAATTAAGTTCAACTTCATTACCATTCTAGTTACACTAGAAGGCTGAAGGAAAGATTTATAAGGTTAGCTATCAGCGTAAAAACTTTTAGTTATAGTTAAGCAATTTCTATTGCTACGTGTTTTTCTAAACATTTAACCATTACTTATTTCGGATACGCGCGTCGCGACGTGCGCACCAGCCATGGAACGCACGAAAAAAAAATGTCATCGACAATATACAAAAATGTATACAGAAAACAAGTCTTGTTACGTGTTTTTGTGTAGTCTTTGGAGAAAACACTTGAAATGGGCAGACTCTTAGTATTCTTTCCTACGGACTGGTTTGGGAATTGAAATGTTTCTTCCTGGCCCATTTCTGATATAAACAATTATTCTATGTTATCTTACATATTATCCTAAGCAATAAAACTTATTTTATAAATAGCGTTCTTTTAATATGACATAATGTACATTATCATCGAGAAGCTTGCAATAGCTGCATAGCCAGTGCCTCTGCTTCTTGCACAGAGAGTGATTGGGATATATCCTGCACCTTTTTTATCTTGCGTGGAGTAACACTGGCCTGCGCAATGCCTTTGCTCTGGATTAGTTTCCGTTTAGTGGGCCTGGAACATTACAATTTGAAAATTACCTTTAAATAAATTTTATAGCGTAATGATTATGTACATGTAAGCACATTATAATTCCAAGAGATATAAGATATAGTAATCTTTGAGAATGTGGTGAATTTTAAAATGTTTAACAGAACGAAATACCTAGTGTCGATATATTTTTATACCAAAAATAGTTAACATTATTATAATAAATTTCCAGTAGCTTTCGTGTCTGGAGTCAGGAACTGACTGTGCCTAGCAGATGGCACTAAAAAAGCTCCCTGTTGCATGGGATGGAAGTATATTAATTCTGGTGAATATGCCCTTGCTGCTCTTTGCTAATAAAAGTTTGATGATGTTTTTTATTGTGAGAATAGAATATTTTTTGAAGTGCAGCACTATCTCTAGTGCAGCTTTACATTCCGTTCTTTATACTCGTATTATGTGGATTGTTTATAGTTGTTACAGAGCAATTCATAATAGATACAGCGCAAATTTTCGAGGTTTATCTATAAAAATAAATACGGACGCGACCTATACATGTATCCATCTCTTTTTGTGACTGGTATAGGCGGGCTATACAACCTAGAACTCAGACGTAAGTTGCTTCTCGTCATGCATTACTATCAAGTGGCTCAAAACAAAGTTGATAATCCAGTAGCCATAGAGCAGCTGGGACTGTTTGTTCCACCGCACTTCGGTCGCGGTGCTAACACTGAGCTCGGTCCGCGACGCCGCCGCCATTTTATGATACTTATATTATATTTCGACAGAATGTAATTAATTACCTCAGTAGTTTGTCTATATAAAATGTTGAACTCCATGTCTGCAAATTACATTTGAGAATAAATAAAGAAATGAATAAATTGTACCTGTGATATTTAGCATCTTCTTCAGAATCTTCTTCTGACTGACCAATTGGATCAGCAGTATTACTTTCCTTGCTAGAATCTTCATCAGCACTGCCACCTTTTTCTTCGTAAATTTTATCAGGATCTGGAAGCCATGATAAATCTGGCCCATCAGATTCTGATTGAGATCCGAAATCATCTTTTTCGCCTTCATTTTCTTCTTTCGTTTTATTCTTTAGTTTACGTTTTTGTTCCTTATGTTTGGCTTTCACTTTCTCCCTAAATCTTATTTTATCATACTTATCCTCTTCTTTCAGGACTTCTTTAGCTTTCTCAATATCAATGCCACCAACATTCTCATTAACAAATTGTTTTGCCAATTCAGATTTCACATCCTTCTTTTCATCTCCGATAGCTTCACCTTCTTCAGTGAATTTCACTCTAGTATTCACCTTAATCTTTTTTTTTATTATTTTCTTAGCTACGGCTGCTTTAGTTAATGGCTTGGCTTTTTTTTTAGATATGGTTCTGTCTTCCTCCACTGGCACATCATCAATTTCAACGTCAGCCTTTTTAACTTGAAAGAAATCCTCACCACTATCATCATCATCCTCATCATCATTGTGGAAATTAAAGGCCTCTAATTTTTTATTTCTTTTGTCTATTTTTAACATTCCTTTCTTAGGTATTTCTTCTTGTTCATTATGTTCTATTTCATCTTCAGATGCACTATTATCTGTACCATTATCATCACCAGCCTTTGCTTGTAATTTTTCAATAACAGACTTGTTGATAGATATTTCTTCAGACTGATTTCTTTGTGTGTTCTGCTGGTATTTGTGCATAAATTTTATTCGTGGAGGCACAATCAAGCCTAATGATCTGGCATAAGCATCAGTATCTAACTCTTGAACTTTGAAAATTTCTTTATTCTTCATTAAGGATACAGACCTCACATAGCTCATGAATGCTCTCTGAGCGGATTGTTTAAGTTCTGTGTTGTCAGACAGTAACCCTTCAATCTTTCTTTGGGGAGCTATCACTTTTGATGAATCAACTGATATTTTGTTTATTGGAATTTTGCTTTTCTTCAGATCTTCCACAAAGTTTTCTTCATTTGGTAAAAGCATGAGAAGACCTTCTCCCTTTCCAAACACACCTCTTGCAGTACGACCAGCCCTATGTATATATGTCTCTACATCTTCTGGACAATCCATTTGTATCACCCAATTTACTCGAGGAAAGTCTAGACCTCTGGAAGCTAAATCTGTAGCAAATAAAACAACATTCGACTTTCTACAAAATTTTTTATATATCTTCTCTCTTTTCTCTTGATGAAGTGTGCCATACAAAGCTAACAAACTTACTCCAGGTCTTAATTTACAAAAAAGCTCGTAAGTGTATTTTACTTGTTTGCAAGTAGCCATAAATACTAGGACTTTTTGCTTCAAGTGATTTTTGATAAACGACCATAATATTCCAAGTTTTTCATCTATCTCACACACTATATAACTTTGCTGTAAAGATTCTGGTGTGACAGTATCAGCTTGTTCATGTGGAGCTACATATGTTGGGAAAGACAAACTGAGCCGAGCAAGATCTTTTACAGACTTTGTTTGAGTAGCAGAGAATAGGAGTGTTTGTCTCTCTGGTGGCAAATTTTCAATGATCGCATTCATTGTTGTCTCAAATCCCATATCCAGACATCTATCAGCTTCATCCAAAATAAGGATCTGTAAGTGATTGCAGTTAAACAGTGGATTCTCATCCATGTGTTGGAGCAAACGCCCTGGGGTGGCTATCAAAATGTTCATCTGATCCATCCTCTTTCTCTCAAATTTAAGGTTTTGTCCACCAATAATAAGACCTGCAGAAAAGTCATGATGGTGGCCAACCTTACGTAATGTTTCATATATTTGATAAGCAAGCTCTCGAGTGGGTGATATAACAAGTGCTCCCACACCATCTAATCTTGTCCATTTTTTACAAAATAGCTTCTCTAAAATAGGTATCAAAAATGCGAGAGTTTTGCCTGATCCAGTCTTTGCAGCCCCCAGTATATCTTTTCCTTGTAAGGCATACCCAATAGATTGTTTCTGAATTTCAGTTGGGATAGTATAGTTGTTTTCTTTTAAACCTTTTAAAGTTTTCTGCGATAGGGGCAAATCCTTGAATGTTTTGATTTCATCTGCAACTATCTGTAACAATAGAAATATATAAGCAGTTTATAATATTATGAGACTTTTTAATAGTTTTAGGTAGAGTTGCCAGGACTATTTATAATACTAATTGAATTGCGTCAAAATTCTTCTTTAAGCGCATTGTCGCGCGAGGCAAGTTTGTTTCCCTCACTACGCTCCCGCATTGAGGTCACCACTAAACTATATAACTTAACGAACATCCGAATCAGAAGTCAATTGGTGGCATATCATTTCAATCTCTGAACAAGTTTCATTGGTCAAAATTCTAGTTCACGCATTTCAACAGACATCATGTAGAAAGTAAAATCCTAATTATGTTCCATTTCAGAAGTGATTTATAGGTTAATATAAGTAATAGTAATTTATATGCTGTAGAAGTCTGAGGAAAGGCCAAATTTCTTTATAAACTACTATTAGACCTTGTCCTGTCAAAAACAACTTTAACTTCCATCCTGGAACATGTATCCTAGGCTGCATTAGTGCGATTATTTTTGAAGTAGTGATGGCTCAGTGGCATTGTCTATGGACTGCCGCGCAACAGGTCTATGGTTCGAATCCCGCCGCGGGCTTGAACTTCAACGCATAGTGGAAGGGCATTTGCGAATGCTCGCATGTCTAGCGACCACCCTCAAGTAGAAAATCTGTCGCCAAGCACCTAACGGTGTGTTCCAGCAGCAGTCGTTGAGAGCCAGTGAGATAACAGCCATATGAGACTTAACAACTATGTCTCAAGGTGACGGGCGCGGTGCAATTCGTGACTTGCAGAGGTTAGTCTGCTTAACATCAGGATGGCCTTGGGCCATCACAATAACATTACAGAGGCCCCTTAACCCAATTCCCTGGATTGCAATTACCAGGCACCTGTAATTTGGGCCTCTTGCTCTGCAAAGTGTTTGACTAGACACCCGCGCAATGAATTTATGGAATACAAAGTAATTCGTCTCTCTTTGTCGCCGTTGTATTGAAGCCGCTGTTACGAATACTGCTCACTGTAACTAAAAACTACCTACGCTGACTAGAATCAAACTTACACTAAGCAACTAAGACTACTACATTATGATTACTACCTATTACTCATGTAACTATTGCGATGGGTATCCTGGCTAGTATAATATCTTAACCATATCTTCCCGTGGGTGTCGTAAGAGGCAACTCAGAGAAAAATACTGGAAGGTGGGCAACATCACTTTCTAAAACACTGCATATCCAAGACGCCTGCCAAGCTTGAGGATTATGGCAAATACCCCCTTCATAGGGGAGGCTATTCTCAGCAGTGGATGATGCTGCTAATACAGTACATCTAGATTAAAAGCAACACTATATGACTGAAGGAATGCAGCACTAGTTGAATTTATATTAGATAATAATTGTACAAACTGAATACTATTCAGTATTATTGTATGTATGTATCATCTGTGATTAAAGCACATTTAGTACGATGTATGTCTGATTTTTAGATAATTAACTTGTTTAGATGGAGTGTAGCGCTGCAATTACCTATATTACCTCTCAAATGAATAATATTCCTATCAATAAAATTAACTCTGTGAGAGATCTAGGAATAATACTGGACTCGAAATTAACACTGGTTGAACATATATACACTGTTATTAACAAAGCTTATAAACAGCTTGGATTCATAAAGCGAGTATGTAACACTTTTACCAGCATTGACTGCATCAAAGTGTTATACTACACTTACATACGAAGTATATTGGAGTTCGGTTGTAGCATCTGGTCACCGAATTACATAGTACACATTCAGAGAATAGAATCTTTAGTTTTTTTTTTTATTCCTATGTTTCAAAGATTACAGATCTTTTGAGTCTTACTCTGAGGCATGTAAGCACTTTAATATAGAGTCCTTAGAACAAAGGCGTAAGCGACATTGTGCTCCTGCACGATAAACTAAACGGTACAATTGACTGTTTCGAACTATTATCAAGTATGGCTTTTCAGGTACCTCCTCTGCATATGCGTCATACGCAATTATTACACGTTCCACATGTCAGCACTAATTATGCACAGAATTCGGTGTTATGTCGTGCAGCCCGAACTTACAATAAGTATTATTCCAGCCTGGACTTATTCTGTACTACGAAGTTTTTATTAAAAAAACTTCATCTTGATTATTCCTGATTAATATTAATATTTATCTGTATATATTTCTCATTGTCTCTTCTACACACACATTCGCTCATACTCCCACTCAACACACTCACACATTCTCATACCCACACAAACACACACACACATATTACGAACATACACAATAGTACACATTCTTACTCAGTCACTTTTGTATAATCTGTGCTTCGTCGTAAATTTACAATTTATTTATTTCTGTTAATGTTTTTTTTTATCTGAGTAATTCTATTTTAGCTATATTTTTAGTTTTAGATTTAATGTATATATGTTTATTGTATACGCTGTTGAATAACCTAAATAGATAAAATAAAAAATATTTCACATAGAAATCCTTTCAAATAATAACAGTGGAAGTATTTGTTAAGATCTACAAAACCTACACACACTACATCTACAAGCCTTTCAGTTATGGGTCCCTACTTCCATAAGCATATAAATTTGCTAGAAAGCAATAAGCATGCAAAGAAAAGCCACAAAGATCCTTAAAGCTATAAAAAGAAAATCTTACTCGGACAGTCCGCATGCATTGTGCCTCACTACACTAGAAGAAAGACTTCTTCGTGGTGAACTTATTGAAAATTACAAGATAATGACACACAAATACAACTTACCAAGAATTGACGGTGTATGTAGTCAAAGAAATAATAAGGTCAACCAGAGGAAACCAGACTAAAATAGCATGAACACTTTTAAGTACAGATTGGAACTTAGCAACAGTCCTCAATGGAACCAATTACCAAATGAAATTATGTTAACTGTTAACTAATACTGGTAACTGTTTTAAGAACCGGCTCGATAACTGACTACGAACCAATAAACTAACTTTAATAAGTGAACATCCAAAGTGAAATTAATGACTTTCGGCACTGTGTGATATAGACATATCAGCAATTATGCTACTCCTATAGAGATAAATAAATATAACCTATATCCCTATAATACGTGAGGTGAGATGCGAGTGCACGCGTTCACATGCTACACAAATTATTTTTTATAGAATCATAGCCTTATGGATAGGAGATCATATAAAGATAGGATATAATAAAAAGATGGGAATAAAATTGTTACGATTTTGTTTTACCTTATCATATTGACCGCGTAAATATTGAATGGCTGCATCTTCTTCGGCACTTTTTTTCTTTCGAGGTTTAAACAATTTGACTTTCTTGCTTCGTCTAACCTGGTTTTTCTGAGCATTTTCTTCTTGTTTCATCGTATTACAATTAAATCTAATACCTACACACTCTACAGTCCACTGCCATGCTTTTTTGTTATGATATGACTTTTGACAGTTTCGAACTTTGACGTATTTGTGATATTTTTTCTTCTTGCCTGGGGTGCATTCAGTATTTAAGTTAGTCCGCAGTCAGAGCGCAACTTTTCACAAACTGGTGACTGGGTTAAATGTTGTGGGTGCGAACTTGCCATAAGTGTGTAGCATCTCAAAATGCCGCGAGTCTATGTAACCAACACCGTTATGCAGTTGCAATCTTTTTTTTTATTATATCTTAGGAAGACTAGCAATTAGATAGTCTAAATAAGGTAAAGAAAAATATAAAACGAAAAAGTCATTACAAGTCTCTACATAATCCTCTTTGTTTGAAATGTATTATGAGTCGGATATACATCAGATTCTGCTCAATAAATATTCTAATATTTTCACACACGGTTTTGGTCAATCTTGTGTTAAGACGGGGGGAAATGAAGATTCTTTTGAAGAACCCTAACAAGTTGTGTCCAACGAAGACCATATACTTTGAATCCAGTAGAACGCGATAAATTTAAGGGTGTTGGTTGTACGGGCAAGTAAATCCCCATTTTTGAGTCCGATCATGTTGATCAAAAGCAAAATGGAGACGATGGCATGTGCGTAAATGACCGAGAGTTAAACTCTTATACCATACGGGATCATTAGTTTCTATTCAATTGATTGCTGACCAAAGAATCTGTCTTCAACGTGATTCCCATTATCGCCAATTCTTTCAAAATGAATACACTTGTGTAAAGCATAAATAGAATTAACCTTTGCTTCTAAGTTAATAAACAGTTCTTACATTAATAACAAATACTTTTAAAAGTATCCTAAAAATATTAAATAATATTTAAATAAAATACTTAAAAAGGCATAAAATTATATATCTAGTGAAGATTCCGCCTAATTTTCCTGGTATCTACGTGACGTCACAAACATCACGCAGCCTAACCGGAAGAATACCCGACTAGTTACGCTTCTAAACGAAGCATCTTCAGGAGGCCTTGACTTACCGAGCGCACGAAACTAGATATATAATTTTATGCTTTTTTAAGTGTTTTATTTAAATATTATTTAATATTTTTTAGGATACTTTTAAAAGTGTTTGTTATTATTATATATGGATTTCCGCAAAGTAACGCCTGAATCTATCTATCCAGTTCTTAGATTAATTAGTTATTAATAAAGTGCAGTTACCAATATTAATTTTGGAAAATGAAATACAGTAATACCCCGACTTACGCTACCCCGTTTTACGCGAATTCGGAGATACGCGGTTTTTCAATTTGATTGCCGCGCGCGTCGGCTCTCTCGCTCCGCCGTTATTCAGTTTGCTACATGTTTAAACGTGTTCCGCGAGGAATTGTTTTACGTGCGCAATGAGTTTTACTCTCTTATAATCTCTAATTATGTCATCTAAAAGAACGAAAAATGAGTCATTTGAGCCTAGCAAGAAAAGAAAAACAGTGTCTTTTGATTGTAAACTGGATATAAAAAATTAAAGTTTGTGAATTGGTCAAGAAATTTGACCTACTGGAATTGCAAACTTAACAGAAGGACCCAATTCAATTGAAAAGGGACTAATTTTAGAAAAAATAGATTCTAATTAAGAACGCATTTCTACTACAAAACGGGGAATAAATAAATTACTCGTATGCTACGACGAAATTTTGCGTGAGAAGAAGAAAAACTTAACTCGCCAGGCAACATTGTTAGAATATATGAAGCCTTCGACATCAAAATAACGTAGGTTTAGGTTACTTCATTTATAATAATTGTTTTATTATCTTACAATAATTTAGAAGAAAAATTTTTAATAAACATAAACATTTACCGAATAAACATACTTTATATTATGTATTTATATACAAAGTCAGTGTGACCAGATTTAGCAGGTCTCTCATTTAGGGTCTAGTAGATTGTGTCGCAGATCTCAAAATATAGCAGATTTTGGCAAAATTTTATAAAATATCCGCAGAAATTTTGCAAGAAGAAGAAGAATTGGCAATTGAACTGTGTGTCACTTGAGTAGTGTTGCTATAAATATTTAAAATTCTATAATGTATGAATAATCTACGAAAGATTTCTTCTTACTCTTCTGGCAGTTTTCCTCTAAACACAATTTAGGACAATTTCAAGAATTTTTTGATCAACCTTTGTATTGCACTATAATCTTGTCTACCTTTTAATGACATATTTGAGCAAGTACTATTTCTTGACCCACAAAATGCTGTGTACAAAGATTTTAGAATTTTAGTCATAACTGGTTCTCATTTACCAAATTGTGTATACAAATCTGACATACAAGCAAATCAAGCAATTGACTCCGAAAATTTTTATCCAATTAAGGTCCCTATTTTCAGAGTCAATTGCTTGTATGTAGTAGTAGCAGTTCTTTTAGAATCGAAAGAAGTTTTGCTTACCTCACACAAATTAACACTAAACTGGCCTGCAGGACTAATTTTAAAAATCAACATGTCGCTGCATCTCTACCTACATGTAGATGCATTAAAATAACAGGGTGGATGCATTTTTAATTAAATTTGTTTTGATTTTTTACGACATCGATCAAATATTGTTTTTTTTATCCATAACATTCATTTAATTGGGTCTTCATTCATAAGTTAAGTAATATTTTGGCATTAATCAAAAATAAAGTTAGCAAACTTTAGCAGAATTTAGGGGAGCAGCTGGCATAATGTCCAATTTAAATCTGGTCACACTGTACAAAGTTGAACCCCAACTTACGCGAATTCGACTTACACGGCAACACGCCGCGCCGCTGCCGTCTCGCCTCGCCCGAAATGCACATTCGCACGCTACTTAGTGCCGCGTCATTAATCATTATCCGCCTAGATTTTTTATTATTCTATCTAGTTCATTAGAAGGTACGTTAAATGAAGCTAAACATAGCATGCAACCTTAAATTTTTCTAGCTTTTGAAAAACTTCGGAAGGTCTAAAATAAAACTAAAATCGTTTAAAAGAATGGCCCCGAGTTTCTTCCTAAAAAATTGTTCCTCCCTGGAAAAATTGTTTGTTAACATGTGATCGTCCAACTCGGTATAGAAATAGAAAGAGACTAAACGTGGTTTAGTCGAGCCGACCATCCACACGATTCCTATACTTTGAATACCGATGCACATTATGCCAAAAGTTACCCCTAAAACCGTCAAAAATATTAAAATTACGTTTAACAAATGCGTACATAATTAAATAAGTACAATCGTTAAAAAGTTGTCTTGAATCTCTTGTATTATATGAGCTCAGTAGAATACAAGTATAAATACTTGTATTCTACTGAGCTAAGATCACTTGAATATTGGTACCAATAGTGAGATTAGCGAGAAGAACTAGTAACAAAATCAATATCAAATTAAGGTTTAATAGTTGAATTTCCCGCCATTGCCGTCAGCGTTCGTTCTTATGTTTTTATCTGTGGATGGTTATGAATGAACGATGACAAAGCGTCTAGCTAGGTACACTAGAACTACAACACAATGAAAACAAACGACGACAGGGGTGCGTTCTTATATGTCGTCCGACGACGGATGATCGCTCCAAGCAGAGCGACGCTCTTCGTCCGCCTTTTAAGAACGGCTCTGTATCATATCTGTATCAAGAACACTACTTAAAATGTTTCACTGACTCAGAAGAAATGTATTTACAATTATGTACTTTTCCAGAATACATAACTAAAACAAACATACATAATATAACAATAATAATAATAAAATTTTGTAAACAGAAGTCTACGTAAACAAAAAGTAACTTAAAACAAAGAAAAATCAAGTCCCAACTGTCAAATGAAACGTCAGGGCGATATTTATCCACCGATTTCGTGGGGCGACCGGTGCGTCGTCGAGCGATATATAAGAACGCTCCGGATGATCATCGGACGATCGCCCCGGGCATATAAAAACGCTCGGGGCGTCGTCGGACGTCGTCGGACGACAAATAAGAACGCACCCCTGGATGGGATAAATATCATTCATATCGCTTGCAGTCACACACAGTCACGAAAACAAAATATACAACCAGTGTTATATCAGACATCTTGGGGGAAGGTTACTCTCTTCTCCAAAAATAATTTAAACGTAATAAAATCAAAATTTATTTATTTTTGTGGTAAATTTAAAGGTAAGTTATGATTTGTTATTTTCTGGTGAATATTTTAATTGTTAATATAACTCGAGGACTTGACCTTACGGTCCGGTTAGACCACCTCCTTTGTGTTGAATTGAATCATACATAACAACGCAGATTGAGATGCGCAGTATCGCTTGCTTAGTTTTATTTAATATTGAAATGTGTGATTTTGCACATAAAGCTAAAATAAAGTTACTTTTACTGATGAACAAATGAATATGAGCCTACATCAGTACCTACTAATATTATAAATGCGAAAGTAACTCTATCTGTCTGTTACGCTTTCACGCCTAAACTACTGGACCGATTTGAATGAAATTTGGTATGGAAATAGTTTGAGACCCGGGAAAAAACATAGGATAGTTATTATCTAACTGCTCAAAAAGAGGTTAATGTTTTTGCGCGATATCCGACATACCTACGCGCGGGCGGAGCCGCGCCCGGAAAGCTACCTAGTAATTTATAAATTTGATGATAATTATAGGGTATAGGAATCTTGTTCTTTCAGCTAAATAGTTAGGTAGGTACCTACCGTACGTAACGTACCCAATTTGCATTACCTACCTGCTCTCATATAATTTCCGTAAAGCATTTATTGCAAGCCTAATTTTCCTATTTTTAGGCAAACTATATTACCTAATTCATTTTATATACCTACCTACCTTTACGCTTGATAGGGATCACTTTAGTGGTTGGTATAATGGTTTATATACAATTTATTATTATATTTAAGACTTAGTCGCTGAGCAAGCACATCATCCTGTAAGAACAACAACTAAAACCAGTAACCACTACGCGTAATGGGTCCACTCAGAGATTTTTTCATATGAATGTAATTATAAAAATAAATAAAACACCTAACATAAAAGAATTAGCATCGATGTTGGCTACCCATAGATGTTCGGTACCGTTGGACCGCTCAGTAGATTGCCCCAGTTAGATTTGTCTGTAAATTGAGGATGCAAACAAGCAAAACCTACATGTTTTGTTTCACCAGGGCCGGAGTTTATCTACAATGAGAAGCTTAGTTGTGCTGCTGTGCGTGGTGGCTGCCGCCAGCGCAGTCTCCTTCTACGATCTCGTCAAAGAAGAATGGGAGGCATTCAAGGTAAGCTGTACCACTGATTTATTTTCTTGTCACGAGTGAACAGATAGGTAACTGGTTAATGACCAACCGTATAGTCTCTTACATCAGATTTGTCTTATTATATAAATGGAAGATTAATTCAACATGAAAATATGAAGAACACTGGTGCCCTGTTTTTTTTTCTTTGTAGAAACCCTCTGACGGTAGGATTCATAGATTTATCTTTCCACATAGGTACCTGCAAACCTCATAAAAACAGGTTGAATAGTAGGTAAGTGTATTCTTAACATTGTCACAGCACATACCTCTGTGTACCTACCTGCCTACCTACTATTTTCAATCAGAGCGTTACCTACTAAATTCTAACGGCATAGAATTGGGTAGGTACTTTAGTAAGGAAGTTGATTAGAATTATAAGTAGGTACCTAGCTTTGCAAGGTCTTTTATCTTAAGGAAACTAATCGTAGCAATACCGGCAGGTTGCGCTGAGAAAATAATTGTGGCAACGAATTTATAGGAACAAAATGTGTCTGGCTTACCTACTAAGTTTTTTAATACAAACCGGACAGAGAAAAGTAGTTGAAACTTAATTAGGAAGAGAACTGGAGCTTAAGTAAATTTTTGCATTTATGATTTAGCAATGGACAAGGATACAATCTAATCTGCAATCAGGAACTGAAACGGGATCATTATCACACTTATTTATTAATTGCTCACATATCATATTGATCCGAAATATTTAATAATAGAGACCGTTTATAAATGAACTTCACCAAATCTATTAGCAAAACGTATATAACTAACACAACTTCACCTAATGAGCGATTAAATACACAGCTAGTTTACTGTACTTAATTAATTAATTACAGTGGATTTTTTTATTACATATGGCTACAAACGAAACAAATAAAAAAACAAATTAATAAATCCAAACCTGGGTCAAGTCTCAAAACAAAATTATATTTTTGGATTGTATGGTCAATGATCACTCCAGCTTGAAGGACCATTCTGATACTGATATTTTTTTTATTTCTTTTTTTATGCCTGATAGGTTAGCCTTTGACCGCTATCTCACCTGATGGTAAGTGATGATGTGGTCGAAGATGTTGTTCAGGCTAACCTAGAATTACTGGCTCTCAAGGACAGCTGCTTATTTAGAACGATTCATTTGTTATTATTAACAAAGTGTCTTCAATTCAGATGGAGCACGGCAAAACGTACGAGAATGAGATGGAAGACAAGTACCGAATGAAGATTTACGCGGAAAACAAACACAAGATCGCGAAGCACAACCAGCGGTTCTCCAAAGGGCAGGTCTCCTTCTCCCTCAAACAGAACAAATACGGAGACTTGCTACACCATGAATTCGTGCATCTTATGAACGGATTCAACAGGACGCTCAAGTAAGTTAAAAATCACGTACCTACCTACATAATATCAATAGCATTCATTTATTAATTATTATCCATGTAGCCGTTATGGAAGTACTGTGCTGTGCGCCTAGAAAGTATTTGAATCGTTAATTTTTTTCCTTCATGTTCTAGTGTGTAAAAACGTTAAGCCTTTTGTTATTCTGCTGGAAGGTGAACAATAAAATGAATGGAAACAAAGATCTTTTCAAGCACAATGATTTGTTAAATTATTACCTATGCACTCATTTCTTTGTTAAATAGGTTTTTAAAATTTTGTTTTTGTATTACAGTGTGTTACCAGCACGCTTACACGCAGGGATAATCATTTTTTATAACTACCCTTTGTTGTAAAGCTTTAAATACGTACCTAGACATTTTAAATGAAAGACAAGAAAAATACTTCCTCCTCACAAGCTCGGAAAGAGGTTATTTAACATTCGAAATCTGCGTGGAAAAGTGCTTTTTATCCGCAAGCGTAGAACAAAACACGTCGAATATCAAAAACCTTCTCACGTTCCACCATCTGTATAAGAGTTCCAGTTTTTTTTTCTTATACATATTACCAATTATGGTATTTTTTTTCTATGAATTAATGCAAATTTACTACATTATTTAAGCAGTTTTTCTTGTTATGTTGCGTTCGGCAGCAAAGTTATTTTGCGTCTCGTACTTTTGAAACTATCGATACCTACGCTCAAGATTCTATATTTTGAAGCACTCTTCGCTCTACCTAGTTTAATCTTGGAATCTTCACAATCTCGACTTTCAATAAAAAATCGCGCGCCAAATATCAACTTTGCACCCTTGCATTACAAATGGTTTTCTCGACTACTAGACAAGTATACATGTAGGTAACTTCGTTCCGCGATCATTAAATAATTATGATATAAAAACAATACCGACATTTTCCAACATCGCATTTAAAACGTATAAATGATGATCATTGATCACCAACGTTAACTTCGACAGTTAAGTCCGTATCTTTTTACATCTGTATACAATATTATATGGCCATGAATTAAATCATTGCCATGCATGTTGCGTCTGTTATTCGTGTAGGATAAGATAACGTTGGAATACATATCCATTGTGTAGTTGAATTACAAATACCTACCTACGTAGCCACGAAGTAAATACCTAACCGTTCTTCTCGCAGTGGCTCTATAATTTTTTTTGCTGAACGTGGCTAAGTAGAAACAGAACATTTCTTATGGTGATTTAATGGAATGGTAAAACACCTTTCCATTTTCCCTGTCCATGTGAGTACCTACCTATCGGACGGGCAACGAGTGGGCCCATGAGATATTGGGTTTAAAAAGCAGTTGCCTTTTCTATTGAGTTTCACTGGGCTTACATACCTACTTAATATGATCAAAAAGGTAAAATTAATAACTTATTTATGCCAACGATTAATAAATATACACTTAATTTGGTCCCTGCTTCCTCTGGATTATCTTGAGCTTTCGTAGCACACTCGGATGGCAGATAGGTACCTACCTAGTTAGCTATACTTTAATGTTGCAGACATGGCAAGGGCTACAGCAAAGGGCACAGCGTCCGCGGCGCCACGTTCATCACCCCCGCGCATGTCTCCTTCCCGGAACAGGTAGACTGGAGGAAGAAAGGCGCCGTCACCGAGATCAAGGACCAGGGCAAGTGTGGCTCCTGCTGGTCCTTCAGTACTGTGAGTATCTGTCTCAATCTATCAGAATTGAATGCATATACTTACATCAGTACCTACTTAATATTATAAATGCGAAAGTAACTTTGTCTGTCTGTCACGCTTTCACGCCAAAACTACTTGACCGATTTGAATGAAATTTGGTATGGAAATAGTTTGAGACCCGGGAAAAAAACATAGGATAGTTTTTATCCAACTGCACAAAAAGAGGTTAATGTTTTTGCGCGATAACCGACATACGCGCGGGCGGAGCCGCGCCCGGAAAGCTAGTATACCTAGTACCTAAATATTTTACCAATTAGCGCATATCATACCTATCGCACGAATAGGTAATTAGAATTACGGCTTAACCACAGCCTTAATACCTACATACCTATCTTGCCATTGTGGTTTAATTATACTGAGGTAGTAGACATACCTAACTTAATCAGATTATTTATCGAGTGAAACGCTAGCATAAATTTGTTATTTAGTCTTAAGCATTGTTTTATCGGTGAGGACCTGACAAAGCACTCATTACCTAATGTAAACAAATACAAATAACTTCACGTGATTCCCCTTTGACCAGTGTGTTTACTGAATGCATTACGTATCACTTGAATAACAACTCTCGGCTTTCCTCTCGCGTCGCATACGGCCCGACATGACACGTCTCGCAAAACCGACAGAAATTACGTAATCCAAACCGGTCTCTTGAGTGGATGCAGAGGAAACAAACAACCTTCTTACATACGCTTTTTTTATGACGTTTAGATTCTACGAACACATTCATTGTTAGCTCCTTTATACTACAGTATCGTTAGGTGGGTAAATTATAAACATTTTAGCTTGTTATATTTCGTAAGCAGAATCAGGTAGATATTTATATATGTACATGCAGAGAAATATATGTACATGTGCTGTTTTAGCGTGCATACATTTATTTTACAACATCTGTAGGTATCATCATATCATAGATGACAGAATACATAGTACACCTATTAGTCATATTCCATGTATTTGTACATATTCTTATTTGACAGGTTCGCTGCCATTGCGTTCATATTTGTGAGAATTAAGTCAATTTTCGTACGCTTTATAATATGCTGAAAAAAGTGGCAAATGAAATGGCATTAATGAGTGCATATCACGCGTATGTTGGCTCAATCTTAAAATATGGTGTACTATTCTGGTTTAATTCTGCAGAGAAAGAGAAAAAATATGTAAGAGCAATTTGCGGTCTGCAAAGTACAGAAACATGCAAACCGTATTTCAAAACCTTGCGACTGCTGACTTTCCCTTCAATTTATATCTACGAAACCTCTTTATTTGTAAAGGCTAATCTCAGTCAATATAACAGTCTAAATAGTAAGAGGCATAAATCTACGCTTCGCAATATTTCCTGTCGAACGACTTTGTATGGTAATAGTATTTTTATAATGGGTACAAAAATGTATAACAATTTGCCATGCACTCTTAAGGACATTAATTTTATAAATGTGTTTAAATACAAACTGAAATGCTATTTACTAGATAAAGTATACTATACCATTAATGAGTTTATTAATGAAAATAAAATTAAATTATGACAACTAATTGTGATTCTGTAACATTTATTAATTTATATAATCTATTGTTTTGACATAATTTTATTTATTATTTGCATTTTAATTTTTGGTGCATTTATATGTATAACTGACATTTAATTTACTTGTGTTTGCAATGTGTATTGAATTATGTATTGAATTAAAACAAGGATAACTAACACATAAAATATTCTTATGTTCTACAATTTGTTTTGCACACCCTGAATGGGTTGAATGTAGTCAAGCAATTAAGGTTTATTTACATCTTAACCATTTTATGTACCTATGTTCATGCATTAAATGATGTTGAATTTGAAACTGAGTTACATAACAAAGTGATCACATAGGTAATAGATGTGAAACTCTCTTGAAACAAAAATGACCGTGTATAGTGCTAATCATAGAAAAGAGAAAGCAATTTTATATCTCTATGGTTCTAATCATAAGTTCAAATGATAATATTATAAGAAAGTACTAAAATGGGTAAAAAGCAACAGTGGTCATTTGTTTACAGAAAAGCAATATCTTGGTTGATCCTTTCTTAAATGTCAATACAGTGTTATAATCAGAAATCATTGCTGGCCATTATAACAGTAAACGTTAAGAAAGGCAAGTCATAGAACATATACTAATACTACGCCCATATGGTAATTGCATACATTATTTTAGGCAAAAAAAATGCAGTTATATGTAGTTATGTACCCAATTATACATGTGACAATTAAAATTATACTTATAATGCGCATGTCGAAGTGAGTGATATTTAATTCCAATAAAATACCTATTTGATATCTTAGAAGATTTTACATAAAGGCTGATAATAATTATTCACATGAATTTATATTCATGGGAATAATTATTATCAGCTACCTTATGGTAGCTATAATAATAATTATTGTATATAAAATTACTGTACAGACTATAAAAACAAAAATATGTACATGTAGGGTTACAGTAGTAAGTTAGTAACTAAATAATACAGTACCTGACCTACCCGCCCACATACGAGTAAGTATATACTTATGTAAGATAAAACGCAATTT